>CAWUFW010007673.1:0-600000 GCA_963921515.1 Calotriton arnoldi | reverse complement strand
GCTCATTGCAGCCTCATTATAGCCACCTTTGTTCTTGCTTGCATCAGGACCAGTGGCATCCATGCTGTGCCACTGTCACCACTGTCCCCTAGGAGCAGCTCAAAAGGTTTTTGGGTAAAAAAATTCGAAGAATTCGGCAGCCCTTCCACTTGCATCCACACAACAGAATGAAAACTGAAATTTCACATAGATATACTAAGAGTTCCCGAAACGATTAGAGTTAAAATGAATAAGATATCCTAAATGAACAAAAAGATAACTCAGTTGTTTAATGCACCTGCTGCAGCAACGTATTCACAACCTTAAGTCCATGTTTGAATCACACGTAACCACACACATGGTCCCAGCACCCATCTACCTTCTATCCTCAAAAATATTCACTGACCTGAAGATAACGCATTCTACCATATATCATAAGGAATAGTATAGACACAACTGTACATACAAGGATATTTCAAATCACCTCGACCATCCGTAACCTTGTGAAGGCTCATAGCCTGCGGCCTAGCGCCTCTATATGGAGACAGCGCTAATCAGAGGCTTGCGATATCACACTGTGGGGTTCTGTGACCCATGCATTACAACAGAGTTGGTATTTCATTTTCATTTTATGGGAAGTATTGATCGCACGGCTAGATTGTAATAAGAAACTTAGAGATTGAGGTTTTTATACGGACATTTCAAGCTTCCATATATGAAAATTGCAATAATAACTGAACATTCTTGTTTGTCAAAGTCTAAGGCATGACATGTTGCTCAACTTTTAACTAGCATACACTGCCAGAAAGTGTCCTCGCCGTTGGTCGTCTTTGTATAACTATGAAGCAAAAACTGGACAATAATAAAGAACAGAAAGTAATATTCAGAGGTATAATCTTTATTTCTTAAATATCTGTTCACTTAATGATGCTGACTAGGATCCTTTCCTTAACAGTTACCAAAACCTACTTTTCAGAAAATCTGACCAACTGGGACATGTTTACATTCAATTTCATCACCAATATTGGGCCCCATATGTCCAAAAATGTTTTAATGTATGTTTGGGCAAAATAAAAGAGGAATGCAGGCTGCTGCAGCCCCCTAATTCCATTGGTTGCTGCTTCTGCAATGAATTATGGGTAAGCCGTGCCATGCAGTCCTGTCCGCCTGATCTCATGGTCCTGCCAGCGGATGTCACCGATGAACATCGCCTGGACACGAAATCGAAGCTAATCTGGTTTAGGTGATGGGTACATTTGCAGACCGCGCTGTAAATATATATGACTCACTTGCCCCCTCCCAGGACGACGCTGAGCAGAATTACCCCGCTCCTCCCAGTGACCCGAATAGATAGGGGTAGAGGAGGCAGTCAGCTCTACGGCTTTACTTTATATATATATAGGCGGCCTTCTGATGAACCAGCGCTTGCATTTGCTAAGATAGTTTAGTAGGTTTACACATCTGCTGCTTAGATGTCTATGCCGAATGAAGGTCACGATTTGAAATAATGTCACGACAAAGTCTGCATATGTAGCTTCCACGATTTGTTAAATGGGAAACCCCTGCAGAAAAGCAGAAATCCAGTGGCCCTGTCCTGTCTATAACACAGCCATAATATTCTGAGCTCTTTGAATGCAAATAAATTGGGTGTTTATCACTTGAATGCGATTCCTATTCCTCTCTCGCCATAGGTCTCTTTGTAATCCCTATAGACTCTCTTGTTTTTTGTTTTTCTTCTCTAAGTGCTTCACAGCACTTTAAAGCAAACCTTGATCGTTATAAGCTTATAAAAACAACCCAGAGGTCACAAACTCACATTTCCTTCTCTGTCTTCTATTGTTCATTCTTGTTTCCTTCCCTTTCTCCTGTTCTAGCCCCTCCTTCCGTCTCTCCTGCTCCCTCCTGCACAGTATCCTGTGCTACATAGTGCTTTGAAGCAGAATTAGGGGGCATCAGTGGCGGCTCCTCCGGTATGGTGGAGGAGCTTCGACCCACTGCTTTTAAGCAGAGCGTGGCATACATAGTAGAAACATAAAATGATAATAACTTTTTCGTTATTATCACTTTATGCTACCTGCTGCTTTGCGGGCGGGGATGCTCTGTTCTCGGAGCAGGGCAGGGGAGGAGTGGTTTGCCCACTCTTAAGTGCGCAATGACCGTTTGGTCGGCCCTCTCGGCCGCCAAAACCAGTCATGCGCACTTTCCCCGTTCCCATGCAGGCAGCATTACAGCCTGCATGGAGAACATACTCACTCCTCCAGCCCCTGGCTGAGTGCCGTGTCATGGCACTCACACCAATCACAATGCTGCATTGCAGCGTTGTGATTTGTTCAAGGGTGGGAGCCTGGCTGCCTGCTTCCTGTTCCTGAAGCAGAGACAGAAGAGCAGGAGCAGAGATGCAGGACCTGGCAGAAAGGTATGTTTCTTTTTTTTCCTTTCCTTTTTTTATTCGGCCCCCGCGAAACCCCCTCTTGCAACACCCCGCGATCCGACCTTCCACGCCCGCCCGACACCCGCGAGGCATGGCGGCCGCCCCTGGGGGGCATACGTGCTATACATCGAGGTTTTGCACTTTAAATTGTTGTGATGTTTCCCTCATATGCTGCTAGTTCTTATTTTTATGTGTCTTTCTAGCTATTCTAAATGTTGCGATTTTAAGGCTTTTAATGACTTAATGATTTTGTTCTTTTAACTTAGGGCCATATTATCAAGAACGGGCGATAACATTATCGCCGCTTTAGCGGCAGGAAACTGCAGCTAAAGTTGCGATAAGGGGCTTGATAATATGCCCTATAGAATTCCAATAGAAGCCCAGGTTCTGGTGTGAAGGACATCAAACCTGGGCTTCTATTGGAATTCTATAGGGCATATTATCAAGCCCCTTATCGCCGCTTTAGCGGCAGTTTTCTGCCACTAAAGCGGCAATATGTTATCGACCGTTCTTGATAATATGGCCCTTATTGTTATATTTGCTTCTACGGCAATAGCCAAAGTAAAGTTTAATAAAGCAAAGTAAAGCTATACATCGAGGCTAAATATTACAGATGCGCATCTAATAGTCATATTGCCATGTGTTGTAATTAAAATGTTTTCGCTATCTTTGCTTGTGCATTATGCTATGTAAGTTAGCATCCGCTGCACCATTTTATGTTTGGCCGCCATTTTGAACCATGATCAAAACTAATGTCTGTCTCTCTGAAAAACGGTTTCTGGTGAGTTTCATTTCTCCAAGGCCTTCTTTGCTAATGAATACATTGTTCTTATTAGCGCATACCTTTCTCACCAGATAGAAGCCTTCTTCCACCAGCCTAGTGGCGGGCACGGACAGAGTGACCTTGGGTAGGAGATAGTGTGTGCCCGGCCTCAGAGTCTAAACCTATCCTACTGTACTTCTTTGTTTAGCTGCATCTGCCTGGAAAATTCCATTATGGGCGTGCCTTTATTGGTTCTGTATTGTACATTATGTATCTCCATGTTTGCTGATGTCAGTCCCTCTGCAGCACTCCTAAGAGGCAGACCGGGCTCCGCTCGAGTGTATCTGAATAAATATATTGGTTTGTATTCTCTACTGTCTGACTGACTCTTCATTTGGTATGGAAGGCTGAGAGGTGGTCGTGAGTGACCCGGGTGACCCTAAATGGGCCACTTCCTTCAGTTGGCGCCCGAACAGGGACTCCTTCGGGTGAGTGACCCATCCCTCCCGCGGATGGGTGAGGAGATCGGGGCCATCGTCGGGTCGGACGGACGGATCAGGGATCCCTGCATGAGAGAGTTCCTGTACTCGCAGCTGCCCCTTCTGTCCCACCGGACGGTGCCTCGCCCAGTGGTCATCCCGACTGGAGTCCTTAATGGCGAAACCCTTGGATCTGACCGTTTGGTCTGAAGAGTCGGCAGTGGAGAATAAATTCATTTGACCTGCATATATCAGGTGAGTTTGTTTTGGTTCTTCGTGGATATGGTACAATTTTGGTTTGTATTTGATACGGTCTGAGGACCATCATTGGGATTAAAGCACTTGCAATTGCTTTGCCAGGCAAAATAACGAATTTGGACCCCTTTTGAAAATGCCTGGAATTAGTCGATTCTTCGTTTCTTGTTGTCGTTGTTGTTCTGCAGATGCTAGATTGGAAAAAGCTCAGCCGGCGCGTCCAGAAGGCACTCCTATTTTTGATATGTATGTGAAACATGGTATTAGCCCTATTATGTTTAGTACATTATGGCACAAATATACGAGGGACAATGCCGAGTTGCAATGGCCGTTGACGGGCACTTTTGATGAACAAAAAATTGTTTTTTTACAGGAAAAATTGTTTGCGAAAAGAAGTAGGCAGTCTATGCTTGATTCTCTTCAAATGTGGCAGAAGGAGGCTAAACAGAGACGATTAAAGATGGAAAAGGAGGCACGAAAGGGGAGATTGCAAACATTGACTCAGAAAGCTGTAGCACATGATAGAGAGAAACAAGAGATAGGGATTGAACGTGAGGATAGGAGGTTTCGATTACATATTGATAAATCTTATGTGGCCCAAGAAGAAAATGATACTTTCGTAGAGGAGTTATTAGAAAATAGACTCCCACCCCGGTACTCCCCACAAAAAATATATCCCCCTGTTCCATCGCCCTCATAGTCACCTGTTACTGTTGCTTCCACTGTCTCTGATCCTGTATCTACTGCTGCTTTTTCGACGGCCGTGGCATCGGCTCCTTCTCTTCTTTCTCTTCCTTCTGTTTCCTTGCCGTCCGCAGCAACTGTGACTGTTAGCACCCCCATCACACCCATTGTTTCAGCATCTTTCTCGCCATCTTTTTCTCCTGTGACGCAGCCCTCAGCATCGTTGGTACCTGTCACTCCGGTTGCCTCTCATTCCCTGGTTTTGTTTATCCTCCGGTTTCCTTGAGTGATGGGACTCCTGTGCGCGGGTTTGGAGACGCAGATTGGGCAAAGTTTAAAGAGCGCATGGGTCTGTATGTGCGATCTGAAGTGGGAGATGCAGAGAAAATGGTAGTGGCTAATCAGGCTGTGCAGTGGGCCCGAAACCCCATTTACAGCGTGGAAGATGTGTGGAATGTGATGAAAGATTATGAGCCCTTTGTACAACAGCATGCCCTTAAGCATATGTCCGCTACTCTGATTAGCCTTTGGGAGCAGTGTTTCAAGAATATATATGTTTTTTTAGCATGCGTTTACAACGCATGCCATAACAACGCAGTCGTTACAACGACCGCGTTGTTATTTCGCATACTGTTACAACGCAAGTCGGAACCACGACTTGCTGTAGGGGGCGCTGGATGTTGGAATAGTATAATTTACTATTCCAACTCCAGTCTGTGCGGACACTAGGGAAGGTGTTGGGTTTTAAATCCAACACCTTCCGCCCCCTAACGCAAGTCGTTTTTCCGACTTGCGTTGTAACGGTATGCGAAATAACAACGCAGTCATTGTAACGACCGCGTTATTATGGCATGCGTTGTTCCGCATGCGAAATAAACGCTGTTCACCGTGTTTCAAAGATGCAGCACCACAGATTTTATATGATATTAAAGACTGTGTATATGTTACTAATATGGAGCCTGGTCAAGTTTTTGCTAGCGTTACGACATTGATTGCTTATAGGGGAAGGCTACTTGAGAAGAGCCCCACTTTGGTATCTCAGTTTCCGATGAGAGAGGTTCATCCTATATATCACCCTGAGATACCTGAAGGAACAGATGGTCGTGGTAATGTTACTCGAGCAGCAGTGACGGCCAGGTTCCAGGAGCAATGGGTTTATACTCTGTGGAAAAGAAGTGAAGTATTGTCTCTTAAGACCCAATTACGCGACCCTAGGAAAAACCCTACTGCATATTATAAAGAATTGACTGAAGCTGCCTCTTCAACTGTAATGACACTTCCAGATATTGAAATGTTCTTTGGTTTATTGGTTCCGGTCGATATTTGGAGGAAAGTACACATGCAAGATCGTGTTGCGGAACTGGGTGGTACTTGGGACCAAATCAAAGTATGGGATCAGGAAAGGAAGCCCGGTGATAAGCCTAGGGCAGAGATACTTGCTTTGCCAGGTCGCATCACTTATATGCATTCTCTCATTCCACCGAGGAAGGTTGATTGGGACAAGTTAACGGCTTGTCGCCAGAAGAAAGATGAGAGTGTGTCTGTATTTTTCATACGGTTTGAAGATGTGTTTCTGGATTATAGTGGGCAGGATTTGTCGATTGAGGGAGGTGTCCGGTTGTTTGTTAATAGATTTGTTTCTAATTTGCTTCCGGAGGTCGCGGCTCGATTGCAGGCTTCCGAAAGCACTTGGTCCACCTCTTCCCCTTCTGTTATTTTGAATATGGCGCACTATTATGAGCACGGGGAAAATGAGGACAAAGAGAGGACGGAGAAGAAGCACAAGGATTGGAAGACAAAGGTGTTGTTGCAACAGGCTTCTAGAGGGAATGGTAGAGGACGTGGTGGTTTGACCCGACAGCTTCCACGCACTAGCAGTCAGCCGAATACTACGCCTTTAGGGCCGAATCAGTGTGCATATTGTAAGGAGGAGGGACACTGGTGTAGCAAGTGTCCCGTGTTGTTGGAGAAGGTGGCAGTCCCTAGAGGACAAGGTTCTCGTGTTACGGGGTCGTGGGCTGGTGGGGTGGTGGGGTGGACAGGGCTCAACATGCTGCAGCCGCACAAGGTCGTTATGATAATAATTACTTTGATGACCCCTGGGGCGGACAGTACCATCATGATGATTATGACACAGATGAGGTGACAGGAATGTCTTATAGCTAGGACAGCCAGGGACAGAGTGAGGGACCAGTTCCGATACCTGTAGATCAGCGCGGTCCTTACGTTACTGCGGATTTGCATGACTCGGCTAAGGAATTTTTGGTGGATACAGGTGCAACAAACAGTTCTATTGCTCATTCTTTGGTCCCTGTGACGGCTCTGTCTAGCCATAATAATGTTTCGGTAGGTTTCTCTGGTGTACCGGTTGTAAGCCCCATTTCAAGACCTCTTGCATTGACTATTGATCCTTTCACTGTGGATTCACCATTCTTATTGACATCTAATTGTGGAGAAAATTTGATGGGTTTGGAGTTGTTGAAGAAATTGCATGCTACAATTTATTGCTCCTCGGAAGGTATTTACATGACAATAGGTCCAGATGTGGTATGTGCTAAACAGTCTCTGTCCAAAGATGCGCCCCTGCCTGTTGAATTTAAAGATGTGCCACCCACTTTGTGGGCAACAGGCGACACAGATTTGGGACTGTTGCCGATACCGCCGGTTTCAATCCAAGTTAAAGACAATGCTATTTTGCCTCGTATCCCTCAGTATAAAATACCGCAGGCAGGTGAACGAACCTTATTGCAAATTGTACAGGATTTGATTGAGAAAGGTGTGGTTGAGGAGAGGACTGCTAATATTTGTAATAGTCCTATTCTTCCCATTTTTAAAAGGACGCCTTCGGGTTCCTCTGATGATCATGAAGATGTTTATCGTTTTGTGATTGATTTGTGCGAAGTTAATAAAATAGTAGTTCCCCAGTTTCCTGTGGTCCCTGACATTACTACTCTTTTGACAATGATTCCTTCCACTGACAAATTCTTTTCTGTTATTGTTAGAATTGGGGGTCTCTAGTTGGCACAGGTAGGTACTTGTGACAAATAGGGACCCTCGCCTCTAGTCAGGGTAAAGGGGTACACTCCTAAAATAACCCCTGCTCACCCCCTTGGTAGCTTGGCACGAGCAGACAGGCTTATCTCAGAGGCAGTGTGTAAAGCATTTGTGAACACATACAGTAATCTAGGGACACACTACAGATGGACACCACACAAGGTTTATATCAAAAATAAGTATTCTTTATATAGTTTTAACACAAGACCATAACGACAAAAATCCACAATACTGTACTTAAAAATGGTAGTTTTAGCTTAGTTCAGTTCAGTTCTTACGATGCGACACTTTAAGTCAATGTACCTTACGATGCGGGACGCTTCCACAACAAGCAATGTTGCAGCGATGGAAATGCGACAAAGTTCTGGTGCAAAGAAATAAAGACGTCAAGTTCTTCCTGATGCGGCACGCTTCTCCGAGGTTGCGAGAAGTCTCGACTCGATGCGTCAGCTACAGCGGCGACACCCTTGTTCAGCGATGCGGCGACAGCGGCTTTGGCGGCGACCCTCTTCTCCGGCGTGGCGAGACGCTTCCGCTCGATGCGACAACTGCAGCGGCGACACCCTTGTTTCGTGATGCGACGGCAGCAGCTCCGGCGGCGGCACGCTTCTCCGTGGATGCGGCGCTTCTCTTGATGCGGTGCAATGCGACAGCTACAGCGGCGACACCCTCCTTCGGAGTTGCGGCGGCAGCGGCTGCGGCGGCGACACGCTTCTTCCTCGATGCGAGACTCTTCTCTTGATGCGGTGCAATGCGACAGCTACAGCGGCGACACCCTCGCTTCGGAGTTGCGGCGGCAGCAGCAGCGGCGGCGACACGCTTCCTCTTCGTTGCGGGACGCTTCTCTCGATGCGGTGCAATACGACAGCTACAGCGGCGACACCCTCCTTCGGAGTTGCGACGGCAGCAGCAGCGACGGCGACACGCTTCTTCCTCTTGAGTCGCGCTTTCAGCTCCTTGCGACACGCAGTCCCTTCAGAAGGCCCAAAACAGCAGCAGGCACTTCCAAAGGATTCTTGGGGAGCTGGTGGTTGAAGTCTGTTGTCCCTGAGACTTCAGCAGGAGGCAAGCTCTTTTCTCAAGCCCTTGGAGATACTTTACAAGTTGAATAAAAGTGCACACAAAGTCCTTTCTCCTTCCTTTGGCAGTCAGGCAACCACTGCAGGCAGATCCCTCTAGCTTAGGGATAGTCTTCTCCTCAGTTCCTTCTTGGTTCCGCTCCTCAGCAAAGGTTTCTTCTTGTTTTCCCAAAGTGATCTAATTTCCTAGGGGTCTGGGTCCCCTTTTTATACACAGTTTTCCTTTGTTCTCTGAAGGCAGAGAGGCCTCTGCCCAGCCCAAAACCAGTTCTGGTCAGTCCTGGAGCACTTTGTTTTTCTGTCTCCTTCTTTCCTTTCAGAATGTGGGGCAGGGTGCTCAGCCGCCCGGCAGGAGGTGGAGCCAGCATTGTGGAAGGCAGGCACAGCCCTATTCAGACCCAGGTGCAACTCCTCCCTCCACTCTGGATGCAGATCTTTCTATTCAGCCCTGTGCTGACTCACCCTGTCTCCTGTAGCCACCCCCAGCCCCTGTCACTCAATCTCCAGACAAGGAATACACAACCTAGCAGAGGCAGGCTTGGAAGTTTAGGCAAGAAAATACCCACTTTCTAAAAGTGGTATTTTCAAACACAGAATGTTAAAACCAACTTCACTAAAAGATGTATTTTATCATTCTGAGTTCAGGCATACTAAATTCGTTTTTCTACCATGTTCCCTGGGTCAGTTCTGACTATAAGGTGTAATAGTCAGTCTGCCCATTCTGGCCTATGGGGAGCAGGTAGCCTTGCAATAGTGAAAAACGAAAATGGCTGTAATTCACTATTAGGACATGCCACACACACCAGGGCATGTCCTACCTTGTACTTACAATGCACCCTGCCCTAGGGCCTACTTTAGGGGTGACCAACATGCAGTAAAGGGAAGGTTTAGGGACTGGTAAGTGGGTGTACTCACCAAGTCGACATGGCAGCCCTAGGCTGCACACAGGCTCTGAGATGGCAGGCCTGAGACACATTTTACAAGCCGCTTCTGTGGGTGGCACAACCAGTGCTGCAAGCCCACCAGCGGCATTGGATTTACAAGCCCTGGGCACACTCAGTGCACTGTACTAGGGACTGACAAGTAAACCAATCATCCAATCATAGAGTCACTAATCCATAACACAATTTACAATAGGGAGAGCATATGCACTTTAGCACTGATCAGCAGTGGTAAAGTGCCCAGAGTCATAAAACAGCCAACAACAGGTCAGAAAAAATATAGGAGGAAGGCAAAAAGTTTAGGGATGACCCTGCAAAAAAGGGCCAAGTCCAACACAACCCCCTTCCAGCCAAAAACGCAGGGAGACCAATCACTACCCTGATGGGCTTCCCTGCTTTGGGCGATAGAACCTGGACCCTGGCCCACAACAGCAGGGGCATATTCCAGTTCTACGCCAATCTGAACCTATTGGAATCACTCTGTCCATACTCTCAGGGCCCACCAAGCTAACCCATGGGGAACCCTTCTCCTCAACTGTGGACACCACCTGTGCAGCACCTAACCTTAGCTTGCTCACAGGTGTGTCCCAACAGACAGACAGTACCCACATGGCCAACACAGAGGTGTGGCCTAGTCCACCCCGGGGTGTGACTTCTGTCCCCCTCCCAGGGGCAACTCTGTCCACCAGGACAGCAAGCCACAGTGGCCACTGACAGCCGTCAGTGATGAGAGCCAGGCCCCAGGCCTTTCATGGCTCTCCAACCTCTGTGGTGTCAGAGAGCGGGGGCAGTAGCCCCAGGTGCCTGGCACCCTTTGTCCACTCTCCCAACCGTCAGGTCAGGTATGACATCCTGACACTGACCCACCAGCCCCGGGCCTGTAACCGGCGGCTGGACAGGAGACTGGGGTGGGCTCTCCCACACCCGGTCCTCCTCCTTGGGGCTCTGTACCCTCCCACCTGGAGCGGTACCCCCTTCTAGAATTGTCAGGGCACCTGTGGTAGGGGTCCTGCACAATTCGCCCACCAGTTCAGGGGTTCTATCCTGCAACTGGGAACCCAGCTTAGGGTCTGTACCCTTAGACTGGGCAGAGGTCAGGGGTGAGGCTGTCCTCTCCCTGCCTCCCTCAGTGGGGCCCTGCACCCTCCCACCTGGAGTGGTGCCCCCAGAAGACAAACTGGTAGGGGCACTGTTAGCAGCTGCCCCTTCCTCCAGGTCAGGGGGACACCCTGAACCTGGCCCTCCAACCCAGGGTCTGAACCCTTAGGCTGGACCTGTGCCTGGCAACCCAGGACTTCCGGGAGGGTACACCAACCCCCCAAGGAAACACACTCCTCTAGAGTTGTGTAATAATCTGCCTGGCGCACCAGGACTTCCTGGGGAGCACGCATGCCCCCAGAGGGTAACACATCTCTCATGTGTTGTGTGACAGTCCGCCTGGCGCAGATCTCCCGACCCCTGTCCATCTGACAGCGCGGGAAGATCCCCCAGGACAGAAGTGGTGTTACCATGGTCATTCACTGGTGACTCAGCCCTTCTGGCTGGTCCCTGACCCACTGGTTCTTCCACTGGGGACTCTCTCCCCCTCTCACCCCTCACTCTGGACTTCTGCACCCTCCCAACTGGAGCGGCACTGCCAGACACCAGAAACACTGGAGCTCCATTTACAGACGCTCCAGGTTCTCTAGACACTAGGAGATCCTCCTCAACAGGCGGCCCATCAGGACAGCCTAGGCTCCCTACCTGGTGTTCCCTTGAAGAACCATCCAGGCTCTGAGACTGGGTTTCGGGCACCTTGGGACACGCAGCCCCACACTCACTCCTTCTCCACTGAGACAGGACGTGAGTCCCTACACCCCTCCCATTACCACGGGACCTAGCTGGGCTACACTGAACCTCTCCCACCACTCTGGGTTGGAAGACACCTGAGCCACTCCTCTTAGGGTCACTCCCCAATGCCTCTTCAGACCCTCTGGAATCCACCAAAAGGTCTGCCTCCAATGTGAGCTCCCTGAGGTCAGAGAACTCACACTCCAACAGGTGTTGGCATAGCTCTGGAAAACAGGGACTTACAATATGCTCTCCCCAAATTGGATCACACAGTCCCCCACAGGGGTTAACCAAACTATCCTTCACCTCACCATCCAGTGCCTCACACACGTACTCCACACCACTCTCCTGAGACTGGCAAGACAGTATCTGACTGTCTCTGTCACTCAACCCACACTCTTCTGGGCGGTCTTCACACTCACATACCAGGACTTCAACCATGGGGGAACCCCTCTCCCTGCCCCTCTCATCTAGAGTCAGTAGAGTGTCCCTCCCACCACTAGGACCATGAATCCCTGTGTCAGTTTCCCTATTCCTCTCAGGGACACTGCGCACTACTGGAGCTACCTCATGTCCTTGAACCTCCTGGTGTATGTTAACCCCCTCCAAGTCAGGCGCCACATCTCTGGGTGTGTGCACTACTCTCTCAGCACTGAATAACTTAATTTTGCTGCCACCATCTGAGCTGGACTCCACCTCCAACTCAGCAAAGCTCACTTCCTGAGCTGCCCAAATTTCTTCTTCTTGGGCTAAGGCCCTCTGAGCCTCATCAATCTCTCTCAGTTCTTCATCAATCTCTTTCAGCTTCTGCTCATGAGCCAGAAGCCAGCTATCTTTTTCTGTTTCTCCCTCACTTTTAGAGAATTCCTCCTCCTCAGACTCAACTGGTAGTGTTGCCTTCCAGCGGGGTAACTCATACTGAAATAGGGATGCCTCTAGATCCTCCCTGGACCTTCTCTTCACAGGCAGCCCTCTTTCCTTGCAAAACACACGTAGCTCCTTCATTGTGTAGATAAACATGTGCCAGAAGTTGAGTTCCATTTTGCAACAACTAACCAGAGTCATGGTATCAAAAATACCTCCAGGAGGACACCATAAAACAGAAAAACAGTATGTGGTCGCGTTTGGTCTGCACTCACTAGTAGTGTTCACCAATCACTGTACATGAGTCACAAATGCAAGTCCAGAATCCTCACCGCTGACCACCAATGTTAGAATTGGGGGTCTCTAGTTGGCACAGGTAGGTACTTGTGACAAATAGGGACCCTCGCCTCTAGTCAGGGTAAAGGGGTACACTCCTAAAATAACCCCTGCTCACCCCCTTGGTAGCTTAGCACGAGCAGACAGGCTTATCTCAGAGGCAGTGTGTAAAGCATTTGTGAACACATACAGTAATCTAGGGACACACTACAGATGGACACCACACAAGGTTTATATCAAAAATAAGTATTCTTTATATAGTTTTAACACAAGACCATAACGACAAAAATCCACAATACTGTACTTAAAAATGGTAGTTTTAGCTTAGTTCAGTTCAGTTCTTACGATGCGACACTTTAAGTCAATGTACCTTACGATGCGGGACGCTTCCACAACAAGCAATGTTGCAGCGATGGAAATGCGACAAAGTTCTGGTGCAAAGAAATAAAGACGTCAAGTTCTTCCTGATGCGGCACGCTTCTCCGAGGTTGCGAGAAGTCTCGACTCGATGCGTCAGCTACAGCGGCGACACCCTTGTTCAGCGATGCGGCGACAGCGGCTTTGGCGGCGACCCTCTTCTCCGGCGTGGCGAGACGCTTCCGCTCGATGCGACAACTGCAGCGGCGACACCCTTGTTTCGTGATGCGGCGGCAGCAGCTCCGACGGCGGCACGCTTCTCCGTGGATGCGGGCGCTTCTCTTGATGCGGTGCAATGCGACAGCTACAGCGGCGACACCCTCCTTCGGAGTTGCGACGGCAGCGGCTGCGGCGGCGACACGCTTCTTCCTCGATGCGAGACTCTTCTCTTGATGCGGTGCAATGCGACAGCTACAGCGGCGACACCCTCCTTCGGAGTTGCGACGGCAGCAGCAGCGACGGCGACACGCTTCCTCTTCGTTGCGGGACGCTTCTCTCGATGCGGTGCAATACGACAGCTACAGCGGCGACACCCTCCTTCGGAGTTGCGACGGCAGCAGCAGCGACGGCGACACGCTTCTTCCTCTTGAGTCGCGCTTTCAGCTCCTTGCGACACGCAGTCCCTTCAGAAGGCCCAAAACAGCAGCAGGCACTTCCAAAGGATTCTTGGGGAGCTGGTGGTTGAAGTCTGTTGTCCCTGAGACTTCAGCAGGAGGCAAGCTCTTTTCTCAAGCCCTTGGAGATACTTTACAAGTTGAATAAAAGTGCACACAAAGTCCTTTCTCCTTCCTTTGGCAGTCAGGCAACCACTGCAGGCAGATCCCTCTAGCTTAGGGATAGTCTTCTCCTCAGTTCCTTCTTGGTTCCGCTCCTCAGCAAAGGTTTCTTCTTGTTTTCCCAAAGTGATCTAATTTCCTAGGGGTCTGGGTCCCCTTTTTATACACAGTTTTCCTTTGTTCTCTGAAGGCAGAGAGGCCTCTGCCCAGCCCAAAACCAGTTCTGGTCAGTCCTGGAGCACTTTGTTTTTCTGTCTCCTTCTTTCCTTTCAGAATGTGGGGCAGGGTGCTCAGCCGCCCGGCAGGAGGTGGAGCCAGCATTGTGGAAGGCAGGCACAGCCCTATTCAGACCCAGGTGCAACTCCTCCCTCCACTCTGGATGCAGATCTTTCTATTCAGCCCTGTGCTGACTCACCCTGTCTCCTGTAGCCACCCCCAGCCCCTGTCACTCAATCTCCAGACAAGGAATACACAACCTAGCAGAGGCAGGCTTGGAAGTTTAGGCAAGAAAATACCCACTTTCTAAAAGTGGTATTTTCAAACACAGAAATGTTAAAACCAACTTCACTAAAAGATGTATTTTATCATTCTGAGTTCAGGCATACTAAATTCGTTTTTCTACCATGTTCCCTGGGTCAGTTCTGACTATAAGGTGTAATAGTCAGTCTGCCCATTCTGGCCTATGGGGAGCAGGTAGCCTTGCAATAGTGAAAAACGAAAATGGCTGTAATTCACTATTAGGACATGCCACACACACCAGGGCATGTCCTACCTTGTACTTACAATGCACCCTGCCCTAGGGCCTACTTTAGGGGTGACCAACATGCAGTAAAGGGAAGGTTTAGGGACTGGTAAGTGGGTGTACTCACCAAGTCGACATGGCAGCCCTAGGCTGCACACAGGCTCTGAGATGGCAGGCCTGAGACACATTTTACAAGCCGCTTCTGTGGGTGGCACAACCAGTGCTGCAAGCCCACCAGCGGCATTGGATTTACAAGCCCTGGGCACACTCAGTGCACTGTACTAGGGACTGACAAGTAAACCAATCATCCAATCATAGAGTCACTAATCCATAACACAATTTACAATAGGGAGAGCATATGCACTTTAGCACTGATCAGCAGTGGTAAAGTGCCCAGAATCATAAAACAGCCAACAACAGGTCAGAAAAAATATAGGAGGAAGGCAAAAAGTTTAGGGATGACCCTGCAAAAAAAGGGCCAAGTCCAACAGTTATTGACTTGAAAAATGCATTCTTCAGTGTTCCTATCCATCCAGACAGCAGGTATTTGTTTGGTTTTACACTAGTTGGCGGAAGCTTTAGATTCTGTCGAGCTCCTCAGGGCTATACTGAGATTCCAAATATCTATAGTCAAGCTTTAAAGGCCCAATTGGATTCCCTTTCGCTTCCTCCAGGTAATGTATTGCTCCAGTACGTTGATGATCTCCTTATCACTTCTGACACAGAACAAGGTTGTAGGGATGGTACAGTCAAATTGTTGTTGCACTTGGCGCAGCACGGACATAAAGTGTCACTTTCCAAATTTCAGTATTGTCGACAGGAGGTGTCCTATTTAGGTCACCTGCTGTCGAAGGAGTGCATCAGTACCATTGTTAAAATGCCCATCCCACAGACTCAGAAAGATGTGCGTGCTTTTATAGGTATCACTGCCTACTGTCGGCAGTCGATACCTAACTACTCCCTACTAACCAAACCCTTGCTGGCACTAACCACTAAAGATGTGCATGAGCCCTTGCCTTGGACGTCTGAATGTCAGCAGTCTTTTGAGCAATTGAAGGCTGCGCTTTGTTCGGCTCCTGTGCTTGGTACACCTAACTATGGCAAGCTGTTTGTGTTGTACGTCCAAGAGAAGGCTGGTTGTGCGCTTTCTGTTTTAACACAAAAATTTGGAGATAAGCAACAGCCGTGTGCTTATTTCTCTGCTGTTCTTGACCCTGTCGCAAGAGCCCTCCCGAGCTCTGTAAGAGCGGTCGCGGCTGTGGCTGTCTTGATACAACAATCGTCTGGACTCGTGCTTGATACTGATCTCACAGTCATGGCACCTCATGCTGTGGATACACTTTTGAATAAGACTAAGATACAGCACCTCACCAGTGCACGTCTGACGGGTTATGAACTAACATTGTTCGCCAAATACGTCACGATCAAAAGATGTGCCACTCTGAATCCAGCCACGATACTGCCCCTCCCTTCTGAAAACGATGTAATTGATAAACATGATTGTATCTTCCGGACGGAAGAAGAGACGAAAGGACAGGTAGACTGATGTTCCCTTATCTGACCCACAAGGGGATCTATATGTCGATGGCTTTTGTTTCAAACTACTAGATGGCACTTCAACAGCTGCTTATGCTATCACCACATTGCGTACAGTCATAGAGACATCACAAGTCCCTTATCAGTCAGCCCAAGCAACTGAGTTAGCCGCCCTTATTCGAGCTTGTGAATTGAGCGAGGGACTGGTTGTCAATATTTATACTGACAGCCAGTATGCCTTCGGGGTCGCGCACTATTTTGGGCGACTTTGGGCTGAGAGAGGGTTCCTTACTTCCCATGGCGCAAAGATCCAACATGGTCACATTATATTGAGGCTTTTGTCTGCTTTGACACTACCTAAGAAGTTGGCAATAGTGAAGTGTAGCGCCCATAGGAAGGTTACTGACGATGTAGGTAGAGGGAATGCTTTTGCTGACCATACAGCTAAGGAAACGGCACGGACTAAAATGAAGAGAATGTTTTAGCAGGCCCCGCTAGGTGGGTGCCTGATGTTACCATGTTTGAAGATATGATTGAGAATGTAAAAGAGATACAAAGTGAGGCCACAATAAAAGAATTAGCAATATGGCAAGAAAGTACAGCACAATTGAACGATGAGGGGTGTTGGATTGATAAGTCAGGGAAACAGAGATGGATGTTGCCAGATGCATATGTTCTTCCTGTGGTCATGATGGCCCTTGGCCCAGCCCATATCAGCGCTAAAGGTATTTGCAAGTGGTTAGACCCGGTATGGCAAAATGACAATATTCCTAAGACAGCTGCACATTTAGTGAAGTACTGTATGGTATGGATGATGCACAATCCTGGAAAAGGTACCCCTACACCCCCCGGTAATTTTGCACCACCTACTTTCCCCTTTGAAGTCCTCCAGATGGACTACATAGAACTAGACACGTGTAATAATTTGAAGTACGTGTTGGTGGTTGTCTGTGCATTCAGTAAGTGGGTTGAGGGCTATCCCACTAAGGACAATACAGCCGTTACGACTGCACAGGTACTGCTGAAGGAGTTCTTTCCTCGTTTTGGTTTGCCCCGTTTGATCTGGAGTGATAACAGGTCATTTTAATGCTAAGGTAATACAGCTAATATGCGATGGTTTGAGTATCAAACAAAAATATCATGCTGCTAATCACCCACAGTCAGCATGTTTGGTTGAGAAGTACAATGGTACTCTCAAACTAAAGTTGGCAAAAATTCAGGAGACCACAGGGTTACAGTGGCCAGATGCTTTACCATTAGCACTTTTGTCAATAAGAATGACAGCACGTTCTAGGACAGGATTGTCACCGTACGAGGTTGTGTTTGGACGCCCGGCAAATGTCTGGGGCGTCCTGCACCCTCGTAGGTTCTCCGATATTGAGTATCCATTGTTGATAGACTATCTTTGTCAGTTAACTGAAAGTTTGCGTTCTATTCACCAACAGGTCCGGGAGTCCCTACCAGCTACACCAGAGGGGCCTGGACACGATATCCAGCCTGAAGACTTCGTGCTGGTTCGCAACTTTCAGCGGAAAGAGTTTGGAGCGACACTGGAAGGGACCGGAACAGGTCCTCTTATTCACACGTACCGCCGTTAAAATCGCTGGCCGGAAGAACTGGGTGTATGCCAGCCATTGCCACAAGGTCCCTCTTCCTCTGCCCTATGACGAATGGGCAAAGGAGGGAGTCGGGGACTCCGAATGCAAGCTGGTACCCCAGTTCGTTCCTTTTAGTGATGCAAGGCTATCCTGGACCAAAACAGATAAGGAAAATGATGATGTGTTAAATGCAGCGGTCCCCCCAGAAATACAAGCGATTAAGGAGCCACTGTTTGTTGATCCAACGGTGCCTGGGGTTGCCAGGTACAATTTGCGTCCTCGGTTGAGGAACGGTGCACAAAAGGAGAAGTCAGATTAGATAGGGATGGACTGCTTAAGTCAGGTGTACTTTGCTATAGTACCAACGGAATTTGTTTAGGGTGATGTGAGACTTGTGCACTGTTTTGAACATTGGGTTCCAGCTTATTCTACCTCTAGTGCGAAGAAAAACATATTCTTCACTGTACATCCACCACACCTTTAATTAAGGATCCCTGAAAACTATTTACACCCTCTTTTTAGTGTGGCCCAGGTTTGTATGGTGACAGGTTGATCAGTGAACAATCTGACAACTTCCTGCACAGAAGGAAAATGAAAATGTGCCTTGTTTTAAAGGCTACTAGCAGCCACAGCCAACTTAAATAGCGGCTGTATAGAAACTATAGCAAAGGAGCAAACCAAACTGACAATTGGGCCAGAAAACATAAACTGTGGCCTCACAAGACCCACAGACTGGAGGACTGACTCCAACTCTTTTGGGTGCAGTGTCTGAACTAGGGGTGAGCGAAATTACATTTTGTATTTATATAGAGCTCCTAAAAATTATGTGTAGTATGAAAAATACAATTTATAAGTCATCTGTGTGAAAACTGCATGCAAGGGCATATCTTTAGTTCTTGTAAAAAAGATAGGTCCTGCAGTGCTTAATTTGAGCCGGAGGTTTTCTGTGCTCGGCACCGGGACAGCTGCTACATGGTGGCGCTGTTTGTGCAATTTAAAGATGAGCAGAAAAACAGTTGCTAGTTAATTCAATATACACTAAAAACAAGCAATACCTGCCACCCAAGCCATTCTTAAAGATCTGGTGGCCTCAAACAGTCTGAATTGTCACACTTGTAGCAGTGTTAGTAGTTGTGTAAGTACAGTGGCAATGTGTGGTGCAAACTGGGATGACCTTCTGTCGAGGGCCCCAGCACTTATTTTTTACAAATTAAGCACTGATGTTGGTGCCAAAAATGTTTTAATATAAACAGGTGCCATTATGAATCGAGCAGACTTTGCACGGTCGTGTCGAATGTTTCATTTACTACCTTTACTGTGTAGTGTGTAATCTGCGATTGAAAATAATGTGTGTGATAACAGTGCGGACCACAGTTTGGGCGGAGCTGACACACTACACAGTGAAAGTGGTAAATGCAATCATTTGTCGCCCTCTGTGCACTGTCTGAATGTAGTTCTGTAAAATGAGTCCAGGTCTCCAGAAATGAATGTCGGTGGTGCCTACTGGCAAGCATGGGCCCAAATTAACCACAGCATTTAGAAGGATCAGGTGAGAGACCAGGGGAAGACAGGGCAAGCACAAAATGTCTAGTGATGACCGCCCACATCAGTTTCACAGTTCCCGCAAAACATTACCTCAGTGAACCGGTCTTCTGCAGGCAAAGAACGCGCGTGGAAAGCTTAACAGGGTAGAAAGCTAAAAATAGGTGAAACCCAACTATCACAAATTTTGTGGGATTTTGTTCACAAAAATGTTATAAACACGAAGGCATAATCTGAACCCCTTTTGCCTCACTAGTAAATCGACCACATTAGTAACCAGAGCCCTTGTGGCTCATTCTGCCAAACAGCCTCCTTCCTTAGTCCCTTTGCATTCTATTCAGCCCTTATTCAAAACAGAGTGCTGGGCTGGTGGGAGGGCCATCAGGAGGTAGAGGGACTAAAGTCTAGATTTATACATACCTAAATCGGAGATAGGGAGCTGGATAGCTTGCCAAGAGCTGAGGGTGCTAACCAAAATAATCTTCAGCAGGGACTCACCAAACCAGGGATCAGATCTCGAGAAACATCCATGGCATATTGATTACAAAAGGCATGTGATGTTTCCCATGTGGCTGCATTACAGATTAAATCCAGTGGCAGATGGTGCTGCGCAGAAGCAGCCCTCTCCACTTCCAAAATGTCCATAAACACATCAGGCAACTTTTTCTGTGAGTAGGTGTGGCTTACTCTTGTATTAATCCTGGCTTACTCCTGGAATTCAGAAGTCAGGAGCACTAGAGTAAAAAACAACAAAATCTTTGTCAATAGAGCGCATCTTCTTTAGATCTTGAAGATGAATTCCCTCCTCCACTGGATTCTCTTTGGTTTTATGCAACTTATAAATCCAATGGTGCTAATGACCATGATGATGTTAAAACATTCCAATATGTAGAAGTCAACCTACTGAGCCAGTGTCACAAGTTACTTTCCACATGAGGAAATATCTCGCACCAAAGAGGTAGATGTGATACTGGCAGGAGAATGGTCAAATGGGAAAATGTCAAGAAGAAAATGTCTCTGGGCAAAACGTTTGCACTCGAAGAACAAGTTACTTACCTTAAGTGATTCCTTTTCTGGTTAAGACTCTATCTAACCTTAGATTATTTCCCTTAGAATACTCCCTTAGGCATCAGATTGGATCTGGAGAGCTTTGAAGCTGTACCCTTGCACGCAGAGAGGTGGCTCCTGTGACTCCGTGCTGACATTGTCTGCGTCAGGTGTGACGTACACAGTCCTATATGGACGCCACCCATGCGCACTGTCAAGTTCTTTTCTGGAATTGTCTGCGCCCACAGACATGGGAACCAAAAATCAAATTGGTTATGACCAGTGTGCGAATTCCTACATTGGGATCTTTTTAGGTGAAAGAGGGCAGTTCACAGAACGGAGAGGACGGGAGAGCCAGTGAGGAATTGGCAGTTAGAGTCTCTAGGTGGCGGGTCTGTGAATTGCCTCAAAGCAAACAGCCCTGCAGGGCAGAGCATGCAAAATGCCCATCTCGACCGACCTGGTTGTCCAGACAATAGTAATTTGTGAACGTATGGCGAGATGCACATGTAGCTGGCTGGCAAATGTCCAGGACAGACACTCCATGAACTAACTCAGTGGTAGAATCATTGGTGCTGGAAGAATAAGCCAGAAAACCCTCTGCAGGTTGCTTTTTAGCCAAAGCATAGCAGATCTTAATGCGGAGTATGATCTAATGCAAGATGATTCGTTTCTGCTCCGCCTTGCCTCTCTTAGCTCCAGCATATCTGAGGAGGAGCTGCTCGGCCACTTGTACAATAGTACGATCGATGTAGAAGCTGAGAGCTTCTTTTGGATCCAGCCAATGTAGTCTGTCCTCCTACTAAGAGGGGTGAGGCGGAACAGAGAACATCACAAGGGTGATAGATTGTCTGATGTGAAAAGGAGTCACCACTTTTAACAAAAAGGAGGCGCAAGTCTGAAAAACTAGCTTGTCTGGGTAGAAAGTAGCATAGGGGGATTACCTGAGAGAGCCTGAAGCTCACACACCCTCCGCTCCAACATCACGGCAAACAGGAAGACTGTTTTAAGGGCAAGTAACCTGAGATGGCAGCTGTGCATAGGTTCAAATGGAGAAGACATAAGAAAAGTCATAACTAAATTCAATTTAACAGACAACAACGGTTCCTGTGGAAAATCAACACATGATACTTAATATATAATAGCTCAATCACAATAATCAAAGGCAAAGAGATGTCTGAAAGAGAAAAGGCATATAACACGAATTTTGGATGAAAATACGTTGTTTTATATAATGTAATCACATTATTTTAAATCCAGTGCATGGTGTCCCAAGTGATTGTGAAACCTATATTTCAAGGTTGTGATTCTTTGTGACATAAAAACAAGGTTTCATCAAAAATGTACAAAAGCGACCATTAAATCAATACATAATATGTGCTCGCAGCCTACTAATGCAGTAATAGTGGCTGACAAATGGCTCGCTTCACTTAGTCGACGACGTTTCGACCCACTTAACAATGTGGAGTCTCATCAGGACCTAGCAATGAAGGGGCACCTAAAAAAATTATAACCATAGTATCAGTAATGGGGTGGTGGAGAAAAGTAAGAGAAAAGCATCAAAAAGGTAGATATTCAGTCGCTAATCATACCTGGGGATGACTGTCAGATAATGTGGTGTGCACCGTGTGGGGGTGAAAAGGAAGAAGAGTACTCACATAGGGCCCAGCAGGGCACTGTGGGGACGAGAAATGAGGAATATTTAAAATACATACGGGCACACGGGGTTAACGCTGGAAGTCACCAGCTGTGAATATAAGTTCAACTTACCCTATAGTGGGGAGGGTACTGACAGTCAGGAAGTCTCAAGGTTGAAAGCCTTAATAATGTCAAAAAGGGCGATAAGCTGTTGTCAGGAATTTCTGAAAGAAGGGTTCAAACACCCAGTAGATACGTATGTTGCACAGGTGGTCAATTTTATATATTAGTCAAATTGAAAAAACTCTTACCCGTGGTAAAGGGCTGAACTCTAAATTAGCCTCAAAAGAAAATGACGGCAATCCGTCTTTTGGTTACCTAAAAATAAGCAGTGAAAGGAGTGAATAACCATTCACCCAATTTCCAAACTATAAAACCAGAATTTGGCGCGAAGGTGCTCTTACACGGTGTGGAGAGGATAATGGAATGAACTGCACCTGTCTGTCTCTCCTCGTGCAATCCTCTCCAGACCGGGTAAGAGCACCTTCGCTGAAATCTGAAACCAATACCACAGAGAGGGCGAAAGTAGGAATACAGCTGATGTAGAATGGCAGACTGCCCAAGGGAGTGGGTTGTGGCCCTGCTACTCTTGAAGCACTCCAGAGCAAAATATGCCTTGTCCCCAAAAAGTCAGGAACTGTTGAAAGGCATAAGCATGAGGCTTAATTGGACATCACCCAGTGACTTCGACAGATGCAGGGTCTTCTGATGTTTGGCAACAAATACCTTCACTTTGCACTCCTGGATCGCTTTCAGGTTCATCCAGGTGCAGTTGCTGCAGGCTGTGGAGACATGGGATGACCCCAGGCACCACAGGCAGACCAAGTGAGGATCAGTCACTGACATCTGTCTGTGCCATTCCCATTAAGGCTTAAACTCTGTTGATCTTTTGGGGGACATACCCCTTGGGCACTGGGAACATTTATGAATGAATGGTCTCAAGAGACCAGAGATCGCTCTGGATCCGCGTCTATAGGCACAGAAACAAAAGGAATTGGTATCAGCTCGCCTGGCCGGCAGCCATATAGGTCAGTGCACGTCACATCCGGTGTCAACGGCATCAACATAGAGTTGCAGGCGCCACCTCCTGGCATGCAGGGGTACTGTTTCAAAGTTCTCTGATCCAGTCTGATGCCTCAGGGAATATTCTAGGATGAGGAATAGCAGTTACAAGTCTCTATCAGAATCCGTCTCCTGTTGGCAAAAGTCATTTAACATAATGATGAAAATCAACAGGTCAATTTTTCAGGCAGGATTTTAAGGAGTATGGCAGGTGGAGATTTTTGGTGACAGGATAAAATATGTGGATGTAAACCTGTGGAAAAAAGCAGTTTAAATTCTGCCCTAAATAAATGTGGCTTTTAACAATTTTTCTAGAGACACTTTTAAAGAGGATGTGGTGCAGTGGCCAGAGATGCTGCCTCCGGAGCTGGGGATCTGGGTTCGAGTCTTGGTGTTGGCTCAACATCCTGTAATTCTGGGTAAATCTCTTAATCTCCCCGTGCCCATGGACAGCGCCTGGATACCCTCACGGGTAATAAGCCTTGTTATATAAATCTACTAATTTAATTTCAAAATGCTCATTTAAAGATAAGGCAGATACTTGGCTCACGGCAAAAAAGCAAGCCCAATGCTTGTTGACACACATTTACGAGCAACCGCCAAGCAGTGGCACATCACAGTGCCCATAATTACAACTTGGAACCACCACCACTGCCCCACTATATGCAATGCAATCAATACTTTCAAACCAATGAAAGCCCCCCGTTGCTTACCTACTATGCACCATCTAGTACATTCAGTACTATAAATTATTGCTACAGTGTATGCAAATAATCTACACCGTACATAAACCTCAGATATAATAAAAATATAACTATATATATTATAAACATATGCTATTAAAACATCCACCAGCACCCACCAATTTAAAATATAACCAGCGGCGGCTGGCACAGGTAAGCCGGTAGGGCGGGGCAGGGCGGGAGGGGGGGAAGTCGACAGACTACGGAATAGGTATAACTAAATAAATAAATAATACCTATTCCGTCGTCTGTCGACTTCCCCCCGCTGCGCCCGCTGCACCGCGCTTACCTGCGCCGGCCGCCGCTGAATATAACAGAGGCAGCTTATAAACACATTGCAGCAATCATCATTAGTAAATGCAGTGCAGGTTTATGTGACCCGTTCATGTCCTGGTTCCGAAGGTCCTGTCCCCTGCACCCTCCTACAGAGCTCCAGGCACCACTGAACAGAACCATGTCCTGCAGAATGGATGTGTCTGAGGTCACCTTGCTTCGTACAGGAGTACACCTGGCCCTAAAGTGGTAAAAGGCTTGCACTTTAGGGTGACCAGAATTGTAAAGCCAAAAACCGGGACATTTCATGGAAATAGAAGAAGGACTAGAGTTTTACTTCAAGCGAGCGCACAGAATGACAGCGCTCCTCAGCACGGAATTACAGAACAGGTAGTTAGACCATACATAAAATCCAGGGGCATATTAGCAATGCCTGGCGATAATTATCGCAAAGCGCAATTAGCGCTTGGATAATTATCGCCAGGCATCGCCAGTTTCTATCGCGGAGTTAGCGTGCAATCAGCAATGCTAATCTCCAAAGCGATAGAAACCTTGGAGAACAGTGTGAATATCGCCTGAAAACAGGCGATATTCACACTGTTCCCCAGTTCTGCTTGCTGATAGTGCGAGGAGACTTAGCCATGTAATCCACCTCTCATTGGATTACATGGCTAAGTCAGGGTGGGACCAGGTGTTAGCAAACCAGCGCTAAACGTGTTTAGCGCTGGTTCGCTAATCACCGCCCCTGCCTCGCTGATAGGCGTTAGCGACCTCAGCGACTGTTTCCAGTTGCTGTTAGGTGGGGAACGCCTACTTTGCATGCCATTAGCGATAAATATCGCTGGCATGCAAAGCGGCACCCAACCCGGTCGCTATCGCCTACAAGCTGTCGCTAACAGCAGTTAGCGACAGCTTGTTGATAAGGCGATAATATTATCGCCGCTTTAGCAGGAAAAGGTCCCGCTAAAGTGGCGATAATCGCCTTGCTAATATGCCCCGCAATTTTTAAACCCAGAAGCTTCCCTGTTAATTAACTTGCTTTCTAGAAACAACTGCTCACTATCCCTGCTTTGTACAACATAAAACACACCTCCCGCGTTTTCAGCTGACCCTCTCTAAAAACCGGGACAGGAGCTAAATTTCCTGAAATCTGCCCGGACAGCTGGTGAAAAACCCGGACCGTCCGGGCAAATCCGGGACGCCTGGTCACCCTATTGCACTTACACATCTTGACGTCAATAAAGCTAAGGATGGCTGGCCCACAGTAGATAAATCGTGTTAGTGCCGTTTTTCGCAGATGTCTTCTTTCTCCGAAAAAGGGCTTATTCCTACCATTGTATCATGACGAGAAACACCCAGGAAGAGGTTTCCTTCAATTAGTAAAGATTCCGAAAACTGGGCTGCGGTGATGAAGCCGCACTGCACATTTTCTTGGCTGGGAAGCAAAGACACTTGTCCCCGGTCACATTCCAATCGACGGCTGAATGTCCTTTCTCTGTTTCCATTTTGGCTTATGAAATGGCCTCCTTTGCCAAGTTCGTCCAGCGCTCTCGAGAACGAAATGTTTTGGCCTCTTCCGCAGATTTTTGCTGATTCACTCTGTTGGCACAGACAGAGCAGATGCAATTTACTACTTACTGTAAATTACTATACATTTAATAGTAAGAGCTGGTGAACTTCAACCAGGCTTTTGGTAATCACATTATGTGTACATTAGCAGCTGCCAGGGGTCACATACTGACCCCCCTATAGGGACACGACAGGCTGTTAGGAGGACAGAAGCAGTGTCGGGTGCCCCACTGTACAAAGAGAGTGTACACTAGCTTTAAGACACTGGTTGGCTGGCATCGTTTATTTAGTTATTGCTCGAAGAAAATGTTAAAAGCAAATAAGAAAGATGATTTGATGAGCGCCACTATGACGTTTTTTCCACAAGGGCCACTGTGATGTTTGTAATGCAGCCAAACTTGGATTTAGTGTCACTACACTGTATCAGCTGTGCTGTCATTGAGCTTCCGGTGATCTAAACTGTGCAATCACTGGAGATGTTTTCAGTTCTGTATTAAGATATCCCTGCATCTATCCCCACAGAGTACACCGAGTTTTCATCGATCGCTGTTTCGATGGTGTTGCATTTCCACTGGCCTCTAAAGTGACGTCATTGGTTGCCAACGATCTCCTTTGGAATAGAAGTGTGTTTTTTTGGTGACCGCCATTGTGATGTCACAGAGGTACCAGAGATTTGAATAATTATTTTATCAGAACTCCGATGGTCACTATCGTAATGCAGCTGTGTTCCTACAGATTTCTATTGTGACCTCACAGAATTTCAAATGCACCTATTGCGATTTGCATGTTTCTGGGCTTTTCCACTGTGGCGTCATTGATTTCTAGGGCTATTCAGAGATCTCCTTTGTGATGTCATTGGGTGTTTATCGATCTGTATAGGGAGGTATTGGATTCCCAGGGTCCAGCGTCGTCATAACGAGGATACATTATTTATATAGCACCTCTTAGAACAACGCCCTGAGTGCAGCAGGCTAGGCCTAATCACATCCACCCCCCAACCAGGGGGCTGATTAGGATGGCGGGCGGACTTTAGTCTGCCCCCCACCCCAGTGGAAACGGGACTGGCCGCCAGACATGCGGCGGTCCCGCAGCCCTGATTAGGATGCGACCGCCACCCTGGCGGTCGCATTCTGCATCTTTGACATTGCGGAGGGTGCTGCTTACAGCAGCACCCGCCGCAATGCCAAATTAGCATGTTGTGCATTCCCATGCACAACGTGGCAAGCACTGCGCGGTGCCTGCCACCTTGTACATGGAACTGCAGGGGGTACCATGGGTACCCCCCAAGTGCACCCCCCACCCTACCTTGGGGCCCACAATGGGCCCCCAAAGCACATCTCCGCCAGCCTTTCCATGGCGGCATCGCTGCCATGGAAAGGCCTTTTATTACATCCATCCTAATATGGATGGCGGTGCCTAGCCCGCCACCATATTAGGCCCCAATTCCGACCGGCAGGCAATCGGAACGATTGCCGACCGGCGGAAAAGCGGCGGACGCACTTTGCGTCCGCCGCAGTACCCCCGCCATTGTAATATGGGGGGGGTAATTCGGGTAGAGATGGCGGGCGGATCGCCACCACCTGGCTGGCGATGGCGATCCGCCCGCCATCATAATCACCCCCCAGGTGTTTATGGATGACGTCTCTCTCCAGATTTGCATTTACCTCCTAGAGAGCCAGACTCTCCCTCTTCATTTAAGCGCTTTCCTTCAGAGCAGCACCCTTACAAAAATGTTGGCCCCATTCTTTTTCACGAAATGAAAATCGAGGAATTAAAAGATACATCACGTTCGTATGCAAACGAGTTACAGTGGCAGATATTAGATGACAATCTGGCCTCCAATGATCCATAATGAATAACATAAAGTAATCACTTTGTATGTTCAGTTGAAATATTTTCGGTTAGCATGCAGATAACATAACATTACATTTGGTTTGTCACTTACCATAATAATAACTTTTAGGTTTGACAGGTCTCGCACCACCCATTGCAAGGCGTTGCAGATAGTACTCAAGAAGGGACTATGGCTGTCAGGTTTTATAATTGGTTGAGTGGTAGGCCAGCGTTATGCTTCAGGAATGGAGTTTAGCTTTCTCACATTCTCTTACATTATCTGTGGTTTTATTGGTGAACCACTGGTGCTGGTGGAAACAAAGTGCACTTTGTGCAGTGAGCACTCAGAGGCAGCTTTTAGTTGTGATAGCTCTGTGATCCAAATAAGTTCGTGGCTGACTGATGGTACAATGCCCTTATTTTCTAAGCATGGTTCTGTGTATTACATCACTCACTACTTTACAATGATTTATTGTATGGAAGCAATTATCAGCAAGAAAAAAAACCAACTCCTACAAGCAAGCACAGTAAAATATATATACATTAAATTCATTTTAGAACAGGAACACACATGGCAACTGTAAGAAAACAGGACTCTTTGCAGATGCCCCCACTTTTTGCCCCCATTTGGATTACTAGATGCTGGTTTTTGAATCTGACAGTGCACTGGAGCCTACAAACCAGGCCCAGTGCCAGTGCACTTTCCCCAAAACTGTTATGTGTGAATTGGTAACTCCAATTGGCAAGACTTTACCCCCTTATAAGTCCTTAGTACATGGTACCAGTGGTACCCAGGGCATAGGTGGTTAAGGGGTCCTCAGGGCTGCAGCATAGGTTTGTGCCACTCTGGGTGACACAAGCAAACTACTGACAGCAGGCCTGCCAATGCAGACTGCAGGAGCAGTGCAAACTGCTCGAACTCGACTGTGCCCTCACCATATGTGGCACAGCCAAATGCTCTACCTTTCCAATATGTCAGCCACCCCTAAGGTAGGCCTCCTCAGCCCAGGAGGTAGGGGGAAGTATATTAAAGGTGGGGACATATAAATGCAAGCCTTTATGACCCTATAGTGGTGTCCACATTGGAAACTACTACAAGTGTTCGCGGTCCATAGGATAACATGGGCTGCCAACCGGGCACTCTCGAGATTGGCAGCCCCATTATGGTACCACTAAAATATGCCATGCTTGTTATCAAACAGCGTGCCTTCTCACCCCTGACATGAATCTCGTGCCTTGGGTGACGTGGCATGCAGCTAGGTGGCGACGTTAGAGGTTGCCCACCGGTTGCCCCAGTTTCACTGTGTTCTGGCTGACCAGCCTGCGCCTGCTGCAACAAGGACAGGATTCTGTCCTCCTGCCAGGCAGTGTAATCACTCCCAGGAGTAAGGAACAAAGGTTTGGGCATGAAGGAGGTCAGACCTCCCTCCTACCAAGCAAGCTAGTGAAGTGGCACTTCAAGGCGGTGAGCTTCAAAGGCTGCACCGCCTCTGATATGCAGCAGAGCTGACTCCCAGTGGAGGAAACAGCCCTGCTCTTGCCCCAGGAACAATTGCACTCTGGCAGGCAGGAAATTAGCTATGCAGGGAGGTGTACACCCTCCCAAACGGTGGCCACACCTCCAGGGTGAGCAGTCTGGTCTGCACACCATAATTTGATTTCAGCCATCTTTAGGAATGACAGAATAGAGGGTTCTGGGTAGAAAAGGTGAACTACACCCCCTGATGTGGTCACCTCAGGGGTGCACTAGCAGCAGGGACTAGCTGCTCATTGGCTAATAGCTCCCACACCCCTAACTCCCCTAGATCTAGGATTTAAGAGACCCTCCTGACACCAGAACCTCAGATCTGGACAACTTGCATCAAAGAGGGACAAAGAGGATATCCTTGTTGCCGACAACAGGACTTTGCCCACAGCACCAAAGCAAAAGAGGGATACTCTGTCCCTGTGGCAACAGACTTGGAACTGAGTGAACAACCCTTGTTCTTGGCTAAAACCTGGCACTCCAGAAGAGAGAGATCCCTGTGGAAGCCAGAAGCACCCTCAGACTCCCCTGGACTAGTGGCACTAATCCCCCTGCAAACTGTAGGTAAAAACACTCACGGGACCCAAAGAATCACTGGCCATCGGGCCCTCTGTGGGATTTCCCAAATCCAAGTGGTCCAGTGCATTGTGGGAGTTGTAGTCCTGCCTGTTCTGAAGTTACAAGCCGCTACCTCACTCCCCTGGACCCAGTGAAATTCCAGTACTTTTTCGCTGTGCTTACCGCTGCCAAGGCTTGTTGGTGACCAATGTAGTAACCAACCCCCACACTTGATGCTGCATCTACACTGAACGCCATGCAAGCATCATCCAACATCAGCAGCTGTGTATCTGTCCTGTTTTTGCATTCTGTTTCTTGCAGCACTGTGTAAAATCAGCACCAGCGCGGCTCCTGTTCAGCACCATGGACAGCAAGGACAACTCTGCATCTGGACTTCACCGGCTAGGTAAAATTGATCAGACTGCTGTGGCCTGGTCCTCATGACCTTAACCCAGTAAGGGTTCCGTGTAACTCGACCTTCAAGTGACCGATTGTCACTAGTGGTTTTTGTCATTGACCGCAATGTTATCTTTTACATGTATTTTACTGCACTGATTTAATATTGCTTCAAAATCTATAACTCCAGTTATATGTATATGATTCCGTTCGTTTTGGTGTCTAAATTAAGATAAAAATATACTCTCTTTTTATAAATTGGTGTCGGATTTCTCTTGAGTCGAGTCAATTACTTACTGTCCGTGTTGTTACTCTGAAATGCTTATCACTTGCTCCTCTAGTAAAGCCTGACTGCTCTTTGCCACTCTACCAGGACTGAGCTAAGGATTTATTAGTGTGAATCCAAGGACCATCTTTGGGGTATTATGATAATTATACATGGTAAGGCTACCCAGCCATACCACATAATATTCCACTTTCCTACAATAACCAAGCACATTAAAAGAAACACCTTTAATTCATTTTAGAGTGGGGACACAAAAGCAAGACACAAAAGGCACCAATATGCTTAGTGCCATAAAATAACAGAAAAGATTGTATGTGGAGTTGGATTTTTTCTGTGTTGTAGCCAAATGGCAATAGATATTTAATATGTTTGAAAGCACGATTATGTAAATAGCTTGCTCCCTTCATGCTGGGCATAATTTTCTGGCATCCAGATTTTATTGAACAAATTATTGTATTCTGGGAATTGTAGTCTTTGCATCAATTGAACGAACGCACGGTACAGTAAAGATTTGTAAAGAGAAGACCCTGGCAAGGTATAAAACGTTTTACATACAAGACGTGATCTGGCAAACCTAACCGTGTTATTTGTTTATATAAAATGAATGAGCAAACTGAATTCCACTGCTGCCTATGTGTGATTATAACAAACATGCAAAGGATAGAGCAAGCACTGCACTATTACCAACTGCTGATGATCCCAGAGAGGGCAAGCATTGAATGGCATGGAGGCTGACTTATTCTGTCACCCAGTAGTAGTAATTTCTCCAAGGAGTGGTCATTGACTGAATAAGAAGTGACACCACTTGTTCCTCTAACTCAAACGTGATTTTGCCGGCAGAAGGCCTAATGATTAATTGAAAGTGAAGACAGCATCAATTTGCCCAGCATCGATCCATATATCCCTCTCTTTTTTCTTGCCCCTTCTCCTCTGTTTGCCGGTTTATGTGCTGTCCCTCTTTGTATTGTTTAAGTCTGTATGTTTGTTGTCTAGTGTATATCAACCTCTGTGTGTTGGGTCGTGTATCTCCCTGTCTTGCACTTGCCTCTCTCTAACAGTCTACTGTGGTCCTAACTCTCCTTCAAGCCCTGATTTCAAACAATGTTTGATCCCTCCCTGGATTTCTGCTCCCTTCCCTCTGCTATTCCCACTCCTGAAGTCTCTTTTCTTCTCCTGCCTTTCATTGTCTACCAGACACCTAAGCTACCCACTGCTGCTCCATTTTGGATCGCATTTACAAAACTCCTTTCTCATGCCCTTTCTGGTTCCTCAGTTTTTGTTTTGCTCCACTGTTACTTCTACTGCAAAAGGCACTAGTGGCTTAAAGTGTTAGACAAACAACCAATATAACATTATATGACATCAGAGACCTGCGCAGGTATTACAATGAATGCAGACAAATGGATCAGTCAAGCTCTCTTTCCTGTGTAGATGTGCACAATTTCAAGTTTAATTTTGCTTCCATTACATGTGCTGATTGTAGCCTGCCTCCCAACACTCATGGTTTGTGTAATGCACCTTATCCTACTTCACTTTTATGTCTTGCCTGAGTCAACGCAAGTGCTGTTGCTTGCAAGATCTCTTGTAAATAAAAAAAACTAACTAGGGGTTAGAGTTTACTTCTTATTGGTTGGCTTCTACGTCACTCTCATGTCCTTGCTTCTCATCGGTCAGCGCATCCTGCTTTCACTCTTTCTTCTTGTTTTTGTATATTTCATGGAGCATGGACCAAGTACAGCTTCCCGTCCATGGCCGGTGTCATTCTGGAGGTACTTTTTTATTTCCTTTAATGCACTCCATATGAATGTATGCGTTGGGGGCATGGCCAAGATGGCGACCGCGATGGATGTGCTTTGCTGAGCTCTGTCCCGGGCCCACCAGCACTCCTGAAACCCTCAGCTGGATTCGAGCTGTTTCTACCCTCAGCAGTCTGAGTTGGTGACCTGGGACTGTGGCACAATTAGCCGGGGCTCCAATTACCTGTTTCAGCTGGGAGGCGCCGGGCCGCCAGATTTTACCAAGGCCTGGGTCCTATTGTGGCCGCGACCGAAGCGGAGGGGACGCGACCTCAGTGATGGACTTGCGCCGAGCTTTTGGACACCCAGGGGCACTGCAATCTGCACCTCGGCCGGGGAAGAGGTCCTGAGCCACGCAGGCCTATATTCCAGGCAGCAGTGGCCCAAGATGCAGAGCTCACTTCTGGGCGGCCCTCGAGGGATCCCGTGATTGTGGGAACAGAGACAGAGGTGGTTGAGGCCTCTCAGCAGCTGCACTCTTTAAGGCCGCATAGGAGGTCGATGCCTATGCCTGTATCCAGCTCCGTGTACCGAGGGGGTAACAGTAAGTGGGGGCGCATCACCTGGCGGCGGACAGGGGTCTCCAGTGAGTGCTGGAAAAGAAATATATAACAAAAAAAGGGAAAAAAACATAAAAACAATGACCTCATTGACTAGGATACTGGCCGGGACTGTATGGGCCTGAGCCTGCACCCTACTTGGCACGGGTGCATTAGAGGTTGAATTCCTTCCCTCGCACTGTCCATCTGTGGTGGCGCTTTGCCTTTTGCTCGCACATGGTTGCTGGGGATTTTCGTGGCTGCCATAAACTTGGATTCTAGCCTGGTGTCTTGCATGGTGTGGAACTGTCTCTGAGTGTATTAGTGGTCCTGTGATTACTACTGGGGCTGTGCATTGGGGCCCAGTGAGGGTTTTGGGGTCCTGCATGATGACGGTCTTTTGGGGGCTGTGCAGAGTGCCATGGGTGGCTGTGCCAGGGCCAAGGATTAAATATTTATATTATTATTACAATGTAACTTCAGCTTTTGTCTTCAAGAAGTTTGTATTGTATTATATTTATAAAATGCTAATAAACAATCTCAACACAAAAAAAAATCTCTAACGTCTTCCTCGGATGTGCACCCTAGTGCTGGGAGACTGCCCTGGTGACCTGTACCCTGGATGTTGACTGCCTATGCCCACACTGCCTCTCCGCTGAAACCTGGGGCACTGGCTGGTGACAAGCTGGCGGATGCCATATGAAGCATCCTTGCTTTGCTGCATCCCCTTTCTGGTTTGTCTGGTCTTTCTCTGGTTGCGGCCTGCCTACTTTGCACCTTGTAGTGAGTGAGGGTGCTGCAGGAGGCATCTCTCAACTGACCTGGCGAATTGAGGGGAGCCATTTGCCACCTTGGCACTCGGCCACAACAGTGTGGGGGGTGTTGAGCACTCCAAGGACCTGCTGTGCACCGCTGGTTCTACTCGCAATGATGGTAAGGCCCAAGGTGACCCAGCATCAGAGCCAGGAGCTTCCAGAGCCTGCTCCACTTGTGGCATTCCCGAGTCCAAACATGGAGGCAATGGCCCGCCTCGATGTCACTCTCTGCAGTCACTCTGCTCAGTTCGACAAGGTTCTTCAGGCTATGTTAGACACAAAAAACTCCTTGGAGGCCAAGATTGGCACTGTCTCACTATATGTTAATCTGCTCAGGGTGGATCACCGTAAGCTGGCAGAGAGGTTAGATGATACAGAATCGACTTTGACCTCCAGGAGGCCTACCCATCAGACCCTCCAGTCCCAAATACAGGAGCTGCAGACGGAAGTCACTTCTTTTCACCACCGGGCGGAAGATGCGAGGGCCCCTTATGGCGGAATAATGTTTGTTTTCTTGGCTTCCCTGAATGCTCTGAGGGTCCTTTTGTGGAACTGTTTCTGGAGGACTGGCTGATGACAATGGTCCTAGAGAGAAAGATACCAAAATTATTTTCTTTGGAGTGAGCACACCGCATACCGGGCAGCCTGCCACCTCCTGGGGACCATCTGCGGCCAGTGATAGCTCGCTTCCTAAGTTATAGGGACCGAGACTTGATTTTACAGTTGTTCTGCTCCAAAGGCCCCTGGTGCAATGAAAATGTCACCATCACGGTATACCCAAACTTCACGGCGGAAGTGCAATGGAAACACAGTTCTTATGCCGCAGTTAAACAGAGCCTGCGTGAGCTGTCCTTGAAGTATGCTCTGCTGTACCGCGGCTAAGCTCAAAGTTGTAGATGGTAACTCTACTCAGTTCTTTTCTTCCCTTGAGGATGTATAGACCTGGCTATATGCTAAAGGCTTGGCAAAGGACACTGGCATTGAACAATTATCGGGGGAGTGGTTGACACCTAAGCCACGCCACAGAATATGCAAGAAAATGCAACATCGCCCCACCCTATAGCAGGAGTCCAGGGAACCAGCTTAAGCAGTGGAGGAGGCTTTGCACCTTGGGACAAATCTATTTGCGGTGTTACGTCAACAGCGCCCCTCGGAAGCCAGCTCAGTGACGAGCAGTTCAGGGACCGCATCGGAGACAACGACTCAGGGACCGGTCTTGACACCCAGAATGGCAGATGACTTGATTTGATGCTCCCATTGTCCTTCTGTTTTCATATGTAGCTTTGTATTTGTTGCCTGTGTCCTGGGCGGCCCAGTAGAGGGGGCTCCATTGATCGGATCCAGCCCAGCTGCCATGAGCATAATGGTGGGCACCATGGCTGGAACTATACTCTCATAACTGTGCCATTCCATGTAGGGCTTCCAATATGGACAGGGTTTGTTGGATAGGTTTTTTGTTCTCTATATTGTTGTTATTTGTGTGGGTGTTATAGGTGGGGACAAGTAGTCTTACCGGCAAGGGTGGGGTTGATACTGTTGTGTTTTTCTACTCTTCTCTCTTTCTTTATTTTTCTCATTGGATTGTGATGTTTATGATCATTGGAATTAGATGTGTGACTCTATAGGTGTGGATACTGCCCTTGACAGACAACCCTTGGCTTATTATGAACTGATGTGCAAATTGGGCTTTGGCTGAACAGGTGTGCAGATCAGAGGGATGTTGTACTTACATCCAGTTATACATGGGTGATCCCATGGATTACGCTGCACCCCGTTATAAATTGCTAACATGGAACGTGTGTGGCATAGCCACTCCCTCAAAGCATTGTTAAATACATGCATACATTAAGTGCCGCCACATCCATGTTGCAATTTTACAGGAAACACACCTCACACATGGTGAATTAAGTAAGGTGAGGGCAAAATGTAGAGGACAAGTCTATGGAACTGCATCATTGGCCTATGCATGGGGAGTGCTGGTGTGGATAGCCCCAGGTGTCCCATATGTGATGGATTCCCAAAGGATTGATGAGGGGTCTTGGTTTGTGATCATAGAAGATCATCTGGATGGGTCGCCATTCATGGTGGTGGGTATCTACGCCCCAAACTTTGGTCAATCAACCTTCTTTGATGCTCTTACCCAGGCATTACTGCGAGACCCTCGGGCACCTGGGATGTGGGGCGGAGATTTCAATTGTGTGCCCGATGTAGACAGGGACCGCTCTGTTCCTTCCCTACAAGGGGCCGCAAGTGTAAGGATAGCACAGCATTTCAGGGAGTGGATGGCCCACAACTGTCTGCATGACGCATGGCACTAGCTTAATCCCACAGTTGATGAATACTCCTTTGATTCTCCAGCCCTTGGTATGCATACAAGGCTGGTTCTTTTTTTGGTGATGAATCCCTGGGAGGGCGCATTATGGGAGCAAAGTATTTGCAGCGTATGCTGTCAGACCACTGTCCACTATTGGTTGCGATCAACTGGGGGAGGCCGCAGCCCCAAATTTCAACCTGGAGGCTCTAGACCAAGGCCCTCCTGGACCCACCCTTTAAAGAGGCCCTATCTACTCAGGTTCTCACCTACTTTGAGCTAAATAAAGATACAGCAACATCCAGGGCAGTCGAATGGGATAGTCACAAAGTAGTAGTGAGGGGGCAATGCATGTGAGAGGCGTGGGGGTCTTAACCACGAAGCTCATCACCATGGAAGGAGAGATGAGGGCATTGGAGAATGAGATGATTCGCTGACCTGGCAAACTGGATAGGTTGAGCTCCCTTCGTAAGGGACACAGAGAGTCTGAAATGAGACTAGGGAAGAATGAGTATAGGTGATGCCTGGCCACCTTGCACATGGAGGGGGCGATCCAGCAGGTTGTTATCTTGGTTGCTGAGAGAGGATCTGCAGGGGCCTCCGATTGGCACCATTCACTTACCTGATTGTGCAGTGGTTAATACACAGGCAACCATCAACGCTGTCGCTCATTATATTCAGCCGGGAATGCCTCCTCACCCGAGCATAAACGGGACTACCTTCACAACCTGCCGTTACCTCGGCTACCTTTGATACACAGGGGGAGCTGGAGGCCCCCCACAGCTGGAAGAGTTCCAACTGGCTATCAAACAGATTGCTTATAACAAAACGCCGGGCACAGACATGCTCCCGATGAAATATTGAGTGGCGTATGCGCCAATCCTGGTGCCAACGAGGCCAGACAGCTGGGGCAGTTGCAGCTATCCCAGGGAGGCATTAATTGCGGTCCCCCTTAAGCCAGGGCATGCCTCCTTTGGATGTCCAGTCTTACCGGCTGCTGTCCCTCTTGAACATTGACTGTAAGGTGCTGGAGAAGGTGTTGGCCTATAGGTTGCTCCTTGTTATTGATGTTTTGGTGCATGCGGCCCAATATGGGTTTATAACAGGCCACAAGACCTTTCTGAATATATGTAGGCTGCTCCGAATGATGGATCTCACCCCGGCTGGGGATAGGGGAATGAAGCGCGGAGTCATTGGATATAGAGAAGGCCTTTGACATCCTGAGTTCGGACTACTTGATGGCCTCCCTCTGACAAATGGGCTTTGGTCCTACATATATGAGCTGGATACGCTTCTTATATGGGAATCCGACTGCTAGGGTGCACACAGGTGTTACAATTTCTGACTGCTTTAATATTCAGAGGAGCACTAGGCACGGTTGCCCATTGTCTCCTTTGATATTCACCTTGGCCATGGAGCCTTTGGTATGTAGTCTACGACTGCGGACACATCAGTGGGGGATACCGGCCCAGGGCGAACATCATGTTATCTCCTTGTTTGTCGACGGTTTGCTAGTGTACTTGCGTGATACTTCTACTACACTCCCGAGCCTGATGACGCTACTAGTAGAATTTGGTGAGGTATGTGGACCAAATCATGCATTTTTTCGCTGGCGCCAGTCCCAGGGCAGAGGATCTACTGCGATGGCGGCTACCTTAATGTTACACCACGTTTAAATATTTGGGCGTACAGATTTATCATCTTGGTGACCTTAGAGACGAAACATCAATAAAGCACTTGCTGGAATCCGCAGGTCCCTCCTAATATTGACATCATTACAGTTATCCCCAGCAGGGCGGGTGGTGATAGCAAAGATGTTGATTTTGCCTCAGCTTTTGTATTTTCTCGCTGTTCTCCCCATACATCTCCCCAGAAAATTTTTCAAGGTGAAGGGAGTGGCCCGATTAGGGTCACCCGGGTCACTGACGACCACCTCTATGCCTTCCCAATAAATGAAGAGTCAGTCAGACAGTAGAGAATACAAAACAGTTAGTTTATTGGCAATACACTGCAGCGGAGTCCGGTCTGACCAGCCTCATAGGATAGCTGCCGAGGGACTGGCCCCCGTTCACACGGTAACACAAAATATACATTTCCAACACCTCTAGAGTCCCGCCCAAACTGGAATTTTCCAGCTCAGGCCATGGTGAACAAAGAAGGCAAACAAGGATGAGCCATGGCACAGGGCTGGGGACATGTTGAGGAGACGAATGCTAATGTGTGCAATAGCCCTATTCTTCCCATCTTAAAAAGGGCACCCTCGGGTTCTCCAGATGATCACCCTGATCTCGGCAGATGAGAGTGGCCATTTGTGTTGGTGTCGCTACGTGATGGGCCAAGGTGACCACTTACCTTATTCCCCCTCATCCCAATTTAGCACATGCCAGCCCTCCATGAGATGGCACGTCGTTTCGACCTGGCACCATGGACACCAGTTGATATATTAGTTCTGGGAGATCTTTACCACGAGGAGAGCCTTATGTCCTTCCAGGACATTATGGACACATATGGGATAACAGCTGGACATTTCTTGGCATATATTGCAATTCAACACACACTACACTAAATATGGGGAGCGGAGGGGAGGGAACCACCGCAATTCCTGTTATTACATGTTCTGTTGTCCTATGGGGACACACTGCATGCCATCACAAATTTATATACAGCCCTGCAAGCCACGGGCCTTGGACGGTTAGGCTTGGCACAAGGTCGGTGAGACTTGGTTCTACCCACTCCACTAACAGACAAACCATGGGACCAGGCTCTGCGGCATTTAAAAGAAGTGTCCTGCACCCCGCACTTCCATTTCACTCAATTCAGTTACATACACCAAACCTACCTCACGCATCACCGCAGACAACGCATGTACCCAGGGTCTTGCTCTGAATATCCCAGATGCAGTATACCAGGTGATGGTTTTAATCATATGACATGGGAATATGCTGTGCTCCAACGCTCTTGGGGAGAAGCAATTGAGATAATGGCTGGAAAAGTAGAGCGCATGCTACCATCACTCCCGAATCTTCTGTGCCGGGAATTCGCAACAGGGTGAAAGGGGACAAGTGCATGCATAAATCTATAGACCTGACATTTATCCTGTTTAAACGTCACATTGCCATGCAATGGAAGGCACCTGTAGCACCAGACATCAAGGGGTGGCTGGGGACACTGTTGACATGGGCTCGTGCTGAATCAGACTTCTTTATACAAATGCATTTTTAGGGCACGATTACCAGGGGAGGAACTTGCTGGGACCAATATGTTGAGAAAATCAAAGCAAAAAACGATGATCGTCCTCCCTGAATTTGATGCTCAGGGCATCGAGTGCTTGCATGGGAGGATCTACGGGAGATTGGGAGGAATGGTTAGGCGATGGACCCTTTCCCCGATACCACCTGGAGATGGGTTAAGTGGGATGATACTGCTGAGGCGGATACTGCTGAGGCGGATACTGCTGAGGCGGATACTGCCTCCTGGTGCTCCCAAGGGTGACCCATGGGCAGGTCATTGATGAAGGGGTGTCCTTCCTCAGGAGTATGTCTATAAGTACTGCCGACTCGCCTGCAGATGTTATGTGGTTGTTCTTATGTATGGACTGTTCACCAGATTTTTGCCTGTAATACTCCTCACTTTCATTCACCTTTCCCGGGTTTGTATTACTTTCATGATCGCACAGGATCAATCTGCCGATTCCATTATCTGGGTTTAGGTTATTTTATTTTTGTTTTTCTATTTGCTGTATCAGTACATTTGTTTTTCCCAAGATAAGGGGATGTTATACTACCTGTAACAATAGTTTACTATTTACTACTCCTTTGCTATTGTAGGCTCTCCTCTTTGTTTTGGTAAGGGTGGTTGGGCTTTTGTCAGCAGCTACGCCCAATCATGAACATTTCTGGTTCCCATGGTGCCTCTGGAAAAAAATGTCAAGCTGCACTTCGAAAAGGCAGGGCAAAGGGAATAGCAAGGCAGCTGCAAGGGCTGTGTTCCCCCAAACTGATCCACATCACAGTGGTTAAAGGTTCAAGCCTCCAAGAAACACAGCAAGAGTGGGATTAGTGAGACCCCGATGTCAACCCTCATTTGCTTGCGGCTCATCAAAGAGTGCACACTGACACTGAAAGTACATGCACAGACCTTAAAGCCAAAGACAATAGGCAGAATGCTATGTTATTGCAAGTCTACTGTGAAACATTGCCTATGCTCTTGTACATATAAAGGTAGAGGTTAGCACTGCCATGTTTCTCCATGCAGTCTGGCTTTCTGTAGAAGAATAAAGTACTTTTTAACTAAATTATAGCACTGATTTGATATTGATTTAGTACGGGGTATTCCGTGACGCACTGTGTACTTGGAGTTCAGTTTGGGGTGAAACAGTGGGAAGGTCCCAGGGCGGAGGAGATAAATGGACCCAAACGGTACAACGGGGGCCCTTTAGCCATTGTTTGGCCTGTGGTACCTGCATTGCTTCTTAGAATGCTGGGCTCAGAAAACTTGAGGAACTGCCATGGCAGCAGTAGCGGCTCTTCCGCTAAGGCAGAGGAGCGTCGCCTCACAAGAACAAAAAAATGAAAATAACAATGTTATTATCATTATATTTTTTATTATTGGCTATGTAAAGCCGGTGCGGGCAGGGCGGGGCTGTGCGTCCTGCAGAGTAGGGGAAGGAGCGGTGGCACTCTCTTAAGTGCGCATGAGGGTTTGGTCGGCCGTCTCAGGCCGGCCATACCGTCATGAGCACTTGCCATGTTCTCCACCGGGCTCTGTTGTACAGCCCAATGGAGAACATGCCCAGCCTCCCATTCCCAGGCTGAGCGCCGAACCACGGTGCTCAGACCAATGATAACGCTGCACTGCAGCGTTGTGATTGGTCAGGGGAGTCAGTAGCCCGGATGCTTCCTGGTTCGTCGACCTGAAGTGGACGAGGACAGAGGAAAGTGGCCGCCGGGAAGGTACGTGCATTTTGGTTTTTTTGCCCCTTTTTTTCTTTTTTTTAACTCCCCACCCCCCCCCCCCCCCCTCCCTTTCCGCCTCACCACTACTGCCTGGTAGCAGCCACTACTGCATGGCACCTGGATTGCCGTGGCTTAATGCCACCAGGCAGATGTAATCCACGTGAAGCTGCTCTGAGAAACTCTGTCTATCCCACCAATCTCAGGCCTAATTGGAATTCACTGCCCAATGACCCAATCATGTATAAATATCAAAGCAATCAGCTTTGACATATGCACGCACTCAGATTAAAATATGCAATTTCAATTCAGTACATAGACGACTCAATTGTATACAAATATCTAATCGCTATTCAATATTGCACCTTTAGCTATAGCTTCGTCTGTCCATCGAGACAGGAATTAATCTTCCCTTCAGTTGTCCAGTTGTAAGTAGCTGTCAGGTTCCCCCACACTCACCCTTCAACAGCATCTAAACACAGCCCAAACTTACTCTTTAATACACTTCAAGCACCCAAAGACCCAACAGGAATATATTGCCAAAATACCTCATCAGAATTAGGTTTTCAAAAGTAATGTGAGGTCCAAAGTCCTTTATTTGAAGCATTGTGCTCTCTTGGAGGTGACAAGTTCCATGTAGGATATGCCATTGTCCACAGGTTTGATCCGGTGTTGTTACAATTATCAATTATTTTTAGGAACAATGGTCCCTTAGTAAAGATAAAAAGGTGATTACCATGGATACATTAGTAAGTTCCATAAATAGTTATGGCAAACAAAATCTGAAGTATTTATTTAAAACACATAAATTCATCAAGAAAACATTTATGGAAATTACCCCCGCCGGAGTAAAATCATAGACCAAAAAGACAACGAATAACAAAAACAGGTGAAAAATAATGACAAAACATATGAATACATACAGGCAAAAAAAATCAAAAAAGCATGACTAACACTTATATCTAATATTCATTCAAGTCACTTATAGCAAAAAGCAGTACTGCACCCAAAGAAGAAATATGTTTGAACATAGTGTGTATGTCAATGGCATAGCTAGCCGTTCTGATGCCCGTGGCGGTCCCTGAGTATGCCGCCCGGCAGCCGCATGTGAAACCGGGGGGCAGGGGGTGTGCGCATGGCTGCAGGTAAGATGGGGGGAGCCTGCTGCCCCCCCAAAACTCATGCCGCCCGGGGCGGACCACCCCCCCTTGCTATGCCACTGACAATGGTTTCATATCAGAATATCGTCATCAGAATATCGCCTGACATAAATATCATTTCCTAAATATATTTAAAAAATATTGTCCCTACGGAGTTGATAATAGAAAATCTGCACCCTAACGGACAATATGTATGCAAACGATCTGTAGGACACCATATTTATATTACACCATATTTCTGACAGAAGTATTCCTACCTACAACTGTCACAATATACTCCATTTACACAATTTAAAATGGCATAATTACACATTAATGGCTGTAATTTACAGCACCAAATCTAGATATTTCCCAACAATCTGGTGCCTTTGGAAGGCTTTCAGAGCTGGGGCAGTCTGCCTGAAATAAAGTCGAGTGTAATATGCCATGTATTATTATTGTGGAATATGGGGAGGGGTCATGACTGATGAGACGCAAAACCGAGAGGGAGTGGAAATGCACTTCTCCCTCAATGATGGTATTATACTATATTAAACCATATTATACTCTGCACATCTGCATACATGTGTTATGCCATATTAGTATTTTCGAATTTCGAATTTTTACATATCCATAAAGGGGGGTCACCGTTTAAAAGAGGGGGTGGTGGGTGGCAAAAAAAATGTTGATTTGCTAATCAGTTTGGAACACTGTGAACAGTCTGCACACTTTCGACAGAAGCTAGGAACAATTCGTTTTCTATTAATATGTCAAGTTTTCTGCCAATCCAATAAAAGTTTCATTCGCTTATAACTCTGGCACTGTTTAATCAATCTGTGTCAAGTGTGGCAAGTAGTTAGCAAGGGATGCCCAGTACAGGTATGTTAGGTTTCATCAAGACACAATGGTGAAGCAAAGTTAAAAGGGGGGTCAAAACTATTTTTGTTTACAGATAACTTTGGCACCTTTTGGTAGATCTGCATGAAATTTGGCTGGGACTTGGCACGTTAACCTTCTTTTTGTATTTTAAATTTGTGTAGATCCACAAGGGTGGCTGACGTAAAAAGGGAAGAGAAGCAAAGAAAATGTCATTTGCTAACAACAGTGGCATTGTGTGATGAACCTACACATAAATTGGCAGAAAATTGTATTTTTTTAATTGAAATGTAAAGTTTTGTGGCAATCCATCAACTGGACGAAGTTAAAGAGGCAGGGCAATAACATGTTCATTTGCTTATAACTTCTATATAAACCTGCATCAAATCTAGGCGAAAATTAGAAAGTAACACCTAGTGCAGATATTTCAGTTTTTTGCAAATCCAATGGGAGCAAGAAGTTAAAAAGGAGGTCAAAATGTTTTTGATTTACTAGTAACGTTGGCACTGTCTGAAGGAGCTGCATGAAATTTGGCAGAGGATAATCTTGTTTAATCTACCCTTGGCTTTCTCAATTTCATTCAGGCCCATCTGAAATTTAATTTGGCACTGTTTGATGTATCCACACAGAACTTGGCAGATGTTTATCAGGTTTAGCTTATGCCAACGTTTTGAGCAGATCGTTGGAGGGGCGGTGCAATGATAAATGGGATGGCAATTAGAGTTTCATTCACTAATAACTTTGACACCGCTCAATTATTATGCATGAAATTTGGCAGCTGTCAAATTAAGCCCATTGCAAGGACAGGCAAGCCCTGCAACCAACCCCAACTGCACATAGTCAATGGTGGTTGGGTGCAAGGCCTGGCCAAAAGCTGTGCACAGCACTGAATGGGTACATGGCATGCAGTGCACAGTGTGGATTAAGTGATGAAAGCGGTCTTGGGCACAGAGACTGGAACTGCTTGGAATGCCCATTGTTCACAGCCGAAGGCTGTGCGACTCATGGGCAGTAGCGGCCCGTGGTGGGAGTGCTGCCGGGCGCTGACGTGGGGCGGGGGAGGGGCAGGGTGGGGGGTAGTAAACTACGGATTACGGCCGAATAGAGGTAAGTAAACATATGAATAAATAAAACGAATTTCGTTGCGCGCGCTGCATTGCCAAATGCGATTCAGCGCGCGCAACGAAATTCGTTTCATTTATTTATATGTTTACTTACCTCTAATCGGCCGTAATCCGTAGTTTACTACCCCCCGCCCCACGTCAGCACCCAGCAGCACTCCCACCACGGGCCGCTACTGCTCATGGGATGTGCAGCTACAGCAGGTTGTAAGCACAGCCTGGCTTCCGGGATGAAAATTAAGTAAATCATAAAAAATAAAATTCATTAAAAAAAACACATTTGATAGTGGCTTATGGTTCTCACTCAAACTCGTCTAACCAAGATCTTTTTGCCAATTATGGGTAGGAATGCACACAACACATGCCATTACTCGTGCACTCCACCATGCTCAGAACGCCAATTTGGCAAATGCACAAAATCAAACAAAAGACCATAATGGGTGAAGCAAGTTATAACGTGCTGTGTGCATTGCTAACCATAACTGGTGAAATTGTAGTGGTTCGATAAGTTTTGGTCAGAACCAAGACTCACTTTTTAACTGTGCATCTTTCAGTGATATGTAATATATATTTATCTTTGTATGTGGATTTAAAAATCACAAATCTAGCAGCAAATAACTTTACAAAGATTTGTGTTGACAGGAGGAGTACAGGGAGGTGTGGAACAGAGGCAGGACAAGGGGTTACCACTAGGGGCGCATCATTCAGAGAATTACATGTGGGTGAGATGATGCTTCAAGAGATGGGTCTTCAGTTCAGGCTGAAGACAAGATGATTTGACACTTATGCCCCGAAACCATGGCACAGGCTCATACCTTACACAAGAGCAAATGGAGTTTGAGGTAGGGTGACCAGACGTCCCGGATTTGCCCGGACAGTCCCGGTTTTTCACCAGCTGTCTCGGCAGATTTCATCAATTTGGCTCCTGTCCCGGTTTTTAGAGGGGGTCGACTGAAAAGAGTGAGAGGCACTTTTTTGAATGTTCTAAAGCTGTGCTAGTTACCACCTGTTATAAGTAAGCAATTTAATTAATCGGTATGATGTTGGTTGCAGAAATGACATTTTATTTATTTTCTTGGTGCACCTTCTGTGATCCTATTTTATTTATTTATTTATTTATTTATTTATTTATTTATTTATTTCGAAGCTTGTAGAGCACACAGCTACCTCCAACGGAGGTGTCCCGGCGCTAATTGCGGAGATCAGGAGGTGGAAGCAGACTACCGAGAGTTACAGGTGCTAGGGAAGGCCAAAAAACCAGGTTTTTAGGAGTTTGCAGAAAGCAGATTCAGAGTTGGCCTTCCTGATGTGCTCGGGTAAGGAGTTCCACAGATGGGTAGTTTTTACCGTAAATGACCGGCCACCTAACCTGGCTTTTGCAAAGCGGGGAGTAACAAGGAGTACTTGAAGATTGGATCTTAGGCTCCTCGTCTGATGGTATTTACGGAGTCTTTTCCTCAAGTAATGAGGGCCCGTTTCTCTGGTTGCCTAGTATGCGAAAGTTAGCCTATGTTGATGAGAGCTGTCATTCTGCGCCATTCCGTGGATGAAAAATTGTAGTCCTTCTTCTATTTTTTCCAAAATGTCCCAGTTTTTGGTTCTCAAGATCTGGTCACCCTAGTTTGAGGTAACTGAAGACCTCTTGGCACTCCATAGCCCCACCCCTGTAATTACAACCGGCAGAGCTGCACTTTCCTGATGTATGGCAGCCATCTTAAGTTTGATATGACCGGGAGAGCTCCTGGTTCCTCCTGCACGAGCGCACCTTTCTAGGCATGCGATATATCTTTTGATTATCTAATCAATGCAAACACTTAGAGCTTGGCATGGCCGTCTGTCCCCCACCCCCTTCTCTCCGATCCCTGAGCGAGACATTGCCTTACTTATTGCCTCATATTGACCCACGCTTTGATTTTATTCCCTCAGGGGATTCTCTCGGCCATCCTAACCAAGTGTTCCAGAGACGAAGGATTTATTCCCATCAATAAAAACCTCTGGTAAGTGCTTTTCTGACTCCAGGCTAGCGCGCGCGCTGACCAAAAAAAAGCGCGAGTTTGAAATGGTGGTCCAGCGAGGGCCCTTTGCAGACTCCATCCAAGGGAGTTGTGACAAGCTGATTATTTGGGGTTATCATACCTGTAGCACGTTTAGAGCATTGGTAGGTAATGGACTTACACAAGGGGTACATGGTTGATTGCATAAAAGTGAAATAAGGAATAAAGAACAAATTAATATGTTATTCTATATTAAGTTTTTTTATGTTATGCTTTGCAATGTAATGTTATGTGACTTTATTATCTGGTAGATTTTGTTATAGTATGTCCTTATCTGATGTTGCATTACGCAATTCATGATGTCTTATATATTTTCTCTCATTTTCTCTTATGAGGTATTATTGTGTGTTATATGTTTCCTTATCGTGTTATGTTGTTTTATAATATGTTGTATTATTTCACCTGAAGCTTTATTATCTTATGCCATTTTAGGTCACCTGATATGTTCTGTTACTAGAGTCTGGTTCCTCCGAGTAGTGTTTGACTTTGCACTTACATTTCGGCCCCAAGTCATTGATGACACAAGAGCGCTGATTTCTACCTCCTCTGTGTGACAAAAACAAAAACAGCCCTAACTTAGGCCATGCACATTTTACTCAAGAAAATCCTACTCCCAAAGAAATTTGACTATTGTAACACCATCTACACATGATTCTCACAAAAGGAATTTAATACAAAAATGTGGCAAGGCCCGCAGTAGAAGTTAGGCGGTAAAAGGTGAGGTTTTTAATGCTAAATATCTGTATCCCTTCCTCCCCCTTGAGGTATCTACAGCATGTGGTAATGAATTCATATTCCTAAGTTTTTAACTTACAATTGAGGCATAAAATCCGGAATGGCAATTTACACAACAAATTCCACATGTTTTGCCTTTTTATGTGCCTTTTACCCAGATAAACTTTGGCAGGTTTAACTTGTCAGAATCTATCAGGGCAAAACTGCAGAGGTGTGAAAATTATCACACAGTTTGTAATTCTCATCCCAGTGCAAATAAGCGTTTGCACAGGGATTTGAATTTAGTCCTACACTTGAAATGATTTGCTAACTGTCCAAAATACAACTGCCCAATTGTTCATGGGTCTAAAGAAGTGTGGCAATGCTAGACTGCATCTCCAGCCTCACCTTGGACTACCATGGAGTTAAGGAAAACTAATAAGTGAATTGTCCAAGCTTTCTAGTTAGATCAATTAAGTTGATGGTGAAAGACATCTTCAGGGCATTCTGGGCAAGAGCAGTTTAGCTCTTTGTGTAGCCTATCTCCATCGGGACCACAGTAGCTGATGCCCCGCAAACCTCTCACACAAGCAACACTCACCAACATCACACACTCCACAAGGCAGTCCAATGATATCGCAACACACGCAGACAAGTCAGGACAGAACAATAAGCTGTAAAACTAAAACCACATAAAGACTGCTGGCATGGAACTGTATGACCAACAATGAGGGTATTTGCTATTCAAAGTGCGGAATTACAGATGAATTCCAAGAAATCTCCTAGAGACCCCTGCAGAATAGAAAAGAAGATGCAGAAATGGGTGCTACTGCACATATTTCAACATAATCCCACATTTTAGGCTATTTTTCTGGAGCAAATTTCCCTAGATTTGACTTGGTGAATTTGTCCCCGAAGTCACCCATGGTGATACCTATTGCGATACTGCGGCAGATCTCTAAATACAGATTTTTCCATAAATACCTCTTTGATATTTAAAGCCCCTGGGAATGTGAGCCTTAATGTCCTTTGCAACTGTACACCCCCTATAGCCCAAAAGGTGCAGTAAAATCCTGAACTACAAGGACGACCCGAATCTGTAAATGTAAATATAGTCTCCTACAGTATACGGGCATTGTAACTTAGTACATTGTGCACTACCTCCTATAAGCAGAAAGGTACCAGTTGACATTCTGAAAGGATCTCACAAGAAGTTGTTCTGTGAGCCTTTTGTGATTAGATATTCCCTGTCCATTTCCCTGCTGGAGGCACACTTCCGGGAACACTTGAAAAGTGGCAACACCACCTAAAACCTACTGGGAACAACTCCAACCATGATACTTTTGGTAACGCCCAGTAATCTACCCTACTCTGCTGTTCTCATTTGTCTTTCAATGGTCAGCTTGGCCTTGATTCACAAAGCTCTTGTCCATAAGTGAATGTGACTGCTCAAAGAAATTCAGGAGTAAATCACACTCAAGTTGGGAGCAAGGCAAACCTACAAGAAAAAAGTTTAGTCAATCGAGCCCCGTGTGAGGATTCTATTGCCCCACGATAACTGGTCAGCGAGAGACCAGAATATGTAAATTATACCAGTGCTGGACAAGTTTGGACAATTTCACTGCAAGCATTCCCCATCATATTCAATGACCTGCTGGTGAAAATGTCAGTACAAAAGCGTTCTTCGCCAATGTAAATTGACTGCCACTTTTATATTTTTTGACCTGGGTCCAATATGGTCACCAAGTTGCTGCTTCCTGAGGAAGCCTTAGTGTAAATTGTGTATTTTGCCTCAAAATTATGTTAGGTAAAGTAAGCAAAATAACATGTAAATTCCATGAAATTCATCTGAAGGTACCTTGAGTGTAAACTGAACGCAAGGATATACCTCAGGTTCAAAAGTCACTCAAAAAGCTCAAGATTGGTGAAGAAATTCTGCTTGAACCTGCCTACCAGGAAACATTTTCTGTTAGAACAGTCCTCCGAGCAAACAACTGTGTGCAATTTTATGCTGGCGTACTTTTTGACGTTTTACATAATTTGAGTCCCATGAAATGATGCACATTACGCAAATGGTTGGAGTGTAACAAACTATATAACACACTGTAGGGAGCACTCTGTGACTTCAGCGGGTGTGGGAGCTTGGCACCGGAAATGGTATTGGAAGGTTTTTTCGGTGACTTTTTAGGGTTCTCACTGGTATAGGATTATTGAGCTTGAGTGTGCTGCGGGATGTAGTGCACATCACTAGGACCCAGCCTGTAAGCAGGGCTCAGTTAGTATGTTCCTAAAACCCTAGCAAGTTGAGATCCGAGGCATCAGCTGATCCTAATTCATCGCCTGTCTTCACTTCTGCAGGTCTCTCTCCTTCGTCACAACCATGAGTTGCTTTTCCTTCCTCGTGCTGGGGGTGATGTTCTACGTGATTGACGTAAAGCACTGGTGGGGCGGCCAGCCATTTCTTTTTCCAGGTATGACATCACTTCTGCAAAACTTATGAAATTATTACTGTCTAACTGTAGAACTTACAAGAGGACTACTTTACCCTTACATGATCTGTGACATCAATCTCACCCGGTGAAGGAACTTGTGAAGTCACTACTGCACACTTAAAAAACTTGGGCAGCAGTAGTGCACCGTATCAGGATGAGTGAAATTGCTGCTACATGATTTCTGAAGGCTTGACATCACTACTGCACAATTACAGGAGGCGTGGTATCGCTCCAGCATAATTGCAGGTCCAGTGACATAAGTATTGATTTGTGAAGTCACTACTAGACATTAAGACGATTTATGAAATGACATCTGCACAAATGCAGGAGCCGTGGCACAATAGAGCACAGGTAAGACTAATATCAGATCAAATGCACAAGAGCGTGTAGTGATATTATTACATACATTTTCAGTAATTAGGACATCGCCACTGCAAAATGTCAGAACTTTCAATCAATCCATCAATCAGGGGTTTGTAGAGCACGCTACTCACCCGTTAGGGTCTCAAGGCGCTGGGGGGAAGGGGGTGCAGCTCCATTGGGGTCATTCGAAGAGCCAGGTCTTGAGGTCTTTCCTGAATTGGTGCAGTGTCGGGCTTCGCCGGAGGTGAAGGGGGAGGTCGTTCCATGTCTTGGCTGCATTGTAGGAGAAGGACCTTCCACCCGCTCTGTTCCTGTAGAGATGTGGGACGGTGGCTAGGAAGAGGTTGACTGAGTGGAGGTTTCTCTTGGGGGCATGGAAGGAGAGGTGGTTGTTGAGGTATTGTGGTCCGATGTTGTGGAGGGCCTTGTAGGTGTGTGTGAGCAGCTTGAAAGTTATTCTTCTTTCGTCGGGGAGCCAGTGGAGGTTGGGGAGATGTTGGGTGATGTGGTTGTGCCTTGGGATATCGAGGATTAGTCTGGTTGCGGCGTTATGGACGGTCTGGAGTTTACGGAGGAGTTTTTTGTTGATTCCGGTGTAGAGGGCGTTGCCGTAGTCCAGTCTGCTGGTGATGAGGGCATGAGTGACCATTTTTCTGGGAGTCGGAGGGTATCCATTTGAATGTTTTACATAGTATGCGGAGCGTGTTGAAGCATACGGAGGAGACGGCGTTGATCTGGCGATTCATAGTGAGCGATGAATGAACTTTAACTTCAATATTGTATCATTATAGGACATGATGTGCAACTTATAGAGCATGTGACATCACTGCTGCACAATTTCAGGACATTTGTTATCACTACCGCCTAGCAAGATATCTTTGTTGTACTGTAATAGGACTCATGTAATTGCCAGTGCACCATTAGCTGCATTGCATGAGCAGTGTCATTGCTATAACTATAAGTCAATTAAATGATTCGTGACATCACTGTTCTAGGTTAACAAGTTAGAGAACTGCTTAGCTGATGGATGTATTGATGAAATGACCACTGCTAATATTAGTGAGGGGTGGGACTTGAATCAAACAGCACTAAGGCCCTTACTATGAGTGCCCCGGAGGAGTTGGAGAAAATATTATTGTACCCTGAAAATTCCCATATCCTGGAGTTTGGTATTTACCAGGTGGGATAATTATTCTCTACTATGAGGTTAGCCCCTAAAAATGGGGCATAACATGCAGATTTAGGTGCTTTCCACATTAAAATCTGTATGCCCTGGTCTTTACCAGGCAATTTGCCCTTTTATACTTCAGCTTGTTTGATATGCTGATGTGTACAATGGGAAACTGGTGGAGGCTTGGACTTTATCAGGAAAGGGAAACTCAACACAATTTGTAATTCCAATCTCTTTGTCAATATGCATTTGCGCAGGGGTCGAAATTCATTGAGCATCCCAACTTAAAGCCAGAGGTGCTAAACGTATATTTCAAGGCTGTTACCAGAATTTCAAGTGTCACATTCCCTTTGATTTAGAATTCAGTGCCCTATTGTGTTAAAATTGCATCTAAGCATGCCTTTGTATTCAAAGCCAGACATGCTACCAGCGCAATGTATTGCCCATACAATTTCTAAATTCATGCAGCACATGCACAACATTCTTCCAATTTCACAGTTCATTTGAGACATTTAGGCCCATATTTATCAATATGTCACTCATCGCAGCAAGCTACCTTGCTGTGCTTCATGAAAGGGAGGGGCAGGAATGAACCATATTTAACATAATACAGTGCATTCCTGCTCCCTGCCTGCGCTGGCACACAAACTGTTGCCTAGGGCCAAAGAAGGCATACTTGCACCATGATGCATGGGTGTCTGCGTTGTCGACAGGATTGTTTGTGTGCAGAAAGGGACACCTTCCTGCACAAAAACAATTCTCAGAGGCATGTTTCTCTTTCTACGTGCGCTGCACAATGCAGCTCACTTAGATAGAGGAAAGAAGGAGGAGAAGTAAAGATATTTCCCCTTGTTGCACCACTGATGGGGAGGCGAACAATTCTGATGCATTCCCAGGTCTACGAGTGTTGGTAAATCTGAGAATGTGTCAGAATGCATAGGTGGATGCTTGGGAACACCCACGCTCCACCCATGGCACGCCTACCTGCCACAGAGTAACACAAGGCAATTATTTGCACAGCCTTGCATTACTCTGGATTTAGTAAGCCATGCAGTGACAAGCAAGGAGGCCTTGGTAAATGTCATTTTTACATCACAATGGCGTCCCCTTGGGTGACGTAAGGGCTACGTAGACCTTGATAAATATGGGCCCTTGTACTCAAACCAAATCTCCCATGAACAACAATTATGCAAATGCTTACACTTCAGAAAAACTGAAATTACATGAAAGATGCATAACTCGATAATTGGGATGTTGATAATTTTATGGTCATGTAAACAAATTCACTGGTGCTTAATAAGGAGATGACATAGACGTTGTTTTATATTAAGAGGATGAATCCTTGGACTAATAATTTTGCATGAATCAAGCATGCATTCAGTAGAATATCCCAAGATATGACACAATATTTTGGATAAGTAGGGTGTGGTATAATTAGTATTTCTGGATAAAGATTGTCATAAGTCTGTAGTCAATATTCCTGTATACAATACTGTGACATACAACACCCAATCTTTATGGAACATATGCAGCTTTGCTTGCAATTTACTATAAAAAAATATTCAGTTTTAACTATGTGGATGGTAGGAACATGCAAAGAACATTTCAGTTTTGAAAGTGCTGCAAAAACGATAGTGATTTCGAGTAGCCGCTGAAAAGGTACTACATGTGTAGTGAATGGTTAGTAGAATGTGTGTTTCTAATGTGGTATGTATGGAAAGAATTTTTCTGCAACGCATGAGGCTTGGAGGTGCGTTCCAGTCATGCATGGCGAACATGTTTCTGTCCTTATGCATGGAGTGCAGTAAAGATACGTTGGAAAGACAGAGTTGCCATTAAACATGTTCAATATTGTTGCTGTACCAAGTTTTTCCTCTTAGGAACTGAATCATCTAACATGAGAGAAGGGCTGGGTGGGGCATGGGAGATCAAGTTACCACATGCATCGGGCCTATGAGACAACTTAAGGCTTAGGAGGTAGAACCCAAGAATTGTCACAGACACCACAGGAGGGGTAGCGGACCTAGGGAGCTCATCCAGGAAAAGCGGATAAGGAACTCGAGGAACACCACAGACACCACAGGAGTGGATCTTGGAAGTTCATGCAGGAGCAGCGGAGGAGAAACATGAGGAATACCCCAGATACCACAGGAGTGGATCCATGAGACTCAACCAGGAGAGTTGGAAGTGACCCACAGAAATTGATATTATTGTGTGTAGGGTTCACTCTGTTTTCCTAAGGATCAAAGATAGTTAGTTTACAGAGAAAAGACAGCATAGCTGGGGATAGGTAGAGGTAGAGAAAAGAGGGTAATCTGACAGGAATTCTGGAAGGGAAAATTGAAATTAAACAGACCTGCCAAAAACATCAGATTGTGAGACCTTGGTTCCTGGGTTCCTAGAGCAGTAAGAAGTCAATAAGCTGCAGATGTAAAATTGGAATTGTTTACCACTGCGATTCTGGGACCACAGTAGTATTGAGCTCTACTTTATAATTACCAAGTACATCTTTTTATCACTTTACTGTTAATGCCAACATGGGAGGGTGCATCAAGGCTTACTCAAAGAGGTAACGGGGGTTCAGACACTCAGAATTCCCTATGACATTTTAATATTTCTTAATAGCTGATTGTCCAGTCAGTGCTTTCCTATAGAAAATATAAGTAATTGAAATGGTGATCAACTAAAAAAATAAGAACTTTCTAGCACCGTCATAGAGAGATATGACTCCAAACACTATTACTGTGGTCAGGCGCAAAGAACTATTATTACTGTTTAACATGGCCCTTTTTTCCAAGGGGATGAATTTGCATGTACACTCACAACTTCAGAATTAGCACTGATCGTTCTCCAAGGATATTGGAAGTACAAACAGGATCTCAAATCTGGGTCATGTAAAGCATACATTTCAAATCGGCATAGTCTCTCTTGCTGATCGTCAAATGCAACATGGGTCTCTGCTTGCCGTGATTTTGGATTCAAGCGTTGGAAAGTTAATAGGTTTCAAAGGCGGAGTAGTCTTGTCATTTTTACTAGTGACATTTCATGAAAATCCATAAAAATGGCACCAAATTGAACTTTTAGATCAAAATGTGGTTTGCAGGTGACTTTTTTCATGTGAATACACACTTTAGGTAAAAAGGCTCACATGAAACCAGCAACAGACTGACTGAAGCAAAAAATATCTGTTAGCGAGATATTTTCTGTGCGAACAAGTATCATCCACTCAAAAATTACTCAAAAGTTCGTAATGTGAAATTTCTATTAATATCGTCAATTCTGTGTGTAATGGAAAATTCAGGAATCATGCGAATTTCCCCTTAATTAAAGTCTCTCTTAGGCCTATCATTGCACATGCCCAAAAGAAACCCACAACGTGGATCCCCTCACATATCAACAAAGTGCTCACAAAGACTTGGTGGAAAATCTGACACACAGCAGAATCATGCAGGGCAATATCCCCTCACATTTGACAACCTGTTCACGAAATCCATGTTGTCCTTGTGAGCTTTTAGACCCTCATTTCCATCCTATACACAAGGAGGACATAGCTAGAACCTATACCTGCCTACACCTGCATGTGAAATTTAGTTAATTTCAAGCTCTCTGCTGAGACTCTCTTTCCTGATTTTATACCAATAAAATGGCATGTTTAACGCATCTGGCCTTAATTTTATCAATATTATTTTAATCCTGTGTAACTTTTAGCACTTCTGTACTTAGAGAGAAATTATTTTCTGGTCTAATGATTGAAGAGCACATGCATAACTGTCTAGGCAGACAAGAGGACTTTTGTCGTTTAAAGCACAAAAAGTGTATAAAAGGCTGTGTCAAAGCAAGTACTTCTAGATATCTGGAATTGCAGCTCCATGGTGGAGATCTGCAAAACAGCTATATGGATATCACTTCAGACATTCTAAAATATATGGTTTCCACTCAGATGGTAAGGCCATTGTCCAGGTTGGCCATTTCATCCTCAGAAACCAGTGCAGGTGGATTTGGATTTCTTAGCAACCTTCCCTTGTTCGCTGCTTGGCATTACATTAAACCACCCACTAAACTCTAGACGCTCAATCATGTAAAAGAAAAAGTAACTTACTTGTAGCACTGATAGTCCAGTATTGGTATCTATAGAGGTGAATACAACTCACCAATCTTTGTCTCCAGAATTTGGAGACTGTTGTTTTTTTACTTGGTGTACAATGAAAACTAAAACTACTCAGGTGTTTTTTAAATGCTTTTATTGAAAGTAAGGATAATGTAAGAAGTTACAGACTTTAAAAGAGAAGAATAAAACAATGTGGTCAAGTACAATTCTAAAAAGTTGAGGTGTAAAACCATAACATTAGGATGGGAAAAAACTATAATATGCAATCTGATAAGAAAATACAGAAAGAAAATAAATTGGTAAGATATATGTCTTACAATAATTAATTTTATGTTTTATATAAAAAAAGATAGACGAGAAAGATGAAAGAAGAGAAGAAGAAATATATGAGGGAAAGAAAGGATAGGAAAGGAGGGATGTTTAGAGGTTAGGACAAAGCTGAGTGTGACGATAAGGAAGTAGTGAAAGGTAACCATAATAAATCAGACTTAATTTTCTGAGATAACGAAGAAGAAGAAACAGTAGATATTCTATGTTCATCACAAATAAAATTCCACCATTTTAACAAACACAATTTAGAATTATCTTTCCAACAAGAAAGTATAACCTTTAAAGCAAGTGCAATAAAAAGGTCAAATAGCATAGGTTTCGGGGACTGGTTCTGGAAATAATCTGACATAGTACCAAGAAATATATTTATTGTAAGAGGAATGTTGCATTGAAAAATTGTTAAACATTTGGACCAAATAGATTTCCAGAAAGTAAAAACATTAGGACAGTAATATATTAGGTGTAATAGTGTACCATTAGAGGAAAGACAAGACCAACATAAAGGTGAAGCAGAATAATTAAATTTATGAATAGAAGTAGGAGTAAACACCGCTCTATTATTCACAAAAATAAATATTGAGTAATATTGGTAGCTTTGGAGGTAGTAAAGATTTTGTGCCATAATTTATCCCACTGTTGAGTGGATAATAATATAGAAAGGTCTTGCTCCCATGACAATTCGATAAAGGATTTAAGTCTACCAGAGACAGGAGCAGATAGAAGCTTATATATCAGGCTTCTCCAACGAGTAGCTCGTGAGCCACTAGCAACTCTCCAGCTACCTGTAAGTAGCTCTCCTATGTGCAGTCCAGCCTACTAAACTAGAAGCTTTTGTTTGGTTGAATTAATATATGTATACCAAAATGGAAAAGTGTGTATTTGATATGAAAATGTGTGTATTTCAGAAACCATAATTTCCAAAATCTATTTAAATCTGATATTTGAATGATAAATCATGCAGCCTTGAGAGACTTATTACTAATACTAGTGCCAGGGGGCATTGCATCTGAGGCTGTTATGTATTGCCCCTGTAGAGGCATCCCAAATTGACTAATCCTTTTTTACATTACTGCTGGCAATCCTGCACTGAGGAGATCACGGCTGGTAAATTTGCATAGGGTGGTCACTAATGTAGTCTTGTCTGATGTGTACAACACTAATATTAGTAGCTTGGGACGATTTTCATTGAACATAAGTAGCCCTTGTTAGTGAAAAGGTTGGAGATCCCTGTTACATATAAAGGATGCTTTTGGATTAGAATCACATACAATATTGTATAAAAGAGTCAAAGGAGTAAAAGGAGTAGAGTTAGGGGAAAATCATTGGTGATTGGAAAAGATTGAAGTGCATGTGATAGTTGAGAATATTGGGGTAAGCCAGAGTTGAGTATGTCATAGCGTTCTTGTAGTACAGTAAAGGGGGTAACAGAATTTTGGGAGATTAATTGATGAATGTGTAGGATACCCTTTTCTTTCCAATATTTAAAGTAGAATGATTTGTAATGGAACCTAATAAATTTATTATTCCAAATAGAGGAAGCTAGAAAAGATGAGTAAAAATCAGAACCACAGGTGAATAGTGAGTGCAATAAATGTTGGGAATATTTTAAAATAGGGCTTTTAGAAATGAAAGTACAATTAGTCATAAAGATGATATCCTGGAAAAAGAAGTCATGTAATAAAGAGCGTTCAAGATTAATCCAGTTAAGTATAGGAGAATCCAAATGATTTCTAGTTAAGGCATAAAATTGTCAAATTAGAAAAGCAGTATGATATAGCATAAAATTAGGGAAGCGGACACCACCTTCATTTTTTGGTTTAGTTAAGGCAAACAAGCGTTTTTATTGTTCCAGAGAAACTTGGTACAGAGGGAGTTAATTTGAGAAAAGTAATAATTAGGAATTTTAATTGAAAGCATAGAAAGTAAAAAGAGGACATGTGGGACAATCATCTTTTTAATAGTATCTAATCTACCCCACCAGGATAAAAGGAGAGGAGACCAAATATTAAGCAAGGTTTGAATTTTAAGTTTTAGAGCATTAAAATTATGAGTAAGAGTATGGGAGATAGAGGATGAGAACCAAATACCCAAGTATTTGATCTTAGAGGGACACCACATAAAATTGGTATTAGAGAACATGTATTGATAACATAAGGGTACTCAGGTGGTTTTGAGTTTGAAAAATGATGTGGTGTAGTAGACCTTGAGCTCAGTGGTTTGCCATTAACACCAATGACCTTCAAAAATTATTTTACACCCGCTCCCAGTCAGGCATTCGAGGGTTAAGAGAGAATCAAGCAGTGACATGACCCTGCATAAGATTTCTTTGCTGTAGCAGCAATTTTACAAGTAAGTAACAGTGAGGCCACTAAGAAAGGAGCTAATAGGAGAGATTGGCATTCCTTCCAGGTGACACAAACCGTGGTCCACAGTGACTGAATTGCATACTTACAAATATTACGCTGTTTTTAAAATTTCACTGGCATCATCATTGTACGAGAAACAATGCAGTATAGTATCTAACAATGGCTTTATATGTTTATTTTATTTAGGGATGAACTCAATCTTCGTTTATGTGGGACACTCGCTGTTGGGCAGCTACTTCCCCTTCAACTGGGAAATGAAGTCCTGGACCAGCCACACGGAGCCACTTGCCCAGGATTTGCTGGGCACGTCCATCTGGGTGTTGGTGGCTTACCTCCTGTACAGAAAGAAGTTCTTCCTAAAAATCTGAAAGAAAGTTTATTTGTTTCAGTGCCACTTGGATGCCAGACATCAGGAGCCGGATAATCAAAGATGAGGCGTCCAATGTTCTCAAGAAAGACATGTCTGTTATTCTCCACTTTACACCAATCGGGCTTCAGCACTAAAAGTTAAAAATGCATTAAATTCACTATAAAATTGACTTTATTTTCAAAATATGAAATAAATGTTGCTATTTCTTTAAACATGATGGCATCCTGGGCAGAGTTGCCTGTGGCTTTAATGTACCTGGTGAATGTACAGCACTCTCACCCTCTGCAGGTTTGATGTATTTTGTTGGCTAAAGTCATCGTGGATTTTTCTTGCTAGATTATTGTATTTTTATCAGATCTTTATAAGGAATTGCTTGGACTAAAATCTTGTAGGAATTTAACCCCTGGTTGGAATCTGCAATCTCTTTAATGCATCACATCCTGTGCAGCAGCACTTTGGCGTCTTTTTCTGTATGGAGAGTAACAATAATAAAATCGTACAATGAACAGCAGCACAAATTTCTAGGACACTGACTTACTTCTTATACAAATAACTTGCAGTTCGGCATCAGATGGTCTACCAGTGATCATGATCAAACAGTGGTATGTTTCGGCTACTTAGCAGTCCGTACAGTGTTCCATTTTAGAGCCTCCTTACAAGGTCCTCGTTGTGAGTCCTCTTAACCTCTGCCTCCCTGGAATTAATGGTACTGGAGGTACCGGTAACTCCAGGGGTTGCACTTAATGGAGATTAAAAGTGGGATCCTGATGGTGCCTTAGAAATAAGGATTTACAGGGAATCTGGAACTCTGGGCGCAAAACTCTAGTAATCTCATAATTTCTTATTTCTCCGTCATAGTTTCAGCCAGGGACTGTGGTTGCTCTGAGCAACCACAGCTCCCAGGGGAAAAATAACTTGACAGAGGAGTTACCCTGGGCATTCTACTTCTGACGAGCCCCATAATTCTTGCCTTGACAGAAATTCAGGGGACTTCATAAGAAGACCCAAGTGTATTGGGACACACAGGTATGAACTGAGTATGTGACAAATTGTACTTATGGACGTTACTTAATTTTCCTCTGTGTGGAATGATCCTCCATTATGTTTTAGTTCATCATAACCAGAGGCTCCCTCTGGTGATGATGAACTAAAACATAACGGAGGACATTTTATCACTTTGGATAGTGGAACCAATCAGCTGTTGGGAAATTTGCACACCAGATCCTATCAAGCGCACACAAAAATATAACGTGCTCAAAGATGTAATGCTAGAACACCAGACTCAGTGAGTTTATGCTCCATAAACTCACTGAGTCTGGTGTTCTAGCATTACATCTTTGAGCACGTTATATTTTTGTGTGCGCTTGATAGGATCTGGTCTGCAAATTTCCCAACAGCTGATTGGTTCCACTATCCAAAGTGATAAAATGTTACAGGAGTACAGGGATCTACTCTCCACATGTGAAACTGTCATAATTTTGAAGAGTGGCCAATCAAACAGAAAGAGAGAGAGCAAGAGAGGGAGGGCCAACACTGAGGGATCGCGGATCCTCGGCGGTTGCGGCGGTCCCATGGCAGTCCGATCACCAAAGTTGTAATACGGCGGTTGGACTGCCGGTGTGGGAGTAGCCGCAATGCCACCACGGGTGTGTCGGTCCTTTGGACTGCCTAACTTGTAATTAGGCCCAGAGTGCTTTTGTAACTTCAAGGCATATATCCAGGTGTGAACCTAGCTTTCATGCTTTCAAGGATGACAAAAATAGTAACTGTACTCACTAATATAAAACACGTTATCAGGTTCACTGTGTTAGTGTTTTCATTGTTTTAATTATTATTTTGATTGTTATTATCATAGCTCCTCAAATCCTTTTTAGTCTCTTTGAGCTGGTGAATTACATTTCCAGACTGAGGTCTCACTTATATAAGAAAGCTATTTTAAGTGCACTGCCTTCCCTTTTTTGCTTTGGTTATGTTTCTGTTGGTTAGCTTTAGTTTGGTTAGCTTTGGTTAGATTTGGAATGAGTTGCTTTAGTTAGATTTGCTTTGGCTAACTTTGGTATGGTTAGCTTTGCTCTGGTTTGCTTTGGTATGGTTATCATTGGTTTGTTTAAATTGGCTTTGGTACGGTTAACTTCCCTTTGGTTAGCTTTGAATTGGTTAGCTGCATTATGGTTAGCTTTGGCCAGTATCATCAGTATTATCATCATCATCATGTTTTTCGAAGCTAATGTCCTAATACTTTGCAAAACGTAGACAGCCACATTCTCAAGTGTAAAATGGATACCGCATGGTATAAAATACACATTCACATTCAGATTGCATTTCACTGCTACATTTCATTATTGGTCCATTTGTATTTCTGTTTTACAATCCTCCTTAAAAAGAGTTATGGCTCCTCCTAAAGCCTGACACAGACAGTTTTCAAAGTGATCTTACTCTGTCTCCAGACACCACAGTTGGAGGCTACGGCAGACACATACCTAATATATATTTATTTAGTTATCATATTTATTATAGCAGTTTTGCCCAAACCGCTGTACAGAAGGATAAAAGTACAAAATCAGAAGCAGAAAAATGGACACTCACATGAATCTGTTTACATGATCACGACTGGTAAGCTAACTCAAGAAAATGAACCTTTAGCTGGTTTCAACTTCTGTCATCTTATTTGTGTTTCCTAAACAAATTAATTATCCATCTTTATCTATATCTCTGAAACACAAAATTAAAGTTCCTTTATGTTTCAGCCGATAAAAAATCAAAAATACCCTGCAATTTGAAATTTATGGTGTACAACAAACCACCGCACACAAAAATCCGTGCCATGGTTTCCACTTTGTAGGCAACCTTTTTTGTTTTTATTGCATGCCATGGGCTACAGGGTGTACTGAGCATGTCAGAGGCAAAGGTTATGGTGTCCATTGTACAACTCACATCATAATTGGTGAACTTCTCCGCTTTTTTGTGTTTGCTGAACCATAACTGACTGTTAGCTGTGTTTTTTCATTGAATTTCATGGGTTTATATGAGGTACTGCATTCACCTGCCATACCTGTTCTGCACTGTGCTCAACCTTCAGCCAAGCTCTGCACCCAACCCGCTTTGGCCGTGCACAGCGGGGTTGGGTACTAGACTGCTTGGCTTTGCACTGGTCTTCATTTGCTAGCTGACAAATTCCATGCCGATTCATCAAACAGCATCAAAGTTATTAGTGAGGGAAACTTTTATTGCCCTCTCAACTTATGCTTGATCCTCCTGGTCAAGTCTGCCCAAACCTTGACATAACCAACAGAAAGCTAAATCTTCTAAATCTTTTTTTAATTTTGTACAGATTCGTAAAATGTTGCCAAATTTATTATATTAGCAAATCAACACGTCTTTTACCTCCCTTTGGAACCTGACACTACCAATGGACCTGCATCAAACTAAGAAAACCAAGAGTATGCCAAATATGATAAAACTCTTTCAAACTGTGCAAAATTAATTAGTAATTAAAATTGTTTTGCCCCCTCTTTTTTATTTTCCCACATGCTGGAGCTGCAAGAAAACTGAAATACCTGCACTGGGTATACCATGCTAACTCTCTGGAAAATCTGATGTAGATTACTCACCAGTGCTAAAGTTATAAACAAATGGAAAATTATACTGGCCCCACCATAAATTTCCCACCTGCCTTGCTGGTTAGATACAAACCCTGATGTATCAATAGTATATCCATCCTTCCAAGTATCAAATACTTTAGAATTCCCCCCTCCCTCTTCAAACTTCCTCCCGGACATTTTCACTTTCATTTTTTGGTAACAATGAATATTTCCAGTTGAACAAACATAGCGACGATGACAAAGTACAAGGAACATTGTGACAAACTTTATCGTGCCATTGGATGGCAGAATACAGTTGAGGAGGTACTGCAAAGCGGACAAAGGCTGTACTTTGGTATGTTTTATTTCCGTTCTGTGCCTTACTGGAGTTGACACAATAATGCTATTTCTTTAAAGCAAAGGCACAATGTAGCAGATCAGTGGCGCACATTGTGCAACAATGCCCAAACATGATGGTTATATGTGTGTGTATATATATATCTATATATATAGATATATATAGATATATATATACATATATCCTCCTTAGAATGCGTACAGCCGACATGCAACCAGGACAGCAGGGGTATATATATATATATATTTCACCTACTGCCGGTCGCCAGTAGGTAGTTATAGTTAGGAACAAGGTTTTCATAGGAAAAGCGTTTTTTGTTTTGCCAATAACTCTGTCGGCGCTTGATGAATCGAACTAAATGTAAATTTTTTTAAAACAGGCACACGGGCTCATGCGCATTATCTAAGCCCCCAGGTAGACCAAATCCTGGGGACATATTACAGTCAAGGGGGGGTCAAACTTTTGAAAAGCCCCAGGGACCACCACCTCCCCAGGGCACTTAATTATACAAATGTGGGGGGCCTGCCTGGTCCCCCGCAGCCCCGGGGACTGCCACCTTCCCAGGTCACTGAAGTATATAAATGTGGAGGGACCGCCCAGACCCCTGCAGCTCCGGGGACCACCACCTCCCTGGGGCAGTAAATGTAAAATACTGGTAGGGGAGCAGCGTGACTCCCCCACTGCCCCGGGGCCGCCACCTCCTGGGGGCACTCAGATTGTTTTTTAAAGGAATGCGGGGGAGGCCCCACAGCCTCCTACATTATTTTAAAAAGAATGCTGGTGAGCCGTATGGCCTCCCCTGCAGCCCGGGCGACCGCCTGCTCCTGGGGGCAGAAATATTATCTGCCCCTGGGACTGCCACCTCCCCAGGGCACAAACAGAATAATTAAGCGGGTCCATTGCGGACCCCCAGGGACTACCAACTCCCTGGGGCTAAATACTTGAAAGAGGGGGGCTGTTCAGCCCCCCTCGTGGAGCAGTACATGAACCTGGGGACGCCCACCCCCCAGGGCAAATTCCAGCAATGTCCCGGGATGCCCACTCCCGGGACATTGGTGTTTGCTATGGCTTGGCTGGAGCATTACCGCTCCTGTCAAGCCACAGCAAACACTGCTCCACTTTCAGCAAGCGAGAGCATTAAAAATACTCTCGCTTGCTGAAAGGGGAGCAGAATTGCTTTTGGACAGAGGGAGCTGCATGTTCAGCAGCTCCCTCTGTTCAAAAGCAATGCCGGCTCCCACAGGATGCGGGGAGCCAGTAGGGACTGTGGGGGCCTTCAGGCTTCCCTGGTCCCCAACGAAAAGGACTGGATGGGACCAGGGCGCCCAGTATAGAGGCCAGGTCCCGGGGATGGGGTCCTCGGAGGCCAAAATTGGCCAGGAGGGGGGCCACGTGGCCCACCTCCCTTTTAAAAAAAATAAATAAATGAAAAAAAGGGGCAGGACCTGGGAGATGGGGTCCCCGTGGCTGAAATCGGCCCTGGAGGGGTCAGCACGGCCTTCCACCCTTTAATTAAAAAAAAACAAACTAATTTTGAAAAACAAACAAGAAAGGCCGGGCACCGGGGATGGGAACCCAGGGCCAAAAGTGGCCCAGGGAAGGGGAGCTACGCAGCCCCCTTCCCTAATAATAGAAAAAATTATTTGAAAAAAAGCCTGGCAACTCGCTGGAGGTCCTGCCTCTTTTCTCCTCCACTCTGCAAATACTTCTCCTGGCGTGCTGCTGGTTTGTGAATAAAATCCCATTGCCTCCAAAGGGTCCTTGGGGGCAAACAACCCCTCCTGTTACCTCCAGTAAGTCCCACACAGCAGGATTGGTTTGCTAAGAGGTTGTCGGAGGTCACGCCCCCTTTCTCCACCACTCTGCAAATGCGACTACTAGTTAAAAAACCATTGAAATTCACTGAAAAAAACAAACGTTACAGGGACATTTTAGTTAGGAATTAGCATTTAATAATCCTTAAAAATTCACTGAAAAAACACAAAGATTACAGGGATGTTATAGTTAGGAAATGGAATTTTAAAAAACTTAGAAATTCACTGAAAAAAGCAAAAGTTACAGGGACGTTATAGTTAGGCTCAGGTTTCACTCGTACAAAACCAGTGAAATTCAGCTGTTATAGTTAGTGAGCTAACTATAACTCACGCCCCTGCAATGCACTGCTTATGATCTCACATATTACATCACTCATGACATGGTCAGTGGCATCACTGATGACATCTCAAATGACATCACTGATGGCATCATTGATGACATCATCTGGTGACTGTGAGTGTAGGAAGGTGGAATCTGACTATATGGTTGCCCCCACTTTTTTTTTCTGGTGTTTTGCTGGTTTATGACTTAGTTGGACTGGGATCCTGCTATTCAGGGCCCCAGTCTATCTGCTTTCTCTGTAAAATGGTTTCCATGTGCCTTAGGCACATCTCTGATTGGAATCTGGAGTGCCCTTATAAGTCCCTAGTATATGGTATACTATGTACCCAGGGCATAGGTACCTCAGAGGCCTACCAGGGGCTGCAGCATGTATTGTGCCACCCCTGGAAGGCCATCCAAACTGACACCACAGGTCTGCTACTGCAGCCTGGGTAAGGTGGTGCATGCACCCTTACTGTGATATAGGCTACCTATATCACTATATACATACACACATATAAACCTATAAGTCACTCCTATGGCAGGCCTTATCAATCCTGAAGGCAGAGTGCGTGGTTCCTATGTGAGAGGGTGCCCCTGCATGAGCAGGGCCCCTCTGCAGCGTTCGGAGACCCTTCTCTGATGCTGTTTGTAGTGCAGCCTGACCATATACTCTTAAGCGCATTATAACCTCGCGTTAAATGCTAACTTTGGAATGGCTGCACCGAAACATGTCGTGTTTGGTGTCAAACATCTTGGAATACTACCCCCACCAATTCTGGCGGCGGGGTAGCATTCCACCCTTCTAGAGGGAGAGACATGTTAACCCTGGCCTGGCCGGTAACTTCTTTCTAAAGCCCTGGCATCACAAAATGGATGCTGCTGCCACAGACACAAGTCTGACCTCCTGCTGCTGGACGAAACTCCGGCAGGGGAGGCCTGGACAATAGGTTTCCTGTCCCAGGGAGGTGTGACCACCTCCCCAGACAGGATAGTGTGTATTGGGGCTGGGCGGGAGCACTATCGGGTGCTTTGAAGTCCTGCACTGGGGGCACACTTGGTGTCCCTAGTGCATACCCCAGTTCAAACCGGATCAGGGGCTTGCAGCCCCTGCTTTGGCATGAACTGGACAAAGGGAAAGGGGTGTAGCCACCCCTCTGCCCTGACCCACCCATAGGTGGGGCCACAGAGTAAGTCCAACCCCTAAACTTAGTATAAGTATAGGAACCCAGTCCTTAGGACTTTAGATTATCCCTGGACGAAACTCTGAAACAGAATCCTTGACCTTCGACGCTCTTCTCAAGACTAGAGGACAGAAGAATCTCCCTTGGGGTCAAGGAGTGACTCCCCTGCTTGGCAGGCACCAAAGAAGCAATTGTCTGGTCTGCATCGCCTAAGCTCCCGTCGGACGCTGAAGTCTTGGCATCACCAGAGGTAGATTTCCAGACTTTCCCGAGGCTGCCCTGAGTCCCCAGCAAAGCTGAGGCCCGTAGCTGTTGTGGGTAACGTGGAACCGTGACCCCTGGACACTGCACGCATTTGCTAGTGCATCCTCTTCTGGGTCTCCCACGAAGTCGTGCTTTGGGCTCCGAGTAGCCCTAGCCTCCAGCACCAACTGCACCGAAGATCACTGGCCTCCACTCCACGAGTGTCCTGTGAACCAGCTCCACGTGTACCGTCTCGAGGCTCCTTCGCGGTCGCTAGCCCGTTGGCTAGTAGCCCTTCACGAAGGCCAATCCTTTTCTTCTTGGGCTCCCTGGTTGCTCCAGGCTTGCCCTCACTTACCCTTGCTGGGTGAGCTCCTCAGATCTTGCTGGTCTGCATCATCGTCAATCTTCATCTACATTGAGACTTGCCGTTGCCAAGGCTTGTTGGGTCCAATCCGGTTGCTGACACCTCAGCACTCGACAGACCTCGTGTACAAGCCTGAATCCTGCTCCTGGTTGCCAACAACACCTCCTGGACCTCGTGGCTGAAGAGTCAAGACGACTGTCAACCTACCTGAAGCACTCGACATCGGTGGGCATCTGCTCATCGCCTTCCTGGTCACTGGCTAGTGACCCAGACTCTGTCCCCTCTGCTTTCAGGTTCTTCAGATCTCCGATCCACTCTTGGATCCACCCGGACACTTTCCACTTGGTCGCCAGCAGCACTTTGCAGCAGATCGCCATTCAAATCGACGACGAAACCCGACCCCGAAAGGCACCTATGCACCCGGCTTCCCTGGGTGAGGTAACAAGAGTACTCCGGTGCTCCCGTGGGTAGAGACTCTAGAACGACCTAGTTCTCAAAGGGTTTGCTCCAAGTCCTCCTTTAAGTGTCCCTTTTCCTTAATTTCCCAACCGCGACTTTCTCCATAGAAGTTAACGGCGTCTCGCGGCTGTGTATTTACACTGCACGCGTCCCCCGTGGGTCCCCTGTGTCACTACCTTGGGTGGTTCCTTGTGGCCCAAGCATTTCTAGAGGCTCTAGGCCTAGTGTCTAGCTCAGTCGTGGTTCTTATACCACTTTATTGGTATATGGTTTGGTACGCCCCTAGGGCCCAAACGTGTATTTGTGCTATTACTGTGTTTAAATAACTTATAACTTATGTACTTCGAACTCTAGCCTCATAAAGAGACTAGAGGGGTGTGTTTAGCAATAAATACATATATTTTGAATATATACCTGGTGTGGTGCTCTTTCATTTGGTCACTCAAGAGATTATAGACTGGTAAAACAAGCTGCTTTACATTCCTTCAAGACTTAGCCTGAAGGCTGCTCTCCACAGCTACCACTAGGATAGCTTTCAATAAGGTTGTCTTTAACCTATCTCCAATAAGGGGTTGTTTGGACTGGTGCAAGGTGCCCACTATAATTAGTGGACAGCATATGCCAGGCCAACTTCTCACATTGGTGTGCAGCGTGTGGGGTTCCAGCTTGCTATTGTTTTACCAGATAATCTCAATTGAATTGATCAACTGAAAACCACTAAAGGTACCTAAGGTACATATAAATTAAGCTTAGTATACAGTAAGTTCTACTGAACTTAGAGTTGTGTGTTAAGGGATAGCACACCCTTTCTACAACTCAAGAGAGTTTAGTAGGCCACACTAGAGTAGGTAGTGCATACACCACACCTCACTAGTGATGTCTTCAAAGCCAGGACCCAGTGAGTCCTTGCCAGAAGCCCCTGGGCTTCTTCCCTCCAAGTATGATACACTCCCATTCTTGGAATTGAGAGCAATATGCAATGTGAGGAAACTGAAGACAGGCCAAAGTCCCACCACCCAACATCTGAGAGAGATGTTAATGGCTGATGATCTCAACAGGCCCTTAGGGACTGAAGGGGTAGGTGCAGAGGGTGGGGCAGAAGATGAGGATGGGGCCAGGGGTAGCAACACCCCCAGCCCCCTCTGGAACTGACCAGGAGGGTGACAATGACCCTGACCTGGAAAACCCAATTCCTCCTGTGGATGAGGAGGAGGCTCAGGATGACCTCCACTTTGTCCCCCAGGAAGGATTGTGAGTGTGCCTAGGAGGTCTAGATCTCCTTCTCAGGAGTCTAACCACTCTAGCACCTCAGTAGGGACCTCTGTCTCCTCTCATAGGAGGGAATCCTCTCATGAGAGGAGAAAAAGACTGATTCAGTATGAGCAAGCCCAGCTTGAACTCAGAAAACAGCAGTTGGCTATAGACAGGGAGTCCCTAGATCTCTACAAAGAGAGAAAAAGTTGGGACTAGAGTCCCATGGTGGCAGCAATATCCCTAAAGATAGGGAAAGGTCTTATGACCATAGAAACCTAAACAAGATTGTCCCTCCCTACCAGAGTGGGGATGACATCCACAAATGGATAACTGCACTGGAGAGGGCCTGTAAAGTTCAGAGGGTCCCCCAGAAGCAGTGGGCAGCAATCTTGTGGCTCTCCTTTGCAGACAAAGGTAGAGACAAGCTCCTCACTGTAAGAGAAGAGGATGCTGACAATTACACAGTCTTGAAGAGTGCTCTGATAGATGGGTTTGGCCTAACCACTGAACAGTATAGGTTGAAGTTCAGAGACACCCAAAAGCTCAGACTCAAGACTGGGTTGATTTTGTAGATTGTGCTACTAAGGCTCTGGAAGGTTGGATACATGGCAACAAAGTGCAGGACTTTTTAGGATTGTACAATTTGATTATGAGGGAGCAGATCCTTAATAATTGTCAAAACCAGCTTTTGCACCAGTATCTGGTGGACTCTGATCTGACCTCTCCCCAAGAATTGGGAAAGAAGGCAGACAAATGGGTCAGAACCAGAGTAAAAACTAAAAATCAGGGTGGTGACCAGAAGAAAGATTCTACTAAGTCCCAAGAGAAAGGTGGGGATAAATCTAAGGATAAGTCCCCTACAGGGCCCCAAAATTCCTCTTTTGGGGGTGGGTCCCAAACTCCTTCTTCTCCTGAAAAGAAACCATATTGCCATGCCTGTAAAAAGCCTGGGCACTGGAAAACTGATCCCAGTTGCCCCAGGATTGGCAATAAAGAAAATGTTCCTCCCACAACTACTACCACCCCTCCTGGTACTACCAGTAGTAATCCTCCAGTTGGGAGTAGTGCACCCAAGAAGTTAGGTGCTTTTGCAAGAGGAACAGAGGTGGGCCCTAGTTTAGATGGGGACCCCTCAACAGACTCCTCTGACTCTGATGGTGGTATAGGATTTGCCACCTTTACCATGGGTCCCACAGCATTGGGCAGGTACAGATTGGAGCCAATAATTAATGGTCAGAAAGCTGTGGCATTTAGGGACACAGGGGCTAGTGTCACCATGGTGGCAGGGAAACTAGTCCCCCTCACCAGCTTTTACCTGAGTTTAAATACCAGGTGACCAACATTGATGGTGTCAGAACAGATCACCCCATGGCCATAGTCAATCTCAGCTGGGAGGGGTCACAGGCCCAAAGAGAGTGGCAGTGTCCCCAACCTTACCTGTAGATTGCCTGATGGGCAATGATCTGGAAATTTCAGCCTGGGCTGAAGTTGAACACCAAACCCATCTCAGGATGTTGGGTGTCCCTGTAAAGGTTAGTGGGGCTGTGATGGCCACAGCCCCAGCCCAAGAATTTGGAGAGATGGAGCCTGAAAGAATGGCCCCCTCTCCCCCAACAGAGAGCACAAGGGTTGAAGAAAAGTCTTCTTCCCCCAGACAGTAGGTAAGAGTCAGCCTCCTCAGGGAACTGACCCTACCCCTAGTGAAGGAACTGCCACAGAGGTAGTCAGGCCTGGCCTGGCCACCCCCTGATGGCAGAGGACCCTTCCAAGGTGGTACCCAGTCTGGAGCAGGTAACCTGCCCCTCTCTACCCTGCCTCAGTCAGCCCAGGGCTGCAGAGGCCAGGGAGGTCAGTGGACCCCCAGGGCCCCCTGTCCAGAGGAACCCCCCCATCAGCAGATTAGGGGCACCCAGGCTAGTAGCCCTAGCCAGGTGAAAACTCCTCTACACACTGAGGGATCCCCCATACCTTTATGTAGGGACCTCTCCCAGAAGGACTCTGGTAGGCAAGGGCAAACCTGGGACCAGAAGGTTCCAAACCTGCCATGTCCCTCCAGTGTTCCATCCAAAGGGACCCAACCCCCAGCTGTAGGCAGCCAAAGGTTGACCCTTAGAGCAAAGTGCAACTCAGTCATGGAAAGACAGGCATACATGGTGACCAGTGATCTGAGGAAGCTGAGACCAACATTCCTAGGGCCTCACTTCCCTACTCAGACACCTCACCAGCCTGGTACTTTACCTAAGCACACCACAGGTAGTGATTCCCCATGGTGGAGACCCTCTTATACCCTTAGGGTGAGGGATTGCTTAGTGGACCATAAGACAGGGGGCAACCATGCTAGTGCAGGTGCTTCCTTATATGGCCACTTAGTCAATAAAGGCTCAACTGGCCAAGGTTAGCCTTATCTCCTTTCGTTTGGGGGGGTTATGTAGGAAGGTGGAATCTGACTATATGGTTGCCCCCACTTTTTTTTTCTGGTGTTTTGCTGGTTTATGACTTAGTTGGACTGGGATCCTGCTATTCAGGGCCCCAGTCTATCTGCTTTCTCTGTAAAATGGTTTCCATGTGCCTTAGGCACATCTCTGATTGGAATCTGGAGTGCCCTTATAAGTCCCTTGTATATGGTATACTATGTACCCAGGGCATAGGTACCTCAGAGGCCTACCAGGGGCTGCAGCATGTATTGTGCCACCCCTGGAAGGCCATCCAAACTGACACCACAGGTCTGCTACTGCAGCCTGGGTAAGGTGGTGCATGCACCCCTTACTGTGATATAGGCTACCTATATCACTATATACATACACACATATAAACCTATAAGGCACTCCTATGGCAGGCCTTATCAATCCTGAAGGCAGAGTGCGTGGTTCCTATGTGAGAGGGTGCCCCTGCATGAGCAGGGCCCCTCTGCAGCGTTCGGAGACTCTTCTCTGATGCTGTTTGTAGTGCAGCCTGACCATATACTCTTAAGCGCATTATAACCTCGGGTTAAATGCTAACTTTGGAATGGCTGCACCGAAACATGTCGTGTTTGGTGTCAAACATCTTGGAATACTACCCCCCCCCCACCAATTCTGGCGGGGGGGTAGCACTCCACCCTTCTAGAGGGAGAGACATGTTAACCCTGGCCTGGCCGGTAACTTCTTTCTAAAGCCCTGGCATCACAAAATGGATGCTGCTGCCACAGACACAAGTCTGGCCTCCTGCTTCTGGACGAAACTCCGGCAGGGGAGGCCTGGACAATAGGTTTCCTGTCCCAGGGAGGTGGACCACCTCCCCAGACAGGATAGTGTGTATTGGGGCTGGGCGGGAGCACTCTTGGGTGCTTTGAAGTCCTGCACTGGGGGCACACTTGGTGTCCCTGTGCATACCCCAGTTCAAACCGGATCAGGGGCTTGCAGCCCCTGCTTTGGCGCGAACTGGACAAAGGGAAAGGGGTGTAGCCACCCCTCTGCCCTGACCCACCCATAGGTGGGGCCACAGAGTAAGTCCAACCCCTAAACTTAGCATAAGTATAGGAACCCAGTCCTTAGGACTTTAGATTATCCCTGGACGAAACTCTGAAACAGAATCCTGGACCTTCGACGCTCTACTCAAGACTAGAGGACAGAAGAATCTCCCTTGGGGTCAAGGAGTGACTCCCCTGCTTGGCAGGCACCAAAGAAGCAATTGTCCAGTCTGCATCGCCTAAGCTCCCGTCGGACGCCGAAGTCTTGGCATCACCAGAGGTAGATTTCCAGACTTTCCCGAGGCTGCCCTGAGTCTCCAGCAAAGCTGAGGCCCGTAGCTGTCGTGGGTAACGTGGAACCGTGACCCCTGAACACCGCATGCATTTGCTAGTGCATCCTCTTCTGGGTCTCCCACGAAGTCGTGCTTTGGGCTCCGAGTAGCCCTAGCCTTCAGCACCAACTGCATCGAAGATCACTGGCCTCCACTCCACGAGTGTCCTGTGAGCCAGCTCCACGTGCACCGTCTCGAGGCTCCTTCGCAGTCGCTAGCCTGTTGGCTAGTAGCCCTTCACGAAGGCCAATCCTTTTCTTCTTGGGCTCCCTGGTTGCTCCAGGCTTTCCCTCACTTACCCTTGCTGGGTGAGTTCCTCAGACCTTGCTGGTCTGCATCATCGTCAATCTTTATCTACATCGAGACTTGCCGTTGCCAAGGCTTGTTGGGTCCAATCCGGTCGCCGACACCTTACCACTCGACAGACCTTGTGTACAAGCCCGAATCCTGCTCCTGGTTGCCGACAACACCTCCTGGACCTCGTGGCTGAAGAGTCAAGACGACCGTCAACCTACCTGAAGCACTCAACATCGTTGGGCATCTGCTCATCGCCTTCCTGGTCACTGGCTAGTGACCCAGACTCTGTCCCCTCTGCTTTCAGGTTCTTCAGATCTCCGATCCACTCTTGGATCCACCCGGACACTTTCCACTTGGTCGCCAGCAGCACTTTGCAGCAGATCGCCATTCAAATCGACGACGAAACCCGACCCCGAAAGGCACCTATGCACCCGGCTTCCCTGGGTGAGGTAACAAGAGTACTCCGGTGCTCCCGTGGGTAGAGACTCTAGAACGACCTAGTTCTCAAAGGGTTTGCTCCAAGTCCTCCTTTAAGTGTCCCTTTTCTTTAATTTCCCAACCGCGACTTTCTCCATAGAAGTTAACGGCGTCTCGCGGCTGTGTATTTACACTGCACGCGTCCCCCGTGGGTCCCCTGTGTCACTACCTTGGGTGGTTCCTTGTGGTCCAAGCACTTCTAGAGGCTCTAGGCCTAGTGTCTAGCTCAGTCGTGGTTCTTATACCACTTTATTGGTATATGGTTTGGTACGCCCCTAGGGCCCAAACGTGTATTTGTGCTATTACTGTGTTTAAATAACTTATAACTTATGTACTTGAACTCTAGCCTCATAAAGAGACTAGAGGGGTGTGTTTAGCAATAAATACATATATTTTGAATATATACCTGGTGTGGTGCTCTTTCATTTGGTCACTCAAGAGATTATAGACTGGTAAAACAAGCTGCTTTACATTCCTTCAAGATTTAGCCTGAAGGCTGCTCTCCACAGCTACCACTAGGATAGCTTTCAATAAGGTTGTCTTTAACCTATCTCCAATAAGGGGTTGTTTGGACTGGTGCAAGGTGCCCACTATAATTAGTGGACAGCATATGCCAGGCCAACTTCTCACAGTGAGTGTTTTTAAAAAGTTTATGAGTGTAATATATATACCAAGGTGTATTGGTGAAGCCTGGGCCGCATGAATTAAGGGGAGGGGCATGCAACCCCATCTTCTCGAGCCAATAGAGGCCCCGGGGAGAAGCTTATACAACAACAGACAGACTGATACAGACAACCACACAGTTTAGTCACTAACCCATGCATTCAGTAAGACACATGTAATCACTCACTTAAACAGTCAGTCACGCACCTACTAAATCCTCCATCCAGACACTTATACACCCACTCATTCTTCAATACACCTTGGCATATATATAATACATATTCAAACTTTAAAGAAACACACAGTCACAGGATGATGTCATCAGTGATGTCATTTGAGATGTCATCAGTGATGTCACTGACCATGTCATGAATGATGTAATATGTGACGTCATCAGCAGTGCATTGCGGGGGCGCGAGTTATAGTTAGCTGAACTAACTATAACGGCGGAATTTCTATGGTTTTGTACGAGTGAAATGTCCAACTAACTATAATGTCCCTGAAACCTATGGTTTTTTCAGTGAATTTCTAAGGTTTTTAAATGCTAATTTCTAACTATAACGTGCCTGAAACCTATGGTTTTTCAGTGAATTTCAATGGTTTTTAAATGCTAATTTCTAACTATAACGTCCCTGAAACCTATGGTTTTTTCAGTGAATTTCAAAGGTTTTTTAAATGCTAATTTCTAATTATAACATAGCAGTCGCGTTTGCAGAGTGGTGGAGAAAGGTGAGCGTGGCCTTCAAACACCTTTTAGCAATCCCACTGTGTGGGATTTAGCGGAAGTAACAGGAGGGATAGTTAACCCCCAACGTCAACCTTGGGGGGCAACTACCCCTTTTATTACCTCCAGTAAGTCCCACACAGCAGGATTGCTAACTTGTTATATCAGGCCCCACCCCCCTCCCTGCAGCACTCTGCAAACGCACCCCCTGGCGCGTTCTAAGTTGGGGGATTAAGTCCCCTTGAATCTTGAGGGTCCCTGGGGGCCAACTAGGCCACCAGGTACCTCCATTAAGCGCCACAGAGCTGCGTTGCAGAGAGGTATAAAAAGGGGCATGGCCTCAGACCACCTCTCTGCAACGCAGCTCTGTGGTGCTTACTGGAGGTACATGGTGGGCTAGTTGGCCCCCAGGGACCCTCAGGATTGAAGAGGACTTAATCCCCCAATTTACAACACGCCAGGGGGCGCATTAGCACACTTGTTATGTCAGGCCCCGCCCCCTCCCTGCACCACTGTGCAAACGAGCCCCCTGGTGCATTGTAAGTTGGGGGATTAAGTCCCTTGAATCCTGAGGGTCCCTGGGGGCCAACTAGCCCACCAGGTACCTCCAGTAAGCGCCACAGAGCTGCGTTGCAGAGAGGTGTAAAAGGGGCGTGGCCTCAGACCACCTCTCTGCAACGCAGCTCTGTGGCGCTTACTGGAGGTACCTGGTGGGCTAGTTGGCCCCAGGGACCCTCAGGATTAAATGGGACTTAATCCCCCAATTTACAATGTGCCAGGGGGCGCGTTTGAACACTTGCTATGTCAGGCCCCGCCCCCTCCCTGCACCACTGTGCAAACGCGCCCCCTGGCATGTTGTAAATTGGGGGATTAATTCCCCTTGAGGCCTGAGGGTCCCTGGGGGCCAACTAGCCCACCAGGTACCTCCAGTAAGCGCCACAGAGCTGCGTTGCAGAGAGGTGTAAAAAGGGGCGTGGCTTCGGGACACCTCTCTGCAACGCAGCTCTGTGGCGCATACTGGAGGTACCTGGTGGGCTAGTTGGCCCCCAGGGACGCTCAGTATTCAAGGGGAATTAATTCCCCAACTTACAACGCGCCAGGGGGTGCGTTTGCTTAGTGCTGCAGGGAGGGGGCGGGGCATCTGGCACGATGCCAGCTTTTTTTTTTTTACAAGGGGGCTGTGTGGCCCCCTTCTTTTACATTATTTGGGGCCCTGGGGACCCCATCCCCCAGGGCCTGCTCTTTTTTACATTTAAAAAATAAACGGGAAGGAGGCCGCACGGCCCACCTCCCGAGGCCAATTTCGGCCCCGGGGACCCCATCCCCCGGGGCATGGCCACATTTCTTTTTTATTTTTTGAGGGGGCTGCGTGGCCCCCCTCCTTTGGCCTCTATTGGACCCAGGGACCCCATCCCCCGGGGCTGTGCCTCTTTATTTATTTATTTATTTTTAAAATTTTAATATTGAAGGCCCTTTGTGTTGGGGACCGTGGGGGGAGCCCCAATGCCCCCACGGTCCCGCTGGCTCCCCGCCTCCTGCGGGAGCCGGCATTGCTTTTGAGCAAGGGGAGCTGCTGACATGCAATCCTGCTTTGCTTCATTGTAGCGAGAGCAGGTTTTCCTCTCTCTCTGTCAGTCAGTCAGTCTCTCTCTCTGTCAGTCAGTCTCTCTCACTCAGTCAGTCTCTCTCAGTCAGTCAGTCTCTCAGTCAGTCAGTCTCTCTCTGTCAGTCAGTCTCTCTCTCTGTCAGTCAGTCTCTCTCTCAGTCAGTCAGTCTCTCTCAGTCAGTCAGTCTCTCTCAGTCAGTCAGTCTCTCTCACTCAGCCAGTCTCTCTCAGTCAGTCAGTCTCTCAGTCAGTCAGTCCCTCTCAGTCAGTCTCTCTCTCTGTCAGTTAGTCTCTCTCTAGGTCAGTCAGTCTCTCTCAGTCAGTCAGTCTCTCTCTCTCTCAGTCAGTCAGTCTCTCTCAGTCAGTCAGTCTCTCTCAGTCAGTCAGTCTCTCTCTCTGTCAATCAGTCTCTCTCTCAGTCAGTCAGTCTCTCTCTCAGTCAGTCAGTCTCTCTCTCTGTCAGTCAGTCTCTCTCTCCCTCTGTCAGTCTCAGTCAGTCAATCTCTCTCTCAGTCAGTCTCTCTCTCTGTCAGTCAGTCAGTCTCTGTCAGTCAGTCTCTCTCTCAGTCAGTCAGTCTCTCTCTCTCTGCCAGTCTCAGTCAGTCTTTCTCTCTGTCAGTCAGTCTCTCTCTCAGTCATTCTCTCTCAGTCAGTCAGTCTCTCTCTCTCTCTGTCAGTCTCTCTCTCTGTTAATCAGTCTCTCTCTCTCTCAGTCAGGGTCTCTCTCTGTCAGTCAGTCTCTCTCTCAGTCAGTCAGTCTCTCTGTCAGTCAGTCTCTCTCTCTGTCAGTTTCAGTCAGTCAGTCTCTCAGTCAGTCAGTCTCTCTCAGTCAGTCACTCTCTCAGTCAGTCACTCTCTCGGTCAGTCAGTCTCTCTCTCGGTCAGTCAGTCTCTCTCTCTCTGTCAGTCAGTCTCTCTCTGTCAGTCAGTCTCTCTCTGTGTTAGACTTGGCATCTTTTGGCGTGTTTCCCCTGACTTTTTGCTTTCTGACCTCCCGGTTTTGACTCTGTTTTTGCTGGTGTAATGATTCTGCGCACTTTCCTCACTGCGGTCCAGTGGGAAAGTGCAAGTGCTCCTGTATAAAATGTATTATGGATTGGTTTTTCCATGATTGGCCTATTTGGTTTATGTGCCAGGGCCTATAGACCAAATGCTGTTGGTGGGCTGCAGCACTGGATTGTGCCACCCACGCAAACAGCCGTAAAGTGTAACTCGGGCCTGCCAACGCAGAGCCTGTGTGCAGCCTGGGGCTGCCATGTCGACTTGGCAAGTGCACACACTTGCAAGTCCCTAAACCTTCCCTTTGCTACATGTTAGTCACCCCTAAGGTAGGCCCAAGGTACCCCTGTGGGCAGGGTGCGTTGTATGCGAAAGGTAGGACATGCCCTGGTGTGTGCGGCATGTCCTGATAGTGAATTACAGCCTAGTTCGTTTTTCACTATTGCAAGGCTACCTGTTCCCCTAGGCCAGAACGGGCGGTTTTGATTATTACAGTATATAATCCTAACTGACCCCGGGAACATGGTAGAAATTCGAGTTTAGTATGCCTGGACTCAGAATGATAAAATGCAGCTTTTAGTGAAGTTGGTTTTAACATTCTGTGTTTGAAAATACCACTTTTAGAAAGTGGGTATTTTCTTGTCTAACCATCCAAGCCTGCCTCTGCGAGGTTGTGTATTCCTTGTCTGGAATGTGAGTGACAGGGGCTGGGGGATGCCAGGAGACAGGGTGAGTCAGCGCAGGGCTGAAAAGCCAGATCGACCTGTAGATGGGTGGGAGGGGTCGCACCTGGGCCCTGAATAGGACAGTGCCTTCCCTCCACAATGCTGGCTCCACCTCCTGTGGTGCGTCTGATGTCCCTGGCCTGCTCACTGAAAGAAGGGACGGAGACTTGTCAACAAAGTGCTCCAGAACTGGTTTGGACTAGGCAAAGGCCTCTCTGCCTTCAGAGAACAAAGGAATTTGGGATATAAATATTGGGGCCCTGACCCCATGAATTTAGATCTCGCTGGAATCAAGGAACCTGCCAAGACGAAGAGCGGGAAGAGCTGCCAGGAGGAGTACTGCCCCGTTGCTGTGTTGTTGCTTTGTTGGGTTGGCCTGCAGCGGCTGCTTCTGTCTTGGGCAGTGAAAGGACTGGACTGAACTTTCTACGAACTTGTGCTGAGTATCTCCAAGGGCCAGGAACCGAGCTGGCCTCCTGTTAAGAAGTCTCAGGGACTACAAAGACTTCACAAGCCTCTGGGTACCGCTTCTGGAACGCTGTTTCAGTTGCCACAGAGGAAGGGAACTGCAACCGACTCCGTCAACCGAATCCATCCCTGGCCGGTGACCTGTTTGCACCGCAGACCGCATCGCCCCGCTTCGCATCGCAACCCTGGTCTCACCGTGGGCGACGTCCGACGCTGCCAACATCGAGCCGCTGCTTGCACCGTGACCTGTGGGCACCGCAGTTCGCATCGCATCGCTTCACTGGGCCAGCCGGACCAGACCGACACTGTCGCTGCAACTGGTTCAAGAGTCGAGACCGCACCGCATTTGGGGCACCACTCGCACGTCTGCGACACACCGCTCCGACTCGCACCGCTGTCCGACGCCAGCTCCCGCACTCCGGCTAGGTCGCCTGCATCGCAACCTGTCAGCACCGCATCGAGCATCGTCTCACCCTGCACCGCACGCCTTGGACTCACCGACTCCGTCTGCACGACGCTCATCGAGCCGCTGCCTGCACCGCATCGAGGACACCGCACCTTGCATCGCTCCGTCTTGCACCGCAACCGCGACGAACGCCGACCGGCTCGTACACTCCGTACCAGCCACAACGAGAAAGGTACTGTGACCGAGTCTGTTCACGACTCTGCTGGCCCGTATCGACGCGGTCGGCTGGAACTGTTAGACTCTGTGGTTTTCAGCATCACGGTAGGCTCGGACGGAGCTACCGACTCGTACGAACTTTGCTTTTGTGCTATTCCTGCAAAGAAGAAGTTAACGTATCAAGTATTCATTCGTAAAGTATAGTATTGTGAATTTTTGTCGTAATTGGTCTTGTCTTGAGTATATAAAATATTGGTTATTTTTCTAAACTGGTGTGGTGTCCATTTGTAGTGCTTACACTGTATTACTGTTGGTTATGTGCAAATGCTTTACACACTGCCTCTGAATTAAGCCTGACTGCTCGTGCCAAGCTACCACGAGGGTGAGCAGGGGTTACTTCACGAGTGTAACAACCCTTACCCTGACTAGGAAGAAGGGTCCCTACTTGGACAAAGGTGCAAGCCCTTGCCAACTAGAGATCCCATTTCTAACATTGGTTGTCAGCGGTGAGGATAGGACTTGTGTTTGCACTTGACTTACAGTGATTGGTGTGCACTACTACCATATCGCAGACCATTACGTACCACATACTGGTTCTTTTTCTTTTGGCCTATTTTTGATCTCGCCAGTTTTCAACTCACGACTTTTGTCATGCCTGAATCAATTGCATCATCAGTTGCATCTCTGGAAGTTATCTTTGAGGAGGACAGGTTGGAATCCTACGCCGTAAAGGAGTTACGAGCGATTTGTAAAAACCTGAAAGTCCAAATTAAAGGTCTCACAAGGAAGGAGGAGCTACAGAAGGCGCTGAGGGCCTGGGTAGCAGCCAGACATGCCAATGGGCAGCCTGGTGATCTCAGTGAGGAGGCGGAGGAGCCTATTTCCAGGGTGGATGTGCTTTTGGGTAGGGGGAACCCGCCAGGTCAGGCAGCAGCAGTCTGTCCCCAGAGGAGCTGGAGGACAGGCGGGAGGCAAGGCAGTTCGAGCTGCAGAAGCTCAGGCTGGAGAGTGAGCGGGAGGAGAAGAGATTGGCCATAGAGGAGAGGAAGATGCTCTTAGAGCATGAGAGAGAACTGAAGGAGCTAGAACTTAGGAGTAAGTCAGGCTCAGATGGTGGCAGCAATTCGTCCAGAAAGGCAGACAGGATTGTGCACATTCCCAAGAACGTAGGCAAGGAGTTCAAGAAGGGGGATGACATACAAAGGTGGTTCCAGGGTTATGAGGCAGCCATACACATGAATGGGGTCCCTGAGGAGAATTGGGGAGCAGGATTGTGGCCACTTTTCCCGGAAGAAGCAAGGGATGCTCTGATAGCTTTGGGTAAGGGGTATCACCTCACCTATGCTGACATGAAGGATGCCCTTCTCACGAAGTATGGTCTTACTCCTGAAAAGTACAGGGATCAGTTCAGGTCCAGTAAGAAGTCTGATGCCAACACTTGGTTGGAATGTGTGGATGTGTTCTGCAGGTCTCTGGATGGTTGGGTGAAGGGCAGTAGCGTAACAGATTTTCAGGGGCTCTACAACTTGATTGCATGGGAGCACTTGTCTAGTCTATGTTTTGCAGATCTGCGCCAGCACCTAGTTGATAGTAAGCTAACTGACCCCAGGAAGCTTGCTATGGAAGCGGACCGCTGGGTGAGTACCAGGGTCCACAAGAAAGCGTTTGGGGGAGACTCAGCCAAAGGTGTGCAGGGTCCCCAGCAGAAAGGTGGGGGGACAAGGGTAAAGCACAGGAGTTCTCTAAAGGGCCCCAAACTAGTACCCAGGGTAAAGGTTCCCAGCCCCCGGTGATAAGAAGAAAGGGGTCTCTACAGGGAAGCCTGTTGAGACTGACCCCCGCAAGTGTTATGCATGTGACCAGGTAGGTCACTTTAAGGGGGACCCCAAGTGCCCGAAGGGGACACAGCCGCCCACCGGTGGACAGTCCAAAGTGTTGGCTAGTGTAGCGCTTGGGGAGGAGGGGTGCCCACAGGAGGGTGGGGATCCCGCAGAAATGACCCTTGTCTCACTAGGGGACAGTGAGATGGTCCCAGGAAACCAGGTGCCCCCTAACACAAAGAAATATAGCACCTGGGTGACCATTAATGGGAACAGGGTAGAGGCTCTCAGAGATACTGGAGCCAGTGTGACCTCAGTCCAGTGTCACCTGGTGTCTGAGAAGCAAGTAGTCCCAGGAGCATTCCACCAAGTAGTTGCTGTAGACAACTCAGAGCGCCAATGTATGGTGGCGCAGGTTCCCTTTGAATGGGGGGTCTCAGGTCCCTTGAGGGTGGTTGTGAGCCCTACCATGCCTGTAGATTGTCTGCTAGGAAACGACCTGGAGCAGTCCTCATGGAAGGAGGTTGAGCTCAGGTCTCACTTGGAGATGCTTGGGTTGCCAGAGTGGGCATGCGTGTCTACTCGGTCAATGGCGGCCAGAAAGGGTGATCAAGAGGCCTTGGAGCCTGAAACAGTGGCCCAAGTCCCTGCCAAGAGAAAGGGCAGGGGCGCGGGAAACCGGCCCCGAAGTTCCCACGGACCGGGAGGAGGCGGACCTCGAGGGGACGCCCGGTGCCTACAGGGGAGCAGGTAGCCGAACTGGGAGACATCTCTGAGCTGACCCATTGGCAGCAAGAAGGGGGTCCCACCAGGGAGGAGTTCTGCAGGGAGCAGAACGAGTGCCCTACTCTGGAGGGTCTGCGGCGGCAGGCTGCAGACCAGGCAGCTGGTAATCAGTCCGGGTCACATCTGATCTACTGGGAGAGTGGTCTCCTATACAGTGAGCCTAAGGTTGCTGAGCCTGGGTCAGCCCGTGTGCTGGTGGTACCCCAGCGCTTCAGGACCTTCCTACTGGGTCTGGCTCATGACGTGCCTTTGGCAGGACATTTGGGGCAGGACAAGACCTTTGACAGGCTTGTCACCCACTTCTTTTGGCCCCAAATGCGAAGGCAGTCAGATGCACACTGTAGGTCTTGCCAGACTTGCCAGGCAAGTGGTAAGAGTGGGAGGAAGGTCAAAGCTCCTCTCCAACCTTTTCCTGTTGTTGGAACACCCTTTGAAAGGGTAGGGATGGATATTGTGGGACCACTGGATCCCAAGACAGCCATGGGCAACAGGTACATCCTGGTCTTGGTGGACCATGCCACCCGGTACCCGGAGGCAATCCCTCTCAGGACAACGACGGCGCCAGTGGTGGGCCGGGCGTTAATGGGGATCTTTTCCCGTGTGGGATTCCCCAGAGAGGTGGTTTCTGATAGGGGGACCAATTTCATATCGAAGTATATGACATCCCTGTGGAAGGAGTGTGGTGTAACCTACAAGTTCACCACTCCTTACCACCCACAAGGAAACGGTCTGGTGGAAAGTTCAACCAGACCTTGAAAGGCATGATCAAGGGTCTAACAGAACCCATGAGGCGTAAGTGAGACGTCCTCTTGCCATGCCTACTTTTTGCGTACAGGGAGGTGCCTCAGAAGTCTCTTGGGTACAGCCCCTTTGAGCTCCTGTATGGCCACCCTGTCAGAGGACCTCTGAGTTTGGTAAAGGAAGGCTGGGAGGCAGCTCCCAGGAAAACTCCCCAGGATGTATTTAGCTACATGCTGGCCTTTAGAAACCAAACTGCCCGCTTCAGGAAACTCGCTCAGGCGAACCTAGAAGCAAGCCAGGAAGAAATGAAGAGATGGTATGACCAGAATGCCACTCTGGTCGAATTTCAACCTGGGCAAAAAGTGTGGGTCATGGCCCCAGTAGCACCTTGTGCCTTGCAGGACAAGTGGACTGGGCCATATGAGGTAAAGGAGCGCAAAAGTGACGTCACCTACCTGGTGGATTTGCAGGCTCCAAGGAACCCTTTGAGGGTCCTTCACGTGAACCGCCTCAAGCCCCACTTCGAGAGGTCCGTATGCTCTTGGCGACAGATGATGGGGTGGAAGAGGAGAGCGAGCCTCTCCCTGACCTCCTGTCTACCAAGGAGCATGATGGGTCAGTAGAGGGTGTGATCCTCTCCCCTACTCTGACTCAGGAGCAGCAGGGGGACTGTCGCCAGTTGTTGGGACAGTTCGCCCCACTGTTCTCTCTGACCCCGGTGTTACTCACTGGTGTACCCATGACGTGGACACTGGTGACAGCCATCCTGTGAAGCACAAGATTTACAGGTTGACTGACCGGGTCAGAGCCAGCATCAAGGAGGAGGTCTCTAAGATGTTGGCGTTAGGGGTGATTGAGCCCTCCCACAGTCCTTGGGCCAGCCCAGTGGTCTTGGTCCCAAAGGCTGCGGCGCCCGGTGCCACTCCAGAACTCCGGTTTTGTGTGGACTACCGTGGGCTCAATGCCGTCACCAGGACTGACACGCACCCCATCCCCAGAGCTGATGAGCTCATTGATCGGTTGGGAGCTGCCCGGTTCCTCAGCACGTTTGATTTAACGTCTGGGTACTGGCAGATTGCCTTAACCGATGGGGCCAAGGAGAGATCAGCATTCTCAACCCCAGAAGGTCATTACCAATTCCGGGTGATGCCCTTTGGGTTGAAGAATGCCCCTGCCACCTTTCAGAGGTTGGTCAATCAGGTGTTGGCTGGGCTGGAGGATTTCAGTGCCGCCTACCTGGATGACATTGCTGTGTTCAGTTCCAGCTGGGAAGAACATTTACAGCACCTTGAGAAAGTGTTGAGGGCTCTGCAAGGTGCAGGCCTCACGATCAAGGCCAGTAAGTGCCAGATCGGGCAGGGTTCTGTGGTGTACTTGGGACACCAGGTAGGAAGCGGCCAGGTGGCGCCCCTACAACCCAAGATTGACACCATTCTGGCTTGGGAACCCCCCAAGACCCAGACAGAGGTGAGAGCCTTCTTAGGTCTCACCGGCTACTATAGGAGATTTGTTAAGGGCTATGGCACCATCGTGGCTCCCTTAACAGAGCTGACCTCTAAGAGGCAGCCCAGGAAAGTGATCTGGACTGAGTCCTGCCAGAAAGCTTTTGATGCCCTGAAGGCAGCCATGTGCACGGCGCCCGTGCTCAAGGCACCTGACTTCTCCAAGGAATTCGTCGTGCAGACTGATGCTTCAGAGCATGGTGTGGGAGCGGTGCTCTCACAACTGAACGAAGAGGGCCTGGATCAGCCTGTAGTCTTCCTTAGCAGGAGACTACTTCCCAGGGAACAGAGGTGGAGTGCCATAGAAAGAGAAGCTTTTGCTGTGGTCTGGGCACTGAAGAAGTTGAGACCATACCTGTTTGGGACTCACTTCCGGGTTCAGACAGACCACAGGCCCCTCAGATGGTTGATGCAAATGAGGGGTGAGAATCCAAAACTGCTGAGGTGGTCCATCTCCCTACAGGGAATGGACTTTACGGTGGAACACCGTCCTGGTACAGAACACGCCAACGCAGATGGTCTGTCCAGGTTCTTCCGCCTTAGTGAAGAGAACTCCAATGGGGTTGGGTAGTTCTCCCTACTTTCAGCTGGAGGGGACATGTGTTAGACTTGGCATCTTTTGGCGTGTTTCCCCTGACTTTTTGCTTTCTGACCTCCCGGTTTTGACTCTGTTTTTGCTGGTGTAATGACTCTGCGCACTTTCCTCACTGCGGTCCAGTGGGAAAGTGCAAGTGCTCCTGTATAAAATGTATTATGGATTGGTGTTTCCATGATTGGCCTATTTGGTTTATGTGCCAGGGCCTATAGACCAAATGCTGTTGGTGGGCTGCAGCACTGGATTGTGCCACCCACGCAAACAGCCGTAAAGTGTAACTCGGGCCTGCCAACGCAGAGCCTGTGCGCAGCCTGGGGCTGCCATGTCGACTTGGCAAGTGCACACACTTGCAAGTCCCTAAACCTTCCCTTTGCTACATGTTAGTCACCCCTAAGGTAGGCCCAAGGTACCCCTGTGGGCAGGGTGCGTTGTATGCGAAAGGTAGGACATGCCCTGGTGTGTGCGGCATGTCCTGATAGTGAATTACAGCCTAGTTCGTTTTTCACTATTGCAAGGCTACCTGTTCCCCTAGGCCAGAACGGGCGGTTTTGATTATTACAGTATATAATCCTAACTGACCCCGGGAACATGGTAGAAATTCGAGTTTAGTATGCCTGGACTCAGAATGATAAAATGCAGCTTTTAGTGAAGTTGGTTTTAACATTCTGTGTTTGAAAATACCACTTTTAGAAAGTGGGTATTTTCTTGTCTAACCATCCAAGCCTGCCTCTGCGAGGTTGTGTATTCCTTGTCTGGAATGTGAGTGACAGGGGCTGGGGGATGCCAGGAGACAGGGTGAGTCAGCGCAGGGCTGAATAGCCAGATCGACCTGTAGATGGGTGGGAGGGGTCGCACCTGGGCCCTGAATAGGACAGTGCCTTCCCTCCACAATGCTGGCTCCACCTCCTGTGGTGCGTCTGATGTCCCTGGCCTGCTCACTGAAAGAAGGGACGGAGACTTGTCAACAAAGTGCTCCAGAACTGGTTTGGACTAGGCAAAGGCCTCTCTGCCTTCAGAGAACAAAGGAATTTGGGATATAAATATTGGGGCCCTGACCCCGTGAATTAGATCTCGCTGGAATCAAGGAACCTGCCAAGACGAAGAGCGGGAAGAGCTGCCAGGAGGAGTACTGCCCCGTTGCTGTGTTGTTGCTTTGTTGGGTTGGCCTGCAGCGGCTGCTTCTGTCTTGGGCAGTGAAAGGACTGGACTGAACTTTCTACGAACTTGTGCTGAGTATCTCCAAGGGCCAGGAACCGAGCTGGCCTCCTGTTAAGAAGTCTCAGGGACTACAAAGACTTCACAAGCCTCTGGGTACCGCTTCTGGAACGCTGTTTCAGTTGCCACAGAGGAAGGGAACTGCAACCGACTCCGTCAACCGAATCCATCCCTGGCCGGTGACCTGTTTGCACCGCAGACCGCATCGCCCCGCTTCGCATCGCAACCCTGGTCTCACTGTGGGCGACGTCCGACGCCGCCAACATCGAGCCGCTGCTTGCACCGTGACCTGTGGGCACCGCAGTTCGCATCGCATCGCTTCACTGGGCCAGCCGGACCAGACCGACACTGTCGCTGCAACTGGCTCAAGAGTCGAGACCGCACCGCATTTGGGGCACCGCTCGCACATCTGCGACACACCGCTCCGACTCGCACCGCTGTCCGACGCCAGCTCCCGCACTCCGGCTAGGTCACCTGCATCGCAACCTGTCAGCACCGCATCGAGCATCGTCTCGCCCTGCACCGCACGCCTTGGACTCACCGACTCCGTCTGCACGACGCTCATCGAGCCGCTGCCTGCACCGCATCGAGGACACCGCACCTTGCATCGCTCCGTCTTGCACCGCAACCGCGACGAACGCCGACCGGCTCGTACACTCCGTACCAGCCACAACGAGAAAAGGTACTGTGACCGAGTCTGTTCACGACTCTGCTGGCCCGTATCGACGCGGTCGGCTGGAACTGTTAGACTCTGTGGTTTTCAGCATCACGGTAGGCTCGGACGGAGCTACCGACTCGTACTGAACTTTGCTTTTGTGCTATTCCTGCAAAGAAGAAGTTAACGTATCAAGTATTCATTTGTAAAGTATAGTATTGTGGATTTTTGTCGTAATTGGTCTTGTCTTGTGTATATAAAATATTGGTTATTTTTCTAAACTGGTGTGGTGTCCATTTGTAGTGCTTACACTGTATTACTGTTGGTTATGTGCAAATGCTTTACACACTGCCTCTGAATTAAGCCTGACTGCTCGTGCCAAGCTACCACGAGGGTGAGCAGGGGTTACTTCACGAGTGTAACAACCCTTACCCTGACTAGGAAGAAGGGTCCCTACTTGGACAAAGGTGCAAGCCCTTGCCAACTAGAGATCCCATTTCTAACACTCAGCCAGTCAGTCTCTCTCAGTCAGTCAGACTCTCTCAGTCAGTCTCTCTCTCTCTCTCTCTGTCAGTCTCTCTCTCTGTCAGTCAGTCTCTCTCTGTCAGTCAGTCTCTCTCTCAGTCAGTCAGTCTCTCTGTTATTCAGTCTCTCTCTCTGTCAGTCTCTCTCTCTCTCTGTCAGTCTCACTCTCTGTCAGTCTCTCTGTCAGTTAGTCTCTCTCTGTCAGTCAGTCTCTCTCTCTCAGTCAGTCAGTCTCTCTCTCTCTCTGTCAGTCTCTCTCTCAGTCTCTCTCTGTCAGTCTCTCTCTCTCTCTGTCAGTCTCTCTGTCAGTCAGTCTCTCTCTCTCTGTCAGTCAGTCTCTCTCAGTCAGTCAGTCTCTCTCAGTCAGTCAGTCTCTCTCTCAGTCAGTCAGTCTCTCTCTCTCTGTCAGTGTCTCTCTCAGTCAGTCAGTCTCTCAGTCAGACTCTCTCAGCCAGTCAGTCTCTCTCAGTTAGTCAGTCTCTCTGTCAGTCAGTCTCTCTCTCAGTCAGTCTCTCTCTCTGTCAGTCAGTCTCTCTCTCAGTCAGTCAGTCTCTCTCTCTGTCAGTCAGTCTCTCTCTCCGTCAGTCAGTCTCTCTCAGTCAGTCAGTCTCTCTCTAAGTCAGTCAGTCTCTCTCTCAGTCAGTCTCTCTCTCTCTGTCAGTCTCAGTCAGTCAGTCTCTCTCTCTCTCAGTCAGTCAGGCTCTCTGTCAGTCAGTCTCTCTGTCAGTCAGTCTCTCTTTCAGTCAGTCAGTCTCTCTCTCTGTCAGTCAGTCTCTCTCTCTGTCAGTCTCAGTCAGTCAGTCTCTCTCTCTGTCAGTCAGTCTCTCTCTCTGTCAGTCTCTCTCAGTCAGTCTCTCTCAGTCAGTCAGTCTCTCTCAGTCAGTCTCTCAGTCAGTCAGTCTCTCTCAGTCAGTCACTCTCTCAGTCAGTCTCTCTGTTAGTCAGTCTCTCTCTCTGTCAGTCAGTCTCTCTCTGTCAGTCAGTCTCTCTCTCAGTCAGTCAGTCTCTCTGTCAGTCAGTCTCTCTCTCTCTCTCTGTCAGTCTCTCTCTCTCTGTCAGTCTTTCTCTCTGTCAGTCTCTCTCGCTTTCTCTCTCTCTGTCAGTCAGTCTCTCTCTCAGTCAGTCTCTCTCTCTGTCAGTCAGTCTCTCTCTCAGTCAGTCAGTCTCTCTCTCTGTCAGTCAGTCTCTCTCTCAGTCAGTCAGTCTCTCTTAGTCAGTCAGTCTCTCTCTCAGTCAGTCAGTCTCTCTCTCAGTCAGTCTCTCTCTCTCTGTCAGTCTCAATCAGTCAGTCTCTCTCTCAGTCAGTCAGTCTCTCTCTCAGTCAGTCTCTCTCTCTGCAGTCAGTCTCTCTCTCAGTCAGTCAGTCTCTCTCTCTCTCTCTGTCAGTCAGTCTCTCTCTCAGTCAGTCAGTCTCTCTCTCAGTCAGTCAGTCTCTCTCAGTCAGTCAGTCTCTCTCTCAGTCAGTCAGTCTCTCTCTTAGTCTCTCTCTCTCTGTCAGTCTCAGTCAGTCAGTCTCTCTCTCAGTCAGTCAGTCTCTCTGTCAGTCAGTCTCTCTGTCAGTCAGTCTCTCTCTCAGTCAGTCAGTCAGTCTCTCTCTCTGTCAGTCAGTCTCTCTCTCTGTCAGTCTCAGTCAGTCAGTCTCTCTCTCTGTCAGTCAGTCTCTCTCTCTGTCAGTCTCTCTCAGTCAGTCTCTCTCTCTGTCAGTCTCTCTTAGTCAGTCTCTCTCAGTCAGTCTCTCTCAGTCAGTCTCTCAGTCAGTCTCTCTCTCTGTCAGTCAGTCTCTCTCTCTGTCAGTCTCAGTCAGTCAGTCTCTCTCTCTGTCAGTCAGTCTCTCTCTCTGTCAGTCTCTCTCAGTCAGTCTCTCTCAGTCAGTCAGTCTCTCTCAGTCAGTCTCTCTCAGTCAGTCTCTCAGTCAGTCTCTCTCTCTCTCAGTCAGTCTCTCTCTGTCAGTCAGTCTCTCTCTCATTCAGTCAGTCTCAGTCAGTCAGTCTCTCAGTCAGTCAGTCTCTCTCAGTCAGTCACTCTCTCAGTCAGTCTCTCTGTTAGTCAGTCTCTCTCTCTGTCAGTCAGTCTCTCTCTGTCAGTCAGTCTCTCTCTCAGTCAGTCAGTCTCTCTGTCAGTCAGTCTCTCTCTCTCTCTCTCTCTGTCAGTCTCTCTCTCTCTGTCAGTCTTTCTCTCTGTCAGTCTCTCTCGCTTTCTCTCTCTCTCTCAGTCAGTCTCTCTGTCAGTCAGTCTCTCTGTCAGTCAGTCAGTCTCTCTCTCAGTCAGTCTCTCTGTCAGTCAGTCAGTCTCTCTCTCAGTCAGTCTCTCTCTCAGTCAGTCAGTCTCTCTCTCAGTCTCTCTCTCTGTCAGTCTCTCTCGCTCTCTCTGTCAGTCTTTCTGTCAGTCAGTCTCTCTCTCTCAGTCAGTCTCTCTCTCAGTCTCTCTCTCTGTCAGTCTCTCTCTCTCTCTCTGTCAGTCTTTCTGTCAGTCAGTCTCTCTCAGTCAGTCAGTCTCTCTGTCAGTCAGTCTCTCTCTCAGTCAGTCAGTCTCTCTGTCAGTCAGTCTCTCTCTGTCAGTCTCTCTCTCAGTCAGTCTCTCTCTCTCACTCTCTCTCTGTCAGGCACTCCCTGTCATTCAGTCTCTCTCTCTAAGTCAGTCAGTCTCTCTCTACCTCAGTCAGTCAGTATCTCTCTCTCTCAGTCAGTCAGTCTCTATCTGTCTGTCAGTCTCTCTCTCTCTGTCAGTCTCTCTCTCTCTCTCTGTCAGTCTCTCTCAGTCAGTCAGTCTCTCTGTCAGTCAGTCTCTCTCTGTCAGTCAGTCTCTCTCTCTGTCAGTCTCTCTCACTCTCTCTGTCAGGCTCTCTCTGTCATTCAGTCTCTCTCTCTCTCAGTCAGTCAGTCTCTCTCTACCTCAGTCAGTCAGTATCTCTCTCTCTCAGTCAGTCAGTCTCTCTCTCTCTCTCTGTCAGTCTCTCTCTCTCTCTCTGTCAGTCTCTCTCAGTCAGTCAGTCTCTCTGTCAGTCAGTCTAGCTCTCAGTCAGTCAGTCTCTCTCTCAGTCAGTCAGCCTCTCTCTCAGTCAGTCTCTCTCTCTCTGTCAGTCTCTCTGTTAGTCAGTCTCTCTCTGTCGTTCAGTCTCTCTCTCTCAGTCAGTCTCTCTCTCTGTCAGTCTCTCTCTCTCTCTCTGTCAGTCTCTCTCTCTCTCTCTGTCAGTCTTTCTCTGTCAGTCAGTCTCTCTCTGTCAGTCAGTCTCTCTCTCAGTCAATCAGTCTCTCTCTCAGTCAGTCAGTCTCTCTCTCTCTCTACAACATACCTTAGAAACATTGCCAATATCTCTGGCTAAACACTTATAAGGTCCCAACGGCGAGACCTATTGGCGATGCCAATGCTTGTTTTTTATTTTTTCTTCCGGATTCGCGCACCCAGTGCAAATTCGGACATTTTTAAAAATGTTTTTGGGCTGGGGGTCCTTGTGGGACCCCCTGAGCAGGCCTAGGGGGTCAGGGTGTTCCTACCCTGCCCCCTTTTCTTGTTTTTCATCTTTGTTTAACTGTTTTCTTATGACTCTGGTTCAACCTAGTCCCAAGATGGCTGCCAGCATTTCCTGGATGAAGTGCTGACAGCCAATCAGATTTCACGATGACATGTGTGGTTAGGCTCCGCCCAGATATCGATATTTCTTTTTCCTTTCTTTTTCCTTTAATATATCAAAAACTACTGAACGGATTTACACCATTTTAAAAAAAGGGCTCTTTCTGAACCAAGGGCTACCTTTTTGTCAAATTTGGTGTAATTCCGTTCAGCAGTTCGGGCTGTAGCTTTGTCTAAAGTTTCCTATTGAAAATAACATGGGGAAAATGCGTTTTGGGACCCCCCTTTTTTCTCGGCCCCCGCTTGACGAATCACCCCGAGGAGCTGACCGGAGCGCCCCACTAGTTTTGAAAATTTCACGAAGATTCGTCAACCGGCGCCAAAGTTATTGCGAAAAGAAAAAACGCTTTTTGAATAGAAACGAGGTCCTAACTATAACTACCGCCAGTAGGTAATATATATATATATGTATATATATATATATATATATATATATCAGGAACACTCCACCCGCCGCTTGGCGATTCCTTTGCTGAAATGTAGCACGGACCACAGAGTGAGTGCTTATAATTTCTTTATTCCATTCGATCACATGGCAGCCATAAGGCGTTTCAGCCCCGGAGGGCCTTGATCACATGACGCGCAAACCAGTCAACACGTGATTTTTATATCGTTTTTTTACCCTGATTTAAAGTGACAAGTGCTTTAAAAAGGATATGTAGCCGTGAACTTGTTTTCTGTGATGACGAGCACCTCTAATTGTGTATCATAACGAATACAGTCTATACACATTCAGTATCTATAATGCGATGTCATTATATGAACAGCATGACTATGTAAATAGATACTGGTTTAGATACCGCTTGTTGGCAACATATTTGGCCCATCAACAGTTTAACTAGCTTTACAATAAAAACAATTATATTGTAAAATTTGCCCGCTAAAAACTGTGCTAAAAGAAACATCCTTGTACAATCCAAAATGTGCAAATTCTGCCAAATACAGTACTGGATAAATAGGATATTCAGGATGAACCAATTCTGAATTCCTAGAGGTGCTTGCATATATATATATATATATATATATATATATATTCACTGAAAAAACCACAGGTTTCAGGGACGTTATAGTTAGTTGGACATTTCACTCGTACGAAACCAGAGAAATTTGGCCATTATAGTTAGTTCAGCTAACTATAACTCGCGCCCCCGCAATGCACTGCTGATGACGTCACATATTACATCATTCATGACATGGTCAGTGACATCACTGATGACATCACTGATGACATCTCAAATGACATCACTGATGACATCATCCAGTGAATGTGTGTTTCTGTAAAGTTTAAATATGTTTTATATATATATATGCCAAGGTGTATTGAAGAATGAGTGGGTGTATATAACCCTGGGCGTAGTTTGCGTAGTAGCGCTACGCGTAGCTACGCGAAGTGCACTTCGCACTACGCGAGCTACGCGAACTGCGTAGTGCACTGTGCAAAATGCTGTTCGCACTGATTGCACAGTGCCGGATGCTTGTCCGCACTGTGCAATGAGTGCAAACCGCATCTTGCACAGTGCAAGCGGTCGTTTTCTGCAGCTCGAGTAGATTTCTACTCGAGCGGCAGCTTTCTCAACGTGGACTGGTAGTTTCTCATCGCGAGCGCTCGCGAGCGTACGCGACCACTCCCAATGAGAAACCTGACCTCCCCGCGTTGAGAATCTCGCCGGGAGGTTTATTTTCCACGCTCGCGATCGGCATCTTGATGTTGCTGATCGCGAACGAGGAAAAAGTCTCGCCGGGATGTCATTTTGCTTGCTCGTGGTCGCCAGCTTGAAGTTGAGGACCGCGAGCAAGCAAAAAATGACCGCTACGCTACGCGTGTTTGCACTGTGCTACGTGCAATTTGCGTAGTGCGAAGTAGCGCAAACTTCGCAAACTACGCGAGCGTAGCGTAGTACTTCGCCCAGGGTTAGTGTGTAAGTGCCTGAATAGATGATTTAGTAGGTGCGTGACTGACTGTATAAGTGAGTGATTAAACGTGTCTTACTGAATGCATGGGTTAGTGACTAAACTGTGTAAATGTCGGTATCAGTCTGTCAGTTGGTGTGTAAGTGGCTGCATCGGTTGGTGAGTAGCTACATGAGTATGTATATGGGTTATTGATTGGTTATCTGAGTATCTGTATGGGTGCTTGAGTGTCTGTCTGGATGGGTGGGAGGTGTGTGACTCTGTGCATAGATATGTGAGTGGTTGACTGGGTGTATGGGTTCAAGAGTGCATGTGGAAACAGCTGTATGGGTGGGTGATGTGTGTATGGGTGTGTTTGTGAGTGAATAGATGTCTCAGTGGTACATGTCCGAGTAACTACATATGTAAAAGGCAGTGTATGTGAGAGTTGGAGTATATAAATGACTATACGTGAGAGTGAGTGATTGTGAGAGTGGCTGTATGGATGAGTGTGTACTTGTATCATTGATTGTATAAGAGAGTAAGTATGTGTTAGTATCTGAATGAATAAGTGAGGTGGTGTGTGTATAACTGTATAGGTGAGTAAATGGAAGTGTGATTGATTCTTTGCATGACTGACTAGGTGTGTGAGTAACTCTCGATGAGTGGCGGTGTGTGAGTGTCTGTATAGGTGTATGAGTGCATATGATAGTGTTGTATTGATGAGTGACTGCATGTATGAGTGACTGTATGGGTGAATGAGTGGATGTGTGTGTAGACCTAGGAATCAGTGAGTGGGTATGTAGTAACTGGTATTGGTGTGTCTATGGTTTCGAAAATGGTAGTCTGTATTTTAGAGTGGGTGTATCAAAAGTTATATTAGGGTGTGAGGAGGTGCATCAGATTTTCACGTTGATGATGTCTTCAGAGATGTCATCAGTGATGCCATTTGAGATGTCATCAGTGATGCCATTTGAGATGTAATCAGTGATGTCATCAGTGATGTCACTGACCATGTCATGAATGATGTAATATGTGACGTCATCAGCAGTGCATTGCGGGGGCGCGAGTTATAGTTAGCTGAACTAACTATAACGGCCGAATTTCTCTGGTTTTGTACGAGTGAAATGTCCAACTAACTATAACGTCCCTGAAACCTGTGGTTTTTTCAGTGAATTTCAAAGGTTTTTTAAATGCTAATTTCTAACTATAACGTCCCTGAAACCTATGGTTTTTTCAGTGAATTTCAAAGCTTTTTTAAATGCTAATTTCTAACTATAACGTCCCTGAAACCTATGGTTTTTTCAGTGAATTTCAAAGGTTTTTTAAATGCTAATTTCTAACTATGCCTACAGAGGTAGGACATGTGCAGAAAGAGGAAGAAAGGCGCAGAAATAAGCAAGAGAAATGCAGAAAGAGGCACCAGAAGTCCAGAAAGACAAAGAAAGGTGCAGAAAGAAGCAAGAGATATGCAGAAAGAACCAACAGAGGTGCAGAAAGAGGCCTTGTTGCAATGTCATCCTGTGCCCCCAACTTTTTGCTGACTGGTACTGGTGGTAACTGACTATGACAAACCAGTGCTATGCTAAAAGACACTTAGAATACAGTGAAAACACCTACATACACTAGGGTGCACTATGGGTTGGGGTACCCCTGTGATTGGCATGACCTCCTCTGTAAGGCCCTAGTATATAATAGGGCAGGGGGATTAAAAGAACCGCTAAGTCAGAGGTGCAGAAAGATGCTTCTTTAAGTAGTAGTCACGTTTGCAGAGTGGTGGAGAAAGGGTGCTGGGCCTCTGACCAGCGCTCAGGAATTCCACTGCGTAGGACTTACAGGAGGTACCAGGAGGGCTTCTTGGCTCCCAAACTCCCTCAGGAGTAAATTGGACTTCATCCCCCATCCTGTAGTCTGCCAGGAGGCGCGTTTGCAGAGTGGTGGAGAAAGGGGGGCATGGCCTCCGAAGACGTCTTAGCAATCCCACTGTGTGGGACATACTGGAGGTAACAAGAGGGGTAGTTGGCCCCCAAGGACATCCTTGGGGGCCAACTACCCTCCTATTACCTCCAGTAAGTCCCACACAGCAGCATTGATAAGTACTCGTAGCAGGCCACGCCCCCTTTGCCCACCACTCTACAAACGCGCTCCCTGGCGTGCTCTTGGATGGGGATTGAAGTTCCCTTCACTGCTGGGGGTCCTTTAGAGGCAACTAGCCTACCTCTTACCTCCAGTAAGCCCCACACAGTGGGATTGCTGGGAGGTGGACAAAGGCCACGACCCCTTTCTCCACCACTCTGCAAACGCGCCCCCTGGCGCGTTCTAAGTTGGGGGATTAAGTCCCCTTGAATACTGAGGGTCCCTGGGGGCCAACTAGCCCACCAGGTACCTCCAGTAAGCGCCACACAGCTGGATTGCAGAGAGGTGGTCCGAGGCCACGCCCCCTTTTTACACCACTCTGCTAACGCGCCTCTTGGCGCACTGCTGCTCGGGGGATGAATTCCACTTGTGTCCTGAGGTCCTCAGGACACAAGAGGACCTCATCGCCCCACCAGCAGTGCACCAAGAGGTGCGTTTGCAGAGTGGTGTGAAAAGGGGCGTGGCCTCGGACCACCTCTCTGCAACGCAGCTCTGTGGGGCATACTGGAGGTACCTGGTGGGTAGTTGGCCCCAGGACCCTCAGTATTCAAGGGGAATTAATTCCCAACTAACAACGCGCCAGGGGCGCGTTTGCAGAGTGGTGGAGAAAGGGGGCGTGGCCTCCGGCTAGATGCCGTCTTTTTTTAAAATATTTTTTTTTCACAAGGGGGGCTGTGTGGCCCCCCTTTTTTTACATTTTTGGGGCCCTGGGGACCCCATCCCCCAGGGCCTGACCCCTTTTTATAATATTATTATTTTTTTTTAATCGGGAAGGGGGCCGCGTGGCCCCCCTCCCGAGGCCAATTTTGGCCCCGGGGACCCTATCCCCTGGGGCATGGCCAGACTTTTTTATTTATTTTTTAAAATTATTTGGAGGGGGGCTGCGTGGCCCCCTCCTCAGGCCAATTATGGCCCCGGGGACCCCATCCCCTGAGGCCGGCCTTTCCGTTTTGTTTTTTCATTATTTTTTAATTAGAGGGGAGGGGGGCCGCGTGGCCCCTTTCCCGGGCCACTTCTGGCCCCGGGGACCCCATCCCCCGTGGCCTGGCCTCTCCGTTGGGGACCATGGGGGGAGCCCCAATGGCCCCACGGTCCCGCCGGCTCCCCGCCTCCTGCGGGAGCCGGCATTGCTTTTGCACAAGGGGAGCTGCAGACATGCAGCTCCCCTTGTGCAAAAGCAATCCTGCTTTGCTTGATTGAAGCGAGAGCAGGTTTACCTGCTCTCGCTTCAATTAAGCAAAGCAGAGTTTGCTATGACAGGACGGGAGCCGTGCTCCCGCCCTGCCATAGCAAACGGCAATGTCCCGGGGGTGGGCACCCCGGGACATTACAGGTGCCGGCCCAGGGCCATCAAGGGCTCCAGGAGGGGGGCCACGCAGCCCCCCTCTCTTCCTTTCTAAAGCCCCGGGGAGATGGTGGTCCCCGGGGCCGGGGGTCCGTAACGGACCCCCGAATTTGAATATTTAGTGCCCCTGGGAGGTGGTGGTCCCCGGGGCGTGTGGGGGGGGCTCGAGCCCCCCACACACATGTTTAAAAAAAAAACAGAGCCCCGGGGAGGTGGCGGTCCCCGGGGCTGCGGGGGGGTTGCGTGCCCCCCGCAAATCATCAATGAAGCCCCGGGGAGGTGGCGGTCCCCGCTATATAATTTGGGATTGCCCATGGGACCTGGCCCACCCGGGGGCTTAACAATAACAAAGCGCGGGAGCCCGCGCTTCGTTTTTAAAAAATTTTCTTGGCAGGATTCGCGCACCCAGCGCAAATTCTGCCGTTTAAATTTTTTTTTATTTTTTTGGGCCCTGGGGGTCCCTGTAGGACCCCCTCAGCAGGCCTAGGGGGTCAGGGTGTTTCTACCCTGCCCCCTTTTCTTGTTTTTTAATGTTTTTTTCACTGTTTTCTTGTGACTCGGTTACCGAGTCACAAGATGGCTGCCAACACTTCCTGGTTTGGAGTGTTGGCGGCAAATCAGAAGTCAGCTCGGGATCAGTCGCGACTCCTCCTCGGTGCTCAGATATCGAAACTTTTCTTTTTTTAATTTCTCAGGAACTACTGAACGGATTTATACCATTTTAAAAAAGGGCGCTTTCTGAACCAAGACCTACCTTTTTGAAAAATTTGGTGTAATTCCGTTCAGCAGTTCAGGCTGTAGCTTAGTCTAAAGTTCCTATGGAAATTAACATTGGGAAAATGCGTTTTGGGACCCCCCTTTTTTCTCGGCCCCCACTGGACGAATCGCCCCCCAAACTTTCAAGACAGGAGCTGAACTGAGTGAACCATTAGTTTTGAAAATTTCGCAAAGATTCGTCAAACGGCGCAAAAGATATTGGCAAATCAAAAAACGCTTTTCCTATGGAAACTAAGTCCTAACTATAACTACCTACTGGCGACCACCAGTAGGTAATATATATATATATATATATATATATATTCACTGAAAAAACCATAGGTTTCAGGGCGTTATAGTTAGTTGGACATTTCACTCGTACAAAAACATAGAAATTCCCCCGTTATAGTTAGTTCAGCTAACTATAACTCGCGCATCCGCAATGCACAGCTGATGACGTCATATATTACATCACTCATGACATGGTCAGTGACATGACTCATGACATCACTGATGACATCTCAAATGACATCACTGATGACATCACTGATGACATCATCCTTGTGATAGAGTGGCAGACCTCCTCTCACCCTAATATAACCTTTGATACACACACTCAAAAATACAAACTAACATTTTCAAAACAATGGACATACCAATACCAGTTACAACACACCTATTCAGTAATTCCAAGATCTACACACACATCCACTCATTCACCAACAGTCCCTATACAGTCACTCATACATGTACTCACTCATCATATGTACTCATACACCTATACATCCTGTTACACACCGCCACTCATCCATAGAGTTACTCACACACATAGTCACACATGCAAACAAAGTATCAAACATCCATTTACTTGCATATACAGTTATACACACACTACCACACTTACTTCTACAGAAACTTACACATACTTACTCTCTTAAACAATCACTTATAGAAACACCTACTTATTTGTACAGGAACTCTTCCAATCTCTCACTCTCACATACACCAATACTCACATATACTAGTTTAAAACATATGTAGTTACTCATAAAGACACTATTGAGACAGTCATTCACTTACTAACACACCCATACACATACTCATCCACCTATACAGTACTGCACACATGCTGTCTTCAACACATACAAACAGTGAGTCACTCATTCATGCATCTATGCATTAAGTAATACCCCCCACCGAACCATACAGACACTCAGACACTCATACTGATATTCAAAAAACCAACTAATAACCCATATAGACACTCATGTAGCTACTCACCAACCCATGCAGCCACTTATACACAAAGTGAGAGACTGATACAGATATTTTCATATTTAAACATTACTCACTAACCCATGTATTCACTAAGATACACTTAGTCAGTTATACAATCAATTTTACAAAACAAAATCATCCATTTAGACACTTATATACCCATTTATTCTTCCATCGACCTTGAGATATACATATATAAAACATATTTAATTTTCAGAAAAACACACATTCACTGGATGATGTCATCAGTGATGTCATTTGAGATGTCATCAGTGATGTCATGAGTGATGTCACTGACCATGTCATGAGTGATGTAATATGTGACGTCATCAGCAGTGCATTGCGTGCGCGCAAGTTATAGTTAGCTGAACTAACTATAACGGGGGAATTTCTATGGTTTTGTACGAGTGAAATGTCCAACTAACTATAACGCCCCTGAAACCTATGGTTTTTTCAGTGAATTTCTAAGCTTTTTAAATGCTAATTTCTAACTCTAACGTGCCTGAAACCTATGGTTTTTTCAGTGAATTTCTAAGGTTTTTTAAATGCTAATTTCTAACTATAACGTGCCTGAAACCTATGGTTTTTTCAGTGAATATATATATATTTATTATACTATGTATACATGTGAAAATGTCTCGGTCCCCTGTTTGCCTCGGTGGCACGGAATAAATGGGTGGAACTGACGTCAGCACGCCGACGAGGTTCTCTTATGGCTCTGATGACGTCATACGATGTCGCGAGCGGAGCCGTGCTATTATGACATCCTCGTTGACGTGGCAGAGCTAGGAAAGAATTTCCGTGGAATGCTGGTGCAGGGGATATTCACCTAAGTGTTCAGGCTAGTCCTTTGGGAGCAACTGTTTATGTTGCCACTCCAGAAACCGAAACCAGTGATCCGAGGGCAGAGGCCCTGCAGATGGCACACGAGGTGGGGTGCCAGTCGTGTGCACCGGCGGGGCAGCGAAGTGACAAGCACCACAACCCACAAAAAAGGTAACGAGGGCACTGAATAACACAGGATCTTCTCTTTGTATCTGGCAGGAACAACGAAGTTAAGATGCCCTAGTACCAAAATGTAGAATTAGTGCTACAACGGTCTTCAAGAGGACCTGCGATGCCGCTTCTGCCTCCCGTACCCTGGAGGTGGCACATGGGTCACGCGGTACGGTCATACTGCGGTGGGACGCACACTCGTTGACCTCTCATGGCACTGCTCCACACTTCAGGGAGGACGCTTTCCATTAGCTATGTTTTCTGATGACATGTCGCACCGGCCCCGTCCAACAACTGAACTCCTTTAGATCCAAACAGACTCTTCCACTCTCTCACCGGTAGTGAAACCAGGCCACGCGGACACTTTCACAATACAACAGCTGGGAATGCACTTTTCGGTAAAAAAAACACATTCCTTCCTCCTAATTAATCAAATAAACGTCTCACTGAAGAACAGGGGCCAGCTTCGATCGGTAAACAGCCGTTACAACGACTTTTTTACTTTGTGATACCATTACAACGCATGCATTACCACGCATGCGTTGTACATCACAAAGTCATTACTACGCATTTTTAGAACGCATGGTCATTTACCACGCATGCCTTTACAACGAATTTTGTTGTAAAGGTATGTATGGTAAATGACCATGCGTTCTAAAAACATGTAGACGATCCATGTCGTTGTAAGGAAACAGAGGCTGTTCCGTTTCCTCACAACGACGTGCACCGCCCCTCAGAGACGACGTGAAGCAGGAACCACGAGGAGAGAGGAACCACGAGGAGTGAGAGGTAAGGGGGATTGGGCATGGGTTGGGGGTTTCTTTTCTAGGGTTTAGGGTAGTGCAGTGGTGTTTGGGTGGTGTAGGGGGTCGTGCTGGGGGTAGTGTTTTAGGGTTTAGGGTAGTGCAGTGGTGTTTGGGTAGTGTAGGGGGTCGTGCTGGGGGTAGTGTTTTAGGGTTTAGGGTAATGCAGTAGTGTAGGGGGTCGTGCTGGGGGTAGTGTTTTAGGCTTTAGGGTAGTGCAGTGGTGTATGGGTAGTGTAGGGGGTCATGCTGGGTTAGTGTTTTAGGGTTTAGGGTTTAGGGTAGTGCAGTGGTGTTTGAGTAGTGTAGGGGGTCATGCTGGTGGTAGTGTTTTAGGGTTTAGGGTAGTGCAGTGGTGTTTGTGTAGTGTAGGGGGTCATGCTGGGGGTAGTGTTTTATGGTTTAGGGTAGTGCAGTGGTGTTTGGGTAGTGTAGGGGGTCGTGCTGGGGGTAGATTTAGGGTTTAGGGTAGTGCAGTGGTGTTTGGGTAGTGTAGGGAGTCATGCTGGGGGTAGTGTTTTAGGGTTTAGGGTAGTGCAGTGGTGTTTGGGTAGTGTAGGGGGTTGTGCTAGGGGTAGTGTTTTAGGGTTTAGGGTAGTGCAGTGGTGTTTGTGTAGTGTAGGGGGTAGTGCTGGGCGTAGTGTTTTAAGGTTTAGGGTAGTGCAGTGGTGTTTGGGTAGTGTAGGGGTTCATGCTGGGGGTAGTGTTTTAGGGTTTAGGGTATGGCAGTGGTGTTTGGGTAGTGTAGGGGTCATGCTGGGGGTCGATTTAGGGTTTAGGGTAGTGCAGTGGTGTTTGTGTTGTGAGGGGGTCGTGCTGGGGGCAGTGTTTTAGGGTTTAGAGTAATGCAGTGGTGTTTGTATAGTGTAGGGGGGTTTAGGGTAGTGCAGTGGTGTTTGTGTAGTGTAGGGGTCATGCTGGGAGTTGTGTTTTAGGGTTTAGGGTAGGGCAGTGGTGTTTGTGTAGTGTAGGGGTAGTGTTTTAGGGTTTAGGGTAGTGCAGTGGTGTTTGTGTAGTGTAGGGGGTCATGCTGTGGGTAGTGTTTTAGGGTTTAGGGTAGTGCAGTTGTGTTTGTGTAGTGTACGGGGTCGTGTTTTAGGGTATAGGGTAGTGCAGTGGTGTTTGGGTAGTGTAGGGGGTCATGCTGGGGTTAGTGTTTTAGGGTTTAGGGTAGTGCAGTGGTGTTTGGGTAGTGTAGGGGGTCGTGCTGGGGATAGTGTTTTAGGGTTAAGGGTAGTGCAGTGGTGTTTGTGTAGTGTGGGATGTCATGCTGGGGGTAGATTTAGGGTTTAGTGTAGTGCAGTGGTGTTTAGGTAGTGTAGGGAGTCGTGCTGGGGGTAGTGTTTTAGGGTTTAGGGTAGTCCAGTGGTGTTTGTGTAGTGTAGGGAGTCATGCTGGGGGTAGTGTTTTAGGGTTTAGGGTAGTGCAGTGGTGTTTGGGTAGTGTAGGGGGTTGTGCTGGGGTAGTGTTTTAGGGTTTAGGGTAGTGCAGTGGTGTTTGTGTAGTGTAGGGGGTCATGCTGGGGGTAGTGTTTTAGGGTTTAGGGTAGTGCAATGGTGTTTGTGTAGTGTAGGGGGTAGTGTTTTAGGGTTTAGGGTAGTGCAGTGGTGTTTGTGTAGTGTAGGGGGTCATGCTGGGGGTAGTGTTTTAGGGTTTAGGGTAGTGCAATGGTGTTTGTGTAGTGTAGGGGGTAGTGTTTTAGGGTTTAGGGTAGTCCAGTGGTGTTTGTGTAGTGTAGGGAGTCGTGCTGGGGGTAGTGTTTTAGGGTTTAGGGTAGTGCAGTGGTATTTGGGTAGTGTAGGGGGTCATGCTGGGATTAGTGTTTTAGGGTTTAGGGTAGTGCAGTGGTGTTTGGGTAGTGTAGGGGGTTGTGCTGGGGATAGTGTTTTAGGGTTTAGGGTAGTGCAGTGGTGTTTGTATAGTGTGGGATGTCATGCTGGGGGTAGATTTAGGGTTTAGTGTAGTGCAGTGGTGTTTAGGTAGTGTAGGGAGTCGTGCTGGGGGTAGTGTTTTAGGGTTTAGGGTAGTCCAGTGGTGTTTGTGTAGTGTAGGGAGTCGTGCTGGGGGTAGTGTTTTAGGGTTTAGGGTAGTGCAGTGGTGTTTGGGTAGTGTAGGGGGTCGTGCTGGGGTAGTGTTTTAGGGTTTAGGGTAGTGCAGTTGTGTTTGTGTAGTGTAGGGGGTCATGCTGGGGGTAGTGTTTTAGGGTTTAGGGTAGTGCAATGGTGTTTGTGTAGTGTAGGGGGTAGTGTTTTAGGGTTTAGGGTAGTGCAGTGGTGTTTGTGTACTGTAGGGGGTCGTGCTGGGTTCTAGTGTTTTAGGGTTTAGGGTAGTGCAGTGGTATTTGTGTAGTGTAGGGGGTAGATTTAGGGTTTAGGGTAGTGCAGTGGTGTTTGGGTAGTGTAGGGGGTCGTGCTGGGGGTAGTGTTTTAGGGTTTAGGGTAGTGCAGTGGTGTTTGGGTAGTGTAGGGGTCAACCAACATGAATTTGTCCTTGTGTGATATAACCAATGCTCATGTAAAGCACTCCAATACCTGACCAGTCTGCACTATATAAAACTGCAAAAAGACAAAAAATAAAAAGTGTTTTGCACACTTCTGTCATTGGGCTATACGTGGGCTACCTCTGGGTGATATTTGTGCTACATTTAGGCTCTTTTTTCTCTGGTGGCCATCTTGGTAGACTTATTTGTTATGAAGTTTCCTAATTTCCTCATTTACTACAGTCTCCTCAGTAGGAAATGCTTTCAGTTTTTACTTTGATTCCATCAAGAAGGCATTCAGATGTGTCACACATTTGCCATAAATTCAGAATGTTAGCACTCTAGTTGTTCATTAGATCACTGTAGTAAAGCTACTGCTCACCAAGGAGTTAACTGGAAGTCTACTGCTGGTATAGAAAGTGATTGTTTCAGTCTGCATGTCAGAATTTTCTAATGAAATAGAAGAGGATTTGAGATCTCACTTAAAACATGCCCTAAGTTTTCTTTTTGCAGCACTAACCATAATTTCTATGGCAAAATGAACCCCCTCATTTTGTTCCTTTTTAAATTAAATGTTTTAAGTGTTACCAGTTTATTCCAATCAAGATGGCTTCAGGTGTGCCATACTTTTGTCATAAGTAAGGCTGTTAGCACTCTAGTTGTTCTTTAGAACACTCTGGGAAGCTGCAGTAGAACACAAAGGCATCAACTGACAGGCTGCTCCTGTTGAAATATAACAGGAAGATATTTGAGATCTCACTTAAAACATGTCCTAATTTTTCTTTCTACAGCACTAACCATAATTTCTATGGCAAAATGAACCCCCTCATTTTGTTCCTTTTTAAATTAAATGTTTTAAGTGTTACCAGTTTATTCCAATCAAGATGGCTTCAGGTGTGCCATACTTTTGTCATAAGTAAGGCTGTTAGCACTCTAGTTGTTCTTTAGAACACTCTGGGAAGCTGCAGTAGAACACAAAGGAATCAACTGACAGTCTCTGCCATTGTTGGATGTACATGTTTTACTGAGAATGTCAGACTTCATTCTCACATGACTGAGAAAGATAATGTGAATTTACAGAAAATATGCTCTCATTTTAGCTTCTGGAGCACCTTCCAAAACTGTATGGGACAAGCATGTGAAAATAGTTTTCTCTCAAACATGATTCATGATATCCCAGCAGAAGGTTTTTCACAGGGTAAAATCACCTTAGAACACACCACAATTCCTGAAATTAGTATGGTACCATCAACAAATGAATTCTAATGTAACTAAAGTCTGTTATCACCCTTTATAGTTCTCCTTTCGGTAACCCTCAAAATCTTTGATTCACTACAATGCATTTCAATGGGGTACTATCATTTATATTGGTCCCAAGATGGCTGCCAGCAATTCCAGGATGAAGTGCTGACAGCCAATCAGATCTCACGATGACATGTGTGGTTAGGCTCCGCCCAGATATATATGTGTTTTTACTTTTGATTTTCTCAACAACTACTGAACGGATTTACACCATTTAACAAAAGGGTTCTTTCTGAACCAAGAACTACCTCTTTGCCAAATTTGGTGTAATTCCGTTCAGCAGTTCGAGCTGTAGCCTTGCATAAAGTTTCCTATGGGAAATTGATTTTTTGACTCTTATTTTTTAATTTCTCCACAACTACTGAGCAGTTTACACCATTTAACAAAAGGGTTCTTTATGAACCAAGAACTACCTCTTTGCCAAATTTTGTGTAATTCCGTTCAGCAGTTCGGGCTGTAGCCGTGGCTAAAGTTTCCTATGGGAAAATGAATGGGGAAAACACGTTTTGGGACCCCCTTTTTCTCGGCCCCCACTTGACGAATCACCCCGAAACTTTCAGGGTAGGAGCGGACCGGAGCGGGCCATAAAGTTTGAAAATTTCGCGAAGATTCGTCAACCGACACAAGAGTTATTTCAAATAGAATGTTGCAGATTTCCTATGGAAAATAGGTCCTAACTATAACTATCTACTGGCGACCGCCAGTAGATAATATATTATATATATATATATATATATATATATATATATATATATATATATATATATATATATTATCTACTGGCGGTCGCCAGTAGATAGTTATAGTTACAACCTATTATCCATAGGAAATCCGTGACATTCTATTTGAAATAACTCTCTTGCCGGTTGACGTATCTTCGCAAAATTTTCAAACTTTGTGGGCGCTCCGGTCCGCTCCTACCCTGAAAGTCTCGGGGATTTGTCAGCGGGGCCGAGAAAAAGGGGTCCCAAAACGCGTTTTCCCCATGCAATTTTCCATAGGAAACTTTAGACACGGCTACAGCCTGAACTGCTGAACGGAATTACACCAAATTTGGCAAAGAGGTAGTTCTTGGTTCAGAAAGAACCCTTTTGTTAAATGGTGTAAATCCGTTCAGTAGTTGCTGAGAAAATCAAAAGTAAAAGTACATATATATCTATGGCCGAGTAGGGTCCGCGTGCCCTCAGCGCACCCTGCGCGCACCGTCCCGATCACAAGCTGCATGTTAATTGGCTGTCAGCTGGCTGTCAACATTCCAATTCAGGAAATGTTGGCAGCCATTTTGTCCTCGGTAGAACCGAGGGACAGAAACAAGTGCGCAAAGCGCACAAAGGGGGCAGGGTAGAAACACCCTGACCCCTAGGTTTGCTCAGGGGGTCCCACAAGGACCCCTGGGCAAAAAAAAAAAAATTTTTTTAAAAATCGGCAGGATGCGCTCAGGGTGCGCGAATCCTGCCGGAAAAAAATCGAAGCGCGGTCTCCCGCGCTTCGATTGCATTTGCCCCGGGTGGCCCAAGTCCCGGGGGCATGGTGGGGGTGGGTATATTGTTTGTATGGGGGCCTCAAAGGCCCCCAAGCCCGAGGACCGCCACCCCCGGGGCTTCTTTTTTAAATAAATAAGGTGTGGGGGGATCCAGCCCCCACACGCCCGGGACCACCACCTCCCGGGGCACTTACAAAATAAATGTGGGGGTCCATTACGGACCCCCAGAGCCCCGGGGACCACCACCTCCCGGGGCTGTGCAATTTAAGGGAGGGGGCCGCGTGGCCCCCCTCCTGGAGCCCTTGATGGCCCTGGGGACCGCCACCCCCAGGGCCGGCTCCTGCAGTGTCCCGGGGTGCCTACCCCGGGACACTGTAGTTTGCTATGGCAGGGCGGGAGCCTCGCGGCTCCCGTCCTGCCATAGCAAACTGCTTTGGATATTGGAAGCGAGAGCAGGGAAACCTGCTCTCGCTTCCATATCTAAAGACAATTGATTTTCCACATGGGGAGCAGCATGTTAGCTGCTCCCCATGTGGAAAGCAATGCCGGCTCGCGCAGGAGGCGGGGAGCCGGCTGGGACTGTGGGGGATTGGGGACCCCCACAGTCCCCAACCAGAGGCCAGGCCCCGGGGGATGGGGTCCCCGGGGCCATAAGTGGCCAGGGAGGGGGCCACGCAGCCCCCTCCCCAAATTAGTAAAAAAAAAAAAAAAGTGCAAGGCCGGCCCCGGGGATGGGGTCCCCGGGGCCTTAAGTGGCCTGAGGGGGCCACGCAGCCCCCTCCAAATAAAAAATTGAGGGCATGCCCCGGGGGATGGGGTCCCCGGGGCCAATACAGGCCCAGGGAAGGGGGCCACGCGGCCCCTTCCCGTTTTTGTTTTTTCATTTAAAAAAAAAAAATGCTCAGGCCCCGGGGGATGGGGTCCCCGGGGCCAAAAGTGAGTAAGGGAAGGGGGGCCACGCAGCCCCCCTCCCTTTAAAAAAATTTTTTTTTAAATAAATAAACGACCGGCATTGTGCCGGAGGACCCGCCCCCCTCCCTGCAGTACTCTCCAAACGCGCCCCCTGGCGCGTTTTAAGAAGGGGAAGTAATTCCCCTTGAATACTGGGGGTCCCTGGGGGCCAACTAGCCCACCAGGAACCTCCAGTATGTGCCAGGGGCTGCGTTGCAGAGAGGTGTACAGAGGCCACGCCCTTTTTACACCTCTCTGCAAAGCAGCTCTGTGGCGCTTTTTAGAAGTATATGGTGGCCTAGTTGGACTCCAGGGACCCTCAGGATTCAAGGGGACTTAATCCCCCAACTTAAAACGCGCCACGGGCGCGTTTGCACAGTGGTGAAGGGAGGGCGGGGCTTCAGGTGACATGTGTGCAAACAGGCCCCGTGGCGCGTTTTAAGATGGGGAATTAAATCCCCTTCAATCCTGAGGGTCCCTGAGGGCCAACTAGCCCAACAGGTACATCCAGAAAGCGCCACAGAGCTGCGTTGCAGAGAGGTGTAAAAGGGGTGTGGCCTCTGTACACCTCTCTGCAACGCAGCCCCCTGGCGCATACTGGAGGTTCCTGGTGGGCTAGTTGGCCCCTAGGAACCCTCATGATTCAAGGGGACTTAATCCCCCAACTTAAAACGCGCCACGGGGCGCGTTTGCACAGATATCACCTCAGGCCCCGCCCCCTCCCTTCACCATTGTGCAAATATTCCTCTAAAATCTGCCGAACTACGAATTCCGATTTACTCACCTGTTATCAGGAGAGACCTCAGTGCTGCATCTTTCAGCCCAGTACTAATCCTGAAAAGTAATTTTAACCGTACTTACCAGTAACTTGAATTTCCTTGCATAGGATATCATTGCCTGCTTTTTGCTGAAAAAGTTTCTAAGTGTTGATTTTTGAAACATACAAATATTCCTCTAAAATCAGCCGAAATACGAATTCCGATTTACTCACCTGTTATAAGGAGAGACCTCAGTGCTGTATCTTTCAGCCCAGTACTGGTCCGGAAAAGTAATTTTAACCGTCCTTACCAGTAACTTGAATTTCCTTCCATAGGCTAACATTGACTGGTTTCACTTGGAAATTCTTCTAAGTGTGGAGTTTTGGAACTTTAAAATATTCCTCTAAAATCAGCCGAAATACCAATTCCGATTTACTCACCTGTTATCAGGAGAGACCTCAGTGCTGCATCTTTCAGCCCAGTACTGATCCTCAAAAGTAATTTTAACCGTACTTACCAGTAACTTGAATTTCCGTCCATAGGATATCATTGTCTGCTTTTTGCTGAAAAAGTTTCTAAGTGTTGATTTTTGAAACATACAAATATTCCTCTAAAATCAGCTGAAATCCGAATTCTGATTTACTCACCTGTTATCAGGAGAGACCTCAGTGCTGCATCTTTCAGCCCAGTACTGGTCCAGAAAAGTAATTTTAACCGTACTTACCGGTAACTTGAATTTCCTTCATAGGCTAACATTGACTGGTTTCACTTGGAAATTCTTTAGTGTGGAGTTTTGGAACTTTATAATATTCCTCTAAAATCAACCAAAGTACGAATTCCAATTTACTCGCCTGTTATCAGGAGAGAACCCAGTGCTGCATCTTTTAGCCCAGCACTGACCCTGAAAAGTAATTTTAACCGTACTTACCAGTAACTTATATTTTCTTCCATAGGAATCCATTGTCTGGTTTTCAGCAGAAAAGTTTCAAAGTGTCGATTTTCACAAACTACAAATATTCCTTAAAAATCGCCTGTATGACTTAAACGCATTCTTTCAACTGTTTACAGGAGATGCACCAGTGCTGGATCCAGGATCCAACACTGAGTAAGAAAAAGTAACGATAACAGTTTGTACCTGCTAAGTGAATTTCCTTCCATAGGATAACATTGGTAATTCTATGTGAAAAAGTTTCTAAGTGTCAACTTTTAAAATACAATAATATTCCTTAAAAATCACTACTGTAACCAAAACGCTTTTACTCAACTGTTTACAGGAGATGTCCCAGGACTGAATCTAGGATCCAGTTCTGTGGTTAGAAAAGTAATCCATAAAGTAACTAATTGCATTTAACTAGAAATTCACATTGAGCTGAATGTTGCATTGTGTTTGGAAATGTGTTGCCCATTGCAACAACTGTAACTACTGTACTTAAAAGTCTATTGCCTATGTGCAAAGTATTTAAACTAAAGTAATTCATTCTCATAAAGTATTTTTTGTAATGTAATGTATAATGTAATTACAATGTAATTTAAAAAATAAAATATGTAAAAAAAAATGGTTTCTAAAAATGTAGTAAATCAGTATGACAAAAATTAATATAACAATTAATACATTTAAAAATTGTCATTTACAAAACCCTTGAAATTCACTGAAAAAAACGTAGGTTTCAGACATGTTATAGTTAGGAATTAGCATTTAAAAAACCTTTGAAATTCACTGAAAAAACCATAGGTTTCAGGCACGTTATAGTTAGAAATTAGCATTTAAAAACCTTTGAAATTCACTGAAAAAACCATAGGTTTCAGACACGTTATAGTTAGAAATTAGCATTTAAAAAACCTTTGAAATTCACTGAAAAAACCATAGGTTTTAGGGACAGTTATAGTTAGTTGGACATTTCACTCGTACAAAACCCGTGAAATTCCCCCGTTATAGTTAGTTCAGCTAACTATAACTCGCGCCCCGCAATGCACTGCTGATGACGTCACATATTACATCACTCATGACATGGTCAGTGACATCACTGATGACATCACTGATGACATCTCAAATGACATCACTGATGACATCATCCACGTGATAATCTGATGCACCTCCTCACACCCTAATATAACCTTTGATACACCCACTCTAAATTACACACTGCCATTCGCAAAACCATACACACTCCAACACCAATAACTACATACCCACTCACTGATTCTTAGGTCTACGCACACATCCACTCACTCACCCGTACAGTCACTCATACTTACGGTCACTCAGTACAGGACTATCATATGCACTCATACTCCTATATACACACTCAAACACCGCCACTCATCCATAGAGGTACTCACACACCTAGTCAGTCATGCAAATAATTAAACACACTGCCATTTACTCACCTATACAGTTATACACACACCAGCTCACTTACTCATACAAATACTAGCACATTCTTACGCTCTTATACAATCACTGATACAAGCACACACTCATCCATACAGCCACTATCACAATCACTCACTCTAAGCTTATAGCTATTTATATACTCCAACACACATATATACTGCCTTTCACATATGTAGTTACTCACACATGTACCACTGAGATATACATTCAATCACTAACACACCCATACACACACTCACCCACCCAAGCAGTCCATCACAGATGCACTCTTGAAATCATGCACCAGTGAATCACCCACTCACACATCTATGTATAGAGTCACACACACCCCACCCACACAAACACTCAGGCAGCCATACAGATACTCAGAGAACCAATCAATAACCCATATAGACACTCATGTAGCTATTCGCAAATCCATGCATCCACTTACACACCAACAAACAGACGGATACAGACATTCACACAGTTTAGTCACTAACCCATGCATTCAGTAAGATACGTTTAATCACTCACTTGTAGAGTCAGTCACTCACGTACTAAATCATCCATTCAGACACTTATACACCCACTCATTCTTCAATACGCCTTTCCCTATATATATTAAACATATTTAAACTTTACAGAAACACACAGTCACTGGATGATGTCATCAGTAATGTCATTTGAGATGTCATCAGTGATGTCATCAGTGATGTCACTGACCATGTCATGAGTGATGTAATATGTGACGTCATCAGCAGTGCATTGCGGGGCGCGAGTTATAGTTAGCTGAACTAACTATAACGGGGGAATTTCACGGGTTTTGTACGAGTGAAATGTCCAACTAACTATAACTGTCCCTAAAACCTATGGTTTTTTCAGTGAATATATATATATATATATATGTATATATATATAATACATATATATATATAGCTGCAACTCAAGCAAACTGAAAGTCCCCATTCTGAAATAACATATTTTGCAAATCCACGCATCTAGAAGCCCACCATGATGTGGAACTTTGACCTGGCTAGCACTGTGCTGCAAACATGATCTGCAATGCTTGTAAGGCTCTGCCACTGAGCAATCTATATAGCTAGTGGTTGTGAAGGGACAACAGCAAAAGCAACACTAGAAGTGCTAGTAGGAGTTGACAAAGGTGTTGGCAACACAACGACTGTAATAGTGGTCAGGAACAAAGTTATATGAATGAGATAGGACATGCAGTTGTGTGTGAATTACAGATGACATGATGTTTAATGTGTACAGACAGATAAGGTTGGAAGAAAGATGGTAGGTACAGAAGAAAGGATGCAGTGAAGACTTAACCATTGATTTTATTTCCTTCACTATTTGTGCTGATGTGGCTGGGACACAAGTCACGGGCGCAAATACTTGGCTCAGTGAAAGCAAGGGGTTCTGGCCATTCCAGGATGAACCCTTGACACACAAGGCATGTTGTCTGGGATTATTAGTGAAGAATAAACAAGAGAGGTGGCCCCACCAACCAAGGGAACAGGGCACTACTAAACAGTAGAATATAAAGGCTTCCATTGGGTAGCTTATATAACACACAAATTCATCAATTCATGCGTGCATTCGCAACACCACACACATTCTCAAATAAACGCTGAAGGGCAAAATCAGTATTCCTATTTAGTTTCAACCACCAAGCTCCAGATGTAATATTCTTAATTTATTACAAAATTTCTTGTGTATCACACAATATTTTACAGAAAGAGTAAATAAAATTCATACATTGTATAAAAAACATGCATCACGTACATTATAAACATTTGTTAAAACCCGACGAAAGAACCTAATAAATTAAAAACAAGCAGATACGTTGGGGACCCTATTCATTGCACAGATCTACATAAACTATTGCACAAGCTGATCCAACATCTCAACATTAAGGTACTAGACTGGTTGATATAACACTGTATTCCTATCCAGAATTCCTTATTGTTGGATTCACAGAAAGTAGCGTTGACGCGTTTCGGTGGCAATCATTCAATAATTCTGTGGACCTCACCACAAACCATGGACCCTTGTTCCCGTCTTTGTGTTATATAAAAGATCTCTAAACACAGACCAATAGTCTATGTAAATTGGACGTCCTTTTTCTTTTTCTTTTTCTTTTAGGACCTCAAATTGCCTTCCACTAGATCTGAGGCAAAGTATAATTCCTGTGCATGCTTAGTCAGTCATGCCGGTTAAATTCAAATAATTTCCGCCGTGGCTCTCTCGTTCAGCGCCTACGTCCGATTCAATACGATCGTACAATTTACATAGACTATTGGTCTGTGTTTTGAGATCTTTTATATAACACAAAGACGGGAACAAGGGTCCATGGTTTGTGGTGAGGTCCACAGAAAGCTCCTACCACCAATAAGTGCGCTGGAGTCACTATAAACTACACTAAGAGTGAAACTGATGTAGATAAGACCTCAAGGAGGAAACAAAACCCTTATCGCTTTTGTCCTGATGAAGGTGGTTTGTTATTGAATGATTGCCACCGAAACGCGTCGACGCTACTTTCTGTGAATCCAACAATAAGGAATTCTGGATAGGAATACAGTGTTATATCAACCAGTCTATTACCTTAATGTTGAGATGTTGGATCAGCTTGTGCAATAGTTTATGTAGATCTGTGCAACCAATAGGGTCCCCAACGAATCTGCTTGTTTTTAATTTATTAGGTTCTTTTGTCGGGTTTTAACAAATGTTTATAATGTACGTGATGCATGTTTTTTATACAATGTATGCATTTTATTTTCTCTTTCTGTAAAATATTGTGTGATACACAACAAGAAATTTTGTAATAAATTAAGAATATTACATCTGGAGCTTGGTGGTTGAAATTAAATAAGAATACTGATTTTGCCCTTCAGCGTTTATTTGAGAATGTGTGTGGTGTTGCGAATGCACGATTGACTTGATGAATTTGTGTGTTATATAAGCTACCCAAGGGAAGCCTTTATATTCTACTGGGATTATTAGTTGCAAGGGTGCAAAACATGGGTTTGGAAAATAAACTGATATGATTTTTTAGCTTTTCATTTTGAGTTTGTGTGTCAAAGATTTGTCTGTAAGTGCAGAGGTTGCCTTATAATTCTGTCACTATATATTTGTTGATGTACCTGTTCCACTTGGCCCTGTGTGTTAAATTGCCAAACATTCATTTCGTAGCAGTTAATATGTTAGCAGTGTAAATAAATTGCTCCTTTTGTGTACTCAGCCCTATTTTTTGCAGACTGATGCAGCTGGTTTTTAAACTCTGCACTCTGGGCACTGCTGTCCAGTGCCCTGTGTATGTTCTCTGACCACTTAAATATGAATGAATTAGCAAACTCTTAATGGTCATGCTTAACTTTTCATTAAGTGCTGCAGCCAAAAATGGACGGAATGCTGAATAAATTAAACATTCTCCCCCAGTCAAGAGACCTAGGTTGAATCCATTGTTCTTTTGCTCACTACACCACCCCAGTTTGGACCCAGTGATATGCAAATCAGTTTTGACCCTGCTCCTCATGGGAACAGTCCAGCCCGAACTGCCAAGCCGGGTCCTCCCTGTACCGGAAACAAGCATCCTGGGACCGGTTTCAGGTATATCACCCCTCATCAGCTAGGCTAGCTTGAATCTAGTGGAACAGCAAGCAAGGGACCCACATCTGGGCATACCCATCCCACTTACAGCAAAAAGTGCTGCAGCAACAACTTTTCATTAAGGCCATAGTATATGGTGTAGGATATGCACAATGGCATGGAAATTAAATGTTACTTGTGGACAGCAGAAAATATTGTGCCATCCACCAGGCTGACAAGGAAAACATCGCTTCAGGTCTAGTGTAGCCTGACTGCTGCAGCTTTGAACCTGTGGGTAGGCTTGTCAAAATAACCTTTCCGACAGAAGAGAAACACACTTTTAAATATAAAGTATATCACCCCTAAGTAGACTTTTTAGCTCAGGAGGTGGGATGTCTAGTATTTTAAGTTGAACAAGTAAGAATGTAACATTGATTAACTTTTTCTATTAAAAAAAACCTAAAACTAAAGTACAATTAAGGTGCTATTTTTGTCGCTTTGGTTTGAAATAAGCTAAAGAATCCATTCAACGACTGTTTTTAATATTTACTACAAATCCTATTCATTGGTGCAGCTGTGTTTTTGTTAAATATCAATGAAAAATAAATCTTAGAAAATGTGGCTTTTCCTGTGCTGAAGCTCCAGAGGGCTAATTAGCATTAGTCTTCCTGGGCTGGCCTCCATGCCAGTGCTTCATCTCCCTAGGAGGTGTGAAACTGTTCCCAGAGCAGGAACAATGATTTGGGCTTTTTGGCAGGATGATAAGGGTAGAGGGTATGCAACATATCTTAATTCAGGAAGTGCAGTCAGGAGGATTCAGGGCCTTCATTAACATCAAAGGATCCAATGTGAGGCCTGCCTATTCATATTTAAGTATAAAGTGAGATTGGAGAAAAAGGGGCTTTTTGATTTGAGTGTATACTTTAGCCATCCTGGCCCCATTCCCAGTGAAGGGGAGATTGCCCCAAGCCCCGGTTGTGTGTGGTTAGGTGGGTAGGGATTGCTTGTTTTCCTAGACACACACCTAGGTGCGCCACCAGCCCTCTCCTGGAACAGAAAGTCTGCAAGGTTAGATTGCACTAAGAATGGTGCGCTGTGGGCAAGTTTGCAGTAAGGTAAACAGGATGTGCGTAAAATGAGGGAAGTGATGCTCTTGGGAACATTTTACTCATTAGACTCGCCCCTACCCACTTGGTAGTAAACTGTAAAAACATGGCACTTCACCCTCAGCTCCTCAGAATACATCTCGATCTCAGAAAGAACAGAAGAGGTAGAAATCTGCTGTCTGTAGCATGTGTGGAAACATGAAGGGTTGGACCTGCTCCCACCTGTACCCAGGACTAAGTAGTGGACTCCAATGATCAGTTGGTTAAACTTCTATGTGGCTACAGGGATACTAAATGCTGTAGGTTCTTTTTGGGGGGGACCAGTTGACCAGTGGCAAATGGATTCTGCCTGGACAGGGCTGGTGCCCTCTGTTGGAGTGGGTTCTGGACTCTAAGTGCTGTCCCTGAGGTCCTGGTAACCCTAGGAGTGACAAAGGGGATGTGCACCATACTGAAGAAAAAGTTGGGTCTTGGTCAATTTTTGACATCTGGAGGGCCAAAACTGACCACCCAAGGCTATCCGCCTAGGACATGATCTTCGTGGGTACTCTGAGCTCCACTCTGAACTTTCTGTTACTCGAAAGAAGAATTCAGCAGACCCTCATGGCTAAGGTATCTGACTTCAGTGCACATTGCTGAGCGACAACTTCCAGGCTTCTCCCACTGTAGGTTTCCGAGCTCCAAAAAACAGACTATGTTGCAATGTATAAATCTTGACTGAATGAATGGAAAAGTATCCATCTGATAAGAGGAATTTGTTGGGAGCAAAAAATTTATTTTACCACTTGAGGCTATTCCCATCATAATCAATGTCTTCAGTCGGACCTCATCCAATGGGTATCTAACTTTGAGAGGATTTTAATGGATACGGCCTTGAACTTTGCCCCACTGGATGACTTATACTTACACTAAAAAGACTAAAGGCCAGATTTAGAGTTTGACAGACAGGGTACACCACCAAAATCATGGCAGAGTATCCTGTAGTCAAACCGTCAGTCTGCATGCTCTAGAATGAATTGGGTGGGCCGTCGTCTTACCAATGGTAGTGACCCCGCTGGCTCTGCGTTTGGAAAGCTTACTCTGACCGCTCGACAGAGTAAGGTCAATTGGAGTAAAGACATTAGAACTCTGGCCTTATTTAGAGCAGACGGTCTGCTGCATTTTTCTCTGAGTGTCACCACCAGGAAATTATTGGTGGTCTCAAACAGAAAAAAAAGAAAATGACCCTCATCCCCGGGGAGAAAACTACCATGGTTTAGGACTTATTCGTTTTTTATTTTTCAATAACAAACTGCCACTTTGGGATCCCGTTTAAAAAAAAAATAAGTTTGCTGCACATCTATAATGAGGACGGTGTCAGTGCATCTAACGTGCAGTGCCTAAAAGGAACTGATGGGACAGCAGTTCCTTTGAAGAAACAGATCATCACTAGGTCTGCTGTGATCTCTAAGTATGGTGGTATTCTATATGTCATTGTGGCAGAAGTATAGTCCTCTGCTACACTGGTGAGCAGAGTAAAGACTGCAATACTCTAAAATGGGCCGTATGCCAGAAGCTAAAATATTTGCCCAGGTTGACCTACTAGTCTTAGCCGGCATATCGGGTTGCCCCAAGTTGTGCCTAGGTCCAGGTTAACCCCACCCATAGACGCTATGCTGTTTTGTGGTGCTTTTTAACTTAAAATCTTTAAAATTCATATCTCCAATTTCCTTTATTGTATTTTGTTCAGTTTTGTGTCATTTTTCTAAATTTTTAGAAATTGAATGTGGGATTTTTATTGTGTTGTGTTTTGACTTTTTAATTGTTTTGATACAACTAAATACTTAACCCGTTTTCCTTTGGGTAAACCTTTCTGCTCCATGCCAGTGCTTCCAGGTGTTGGGTCCAGGTTTATTTATTGAAACTGCATGTTCTACCAGACAGGGTGTTGGACTTATTCCTTGGAAATGACTCACACCCTCCTCAACTAATAACCTATTGTCCTACAAGCAGGGACGGAGATCTGTTCGTACATGGTTTGATTACTCTTTCTTTCCTGGCCAGATGATAGTCGTCTCAAGAATAGACAGGACATAGAGCGGGTAGAGGTAGAGGATGTTGAGGGGACGCTCCTCTGTGGGGTTAAGTAAGAGATGTGCTTTATGTCTGCCACCATGGAGTACGGCTCCCACCTCTATCCACATGAACTAATCCTTCTCTTCACACACTTCTTCTTACCATTTGCTTTTTTATTTCCTTCACACAGTGCATGTATACCTGCATAATATTGACTCTGCCATGTGGCTTCTTGCCATTTGGCCTTTTGCTGCAATGAACATTCATGGAAACTGAATGTGGAAATTTCCCACAGTGGGCGACCACAAAGTTGGTCATATTTTCTGTTTCCTCCACACTAAAGTTCCTTTTCCGCTTCAGTGGTATTGGCTCCATTTCAAGAGTATCGCTCCAGTTTGATATGCTGCAGAAGGGGAAGGGGCATGGCAGTAAAAATTCTGATGTATGTTCTTCAGGCTTTAAATAGCATGTGCAAATGGTGGTGGATCAACATATGTCCACACCATGGAATATTACGCGTTTAATTTTTGTGAACATTAGCCATTTGGAATAGTGTGTACAGTCAGAGTCGTACTCCTACACAAGCTTATTATTCCATTTGTAACTAACCAGCCTAAATAGGGCTCATTGTTTCTCTGGAAACAGAGCCTTGTACCACTACTCTATAGGATATATCTGTTCTTGCACCACTCAGTCCTGCACTGTGTGAACTCCTGTTACCTACACTGCACTTCACTCAGAACACATGTGAAAAACATACCCTTTATTAAATTTTACCCATCTATAATTTTATGCCATGTATAGTCTCAAATTCATCCGCTCCTTCTTTCAAGTCCTGCGCAGCGGGGGAGGAGTAAAGAGGGAGCAATATATGACAGAACCTCTCCACACTGATACAAATGCAAAAAAGAAATACCTTACCTGCCGTCCTTATCCAGCCCCCACCACCTTCTCTCCTTTTCTTCCCTCTCTTGCAGCTGTGCTGTCAGCTGTCAGTCAAAGCAGACAAGCAGCGATGCACTGACAGGCTCTTAGAAAGCCCTGTCGGCCTGGCCTTTCTGACATAGCAACAGTGGGTAATAAGTTTTGTTATCAACTTTTGCTGCATCATAGCATTGAGTCATCAGATCTACAAACTAATTTAAATGATAGAGGCTATATATATATGAGAGCTATACAAAACATTTGAATTATAGTTTAATAATATTATAGGAAGGTATAATTTCCTTTGAGTTGTTGGGTTTATTGGAGAATAGAGAGGGTAGTGTTTTTCTAAATTATATATTAATTATTTGTTATTGATTAAACTTGTTATGTTGTATTTGTTATTTATGTGTTTACTTGTTAAATTAATTTGTTGGGATTAGGTGGTGTTAGAAGTTGGCCTGGTATATGCTGTTCACTAATTAAAGTGGGCACCTTGCACCAGTCCAAACGACCTTTATTGATGATTAGGTTAAAGACAACCTTTATTGAAAGCTATCCTAGTGGTAGCTATGGAGAGCAGCCTTCAGGCTAAGTCTCGAAGGAATGTAAAACAGCTTGTTTTACCAGTATATAACCTCCTGAATGACCAAATGAAAGGAGAACCACACCAGGTATATATAAAATATATGTATTTATTACTAAACACTCTCTACTAACCTCTTTATGAGATTAGAGAACAAGGCACACAATATTAAATCACTAGAACGACAGTAAATAGCACAATACACAGTGGGCTCCAGGGGGAGACCAAACCATATACTAAGAAAGTGGTATAACAACCACGACTTGACTAGACACAGTGCCTAGAGCACGTAGAATCGCTGGGACCCCAAGGAACCACCCAAGGTAGTGACACAGGGGACCCACGGAGGACGGGTGCAGTGTGTGAACACAGGCGCGAGCTCTGTACAACTCTATGGGAAAGTCGCGTTGGAAATTTAAAGATTAAGGACACTTCGGAGAGGACTTTAAGCAAACCCAGCTAAACATAGAAGGTTCTAAGGCCAGCACCCTTGAGAGTACCGAGGTACCCGAGTTACCTATCCCAGAGGAGCCGGGTGCATAAGGGTCAAGTGGTGTCGGAAACCCTCGTCGTTTTCAATGGCGTGATGCGAAAAAGTACTGCTGCCATGGAGAAGAAAAGTGTCCGGTGTGATCCAAGCCTGGATCAGGGATGAGAAGAACCTGTAAGCAGAGGGGACAAAGTCTGGGTCACTTCACGTGACCAGGAGCGGAGCAATCAAATGCCCACCGATGTCGGGTGCTTCAGGTGAGAAGAGGTGAAGCTTGACTCTGCAGCCACGGGGACCAGGGGGCATCGACGACAACCACAGTCCGGAGGTGAGCTGACCCACAAAGGATGTCGAGTGCTGGGGGGTCAGTGTCTGGATTGAACACCAACAAGCCTTGGCAACGGCAACCCATGCGGTCAGAGGAAAGATGCTTCTGTGAGGACCTGCAAGGTCCTGGGGACTCTCCAAGTGATGGAGAGTTAGGGCACGTCTGCAGCAACCAGGGAAGCCCACTGAAAGTTAAAGTTGCCTTCACAGGGACCCACAGGCCAACGGACCAGGGATCGCGAAGGGACCTCGAGCTGAATCACCAAATACCAGCACACGGACACGGAGCCCAGGGGTTCGGGTTGCACAGTCCCCACGAGGGATACAGGCCTCAGAATTGCTGAGAGCGCAGGTCAACCTCAAAGACCACGGGAACCCACCTCCTGTATTGCAGAAATCTTCGGAGTCCTTCAGGAGCTTCGTAGATGCAAACCGGTCAGATGCGTTTTGGTGCCTGCTCAGCAGGGGAGTAACTCCTTTACTCCAAGGGAGATTCTTCAGTCATCCAGCGTCGTGCAGATAGTCGAAGTACTTGGTTTCTGTAGCAGAGTTTAGTCCAGGTAAATCCAAAGTCCTGTAGTCAGGGGTTCCTATTTTATACCCAAGGAAGGGGTGGGACAAACTCTGCGGATCCACCTATGGGAGGGTCAGGACAGAGGGGTGGCTACACCCATGTCCTTTGTCCAGTTTTGCGCCAGAGCAGGAGCAAATGGCTCCTGCAACCGGTTTGAGCTGGACTATGCACAGGGACACCAAATGTGCCCCCAGTGCAGACATCAAAGCACTCTCAGAGTGCACCCACCCAGCCCCAATACACTAAAGCCTGTCTGGGAGGTGGTCACACCTCCCTGTGGCAGGAAACCTATTGTCAAACCTTCCCCTGCCGGAGTTTTGTCCAGCAGCAGGAGGGCAGACTCGTGTCTGTGGCTGGCAGCATCCATTTTGTGATGGCAGGGTCAAGAAAGCTGGTACCGGGTGTACCGGTGTTCTCATATTTCTCCCTCTGGGAGGGTGGAATCATACCTCCCCCGCCAGTTACTGGCGGGGAGGTATGATTCCAAGGTGTTTGACACCAAACACGACATGTTTCTATGCACCGTTTTAAAGTTAGCATTTACTGCGAGGTTATAATGCACTTAAGTATATATGGTTGGCTGCATCACAAACAACCCCGGAATATAGGTTCCGAAGGCTGCAGAGGGGCTCTGCTCATGCATGGGCACCCTCTCACATAAAACCCAGCACCCTGCCTTCAGGATTGATAAGGCCTGCCATAGGGGTGACTGATAGGTTTATATGTGCAGTGATTAGGCTAGATATAGTGAACCTATATCTAAGTAAGGAGTGCATGCACCACCTTACACAGGCTGCTGTAGCAGACCTGTTGTGTCATTTTAAATGGTCTCTCAGGGGTGGCATAATACATGCTGCAGCCCCTGGGAGGCATCTGGGGTACCTAGGCCCTGGGTACATAGTATACCATATACTAGGGACTTATAAGGGTACCCCAGAATCCAATCTGGAGTGTACCTAAAGTACATGCAGTCAATTTAGAGGAGAAAGCAGATAGACTGGGGTCCTGAATAGCAGGATCCCAGTCAGACTAAGTCGAAAACAGTGAAACATCAGCAAAAAGTGGGGGTAACTATAAGAAGCAGATCCTACTCTCCTACACGTGGGTAGTGTTTTTTAAATTATATATTAATGTTAATGATTATTATTTTAATTTGTTAATTGTTATTTATTTGTTTGCATGTTAAATTATTTTTTAAATTATTTATTTAATATTTATATATTGGGGTGTGGGGTTTATTGAGGACTTGGGGGTAGTGTTTAAACAAAATATACATACATTGATATTACTTGAGTATTATCATTATTATGCATTTTTTAATTTGTATATTGTCTATATGTTTATATTAATGAAACTATTTATTTACATATTTGTAATTAATTATTTCTTTTTTATGGATTGTGGGTCTATCGAGGTTTGGTTGAGCATTGTTATTTTTAAAATACATTTTTTTGTTGACTGTTTTATATATTAAATTTCTAATGTTTGGCACTGCTATTTATTTATGTACACGTTTTATTTTTGTATGTGTAAGGAAACAGGATTTTTGTTGATTCCCCACCACACACTTTATGCCCCCATTTGGACTACTAGCTGCTGGATTTTTTACTCTGAGAGTGGACTCAGGCCTGCAAATCAGATCTCAGTGCCAGTGTTCAAATCCATTATAAAGTGTATGTCGAATTGGCTCCCCCAATTGGAAAGGACTGACGTACTCATAACTCCCAAGTATATGGTACCCAGGGGACCAAGGGCATGTAAAGCAGAGTGCCCACCCAGGGCTGGAGACCTGATTGTGCCACCCTGTGTATGACAAAGTACAAAATATCACACTGCCACTTCGACTTTGCAATTGCCACTAATGGCAAAGTCACCACTTTCCTTAATAATATATGTAAGGCTCCCCTAAGGAAGGCATATAGAGCCGGACGGCAGGGAGCTGTATATTGTTAATTAGAAAATGTATGTTTATATGTGTCCTAGCAGCAAAACCAGTTGTTGTTTTGCTGTGGAAACGTTAATGGCCCCATTGGCTAATACAGGGATACTGGCGGCACCGCAGCCTGGCTAAATTCTGATTGGGACTACCTAACTGGGTACTGTAAGGTAGCAAATTAATTGTGGCATTAAGCCCAACCTGATGCCCATGTCGAATTTAATGTCACTATTGAAGTAATGCAACTTTTAGAAAGTTGCCACTCTGTGTCCCAGCTGGTACAATAGACAGGAGCAGAGAGGGAAGACCAGTGCCCAAACCAGTTTTCCCGTGGGCGTGTGGCCCCTAGGTAGCCACATCTCTAGGGTGAGCTACCAGGCTCCTAACAGCGGAGGAAGGGTGCAAAACAACTTGGGAGTGGGCAAAATAGTGTACTCTGGGTTTGATAGATGCCACACATTGCCGGAAAGTCATCACCTAGAGAAAGGGGACTTGGTAGCCCATTGGCTTGTGACCGCGTGTCCCTTCAGGGTACTTTCCGGGCTTAAATACAGCTCCCTGGCTCCCTGAACCTCAGATCACACTGGAACTGGAACAAGGACTGAAGGACTGCCCTGCTGCCTACTGGACCGCACAAAGAGAGGTTGCTCATATGCTGGATTGCACCTGCAGCACCTTGGGCCAGCGAAGAGAGGACTGTGCCTGTGTCTCCTGGCTCGGCAAAAAGTCATGCCCCAGACCAAAGGAGTGACTCAAAATAAGTGTGGACTGATGTCTGGAGCCTCACCGGGGTCACCACAGATCAAGTAGCCCCAAAAGCAAGTTGCTAGCTACCGCATAAGATTTGCAGCTTGCTGCTGTTGGGCACCCCAGTAGACCCATACTTGATGGCCAAAAGGTGCACCTGAGTCAGCCGGTCCCGGAAGTGTCGTCTGAGTCCAGATTGGTCACTCAAATAGGAAACCAGCCCCCATCAAAGTATTTCACAAGGGCCCCTGTGCACAGTGACTGGTAGCCCAACCGTATCTGGCCTTCTACGGTCTCAAAGAGGACTTTGAGGGACCCCAACCTCTGTGGCCAAAGTCGCCCCACCTGACCCGTGGACCTCAAAATAACCACAAAGGCACCCATGTCGACTGCAGAGCATCCTTAAGCATCATCTCTTGTATCCTCAGCATCAGCACCACTCCATTGATGTCTATGGCTGTCATGTTATAATGTGTGGAACTGGACTAGAAAACACTCTGGTGGCCAGGGAACTGTCCAAATCTACTTCATTGCCCCCCAGACCTTCTCCCTGTCAGATTTAGTCACCCACCGTCCCAGACCTACTCCTTGTCAGATTTGGTCACCCAAGCTGGGCTGGAGTAGCGAAACTAACTTTTGCAAATTTTTGATTGACCGATGCCTGTTTGTGGTTGAATTAAAAAGTTATAAAACCTTTAAAAATCCCTATCTCCTGAACATGGATTTTGCTCATCAAGTACTCTAAAAATTCATAAAAATATAATCTATTTTTATAAATTGATGTTGTGTTTCTTTCATGTTGCGTGGCTTTCTTATTTTGCTGTTTGGTTCTGTTAAATGCTTTTCACTAGGTTCCTTTGTTTCATCCTTGCAGCTCAAAGCCATAGCCACCTACGGTTGAGCTTAAGGTTATGCAAACGAGCCTGACTGGACCCAAGACTGTTTTTGCAAGTATATTCCACTCTAAGGCTGCACAGCCATAACATATAATACACCCAAATCCTCACATAATGGTATATTTTTGGGGGATGTGGACTGTTTGGAAGAATGGGGCTAGTGTGTTTAAATAGTTAACTTGTAATGAAATTAAATGATTGTTTGTGTCATAACGTGTCCTTACTTTTCTTTTTGTATGTATGTTTGGGGAGTAGGGCCACTGTTTATTTTAAACATGATATATTTAATAAATTGAAAACATTTTCTGTTCTGTTTGATTTCTAATTGTTAAAAATCATTTAATTGTTATAAAAACATATATATTTAGGATTTTTAAAGTTGCTAATTAAATGTCTGAAACAAATTGTGCATGTATTCATATTATTTGGGGAGATTATATGTACCCACCCCTCAATGAATGTACTTTCCCTAAAGTTTGTTCGTCAAGGTAGAATAGTAAATCTTAATCCCCATCCCCATTATATGCAAATATGGATACTTTTAACCCAGTGTTTGTTAATGTTTGTTAATGTAGTCTTTGAATTATAAATCTGCCCAGCCATGTATGCACTTTCCAGACTGTTCATTAGAATGGAGTTAGAATCCATCCGACCCCACCCTCAGCAAAACTTGCTTTTCCTTGATGTTTGTACGACTGTGGTTAGAATAGTGTATTCAATTTTTGGGGGGTTTTGGATTGAAGTTTAGTTGCTGCAAGTTACTTAAGATATTTAAATAAGATATTCAGGGCCTCATTACTATGTCGGGCAGATACGTTCTGCCCGACACCGTCTCAGATTCGGGATCCGACCGATTCGCAGTCGGCGGTTCCTCCTGACTTATTATGATGCTTCCGAACACCGTTCGGAAGGACTCCCATTGACTTCTATGGGAGCCTGTGTTCCGACCGACAACACAGGCCCCTATGGGGTAAAGGGGTGTATGCGGAAAACCTTGCACCCTGTGGCGGGCACCCCATGGTGCCTGCCACACAGTGCATGGTCTTACAGGGGGGTACCTGGGGTACCCCAGCGGCCCCCAACCGAAGGCCTCAGGATGAAGGGAGGCCTGCTAGGGGCCCACAAAGTTGGTTTCCGACAGCTGTTTCGTGTCGGACAGGCTTTCAGAATCCAACATCGTAATCGGTCGGTCGGAAACGCTGTTGGTAGAGCTGTACGAATCGCCTCTGACTGACTCGGACTCTCCAATTGCCGGTCGAAACCGATTCGGAATGACCGAACGGTTCCCCTTCCGATGCGAGCATCGTAATCGGTCGGGTGGACTGGATTCCGACTGACTTGGGCAATTGGGTTCCGACACGGTCTGGGGGAATCTGACTGTCGGTCGGAGGCTTCCCTAACGACATCGTAATGAGCCCCTTAAAGCGTACATAATATAAAGCTCTGTATTTTTAAAAATGTTTTGGTACTTTTCTATCATATTCCCAGATGTTTTTTTACAATATTTTCTTTTTTGTTATGTGTTTGAAAGCATTTTAGCATTTTAAAATATGTTTTTTAATGTTTTTAAAGATTATTTATGATGGTTAGCGCATTTAAAGTATTTTTTTTTTATGCTTGTTCGTATTCTCTTCTGAGGTTTATTAACAATTAGTATTGCAATATTTTTTATGTTTTATGTTTTATTTTTGTTATTTTTTATTTTATTTTTTACATTTCTTTTTATTTGTGGAATAAATTTATTGTAATGTTTATTGCAATGTTGTATTATTATATTTATAAAGTAATTTCAACGTTATATACTTTAAAGTTAATAAATTAATGTTTTATGTTATTTTTGTTATATATATTTTTTTAATAAATTAATTTTAAACAAACAAAATTAGCATTTATTTTAAAATTAAATGCATATGCTCACAAGTGTAATGTCAATAGTTTGGACCATCATCTTGTGGTATTGGATATTTATGTACGTTAGATTATAAATATTTAAAGTCGATATTTTGATGCCAGTATTTTGACAACAATATTTATCTACCACAATGTTTTTGAGGACAATATTCTGTCATCCCTCCTGGATGCGTGCGTGACTCCTCTTCTCTGTGTATTCCGTAAGTACAAAATAATCTTTTCATTCTACAAAAGCCAAAAAGATAGTCATTGTTAGTGCTCATTGTGTTTGTCATAATTTCTTAAACATTCACTGAAATAATTGTGCAAGACTACTAGTGGAGGATTCACTCTTTTTTCACCTCAGATATAATAAGAATTAAAAATACTGCCCGCGCCAATAAAAACAGCATGGTAGTATACAAAGTAAATATCTTAATTATGAAAACACTAAAACTGATAAGTCTCAGTGCCGTTGCTCCGGCTGTTGTTTTGATAACTACGACCCTGATTTTGAGTGTATGCGTCACTTCTCCTTCTGAGAGATGCAATATCTTGCCTGTCTGAGTTCTCGCTGGGTTTATGGCCTCTTTCTATCTGCATCTATTTTAGACACTATTGTATAACCTGCTGCATTGCTTATCTGACATCAGCCCTATTTGTGTGATTGGTTACCTCCTGGGCCAGCTGTGTCTAGTTTACATTAGACACATGAGAGCTGTAAAGGTTGCATCTGACGCAGACTTATCAGGGCTGTAAAAGTGCTATATCTGTGTTGACGCGGTATGTGATTTACATCCTCTGTGCGTACATGTGTTTTAAGGCGCTTTATGTATTGTTTCTTACGTGGGTAAATTTAATAACATCAACTATTCTTATTGTCGATGCAGCTAACTAAATCGACTTTCAAGGTTTCCTATAGCCCAGCACAGTGACTTTCCAATGGATTTGTGTAATTGTCAGAACTGCATATCTTAAACGGCCACGCGTCAATAACTAGCCTTGATTACTTAAATAACTAACTCTATTATGAGATGGCTATTAATTAGGCCCTGGTAAAATTTAAATTACGTGTATTTCACATAATTTTGGGCATTTTGCTTTACACTTGTTACACGAAATTCCCGAAATTACACCATTATGCCACATCACATAATTATAGGCCATGGCCAGTAAAATTTTACAGATATCGTTGCTTATTTACAAGCTACGTGCGCCACTGCTGCGACACTTTTTCCCATATATAAAGTAACGCATCCGCAGCGCAAGATGCTTGTAAATAAGTCCCATTGTGTGAACTAACGTGAACGGGTGGGAATAACGCAAACGTCCAGAACAGGAGCAGTTGTTGCTCGTCCCATTTGTGTATTTGCGCTATTTTTTTTTACTGCAAAATGCATCCTTGCATTAAAAGATGAAACACTAGAATGTAGCGTTTAATGATGGATTTGCATTCTGTGCTATTGCAGGTAATTTTCACGAAATATCAAGAATTTGCATAAAAGTAAATTACGTAGGTCCGATTCACAGAACTAACTTAAGACAAAATCCTAAACTTACTACCATTTTGGTATTCACAGAAGGCACTTACTCATTTTGGTATTCACAGAAGGCACTTACTCATTGATGAGTAAGTGCCTTCTGTGAATACCAAATGAGTAATTTACTCAAAATGAGTAAGTTACTCAAAATGAGTAAGTTACTCATTTTAGTATTCACAGAAGGCACTTACTCATCAATGAGTAAGTGCCTTCTGGGAATACCAAAATGAGTAAGTGCCTTCTGTGAATACCAAAATGGTAGTAAGTTTAGGATTTTGTCTTAACTTAGTTCTGCGAATCGGGCCCACAGATTTCACACACCCATACCGGAAATCCCAATGCTGCTGTTAACAGGGACTTCTGCAGCTCCCAACCTGTCACCTGGGTATTGTGCCTGCTAAAGGCTGGCAGCATGGCCTGGTGATGCAAATTATGAATAGCACATGCAGGAATCAGTGCAGAAGCACTAATAATGCCTGAATTGTATTATTTATTTCTCAGGAGACATTTTCCAATTTCCTATTATTCACGCAGCCCAGATATACCAATTCCCATTATATTGGTAGTTATGGATTACTGATTGAATACCAATTCATAATTAATTTTGGAGCATTTACTGAAGAGTACAGTGTGTGACTTACAAGTCACAGGCTCTAACTCTAGAAGCACCAATGCCGTCCTTCATCTTTGTTAGGTCCATAAAATGGGCCGTGGAGTTTAGAAAATTGTATTTCAGAGATAAGTCCTTCTTTTGTGCGCTCTATGCAAATATACTGAAAAGCTTTTCAGTTTGCACTTTGGCACTCTATGAAAATGGAATGACCAAAATTAGAGAGTGAGCGCTTCCTAACTTCCGAAAGGTAATAAAGTTGAGTAGTCAAAGCATTTGTTCACCAGTAGGTAATAGGATATAGAAATTTAGATAGCGCTTGACATACTAAGGGCCTGATTACGAGTTTCGGCGGTCCTGGAACGGGTGGCACGCCACCTCCCCGCTCCAAGACCGCCGAAACTCACTGCCTCCTGCCCGCCAGATTAAAAGTAATCTTGCGGGCTGGTGGCGTGGCGGTTCCGTGGCAGTGCTGTTTAAAGGCTCATTGTGAACCTTAAACAGCACCACTGCGGGACCACCAGTGCACGTTACTGCACATGAAGGAATGCACCATGTTGTGCATTTCTTCCTGTGCAGGAAATGGGGGTGCAAATCTACAGGGGGGGCATAACATGTGCCCCCCTGCATGCACGCCCATGCACAGGTGCAAGAGGAGGCCCTACTATAGAACTATAAGAACCTCCATGACACTGCTGATGGTGAGGAAAGTTGTAATATGCATATATAATATTGCAGCCCTCAGACCACTGCAGGACCGCCAGAGGATGTGGTTCATTCGCGGTTGGGGCCGTGCAATGGTGGTCCCAATGCCAAAGTCCTAATAGGGTGGTAGGACCGCCAATGCCCCCCCACCCCCGAGTCTAGAGGTCCTCGGACCACCAGACTCGTAATCAGGGCCTAAGTAGTTTAGAATGAACTCAGTGTCCAATCAGTGATGTAGCTTTAAAAAAAAGTACTGAACTTTTACATTTAACGGGGAAGTTAAAGAGAGGCATTGAAAGATGATCAACAAAGTAAACCAGAAGGTGCTGCATCGTTCTGGTGGGGGGGCTAAGATATGATCCCAGTTGTGTTGATTTATATATTGGTAGAAACTAGTGTGGTTTCCAGCTTGTTGGACAGCTTCAGTGGAACCTTGAAAGGGCTGCAGGGCTGGACACTTCCGCGGCTCTGAAGAAGTTTCCGGTTTAGAAATTGTGACAGTTTATTCAGGACTATAGATGAGGTGCAGGATCAAGGAGTGAATGAATCCTTACCTGCTTCCTGCGCATGCATCTTCTTTTTAGATTTATCAGCTGGATTTTGTGTCATGAAATAAAAGTTTTCCTAAACCTCACTATTACACACACAAGGTGCATCCCTTCCAGCAGTAGTGCATGGTTCCCTCACTCACCATACAGGTGCAGCACATAGACAGCAGCAGTGCAGCCATTTCATGCACACAAAATAGTACAAAATGGTCAGCAAGCTAAATGCAAGGTTATTTCACATACGGAACAGGTACAATTTGGGCAGCAGCAATGCATGTTTTGCATACATAAAATAGGTCCAGCATGTGTAACCTATGTGCAAGCTTTTCTCACACTCAGAAACAATGCAGTTTGTGCAGTTAAACTTTGATTCTTTGACCACCAGAAATGGGTACAGATGCAGACAGAAAAGTTATAGCACTGCAGTAGGAGTACAACCTTCCCTCACATGGAAAACATTTACACCGTGAACAGCAGCATTCCAAGTTTCACACACAACATGGGCACAGCATGGATGACAGCATGGCAAGAATCTCATTCCAAAGGAGTGGCATGAAGACTTTGGCACACAATCAAGGCAGCAGCAGTGCAAGATTTTACGATACATGCGGCATATGTATAGCATAGGCAGTAGCAGTGCAACCATTCCCCAAAACCACACTTGACTGGTACATTATAGAGAGCAGTAGAACATCCTTACTTCACACACAGTACAGGTTCACCACCGGCGTTAGTTGTTCAATAGTCCCTCAAACACACACACACGCAAGCACACAGCTGCAATAGTATACAGGTAATAGGAGTGAAAGCTTTCTTCACACATAGTGCAATTACAGCAAGGCCAACAAAAGCTTCATATACCCACAACAGGTATGTTGATTGCAAGAAGTGTACTTGGGTAAGGTGTTCAACTTACTGCTCTTCAAAAGGTTTGAGACCAAGATGCAGGAGCTGCTCATGGCTACTGTGGCTAATGTTCATTCAGTAATGTTATCCATACATAAACGAGTATTGTATAGTATGTACTGGCATATAGATGGCATTTTACACACCACTTGCATAGCACAAAGCACTCTCTATTGATGAGTAAGTACCTATCCCGTTTGTATAATTTATATAGCGCTTTGCAGCTCTTCTTTGACCAGATCTTTAGAGCTTTTTAGGGCTTCAACAGGGCATGAGCATATGTGTTGCAGACAGTGTAAGAGATAGGTGCAGCCACACATGCATGTACTTGCCATTTAAAGGTTGGCATCATATCTAAAGGTAGATACGTTGATGGAGCATGTGTGATTCATCAATAGGAAAACACAAAAACACCTTATTCGGCCCCAAATTGTTGGGGGAAAGAATCAGTGGCCTTCACATTTTTTAGTCCACCCCTCAGTGCTGTGGACTTATCTTACTAGGACCTTGGTACAAATTGCAGCATGTTTATCCATTTGACACATATGTAGTCTTCTAGAGGTTTAATAATTCTAAGTGATTGCTAATCATCCTTATTTTCATTCGCAGAATGTTCCATATTTTTCATGGACCATAAAAGCCCAGCACCAAGGCACTGGAGAGATTTACCCAGTAGAACTGATAGTTAACAGACCAGGTTGTAGACTTGAGGGCAAGGCCTGAGTGCTTGAAGGCCATGGTGGGCTCCTATATATTAAAAGAATTAGCCTAACGTTAAGAGCAAGGATCTTGCTTTCAGGATACAGCACAATCTTACCTCCTGAACCCTATTGATTATTGCAGAGCCATCTTGTCTGGTACCTAAATCAGCTTATAGAAATTAGCTTCCTTCAGAATGGTGAAGGTAGGTTAGAGGAAGGAGGGGCTCGCCTTAAGTGAGATCTCTTACAAACCCTGATTTTTTTTCAACAGTTCATTTAGCAGGCATATTAATTTGAATTTTATTCTGCTGAATGTTATCTTTCCTTTATTAACTCTAGATTGTCTTTTCAACGTATTTTGGCGGAGTAATTATACCTATACTTAGTCATTCCCAGTCATTTTTTTATGAAAGGATACTATGCACTCTTAAAAAAAAAAAATTTCCTCTCTTTTATATGTCTTCGAAATCATCCCTTTAGCGATATGGTGGCTGAAGGCAGTAAGCACATTCAAGCTCTGCCTTCAATTGGCTATCTTGAGTGACATACTGTTGCAGAGGTGGATAGACCTTTCTAATAAGAGGATCTATACTAATTGTTTTTTTGTGTAAACAGGTAATGGGCTAATTGTCCTATTAAAACATGCCTATGAAGTCAACATTGCTTCCTCATTGTATGGCTTGGAAAATGTTCCTTTCTGTCCGATGAGAAACGTATCAGAGTTTTAAAGCGAGATCTGTGCCTGGGCGATGTAAAGTCAAGGGCGCTGGTAGGTTTCATTCCAATATGGGTTGCATACAAACAGGTCATGGAGGGAGTGTTAGCATGGGTTGCTTTTAAAGTTGTGAACATCGAGCAAATTTTCCAGTATGAATTAACTAGGAAATGTTATACAAGCAATGACTGATTTTGTTCGATCCCAGCAGATCTTGACCAACGAGACAAAAACCTGTTTAAATCAGGAAGTGATAGATCTAATTGTAAGAGAGTTCAAATTTAAATTCCCTTACACGAGTCATTTTCAGAGTATTTATGCTAAAGGTACATGGAAATTTTAATCTACCTAAGAACATGCTCTTTCTTTACATACTTGCAGGCTGGGGAGTTCTGCCTTTAATGGATCAAATAGAGGGACAGAGGGCTTTTGTGAGGTCCAGCATACGTGCCCAAGTAAAGTCAAGTCAATAAGATATGCAGTTCCTAATAGGTTCAGGGGGACAGGTCAACTAGGTGGTCATACGTCCTTACCAGTTGGTGGGAGGAATAGGGAATTCCTCCTTTTTGGAATTAGGGCCCTCACACACCTGGCTGGGTGTCATGCTTCATCATCGGGCTGCTCCTCGTCAGGTCGGCGCTGCAATACCTGACGGGCTCCCTAAAAGGGGCTCTTTGGCGGAGATCTTTAGTTCCAATAAGGCGTTTGGTGCCGTGGGGGTGAGGGGCCTAGAGGTGTAGATGTAAGGAGTATGGGTCAGTGGACCAAAGAGGATTAAAACAGGAGATGGAAGTCCCAAGCAAAAACAATTTATTCAAAAGGGCTCCCATCCTGATTAAAAACGATATGGCGCAACCCTGAAATAATGAGTCAGGAAGTGGCTCTCAGTCAAGTGGTCAACATGTTTCTTGCCTGGATGTCATAAGATCTAGCAGCAATTTGTCAGGACCAGGGATAATAACTATCTACACGCTAAGTGGCTGTCAGGTAAAGTGTCCCTAATAATCCACCTAAACACCTAAATTAAGGTACCTGTAGTTTGGAAGACCAACCCAATTAGAGTCGGTCAATCACACCATCGACTCCCGGCAGGGAGGACAACTGGAGCTCCCAGTGTCGTTGGCTGAAAGGTCAGCCGACACTGTTGCGGTTCAGCCAACGACACTGGGCGCTCCAGTTGTCCTCCCTGCCGGGAGTCGATGGTGTGATTGACCGACTCTAATTGGGGACTCTATTAGGGTCTTAGGACCATAACTTCCAAAAAAGACCCGTGTTTTACCTTTTTTAATATCCACTACACCACCACCAATAAAGGGATACCTTGGGGGTGCAGTAGGATTTTTATCTTTAAGTCCCCCTGGCCTACATTTCCTAAGAGCTCCCTGAAATACGGTTGAGCCCACCCTGACCTTTAGGAGTCAGGGTGAACCAGATGGTGAAGCATGACACCAATAGGGTGTGTGAGGGTTAAATAACAAAAGGAAATTTTTCCTTCCGGCTTTTTAGCGGCGTTTTCCACCATAAGGAGTTTAGAAGGCCTTTAGGAGCCATTCAAGGGTTTGGATACAATTTTGTGAATACAGAAAACCCTTTATGCCAACCTCAGGGTATGCCCACCCGATTTTGAGTGGGGGGACTGCAAGTTGTATGCTGACAGAGTACAATTTACTATGTTGATGTAAAACTTCCTCTGACGGCCCAACTGAGTAGGGGCTATGGGAGGTAAGCTCTCCAACTGTCTGCCTATTTAGAGTCTATCGTTAAATATCTTTTTTTTTTTACTTTCCAGCACAGCCAGGTATACCCTGGCTGCGATGGACAGTAAAAAAGGGAAACTGACACCCACGCCATGGGACAAATCTCCCATGGTGTTAGGGCCATTACAATTTTTATTTTTCAAACAGAAACTTTGGGAGTTTGGGTTTGAAAAATAGAAAACTGTCGAAAAGTTTGACGGCCTTCCATCATGGTTGACAAAGCCGTCTGTCAAACTTTTACTACATTGACAAGAACTGCCATGTTAGTCGTTCTTATCAATGTATAGAGAAGATCTCTAAATTTGGCAGCAGACTAAAGGCAGGGTGGCAGATGTAAAGTCTTTCGCTGCCCTGTCTGCCTTTACTCCGTGCGTTGAATGTTTGTCACCAGAAGCTACAACAATGTTTGCCGTATGAAGCAAAAAATTGCATATTCTTGTTGTCCTCCTCTTCTGGTTGACACTGTACTTGCAGTGGTCCAGTTTTATTTGCTACTGCTCCTTTTGGTGTTCTTTCCATCTCTGAGCAAGCTATGTGGTTGGGGTCCTTCTACATCCCACATGTACAGATGGGGCACTGGCCAGGTTGGCAGCTATGGAGCACTTAATTGCAATAGTTGGATGAAACATTTTGGGCATTATTTTTTTGCACTCAGCCGGAAATGAAAAGACCGCTGATTCCCTTTCGGGCCTAGTTGGTGCTGCTGCAGATGTTGATAGCAACACAACTATGTCATCAGACTGTGACGTTACAGCTCTGGAAGGGTCGGTGGATGGTGTGGTAAGTGGCTGCTGCTCTGTAGTTTCTTGTGAGGCCATGATAGACTCGGATTCTCTGCACAGCAATCTTCCTCTGAAAACCAGCAATGGGCTAATGCTGTTCAAGAAATTGCTTTCAGCTTTTTTTCTGAAGCCTGTGGGCTTATTTTTTAGCAGTGTTCTCTGAGTGGTAAATCAGATGGCTTCTATCATTTTTTTTTTGGTTTCACTTGGGTTCTGCTATACTCCGAGATTTTTTTAGGGTTTAGGGTTATACAAAAATAATTTGGAGAATGGCATCAGAGGAAACCACCTTCACCCTCCAGGAAGTGGAGGAGCAAAGTGGAGGTGCTCCGGAATCCATAGTACAGGAGTTCTTCAAAATTCCACCCGGCGACAAGAAAGTCTCTGCCAACAAAGTCATATGCAAAACATGTGACAAGAAGTTCAGCCGAGAAACAGGGAAAAGGTAGTCCTTCTGTACTTCCAGGATGCATAAGCATGTTCATAGATGGCGTTCCCAGCAGTTCAACTCTGCAAAAGAAGACGGCAGAAACAGCAGGGTGGTCTACATCTTCCATTGCCCTCCAGCATCCGTTCACTCTTGGAGACACACTTCCATCGGATGGCCCTGCAGCCCAACAGCAGGACTGTCATCCGGGCTTCACCAGAACTTGGATCGTTTGTCTGGACTGCCACAAAGTAATATCTGCCTGCAAGCAGAGTGCCACCGCTCATTAGAAGCAGGTGGTAGCTCTTCAGACCACTTGCAACAAGGGATTTTTTTTACTTCTCTTTACAAGTTCAGACACACAGATCTTCACTTATTTTTAGGTTAAATCCCAAAAATACAGAAAACACACAAACAAAAACAAAAAAATGTAAACATTCAAAGAAAAGGTTTCTCTTTAGAATGATCTTTATTGCATAAAAAATAGATTTAAAAATGTGTTGTTTGTCACCACCACAGGTGAGCTGCGGTCTGGGGCAGATTTTCTGTCATCACACAAATGGTGACCTGATGGGATCGTCCTGTACCCAACGTGGTGGGCGTAGTTCGCGAAGTAATGCTTCGCGAAGCTACGCAAAGTGCAGTTCGCGCTACGCAAGCTTCGCGTAGCACTACGCGAACTGCGTAGCGCACTGTTCGCAATGATTGCACAGTGCCGGATGCTTGTCCGCACTGTGCAATCATTGAAAACGGCAACTTGCACAGTGCGAGCTGTCTTTTACTGCCGCTCGAGTAGATTTTTACTCGAGCGGCAGCTTTCTCAACGCGGACTGGTAGTTTCTCATCGCGAGCGGTCGCAAGCATACGCGACCACTCGCAATGAGAAACCTGACCTCCCGCGTTGAGAATCTCGCCGGGAGGTTTATTTTCCACGCTCGCGATCGGCAACTTGATGTTGCTGATCGCGAACGAGGAAAAAGTCTCGCCGGGATGTCATTTTGCTTGCTCGCGGTCGCCAACTTGACGTTGAGGACCGCGAGCAAGCAAAAAATGACCGCGGCACTACGCTACGCTACGCTACGCGTGTTCGCACTGTGCTACGTGCAATTCGCGTTGTGCGAAGTAGCGCAAACTTCGCAAACTACGCGAGCGTAGCGTAGCACTTCGCCCAGGGTTAGACAGGGCAGCCAACCCCTGTTTTCAAACATGGCTGCTTACGAATACATCAACTCAAGGCCCCCTCCCTTTGGCCCGGATGTAAAACGAATGAAATTCTCTCTCTGAGTCGGAGCTGCCATTTCTTGACACCGCCGTGTGGTGTAGACCGTTCTCAATAAGGAATAGATTTGCCTGGTCGGAGCTGCGCCGGCTGCCTGGTGGCAACAGCTGTTAGAGTGATTATGAAACATGTTCAGTCAGGACGCCACTTTATGGACGTGAGATCTCGGCAGGACATCTCTATTTCCTCCCTGTCGGCACCCAGATCGGATTTCATCCGTTCCCCTTCAAAACATGTTTCATTGGTAATATGACACAAAGCAGCAGGGGACGGTGCAACTGGAAGATTTGCAGAAAACGAAGTTCCCGCCTTTTCAGCGAGTGGGTCGAGGCTGTGATTCTCCAGTGCTTAGCTGAGGAAAGTCGCTGAGCACGAGGCCCGCAATATATTTTACAGCGGAAATTATCAAGTATTTTGACTGCAGAGGAATACAAGGGAGTAGCCAGAAAGGTATAATAACCCCCACTTTGAAACAAATCTTTAATGGCACTGAGTGTGTAAAGCAAGTAAACCCGAAGCTTCCTAGAATTGTTCTCTTCACCTGTACACCTTCCTATCTATCCTTACATATTCCCACACTTCCATGCATCCATTCTTTGATCCTTCACCCCCATCCTTTTGTTATTCCAGCAATCCCTTGACATTCCATCCATCCACCATTTCACTGAGTCATTCATCTATCCTTTTACTCAAACCCACCCTTTCACCTTTCCATCCATCTATCCATACATCCTTTCATCATTCCATCCATCCAATGAAAATTTTCTTTACACACCGATCCAATCTTTCACACTTTATCCATTTGTCCTTACGCACTTTCGTCTAACCTTTCATTCACCCTTCCTTCCAACCTTTCACTAATTGATTCTTCCACCTCTCCATCCAAACGTTTGCCCTTCCAGTCCTCCATCCTTGCAACCTCCTATTGTTATTTACATTTTCCTTTCCCTTTTCCCCCCCAATTCTAGCTACCATAATTTTGTTATTTTCTCCTATTTTTTCCTCACATTATCTTTCATCACCCACTCACTCTATTTGCTGCTCTATCTGTTCTTTTTAAATGCTTTCATCATTTCTTTTTCCTTTCCTGAGGCTCACTTAACAGCACTTGCCCCCCACCTCTTAGCCTTGATCTGCTCTTAACATGGAATGTTTTATGGCACTTTGTCTGCAGGCCTGCAGACAGAATAGGCAAAATATAATACGAACCTATGTTGACTGGCACCCAGATTACTGTGCCATCTGGTGCATTGACCACCCCCACTTAAGCTGTTAAAGCAGGGGGTACCCTACGCCACTGGAGGAATATAATATAATTTAAAGGCAATTGTGAAGGATCATTTTAGAAATAGTGCCATACCAGGCCGATGTCACAATTCACCAACATGGAAATCACTGTAGCTGTGCCAGTCCTACGGTGTCTCACCATGGAAGGCACTGTAGTCTGGCGAGTTCTACGTTGTTCAAACATGGAAAGCACTATAGCCAGGGCTTTTGCTCTATGCCCTACTATGCAAGGCACCAACGCCAGCTAGACCATTTCAAGGGTCCCGGGTATTTCACCTGTATGCAAGGCACAATTGCTGGGTCAGTATAACCTGCTCATAAGACACCATTCTCAGGTCAGTATCCATATTGCCGAGTATGTGAAGCATCACAGCCAGGGCTGTTTTGCATTTAAAGCACCATCAATAGGCATGGGCCCACTTGGCCACTACGCAAAATGACCTAGTATGCAAGCAGTGGCGGCTCCTCTGCTAAGGCGGAGGAGCTTCGCCCCACTGCTCTCTGAGCAGTGTAAAAGGAAAAATAAAATGATAATAACAGAAGTTATTATCATTTTATGTTTAGTGGTACTTGGAGTAAAGTTAGGGTGGGCGGGGCTGGGCTCACCACATCACAGGGAGGAGGAGTGGCTTCTGCTGCACCTTAAGTGCGCATGACGGTTTGGCCGGCCGTCTTGGGCCGGCCAATCAGTCATGTGCCCTATGCATGTTCTCCACCGGCTGTATCACACAGCCTGAGTGGAGAACATGCACAGGCTGTCAGTCCCCGTCTGAGCGCTGAACCAAGGTGCTCAGACTAATCCGGCGCTGTGTCATGGTGACAGCAGCATCGTGGTTGGCTTAGGGGTGCCTGGGAGCTTCCGGGAGCCAGGAGAGCAGTAGGATGGAGAAGAGGCTGCGGCTGATGATCGGGCGGCGACAAGCAGGTAAGTCTTTTTTTTCCTTCTAACCCCCCCACCACCACCACGGTTACCTACCAGCCGCCACTGTATGTAAGCACATTCCATGGCCCAGTATCCTTAGAGCCACGTTATGTAAACACTGCTCTTAGGCCAGTATCTGCAATGATCAAGTTTGTACAGCTCTTTAGAAGGACATGGTCTGGAACAGGCTATCTAAGAGTATAAGGATATCAGCATTCATGTAGACTTTATAACAATAAACAAGATCTCGCTATTGCTAGGGCCACATGTATACGCAATCTGCGGAGTTATCAATCATACTTTTCTGAATCGGATCCTACTTCATTGATGTTGTTTCATGCCACCAAGACAAATTTGGAGCACACATCTGAAGCTCAAGCAGGACACCATAACATACTTCTAAGTCAGTGTGTGAAGTAGTAATGCTGTCTGTTCCCCAGTCCAGTATCCGCAGTGCCTCAGTGTGTAAGGCAGGAGGGCCGATGAGGGTTTAAAGCAGAAGGGCAGATGTGAGTTTAGGGATTAGGGTGGCCATGTTTGAGTTAGCCCATGGGGATCACTGTTTGCTCCCACAGTGCTACTCAGGGGTCAGGCAGAGGCCGGACTGCGCCCCTGCCCACAGCCTCTATCCCTGCAGCCTGTGGTGGGCCAGCAGCGGCACTAGAACCAGGGGTGTGTGTGGTGCTGCAGCAACCCCATAAAACCTGGAAGAGGTTAGAGTGAGAATGAACAGTAAAGGGATCATTAAAATTATTTTCTTCTGACAGCATTTGTTGTGTTTTCAGAGACAGACTGCGGCATATAGGCGTTTAGTGAGCTGACCTTACCCGCCAACACCCACTGGTATAGTATCCTTAAGAATGTTCCAGGCTGGAGTTTGCAGCCTATATAATTCCAGACCCAGAGGCACTCGGAACTGTGGGTGGTGGAAATCCTCCTGAGTGATCGCTCTGGGTGAAATTTCACCACTATTAATGAGTGAGTGGTGATTCATGACTAATGCCAACTGTGGGGTTACTCTGGCTCCTCTTCTGCAGCACAGTCAAGAGCAGCCTGTCTTGTACTGACAGTGCATCTCTGCACATGTGCCCCTTACCAAGCAACAAACATTTTACAGGTCTTTATGCCCGATGCCAGGTAGGGTCAGCTAAGGGCATTTGGGGGTTGGTGATGCAGAGAGAACCAGGGCTAAAGATTGTATTGTATTGTATTGTATTGTAATTGCATTTATATAGCGCATACTACCCCTGACGAGGCGTCAAAGCGCTTTTTCGGTGAGTAGCACGCTACTCCAGAACCCATAAAGGATTAGTGGTGAATTAGTATAGTGAAATATCAAAGTAATTTGAGTGGTGGATATTAGTTCATTATTTGGATTGAGAAGGATAGCAGAGGGATATAAGAGGGAAAAAGGTTTGCATTTATATAGCGCTTGTTACCCCTGATGAGGTGTTGAAGCGCCTTTTTGGCGAGTAGCACGCTACTCCGGAACCCATAAAGTATTAGTGTTGAATTAGTATAGTGAAATATGAAAGTAATTTGAGTGGTGGATATTAGTCAGTTATTTGAATTGAGAAGGATAGCGGAGGGATAGAAGAGGGAAAAAAGGTTTGCATTCATATAGTGCCTGCTACCCCTGATGGGGCTTTGAAGCGTTTGTTTCGGCAAATAGCACGCTACTCCGGAACCCATAAAGGATTAGTGGTGAAATAGTATAGTGAAATATGAAAGTAATTTGAGTGGTGGATATTAGTCAGTTATTTGAATTGAGAAGGATAGCGGAGGGACAGAAGAGGGAAAAAAGGTTTGCATTCATATAGTGCCTGCTACCCCTGATGGGGTTTTGAAGCGTTTTTCCAGCAAGTAGCACGCTACTCCGGAACCCATAAAGGATTAGTGGTGAATTAGTATAGTGAAATATGAAAGTAATTTGAGTGGTGGATATGTTAGTCAGTTATTTGGATTGAGAAGGGTAGCAGAGGGATAGATGAGGAAAAAAGGTTTGCATTTATATAGCGCTTGCTACCCCTGATGAGGCGTTGAATCGCTTTTTCGGTGAGTAGCACACTACTCTGGATCCTATAAAGGATTAGTATAGTGAAATTTGAGTGGGCATGTCAGTCTGTTGTTTTGATTGAAAAGGATAGTGGAGGGATAGAAGAGGGAAGGATTTAGACTTTTGTTTTTGTTTTGGAGGACATAGCCGTAGGGGGAGGAGGCTTGGGAAGAGTATAAGGGATGTGGAGGGGAAGAGTCAGAGGAAATGGTTTAGAAAGGCTTGTTTTGGTGGATCGGTATAGTAAAGAGGTATGAGATGATGCAAGGAGGGGTAGAGTAGAGAAGGGTTATTTTGGGGATCATAGTAGCGGTATGGGGTTCGGGATGAATGAGAGAGCGGAGGTAGAGGATATATTGATAGAGGTATAGGGTGAGAAATAGGGTAGTGCATTGGATATGCTGAATTAGAAGAAATGTATTAAATATATAGATCCATAAGTAAATGGAAAATATATAGATGCTTAAAGGAAGTAAGTATATGTAGATTAAAGATATTGATAGAGGTATAGGGTGAGAAATAGGGTAGTGCATTGGATATGCTGAATTAACAAGTTTGAAGGGGTTTTCGTTGTAATGGTGGCACATTTTAAAAGTGAATGTCTCAATTTCTTTGGTTTTAAGTTTCTTCTTTTTAAAAGATGGAGTTTTTGATATGCAGCTCACCTTGCCAATGCGCTTCTGCGAGAAAGCTATATCAGTGCTTTGGAACCTGTTAGACTTGGCTTTTTCAGCAGGTTTACCCCCAGACGTTTTGCTTTTGGCCTCCTGTTTTTGACCTTGTTTTTGTTAGTTTTAGGACTCTGGGCACTTTACAAACTGCTATTCAGTGTTAAAGGGCATATGCCCTCCATGTAAATTGTGTATGATTGTTTTTCCATGATTGGGATATTTGATTTACTAGTAAGTCCCTGGTACAGAGCACTGTGTGTGCCCAGGGCATGTAAATCAAATGCTACTAGTGGGCTTGCAGCACTGGTTGTACCGCCACCCACACAAGTAGCCCTTCAAAGGGTTCTCAGACCTTCCACTAAAGTGTCTGGGAGCAGTTTTTACTGCCATGACGACCTGGCAAGTGCACCCGCTTGCCAGGCCCTAACCTCTTTTCTTGCATGTAAGACACCTCTCAGGTCGGTCCAAGATACCCCCATGGGCAGGGTGCAGTGTATGTGAAAGGTAGGACATGTACTGGTGTGTGTTACATGTCCTGATAGTGAAAAACAGGGCAATTAGTTTTTCACTGTTGAAAGGCTATCCTTCCCATAGGTTAACACGGGAGCAGCTTCGTAACACTTTACCAATGTACCTTGCCAGTGGGAGCTGATAGAAAAATGGAGTTTAGTATGCCTGAACTCAGGATTTAAAAATATATCTTTTAGTAAAGATGATTTTTATATTATGTGTTTGAAAATGCCATTTTTAGAAAGTAGGTATTGTCTTGTCTAACCATCTAGGTGCCTCTGCCTGTTGTGTATTGGCTGTCTGGGTTTTAGACTGACAGGGGCTGGTTTGTGCATTCACACTAGATAGACACTGGGGGAGTGGGGTTGTGGTGTGTCCTGCCTTTTCCTGGGTGACTCATAGCCAGGCTGAATACACCTGGCTGCATTTAGAGTAGTGGGAGGAGCTGTTGCTTGCACCTGAATGGACTGTGTCTGTCTTCCACAATGCTGTCTCCACCCCCTGGAGTGAGCCTGGCCTGAGCCAGGCAGAACTGGATTATGTATGCTAGTGGAACTTTGTTTGTGCCAACATCAAGGGGAATGTGGTATAAATATTGGATCCCTGACCCCAGAACTTTAGATTACTGCTGGACCAAGGAACCTGCCAGGAAGAAGAGCTGGAAAAACTGTCAGGAGAAACTACCACTTTGCAGTGTGCGTTGCTGGTTTGGCCTACAGTTGCTGCTTCTGTCTTGGGCAGGGAAAGGACTGGACTGTTTTTCTGCATTCTAAGTATTTTCAAGGGCTTGATGTAGAGCGTACCTCCTGTTGGAAGTCTCAGGGAAATCAAAGACTTCAACATCTTCTGGGTACCGGCTTCTGGAACTGGATGCTTCAGCTGCCACAGAGAATAAAAGGCAACCCGACGCCATCAATGGCGCCGCTGCCGGCTCCGTGACCTGAAGACACCACAGAGGACACCGCGCACTTCGCACTGCAACCCTCCTCTCACCGCCGTCTGATGCCGCCACTGAGCCGCTCCTTGCACAGTGACCTGTGGGTACTGCTCTCCGCATTGCCTGGCTCCACACTGCCGCACTGGTATCCTCAACGATGACGCAACGCTGTCACCGACGCCGCTGCCTGCACCGTGACCTGTGGACACCGCTCATGGGGAACACGGAGCACCGTCCACCTTCGCACCGCATCCCTGGTCTCACTGATGACATCACTCCAAGCTGACATCGACGCCGCTTCTTGCAAAGTGATTTGGGGGCACTGCTCGTAAGTTACACTACGCACTGCCCCGTCCCACACCGCAGCCATGGTGCACCGACGCCAGGGCCATCGACTCCAGTTCGTCAACCGACGCCGCTTCCTGCACCGCGGCCTGTGTGCCCCTCACACTGCATTGCCCCGTCTCGCACCACAGCCTTGCGTCTACCGACGACAGTGCTTCAGCAACGATGACAATCCTGCTTGGACCATGACCTGTTAGCACAGCAACAAGCACCGCCCCACTTCGCACCGCAGCCCTGGTCCCACCAACACCGCTGGACGACCGTCACCGACTGGCTGCCTGCACCGTGACCTGAGGGCACCGCACGTTGCATCGCCCCGCTTCACACCGCAGCTCCGACACCTACCGATGCCAGTGCTCCTGACTTCAGACTCAAGGAGTTCAGCCTGCTACGTGTGTGACTTCAAGGGCCCGATGACTCCTGCACTGACTTCTGGAACCAATGCTGCTCCCCAGGAGCTCACCGCAAAGTCCGACGCCCTACATCTCCAAATGTACTGTTTAACGAGTCTCCCCAACACCGTAGCTGGCCTGCGATGTCACGGATGGCCAGAACTGTTGGATTTGTTGTTCACGACGCCGTGATAGCCCCGCATGGAGCTATTGATTTCAAGGAACTGTATGTAAAGTCAATTTTTGCTTTATTGGTATTGTGGATTACTGTATGGTGGATTTTTATTGTTTGGATCTTGTTTTACACAGATAAATATTGGATATTTTTTTTAAATTGGTGTGGTGTCCTTTTGTAGTGTTTTCACTGTGTTACTGTTTGTTATGTGGGAATGCTTTACACACTGCCTCTGGAATAAGCCTGACTGCTCGTGCCAAGTTATCAAGGGGGTGAGCAGGGGTTATTTTAGACATGTAATCCACTTATCTTGACTAGAGGGGTGGATTCTGCCTGGCTTAGGCGCAAACTGTAGCCAATCAGAAACCCCATTTCTAACAGAACCTGTGACATGCAAGTTACACAAAGATCTCTGAAGTAAGTACATGAATGCAATTATCAATCAATCAAGAACTATATTTCGATCACTATAGATCATAAAAGTGCAACAAGGTACAAAACAATTACAAACACACAATACAAATAAGACATAAAATTATAAATAAACATCCATAGTCTATTTACAATTACAGCGAGCGTCGGTCTATCAAAGTGCATCAGTGTTTGTTCAAAAGGAAAGTTCATTTTAGTAACAGCATGAATGAGGACTAAAATTTCCATCATTATTTATACTTAAAAAATTCATCATAAAATTCTTAAAAAGAGGGCAATAAAATATGTTAAAAATTGTAATCATTTAAGATAACACTTAACCCACAATGGAACCAAAACGGGCGCCATAGAATATGGTGCGCCGTAGGAACTGCACCCTAGAAACTATCAGGAGAGTACTTAGTGCGCCTGATCCACATAGCCATTAAAAACTTTGCTGTACAAAATACAATCATACGCGTTGTATTTGTCTGCATTATTCTATACGCCTCCTTGTACCTCCTAACTCCCAGATTTCTGCAAAGAGGAGCAATCCATTTAATTCGGGATTGGTGGTATAGGGGACAAAAAAACAAGACGTGTTCAGGTGATTCAGTAATCCCTTGACAACAGGGACAATATTCTTCAACACTCTCTCCTACTTTGCACCAGTTTCTTTTAAAATAGTTAACAGGTAAGAAACCATACCTAAACTGTAGGTGTAGTTTCCTTGCCAAAGGGGTTCAATTTCATCCAATGTGGGCTCTAATAACAAAGTCTGTTTAAAATTCATGAAAGCAATCGACAGTGATCCCTTGCAGTTCACTATTGAATCAGTTTCAACCATACCCCAGTAAACATCTTTAAGACGGGATTTGTTAATCTGGCTAAGGGTTTCCGGTTCTCTCCAATAGGCAACCAGTCCTAACTTGAATAGCAGGTTCTTGACTGTGAGCATCCAAGAAATCTTGTCCACACAAGAAGTTGTCATTAGTTCACGGATGCCCACCCTATAGGAAGCGAGTGCTGCAGTAGACCATAGCCGATGCCAGAACATGAGTATCCGCAGAGCAATTTTATGTGCAATTCTCTTCTGGCCAAGATCTAGGTAAAGAGGAATCAACGGGGTGGACACCGAAAGATTCACTGATGATCTTAGAAACTTTTGTTCGGTGACCGAGATATTACCACAATTTGAACAGCCCCAGAGCTCTGCACCATGTAAGGTTGCACCTAATGCTTTAAGATTATAAATCTCTAGCGCTGGTGTCAGTTTTCTGGATATTGTTTTCCTGTGGATTTTCAGTATACTCGCCGTTTGGTGAACCAGGGTTAACTGTGCTTTTTCCAGTTGTGGGACCCAACTCATATTCGGTGTGAGTTTAATACCCAAATAATCAAACTCTGTCACTAGTTCTAGTGGGTCACCGCCCACATTCAAGGGCTTCTTGCATTTGTACTTTAGACTAGATGAGAAAAGCATACATTTAGTTTTGGAACTATTTAGCGCCAACCCCCGCCCCACACAAAATGCCTGAAAGTCATCTAACAGCTGCTGGAGCCCTTGCGGTGTCTTTGATATGAGCAGAGTATCGTCCGCAAAAAGGAGAGCAGGGGCCCATTGTCCTACTATTTTTGGGGCATCACAGCCATCCCTGCTCAAAAAGCTAACAAAATCGTTAATAAACAAGGTGAACAGGGTGGGCGCTAGTCCACACCCCTGCCTTACTCCTTTGTCAATATGGATTACCTCCGTTAGAGCCCGGTTAGAGCCCCACCTCACTTGTGCCAGAGTTTTAGCATGAAGTCTCATTAAAATATTGAGGAGGGGCGGTGGCCCTCCCTTGTTTTCCAAGGCTTCCCACAGTTTCGCTCTTGGTACCATATCAAAAGCGGCACGCAAATCCGCAAAGGCAACATATACTTTGCCTTTGCGGATAGTCACTTCCCTCCAGAAAATACACATAAAACGGAAGATTTGGTCTAGGGTACTCACTTGTGCCCTAAAACCAGCCTGCCACTCTGAGATAATGTCCCCCTCTCTAATCCAGTCTTGGAGGTGGGCAAGGACCTGTTTGCAAAAACATTTTTGTAGTGAGTCAATAAAGCTGATAGGCCTATAGTTTACTGGAAGTGCACAATCCCCCTTCTTAAAGATAGTGACTATCTCTGCCAGCTTCCATGATTGGGGTATTTCCATACCTGAAAGGATACTATTAGAGAGTAAGTTGATGTATGGTCCCCAGATTTTTAGATCTTTAGGTATCCTATCAGGTCCAGGGGCACGACCAGAAGCACAGGAGCTAATTGCTGTTTCTGTCTCGCTGAGTGAGAATTGCAGATCATTAGGCTCAAGTGGAGCCCCACCCACAGCTAAGGTATCTCTATCATTTTCCAATGTGTACAAATGGCTAAAATGTGCAACCCACTCCTCTGGTTTTATACAGAAATCGAGGGCAGGTTTGTTCCCACCAGAGACAACAGCCACGCTTTTCAAAAAGTCTCTAGTGTCCTTGTTTACCAGGGCATCATGCAGATCCGACCATATCGAATCTTCCCACACCCTTTTTGCGTTAACAATTACAGCCCTATGATGTGCTCTGGATTTAGTAATCTGTACCTGTGATTTAGATTTAATAGCAGCCAAAAGCTCACCTTTCGCCGCTCTACAGGCATTATTGTACCAGGACTCAGATTTAAGGCAAGTTTTCTTCTTGTTTCTTTGTTTACCCAGGACATCCTTTATTGTCACCCCTAGCTTCTCGTGTGTATGCAACATCTTTTCGTTTCTCTCGATAGTGGAGAGTTTAGACAGGTGATCAAAATCGAACTTAGCAATACCCTTGATGGTGTTTAATGCCATAGGGTTTTTAGCTACCCATTCCCATTTAATAGATCTCAAATTATTTGTGGGCTGAAGTTCTCCAATATCACAGTGACCCCTGCTCTCAAGATGTGGTGTTTTCTTAATACTCAGCAACAAACTGAGGATGTTGTGGTCACTATCTAATTGATCGATCACTTCCATATCTATTATGGCAGGCCATAACTCGACTTGGGCTAGAAAGTAGTCAATTCTACTACAATGGCCCGGTCTATTGAAAGTAACTTTTCCCTGGCGGTCTGAGGGACACCTGCCATTAGTGGCTCTAAGATTATGCTCAAGGGTTAATGCCAGCAACTGGCCTGCTTTTGGTGTCCACCTTACTTTGGGCAATTCTAAATGGGGTATTCCCCATTGGTTATCCAAGTCTAAGGTTAGATCATAAGGGCAGCCACTATTGGCTCAAAAGTTGTGTTGAAATCTCCCACCACCAATATAAAGTCTCTTGCCCCAGGGATCAAAAGCAGTTTCTCGAGTTGATAGATAGTGATTGTTTCATTATTCCTACACTCTACTCTATTATAAACATTTATTATTTTAATGGACAAACCAGAGGGAAACAAAAGTCTAAGGGCTAAAATATCCTTTGAGCCGCAGGGCAAAGTGCTGATGGTACATCGCAACGATGTCTTAATCCAGATACCCAATCCCCCTGAGGGCCTTCCCTTTGTACTCTTTGGGGGATATTCTCAAGAACGTGCGATAAACATCGCCAAAATAGGCTAACACAATTTTTTATATCGCCGTCTATCGCGGGAAAATAACTCAGTGTCAACGTCGTATTCTCAACACGGCGGTAACATGCAATAGTTTCCCGATAACGCCTCAAATGTCCGCGATACAACTACTGCGACAGCGATAAAAAAGGAAACCCAAAAGTGAAAAAAGTTGCGATGGGCCCAACTGCGATAAAAATCCAGCGAAAAGCAGCGCCAGGCCCGCAAGTCCCACAAGTAAAGCGGGAAAACTCACCATAAAAGGTGCAAAAATGAAATACAAATAAAACACAAACAACTGTGAAGCACCATGGAGGTAGCCGGAGCAAGCACAGAGGACAACCCGAACCCCATAAGCCCCACGGAGGACCAGCCTGGGACCTCGGGGTCAGGGAAGGGCAAGGAGAAGAAGAAGAGGAAGACGCGGTTCAGTCCGCAGGAAAACAGGATCCTGATTACGGAGGTGACAGAACACCATCAACAACTGTTCGTCACCTCCACTGTGCTGAGGAGGACAATGGAAGAGGTCAAGAGGCGCTGGAATGATGTGAAGCGCAAAACCAAGCTGAAACTCGCCAACAACCGCAAAGCAGCAATGCAGACTGGGGGTGGGAGTCCTGCGCCACAGGAGGAGCTGGATGAGATGGAGGAAATGGTGTCCACAGTCATCAGTGTGGAGACGGTGGCAGGAGTTGGAGGACCGGACACTGCTCAACATGACCTGACACAACAACAACAGGGTGAGTAACCACCAGGGACTGGGGGGACGGGGGGAGATGGGCACAATGGCACACATGCACAAGTAAGTACAGCACATCAGCGGACAAACCATGCCCAAGAGTCACAACTCCGACCAAGAGCCCAATTTACCCAAGTCTGCAACAGCTCAGCACTGTATAAGCACAGAAGTGAAAGGCCCACCGCCTGAAAGGGATAAGGGCCAGCCAAATCAGAGCTGAAGGGGCAAATCACCCACAATGCAGCACACACACATAACACTCAGAGCACCTCAACATTTACAACAAAGTGGACCAAACTGCAACACTTTCACAACAGAACAGAGGACACAACTGCTGCCGCTTGTGTGTAGAAAATGGCCATTCGCATTTGGCATAGCAGGAAACTGTGAGATGATAATGGACAAATACAACCTCACATCCGTGATGGTGGCGAAATGTCAACTGTCCAGCATTAAATAGGCATCTCCACACAAACAGTCACAATGTACATTGACATGCAGTCTGTTTGTAAACTTGGCCAATGCGTCAACATACATGTGAACACAATGTCAAACTGCATCTCCCCTTCACATTGCAGAGGGAGAATCATCACCTCCTGCAGAGCAGACCGTACTCCTCATCACCGATGATGAAGAGGACCTACACACCATCGACCCCGACGCCCTCCAACAGCTCATGGACACCCTCAGCACCCCACCCCCAGGAGCAGGGCAGCCCAGCTGCATCGAGGAGAACCCACCCCCTGCACAGACCACACAGCAGGAAGCACCCACCACCACGGCCGTCTCCCAGGATCCCCACGAGCAATACATGGCATTCCAACGCCGTGTGTCGCAGGGCCAGAAGGGGATGGCAGAGCAGGTGCGGGTGGGGTTCGACCTCATGGCAGCCAAACTAGATGCCATACATGGGTGTCCAAGTCCCATCAGGGACCACCTACAGGCCCTAACGGACACCCACAGTCCGCTCCATGGTCTCCAACAATCCATGTCTGACATCACCGGAGTCATGACTCGTAGACAAGAACAACTGTCTAGTCAGAGTGGCTCCAGCGATCTCAGCCGTGAGTTGGCCAACATGGGGAGGAACATGGAGAACATGGAGCGGATGCAGGCGGAAAGAATGGCTGCCACGGCTGCACACCAGCGAGATGCAGCAGGGATCTACCATGCCCTGCAGATCCTCATCATGGCAGTGCGGCCACAAGGCCTGGCGCAGATGAATGCTGCTGCCACTACTCCCTCCACATCACCGCCCCCTGATGTGTCAGTGCCTCACAGTGCGGCTGACAATCCACCTCCGGCCCCTGATGTGTCACTGCCACACAGTGCCGCAGACAAAACACCACCACCCACATGTGAGGCACATCACACATAGGAGGACGATGATGAGGATGAATCTGCCGTTGGGCTAAGTAGGAAGCGGTAGCATTCATCTCCACCATATGGCCTCTTTCTGCTTGGTTCTGCCCTCTGCATCATGCCCAGGAATAACACCCTCCACTGTCCCCCTTAACACTCTGCGACACTCACCTTGGCCCCCGACATGGACTGCTACATTTGTTCAGGCAACCAATGACACAGAAATCAGACTGCGGACTGAACTCCCTCTCCTACGATGTACTTTTCCCTCCCCAAAGGACCCTGGCTGGCCCTCCATGGGGCAACATTGTAAAGTAGCGTGTGCATGGCCAGGTACTGGTCCACCTTCACCACTCCACCGAATGTGATTAAGACATTCAAATTTACACAGATGAGTCATGTCCATGATCAAGCAAGTATGAAAGTATGGATGAATGTAGGGGCAGTGATTCCAAACAACGGTGCTCCCTGGGAACTGATTTCAATGTGCATGTGTGTCCGTGACCCAGATAGGCAGTGAAATGACTGGGAATGTGTGAACTAGCTGTGGCCTCATTGCTCCAAAACAACAATCTCGCTATTTCCAAACTTAGCCCCACATCAATGTATTAAATAGGGCTGTGTGTCACAAATTCAAAGTCAAAGTTATGTGGAAGCCACAGCTCGGAGCAATGATTGGTTTGAGTGTGGAGCGCTTGGACTCCTGGGATGGTCGGTGCGTAATTGTGAAGGTCATACGATGCAAGTGAACTATGAGCAAGGACTCCTGTGTGTGGGGTGTGTATACGTTGGTCTCTGGTTAGCGCTGTGCGTAGTGTGGGAGCCGTCAGCAGCTGCTATGGTATCGCTCAGGGGGTGCCAGGCGCATGCATTCCCAAGGTTGGAGGTGCAGATGTGCTACCGCCTTCTAGTTCAGACAGAGGGGCTGTCATCCACAATGTTAGTTTGTCATCTGCTTGCATTCTGGAAATGTGATGGGGATTGGGTGGGGGGATGTCACTGCTTCGCCTTCCGGCATGGTTGAACCCTTACCAGCCATGTACGTGCCCTCATGGTCAGTATTGCATGCTCTGATGTAGCAGTGTTGTTTTGCTGCAGTCTGACAGTGATGGGTGCAGGTAGCTGTGAGGAGGCGGTTGACCACTCACCTTGCACCTATTAGCTGGCACTGATCACTACTCTTGATGGATGACGTCCGTGTACACATGTGACCTGTACATGGCACATTTGACCAGGGGACACCTTGGTGTGTTCCACGCAAGGTGGACCTGCTGGCTTCTAGGCTGGTGTGCATCTCCCAATGTTGCTGAGGTGTCCACTGTGCCCACATCCCCCTTACGGCCATGTTGTTCATGTTGTGGGACTCGACACACAGGATGTATATTTGCAACAGGCAGGTACATCTCTGACCACAAATGGCACCCTGTTGTCTTTTCCTGAACACCAATGACGGCCTTCATGTCATGTTCATGTACACGTGGGACGCTGATGAGTGGCATGACGTACTACATGTGACACCCTGATATGGCATATCGAATACGTGACGCCCTAAACAGCCTCTCGGTACAGAGGTGACATACACACCATCTCTTCTTGCAACATATGCGAATGTTAGCACTCAATGTTGCACTTACACCCGTCACAGTAATGTGCTAATGCAGAGGACTGACATGCACACGGGGAATGTGTGTTGCTAAGATTTTATTTGCACATGCTGGTCATGTGGTCATATTGTACTGTGCCTGATTGCTGTGGACAGTCACAATGTGACGTGCTCATGCAAAGAAATTGTTGATGATTGTGTTCCTTCGGGCTATTCCTGCTGCGGCTGCAGTGGGGTGTGGTCCACCTGCATCATCTTCCTCATCATTGTCCGGTGCTTCTGGGACTTGGATCCATGGGGCATTGGTGCGTACACATATGTTGTGCAATACCCAACATGCAGTGATCATCTTGCACACTATTTCTGGTCTGTACAAGAGTCTTCCACCGGTGATGTCCAGGCACCTGAAACGTGATTTCAACACGCCAAATGTGCGTTCAACAATGCCCCTGGTGCGTTTGCGGGCCACATTGTACTGCCTCTGGGCCGGGGTGTTCGGGTCTCGTAAGGGTGTCATCATCCACGGGCAGAGTGCATATCCTTGATCACCTGTGAGATGTAAGTGAGATTAGTGTTAACTGGTGGTTCTGCATGCTGGGTTGGCAGACATGCAAGTTTCGTGGTGTGTGATTTGTGCGACCTTGGGATTCATGTTAGCCATGTATTGCTGCTGGCAAATGTGGTAGGACAATGTGTATTACGTAGCCTCACAGCTGCTCTTCCCTCCCACTGAGCCTATTTACTTGTGTGTGCTGCGCGGTTGCATCACTTGCACTCCTACAGCACACCATTGTCATGCCTGTCTGCGCATGTCCGCAGGACTGACAGCAAGACTGTAATGTTGGCCGTTGAAGGTGGGCGGCCACATGTGTGTAGGCCTATGGTAAGGATAGGGTGGACACAGATGTGGAGTTCTGGCCTGGCTGAACTCGCGCTGATATTGAGGCTAGGCCTTCGGTTCAGGCTGCGGCAATGTAGATACACACACAACAGTTGGCATGTATGAGCCGAGACCCCGAGCGGTCTCGCGCTCCTTTATTAATCCATTCGGGCGAGGCCGCCCTCCTGGTGCATGCTACATTGCAACATTGTCGATTACAGGCCGGGTGGCGCAGACACTACTACGGAGACACACGCCATAGTCACTTTTGTGGCCAGGCTGGAACTGAACCACGCCCAGAGCCCAGAACTGAACCACGCCCAGAGCCCCGGGCCATTTCTCCGCACTCCTCACATGCAGGCGCCGCCGCCGCAGCGCTGGGATGTTGTGCGCTTCGGAGTACGTCTCCAGACGATCTACCCAGGCTTACCGGCGGCCTGCCTGGGACGGGGTGGCCCCGTGACTGTGAAGGGCTCCCGTGGCGTTACCGAGGACATGCTGTTGGCTACTGGAGGCGGACTTGTGGGGTAGCCCCTCGGGACAATGACTTGCGGTGCACTGAGTTCGGCCCACCGGAAGAGCTGAGCGGGTGTGCAGCCTGTGATGATGCAGCAGGCCTGGTGGCTGGACGGTGACTTGTGGTGCACTGAGTTAGTGGCACCTGAGGCCCTGCGTCCGGCACGGGCCAACCGCCACGTGGCGATGACTTGCGGTGCACTGAGGTAGGCCCACCGGAAGAGCTGAGCGGGTGTGCATCATGCTATAATGCTGGAGGCTGGACGGTGACTTGTGGCGCACTGAGTTTGGCCCACCGGAAGAGCTGAGCGGGTGTGCAGCCTGCGATGATGCAGCAGGCCTGGAGGGGTGGACTGGAAAGGATGTGTCTGTTACTTGCTGTACCGCAGTGTGGTCAGAAGGCAGCAGTAGCCAACTTGCAACTCCGTGGTGCGGTGCCGCTGGGTGCGCTGGGGGCCTGTTGCGCAGAATCCAGCGATCGGCTGAGGAGGCTGCCAAGCTCGCAGAGCCCGGCCTTGGAGATTGCACCGGCACGTGGTGGGTCCTCTTGGAGAGACGCCGGTGGCGGCAGGTGAGCAGTGAGGCCTGGGTGCGCAGGGGCGGGCATTCACCGCTGGGCGCATGTTGGGTTGGAGACCACTGGGAGCTAAACTGGTGGTAATTCCTCCCGTAAAAAGAGCCCAGTGGGGTGGCAGAAGTTTCTCCCTTTGTGCAGCTAAGGCCTGGAATGGTTTGCCTTTTCACTTGAGAAATGCCGATAATCTTCTGGCTTTTAGGAGGGGGCTGAAGACCTGGCTTTTTGATGAATAACTTCTGTCTTTCAGGTCTCAGCAATTGGAATAGTGACTAGCGCCAGGACACCTCCGGGTAATCGCGCGCTTTAGAAATCGTCATAACATAACATAACATAACATTGGGTCTGGGGATCAGCGGGCTGGGGTGCGGCAGGTGCACAGGATCGCGCAGGCACCACCGGTCATGACGGCGGCCTTGTGGTAGGGTGAGGGATGCCGCCCTGGCAGACACGCCACGCAGGAGATGACGAGATGTGCGCCGGGTGGCGTGGGACGTAGCCACCTCATCGCCGGTGTGACTTTGCCCGTTGTAGGTGGTCGGCCACGTGTGTGTAGGCCTATGGTCAGGTTATGGCGGACACAGAGCCACACGCACTAGTTACTTCGGTGGCTGTCCCGGAAGTGAACCACTCCCTGAGCCCCGGCCTATTTAGTCACTCCCCTACGCTGGACTGGTGTGCGCCGGCCCTGCCCACTACGCTTACGCTTACAGGGGGGCTGACATGGCTACTTGTCCAAGGTGTTCCCCACTGCCTCTGATGACATGGTTGCGTCCACTGTCCACGACACTACAGACTCCAGCAGTATGTGTCCACATGGACATGTCTGTGCTCTGCATACTCAAGACTGTCCAGCACATCACCGCCACACTTGGCATTGTGTACATTGATATTCATAGGTCCATTGCCTCCTTCGCACAATCGTGGTGGTTCCCACCTCTCCCCACATTCTGCAAATGTGTGGCAGAGGGGCTATGCCTTAGTGTATGGTTTGTCCACATTTCGGGTCCCTCTTACCACGGTTACTTGTGTTGTCATGTCTGGAAGGTGTGCATGTTGGTTGGCATGTTGAATGTGATTTTATTACGTGTCCATTCCCACAGTTGTGCATTGTGTGATTGTGGAATTGAGGTGTGTGGTGTGTTCCGTTGGTACTTACCAACGAGCAGTCCATTTCCATAGGTGCCATCCTGAAAGCGCTGGTTGATGATGGACTGTTGGAAGATGTATGAATCATGCACACTGCCTGGGAAGTTGGCGGCGACATTGGTGAACAGTCCCCGCTGGTCCACTATTGCCTGCACATTGATGGAATGCGTGTGCTTCCTGTTGCGGTAATTGTGTGCAGTGTCGGCAGGGGGCACAAGTAGGACATGTGTGCAGTCGATTGCCCCCAACACGTGCGGGAATCCAGCTATGGCGTAGAAGCCTTGCTTGGTCTCCAGCTGTTCCTGCGCAGTGTGGGGGAAATGAAGGTGCTGGGGTATGAAACTAATGATGGCATCCAGGACAGGTGTGATGGCCTTTGATAGGGCTGGCTGTGAGACTCCTCCGACTCTGGCAGTTGTTGGTTGGAAGGTACCAGAGGCCAACAGCTGCAGCACAGCCAGCAGCTTTGTCTGCGGAGGGATGTTGGTTGTCCGCTGTGTTGGTACCGTCAGCCTGTGGGTAATGTGGGTCATGATGCGGAGGATGGTTGTCCTTTTGAGCCTGTAGTGGGCAATGACATCCTCTGGCGTTAAGTCTGTGAGGCTGATGCGTTTTCGGAAGGTCCGCTGTCTTGTTCTGCGCTGCCTCGGTGGTGGTCCGGGGGGGGTGGTCCTGGGGGTGGGGGTGGTCCTGGGGGTGGTGGCGGTGGGTGTTGTGGCCCTCTTGGGTCTCCAAGCTGCATGATTAGTAGCTCCATGGCATCTGTTGGTCTTCAGATGTGTCTCTGGCCTGGGCTCCCTTTGTACTGCAGGTCCTACTTAAGACCAGTAAAAAGCAGGTGTTAAGTCCCTGCTGCTAACGCGCCTTATCGCCTGTTTTTGTCCGGCATCGCAGATCTGGCTGGTCGTTGAGAATATCGCGAAGTGGTGTTTTCGTGTGTTTTTGCACGGGAACGCCTACTCTGCATATCATTAGCGTTAATTGTCGCTCTCATCAATGGCGATGTGTTTTGCGGCAGCTATCGCAGGAAAACTGGCAATGTCGGCAGTTTGCACCAGCTTGTGAATAGGGCAATAAGTCTATCGCCACTTTTGCTGCGCTAAAGTGCCGATAAATCGGCGATGACTCCTTGAGAATATGCCCCTTTGTCGCTTCAACACAAAAGGATGTATACCCATTTCTAAACGCTGGTGCAAGACACCAAGTTTCCTGAAATAGGCATATATCATAGGTATCTATAAATTCTCCCCACTCGGCATCAGGCAAGAGTTTTGCCAATCCTGCTACATTCCGTGATGCTATCCTCACCACGGGCTCCAAGGGTTGTTCAGCCTCATGTGGGATAAGAATAGCTTTTGAGGTACTCACATTAGACAAATTGTTGGTTTCTGACAACATTGACCCTTCATGCCTACACTGGCAGTTGCCAGACTGCCTAGATTCAGGCTCCCTGTTCCTGGTAAGATCCCCCTCTTGTAGGGGAAGCGACAGTAAATTCTCGACCCCCATAGTTTCGCATACATCCGCAGTACAAGGGTACCTGTACTTCAGTCACTGTTGATTTCTACTAACTGCTCTATTTTCTACACCTGATCCCCTTTCTTTCGGGACATACTGAGGACTCAAGAGATCAATAGGAGAACAAAATTTAAGCTGAACGATGGTAAGTGCATTTGAAATTATGCGTGCTTCAACCGCCAAAAGTCCCTCCATTATATCATGACTCACAAAAGAGACCCGAATTAGATCTTGTGATCCATCTGAAGTAGCGAGCCTTTCCACATTTAAGATATCGCTCCTAATTATTGAGTAACACTGCCTTGTTTTCCAAAACCAATAAGTGACTTTGTTTATCAGGGACTCTTTATCTTCCCTTAACTCAACGGGCAGCTTTGGAACATGAGTTAAATATACAGCTGCCCTATCGACACCCCCCATCGGCCCTCCATTAATTCCTAGCCGTCGATTAGCCAAGTGGGGTACACGGGACCCAAGTCCCCCCCTCCACTGCTCCTTGCTAAAAGCCCCAAGCTCTCCAGGGAACCTATCCCCATACAACTTCCTTGAGGGCAGCCATTCTTCAAACTTTTCCCTACCATGTGATATCATAGATGGAACTCGTTGGGGCTGGACACCTGTGGCTAAAGGGGGACAATGCTGACGTAGGGAAGCAGAAGGGGAATTAACCTTAACACTTTTCACACCCACCCCCTCTCCCCTACAATGGCACAAGTAGTTATTAGTGTACCCCCCAGCACAGTTTCCAACAGTATCAAGGAGGATTAGGACTTGTTCTTTTAACTCCTTAATGACTTTCATCATACTCCGCAACATGGTCAAAATCTCACTGTTAATACAGTCTCTCCCTAATGGAGCAAGATTCTCCAATACAGGCTCAGTGTCAGCGAGCACAGAATACCTGTTGCTACATTCTAAAATTGGTGAATCATGAATTGTAGGTGAACTGGCGCAATGTACATGATTTGGCGAGCCGTCATTCCCCTTGTACGATGACACAAGAGATTTTGGTAGTGGCTTTTCAAACATTTTATGAATTTGCTTTGGCGGAGAGCCAGAATGGGCTGTTGTATTTGAGTTCGACAGCCCAGGGTTAGAGATGATATCAGTACATTCTGACAAAAGTGAATCAATTCGAGTGAGGACATCATCATTGACCCTTCTAGTCGGAGTTTTTTTCCCCTCCTGTCGCGATCGGCAAACGTTGGCGGCGACCAAGCCGCTTAGCAGGCTGGGGGTTGTGGTTTTTGGCTCCCCCCACGAGGCAACAGCAATCCGAAACGGGCTCCCGCGCTGCAGGAGCCCTGGCTGGAATTTATGCGCCTCCTGGCGCGATCGGCAAACGTTGGCCGCGACCAAGCCGCTTAGCGGGCTGGTGGGTTGTGGTTTTTGGCTCCCCCCGCGAGACAAAAAGAAATCTGAACCGGGCTCCTATCTATCTCACTATGATTAGAGTTTGAGAGCTATGTGTTATGCACAAATCTCTGCCGTAGATGCAGTAACCCCTTCTCCCTGGGATTACAGTGTGTGGCCTGCATACACACATGGTGCATGCATGAACAGTTTTGTGGCTGGAATCAGAACTTTTGCACTGAAGGTTACACATAATTCTGCAGTCGGTATATTATGCTCTGATCTTTCCCACAACGACTTTAACCAGTGACCTGCAGATACACACAGATTCCTGCAACAGTTTATTAATCTGATGTAGTATCCCCCAACATGCATAATTATGCTGTTTTTTCCTTTATGTTCTCTCTCTTTTAAAAAAAAAAATCTTTATTGGCATTTATAACAAGAAACAAAAAGAAAACACAGATTGAAAACATAACAGACAATTGCATCATATACGTCATATAGCAATAAACAAAAATAAAATCCAAAGGAAAGGAGATACAATAAAATAAGGGGAGAGGGAGGGAGGAGGGGGAAAGGATAAAGCAGAGCAAAGTTGAGGATACAGTTGAGCATCCCAAATTGCATAGATAATGAAGTGAACAATCGAAATTTTACAGCACGATAAAAGAAAAAAGGGGAGAGGCAGTCATCATTTATTAATGGATGGGTCAAGTCATACCAAGGTTGCCTAGACCATGGGCTCACTCTTGTATATGGAATAGACGGACATATCACAAGACAGCGTCTTTATGTTCTCTTTTTCCTGCCATTTTCATTTGTTTCCTTTGTGTTTGCATGGGTTGCTTTCAGTGCTTCAGCTTTGTTTTTGTTTTTCTAATGGCCTCTCTCTCTTTCTGTTTCTTTTTTACACTGTTATTTTCTATTTTACTTGTTTAGCTCTAGCAACTGCCTTCTGAATTCTTTATCTCTTTTCATCGCTCAAACTTGTTCGTTTTCTACTACCGCTTGACTAGCTCGGTTCTTTTCCTATATTTTCTTTCCATTTCTTCCCTTACCCTTTTCTGTTTTTCTGCTGTTGCTTGCTCTTTCCCTTTCTCCTTTTCTGTCCATTTCTTATTCTGTCCTTTTTCCTATCATTTTCTCTCTTTTCCTCTCTGCTTTTCTTTCTCCTGCCTTGTGTGCATGAATATTGACAAAGTAACAAGTGTAAAAGAATGATCATATACATAGGAGATGATGTTGAACTGTAAAGGACTGTGCATTTTATCCTACAGACTCAATCAACACATTCTGCGTGCTGGAGCCAGCGCTCAGAGAGTTTGAATTAGGAGTTGTCCAGAACAGTAAGTGACACCTATCGGCTAGTATTGTTTCAGGTTAAAGGCCTCTTGCTAGAGGTAGGGTAGGCAGTTGGATGGAAATAGACTAAAGAGACCTCACAGAGGAGATTCTGAAGAAACACACGTTTTTGTAAGTCTCATAGTTCAGACAGGAGCTGGGCTAAAACTTAACTAAAAGAGAACTACGAAATCTGTGCCATGCCACTGTCATAACTGAAACACCTGATCCAGGGTACGTCTGTTCTCGCCTTATTGTCTGTTTTGAATGAATGTGGAAGTTGTCTGGAAGGAAATTCTAGAGGGTCAGGTAGATGATTGTTTGGAGGAGGCGAAACAGAAGTGTGACACGAGGCCGGCCGATTCGCTCTTTCATGGTAGCAACCTACTAAGAACTTCGCCTCTCATCCTCTGATGTGCAAGAGGCCAGTCTGGCATGGGTCTGAGCCAGGATCCAACTACGGCTCGCCAAACCATCAGGAGCTTCAGAGGGGCTTGGGGCGTCAAAACCTGCTCAAAGTTTTTGCTTCCTTTAGCCCAGCAGGAGTAGGTGGAAGCCGGGCAGCTTAAGAATTGTGTAGTTTCTGCTCACTTTGCCTTTGATTGCTCTTCCACTTCCAACCTAGTTCAAGAGGTGCATTTGTTCAGCAGTAAGCAGTATCGTTGCCTTTGGGGGAAAAAAGGTTCCTGGCCACTGCTCATGTCGCCAATTCACCGTCCCACCTTTTTGGCATCCTTTCTACTAATTTGACACCATCTCTGCCTTTCGCTTGTCACTATATGGACTTGCGGGCCTTCTCTGATTAGCCTCCTTCTTTTGATGTAAAAGCAGACTGCATGTTGCTGACCCTATGGCTTACTGGTGCTGTGTAGCTGCCTATATGCTTTAGTTCTTAGCACAATTAAAATTTGCACGTCTTCCTCTCATATATTCTTACCAAAAACACCGCCAGTCTCTATGTCCCATAACACAATAATCACATCTCAATACAAAAACAAAGCCCTTCCAACAACACATCCTACATGGTGTAACTTGCTTTCTGTGGGTAAGTGCTTCAGTGGCCCACATAGGGGCAATAAGTGCTGTACAAATGCTATAATACAAATCACTGCAACTCACTGCAGAAACTTGCCTTTAGACATGATAAATTTGGCTACGATCTGAAAAGTAGTGTTTCTTCATAGACAACCTGTCAGGCCTCTGCATTTTAGACCACTTGGAGGCATGTGATTTAGTATTTTGGCATACCAAACGGAAGGGTGTTGGCATATTTGAATCAAGAGTTAATGGCAGTTATTGCTTCTATTAATTTACCTCGCAGGAATGGAAGGGGTGTGATATAGGAGAAAATGAAGGAAAAGCTGTGAGTAACACTAATTGATGCCATCTTTGTGCCTGATTTAGAACTTTGCAGATGGGCTACTCCGTCAGAATGTGACTGATATCCCGTTCACTTTATTAGAAGCATCATAGGATATTATGCACTAGTAATATGGTGAACGGTATATCCATAACACTTGTGATGGAGCAACCAGTTCTTCAAACTCTAGTCTGTTTAGTAGAATGACATCGTGTCTGAGGCACAAGGTAGATACCTTCGAAGTATTTGGGCACACTAGGGGGCACTTATTCCAACATTTTACAGCAAGTACCATGTTTGTCCTTGCCATAAATTGGCAGCCACTTTCTCTTGGCTGTATGCTGAAAAGGCACTTCAGATCTGTGCTAAATTGTGCAAAATTTAGACTGAGTCATCATGTGAGGGAATTCCCTATAATATGCACATCCTACGCTTTTTTGGAAAGAGCAGATCTGGGTAACAAAAAAGATCAAATCAAACAGACGGGGTTTATCCCTAAATGCAGCACTATGCCCAACATCAGACAATTGCTTGAAGAGTTGGATACCTCCACACAATTCTGTCTGGAGGGCTCTGGTATTATCCATAGATATGGAAAAAGCTTTCTGCTCCCTGGGGTGGAATTTCTTGTACACAGTCTTGGATGAGATGGGACTGGGCCAGAAGTTCATAGCCTAAACTAATTTGCTATATACTGCACTCGAGGCCAGGATTCGAGTGGACAGTATAATATCTGATGTTTGTGCAATCAAAAGAGGAACGCAGCAGGGTGCATTATCTCCCCTGTCCTGTTCACGATGATGGTTCAAACCTTGGCCCTGGTGGCAAGACAGGGGCAGAGTTAACGGGGGCTACTGGCTACAGGAGGCTGGCCGTACACTTAATATCTCTCTATATGCTGATAATATGGCGCTGTTTTTGCATGGGCTGAGACGGATGTAAGGGGCACATTCGAAGCACTGGTGGAATTTGGCAGATTATCAGGACTTGAAGACAAGGAGAACTTGGACTTTTTATATGCTGAGAGCCTGATACAATCAAATATCTATGGGTTAATATATATAGAATAGCGACGCTTCACTTGAGGGTAACATTATAGCTGCACTGACATCCCTCAGAGGGTCCATAACGGTTTGAAAGTCTCTTCCCATATATGTGATGGGGAAAGTAGTGCTGTGCAAAATGATCATGCTGCCACGGCTGTTGAATGTCTTTGCAGCATTACCTATTTAGATCCCTAAAGTAGTATTTCACGAGATGGACCATTTGCTACTCTGGCGGACTAAGAGATAGAGAGTGGCTCTAGAGGAAGTGCGACTCCCGGTGAAGGAGGGGAGCCTGGCAGCACCCAATTTTGAGCTATACTACTTGGCTGCCCAAATGCAGTGGGTGGCAGAACTCGTACAGCGAATGCTACTATTGCAAATAATGTTGAATCTCTTTAAGAAAGCGGTGTTCAGGGAAAAGGGGGTGCCAGTTTACCACACTTGTTTCCCTCACACTAAGGAATTCCCACTGGCAGTGTGGACGCATGAGGGCAACTGGAGTGATTTGCAGATGTGGGTTGAGAAGGGCTTGGCTGTGATTTGTTTGATGGGGGTGTGTGTCTGGGGTTCGCGGACCTCTATGAGGATTAGGGGTTGCCTGCGGGTCATGTTCTACTTCACGGGGTGTTCGTGGGGGAAAAATGGAACTGGTGGAGAAATGGTAATGAAGAACAAACCCCCCCCCGCCCCGCCCCGAGCATGAGTACTTTTGATACCTTTTCATGATGGATAGCAAAACCGAAGTCCCTGCTGTACAGGGCCCTATTGGGATCGACAGGGGGAGTCCTGTTGCAGTTACGGTGTATGTGGGTATAGGATCTGGGCTTTCTGATTACAGGCACTGACTGAGTCAATATTTTCAAGAACACGCCATGGGCATCCGCAGAAATGTTTCCAGGGGGGGGGCAAAATTTTAACTTCATCACCATCCTCCGACATGATTGAGCACAAGTATTAAATAAATTTAAAAAATTCTAATAAGACAAAGAGCTTAAATAAACAAAGAAACTCATAGGGGGAAGAGAAAAATCTTGTGAGGCGCCACAGCAGACGACCTGGCAACTACAATGAAACAGAGGGGAAAACTAACAAGCATTGGCATAGCCAATAGGTCTCGCTTTTGGGACCTTATAAGTATTTAGTTATGCAGCACAATATCCTTGGTGCAACAACTTTAACTGTTGCATGGCTAAACACTTATAAGGTCCCAAAGGCGAGACCTATTGGCATTTTGCGTTTTAGCCATAATTCCTTATGCCCTGATGATGGTGCCAATACTCTATAATGGGATTGAAACATCATCGACAAACACTATCATGACTCCTAACATTGATATATAATTTGATATGTGAGCATTGGAACTTTCTGCAATATGTGACATGTTTTGCTTGTCTTCATTATAGTCACATGTAACATGTCTGAGTTCTAAAGGTTGTTGACCTTTTTTCTGTTGTGTTTCCTACTTCAATATTATGCTATATGCATTAATAAAAGCATTTGCTATTCCATTCGGAAAACTAACATAGGTTTCATTGTATCTCTATGTAATATGGTTTAAGAGATTTTATAGTAAGGGACCACTGTTCCTTAAAATACTGATACCCATGGTCCCTTAAATACCCTGTGGTTCTAGGAAGGCCGCTGAGGAAAGAGAAGTCAGACGGTATGTGCCATTGCAGGTGCTCACATCTAGAGGCCAGAGTCTGTGTAAAATGGCTAGATTTTTCTAAGTAGCTGCATTGCAGATGTAGCAATGGCGTTAATGTTCAAATCTAAGTGAAGGCAGTTACTGAAGATGACTATTTTAGGGCTTTCCCAATCCCCACGGAAAGGTGGACAATTCACTCTCACGTGATCCTTTCCCACTGAGGAGAGCATAAGAAATTTATAATTCTGTAATGTGGGTATTTAGTGATTTATTTATGTTTTGCCCATCCAAGATACATTTTTGTGCTGTGGGTTTTCAGGGCACTTATGCTACCCACTGAACCCCCTAAGTAGATATGAGTTTTAGCAGTGTACTGATAAAGAAAGACAGCAGCTTCTTTTAGAACCTCAGATTTTACATACAAAGTGAACACAAAGCACGGAACGCTCACTGCTCATAATTCAGGATTCTAATGGCATTTCTCAATAATCTAGAAATAGAAATACTTATATGTCATCATGCATGATGGTTTTATATGTAAATATATTTACATACACACAGTTAACCAGCAGGTGGATATAGAATCGTATGTGTATCGTAAAATACGAAGATGTTGAGCTCAAACACGCTCAGTCAGAGGCACAGAAAATGAGCTAAAACCACTTCGAAATTTGCTATTCTAGACTAAGGAGATATCCATTTTGGTTTTCCAAATTAAAAAAAATATATATTACTTAGGTGCAAATACCTGCTGAAAGGATCAGCATATTTCCAATACAGTGTGGTGTCTGTTTGCATCTGTATGCAGTGAAACAGAAATAAATATAAAAAGATGTGATTTAAAAAAAAATGCCTGCAAGAAATTCTTCAAGCACAGACATAGCAAACCAATGTGCTCAATACCAAGGATCTGTCCTAATTCTTTCAATTTCTTACGTTTTGGATGCACAAATCCACACCTTTGGCACGCAATAAAACCACGATGGTTAACATAGAGTTGCAGCTTTTGTTTAAATGCGGATTGCTGGCATTAAGACCTCTTTAATTAAACAAACACAGAGCTAAGAAGGAAGAAAGAAAATATAAAACGTATTAAACAGAAAGAACGCGGGTTATAAAGACTCGTCGGATTGTGCATCAAAAAGAGAAAAATGCCCCATTTCAGGAAAAAAGGCAGAGCTATCACATTACCACACACATTGCATGTGTTCATACGTACGGCAAAATCATTTTCCATTTTAAGAAAAGCACAAACAGCATGTGTAGTTGTGTCATATCATTCGGTAAAAGCAAACTGGCTGCTAAACCCTTTCTCCGCCTCAAGTACACATAAGCGCATCCCTGTATTATGAATTGGTATAGTCTTCGGAAGCAGCTCTTTTGCCGAGCATCTGAGGGACAGAGCGGGCAGTCTGTGCTGAGCTGCATCCCACGCGCGCGAGCAGCAGAATTCCCCGGAGATTCGCAGGGGAGTCCCTGCATGACTCAGATAACAAGCAGCGGCTGACAGACGGCCCAGCAGGATTCACAAGCTCTATGAATACAATGACTAGTGGCAGTTAATGAAGAAACCACATTTGCTTAACTAAAAGAAAAACACGTAACGGAGCTTAAAGTATATACTTTCAAAATTACAAATATAAGATCAAACAAATAAATGCACATTAACTACTACCAATGCGCACTCTGCACAGAATGTATATTCGGGCAAGTTACACTTCTCACGCTGCAGGCTGCAAGCTGCTGGTGGCTGTAAAAGCAGGCAAAAAGATGACGGAGAGTGCGGAGCGAGTGAGTGGGCGAGGAGAGAGGTGCGCGCATGCAAGACAGAGGCGGAGCGAGGCGCGCACGCTTGGGAGAGCGAGAGGAAAGCCAGATGGTGCCTCTGCTCGTAACTGTGTGCGTAACCGCATGCTCTATGCCACCCAAAAAGCTGTGGTCGGCTTTTTAAAGCCCACTCACTAAATGTCTCGCCAGAGCAGCGCATGCGCTGGCTCAGGCAAGACCTAAAGATGGCCGGAAAAAAAAAAAAAATTCTAAATCAGGTTGATGTGGTTTTAGAGAGATCCACATCAGCAAAGATTTCAATGATGATACAGTGGACGATTGTGTCAAATTCAAGAGCTAGTAGGATCAGCCTCGCTAAGCCACATCGTCTCAAACAATATTAATGAAGCAACTCATTAAGTACCAAAGCCATGACTGATTCCATCTATCTACTTGGACAGAAACTCACAGAGGAGTGTCCAGAGCATCGGATTCTTCAAGATGGTCGGAAAGTTGTTCAGACATTATTTGCTTTGTCTTTTTTTCCGAAGTGGGTGACAGCACCATAAGATCAGAGTTATAAACATTTGGAACATCCAAACCATCTTTTGAAGGCAGACGGCTAACAACACTGGATTTCCAAACTTTGGGGACAAGTCCAGCTGTGAACAATGCATTGATAATATTGGCAATTTCCTAGACACTGGCAGTAGAAGTTCCTTGTAATATTCTCACACAGCACGAGTCATTGGGAAAGCCAGGTTTCAACATGGACAGAAGAATGCCTACCTCCTCTTTAGAGTCTGTGGAAAAGCAAGAGAGGGAGATCTCAGTGCAGAAGTAAAGGCCATCCTGCATTGCCGATCCCTGGTGAGTTGCACTACTCCTGCTGAAACAAGGCCAATGGAGGTACCAATGGGTGAGGCGGACTGGCCTCAAGGGACCTGTGACTTCAGTGAATGAATGAATGAATGAAAATGGCACTTATATAGCGCATGGCTACCCGGGGGCCTCCCAGCGCTTGGCTAGACCAGTAACCATTAGCAGAAACACTCAAGGGAATAGCAGAGTTTTTAGTTGCCTTCGAAAGGCAAAGTGGCTGGGTTCGATGCGTAAGTGAAGTGGTAGAGCGTTCCAAAGTTTGGCCGCATTGAGTGAGAAAAGGCGGCCGCCACTTCTCGCCCTCTTGATCCTTGGGACCTCCACCAAGTGGAGTTCATCCGAACGCAATTCCCTAGTGGCCTTATAGCGGCGAAACATTGTCGAGATTAAGGTAGACCCGTTCCCTTGCAGAGACTTATGGACAATACAGAGGGCCTTAAAGCTGATTCTTTCCTTCACTGGAAGCCAGTGAAGGGCGCATAGGGCCGGTTTCGCAGAGAGGCGATTTGATATTCCCAATAATAGTCTGGCCGCGCAGTTTTGGACCGTTTGCAGTTTCATGATTACTGCCAGTGGGGCCCCTAAGTAGAGTGCATTTCCGTAGTCTATCCTTGACAATATCAAGGATTGGACTAATATTTTTTTGGCTTGGGGAGGGAGAAGAGGAAGCACTTTGCGGGCCATTCTAAGCAATCCATAACAAGTTGCCACCGTCTTCCTGGCTTGCACCTTAAAAGTCAAATTCTGGTCTAGCCAGATACCCAGGCTCTTTATCTCGCTCTTGGGAGTTGGGACTGGTCCCATACATGCTAGCCACATGGTACTCAATGAGACATTGGAAGGATTACCCAGGATCATAATCTCTGTCTTGTTTCCATTGAGTTTAAGGTGGGATGCCCCCATCCACTTAGAGACTTCCTCCAGGCATGAGTGGAGGTCTTGGGATAGCTGCTTGGCTTGATTAAGCGCAACGACCAACTGGGTGTCGTCGGCGTAAGTCACCATATGGATTCCAAAGGGGGCTACAATAGCCGCCAGTGGGGCCATATACACATTAAAAAGGGTCGGGCTCAGAGAGGATCCCTGCGGTACTCCACAGCGCAGAGGCATCGATTTAGAAGTCATCTCACCTTCAAATATCTGGAAGGATCTATCTTCCAGGAAGGAGCGCAGCCACTGCAGTGCAGTGTCAGTGACTCCCGACTTCCTAAGGCGGTGAATCAAAATACGGTGATTCACCGTGTCGAATGCTGCGCTCAAATCGAGGAGTATGATGACGGTTGCCCCTCCTGAGTCCAGAATCTTTCTAGTTTCTTCAACTACTGCTAACAAGGCAGTTTCCGTGCCCTGTCGAGGTCGAAATCCCATTTGGGAAGGGTGGAGCAGATTGTTGGATTCGATAAAATTAGAGAGGGTAAAATTGACATACTTTTCAGTGAGCTTGGCCATCCCGGGAAGCAAGGAAATAGGGCGGTAGTTACCCAAGTCCCCTGGATCCAGGTTGGGTTTCTTCAAAAGTGTCTTTACCATAGCTCTTTTCCAATTACAGGGAACTATTCCTGTACTTAATGATGCATTAATTACATCTGTAATAACAGGGGCAATTATCGGAGCAACCCTTACCAAAACGTTCATAGGTGCAGGATCCCTAGGAGACCCACTTTTCACCGAGGAAAACAGAGTCAGAAGAGTTTCCTGGGTGATTAGTGGAAAGGTTTCCAGCAATGGTCTGGTTGACAGGACACCTTAATCTGAATCCTCACCTAGTAGGTCATATTTATCATCAACTTGAGGCAGGCATTTAAGAATGTTCTCTATTTTAGTAGTAAAAAAATCCGCTTGTTTGTTACAGCGTTGTCCGGAAATATCAGGGGCCACAGACGGGGCAGGAGTTTTGAGGAGCTTCTTTATAATAATAAAGGTTTCTCTAGGGAATTTCCAGCCGACAGAATTTTTTCCTCAAAGTAGGAGGTCTGAGCCTGTTTAATACCTGCTTTGCAAGTATCAATGGCTCTCCGATATTCCAGTCTTTTGCTTGGTGAATAATCTTTCCTCCAACTTCTTTCCAGAACCTTGCATCGCTGTTTAAGAATGCGTAATTTGGGGGAGTACCAGGGGGATTTATGCGAACCCTCTGTCTTTTTCATCAAAATTTTAGGGAGGACTGCATTCAACGAGTTATCTATCCAATTGCAAAAGTCGTCATTGGCTACACCTGGGCTGGAATTCGGCTTGGGTCTGGTATTTTCCAGTTCATGAGCCCAGCTGTCCATGGAAAGCTTGGACCAGGGCCGTTTCATAATTAATGAAGGTTGTGCACAGGGAGCGATGACCCGAGGGCTCCAGGATAGGGGAATAAGAAAATGATCAGACCATGGGACAGGGATAGGGGCATCCCCTTTTAGGTTCTCCAAATTCGAGAACACGGAATCCAGGCAGTGCCCTTTAACATGGGTGGCTTGTGTGACCTTTTGCGATAGCTGCAGAGCCGTAAGATCCCGCGCAAGTTCTAGCGCAGTCACTGCCTCCAAATCATCAAAATGTAAATTAAAATCTCCAAGGAGAGTAAAATTAGCTGCCGTACTGGCAGAATTGATAACTGTTTCAAGCAGGGTTTTACAAAAGGTGCCCATCGCACTAGGGGGCCGGTAAATCAGAATGCCTGTAAATGAGAGAAGTGGGGTAAATTCTAATGAAAAGTGGACATTCTCACAATCCAGAAGTGGGCTTCCCAGCATGCGGCATGTGAGATGATCTTTATAAACAATAGCTATCCCACCACCCTTGCTTGTTGAGCGCTTGGACAATGTCAGGTTCCGAGCTGGGATTCAGCCTTGTTTCTGATAAAAACAGGACCTCTGGATCATAATCCTTTAAAAGTATAGAGATCTCTGTAGTATGCTTGGGCAAGGAGCGACAGTTTAATAAGAGAAGTTTAAAGGCCCTAGTAGATACGGGGGGCTTAGTGGTCCTAATTATCTGAGAGGAAAGGGTAAACGAGCAATGGGGTCACTTTTTCATGGATTTTCCACAAGCAATCTGATGATATCAAGTAGTTCCTAGATAGAGTCACTATTGCTCTAGGGTAAGATGCTTCGTAGGCCTACCTGCAAGACTGGAGGTGAACTTTAGTATGGATTGTGGTGGACAGACCTTCAAGGTGCTATGACACCAGGGCTTCTAAGTTCTAGCTAGGGTTTCTAATGTCTAGCATGGGAATGTGCTTCCTCAGGAGAGTTGTCTGGTGGACTGGTCATAAAGGCTAAACCTGGTTCCCTAGTACCAAATTCAGCAGCTCTGGCCATAGTGTCACATCCTTTCCCCCACTGAACACCATACTGTCCCACTGAGAGAAACTAGCACTGCCTTCAGCTACAACCCTATTGTGCCCTGCTATAAATACCTGGATGCAACGCAATTCAAATTATGCACTAGAGTAATATGCTGCCTGAAAACAAAAGTAACAACATCCTGGAAAAAGCAAACCCTCATAGGGAATGCAAGATTAAGTAAAGCATGTGAAATGTAAGCAGAACAACATGGTTATTACCTTGACAATTTATACTCATTATTCAGAAATCAATGAGTGTTTTTACCTGAAATGTTAGCACATGACTACAGGGCCCAGAAGGGACCCGTTCAATGTCCATTGCTTAAATCCTTACAAAACATAAGTAGTATGGTTTAAAAAGACCACATCCCTGAACACAGAGCAGCAGTACACATTTTATAAACTAAAATAAGGAAAAGAGCTGATAAGGATCACAATAAACATTTTCCACTCCAGTCATCAACCAGGTATTGCAGAACCTCCTGGATTGGTGCACTACCACACCCAAGGAAAACAATATTGTTCAAAGAATGACGAGAAAACGAAAGTAGCGCTTCAATGGCAAACTCTGTAAAAGTGGCGCTAATGTGTTTGTGTGGGAATAAAACCAATCTGGCCACTTTGCAACTGCTGTGTAATGCTTTATTCAGTTATTTATTTCTCCTATTTTGCACCTGTTTTTTCTCTTGGTCCCGAGGCTGCACTTTGGAACAGAAATTGTAAGAAAAGACGACATTTCCAACAAAAGTGTTTCTTTCTTTTTTGTATCCATTTCACATGGGGACGAATGAAGGAAAGTAGAATGAAACAGAGGATAAGAGACGTTTATTGAAGCACCGGTTTCAGCAAGTGAGGAGCTGAGAGAGAGACAGAAAGAGAAGGAATAAAAGGAAGAGGGGGCAGCTGGCAGCAGCAGCGCAGAAAAAGTGGACACTTCGTACACTAATCTCAACTTAACACATCTGCTGGGCACCAAGGGACTCCCACGCGCAACAGAAGCAGGCTGCAGGGTAGGCAATCCAGCCCTGCCTTGACACTCGTGACTCCCTCTCTTGAGCTGCAGCCTCCAGTCAGACCACAGCACTCCGATTACGCTGCGCGCCCGCGCCAAGAGTGGCAAATGGAAAAGTTTTTAAAAAAATGATGACAGGCCTGCCCCTCGCAAGATGATTGGTCCATTCTCTCTTGGGGGCAGGCCATCAACAAGAAGCAGGGCCATCATAAGTAGCGATTATATCAGATTCTCTGTGGGCTCCGCAGAATCCACTATTTTTGCGCACACATGGGCAAATGTTGCCCAACTTTCCGCATCCCGCCAGGGTAGTTTTTTCCCGCACAAATGGGAAAAATGTCGCCCATTTGTGTGGGAAACAGCCCAATCTGGCAACGCCTATTCATAATTCACTGAGCACCCAGGAACCTTCGACCCTTCTTAAAATGTATATTTTACAGCATTTGTCTAACGGGTGGGTCGGTCGAGACAGATTTTTTAACAGCCTTATGAATACGATTGTAAGTTATTTCTCATACTAAGAGTTCTTCGTGTTTGTGTAATATTAAAGGAGACATCCTGAGTAGAAGAAAAAACACTCCTGTTTATCCACTGCAGCACCTCTAACAATCAGCAACAGCAGGAATGCCAGAATGTTCATTGGTTTGATGATGTTTGTGAAGGTTTGAAGCTCTATTGTGACATCATTCACAGGATGGCAGTGTGATATTGCGCACAACAGCATGAATTTACTACTGTTTGTGATTCAACAAAACATTTTATCACCCCATTAAGATTCTCATTACTAGTTGAGATACTTCAATTGGAGCGATAACTAAGGGGGAATGATCGAATTTGAAACCTCCAGACCCCATAGTTCCAGGCCCGGTAACACCAGTCCTGCAGGACAGGGGCTGCAGGTAACCCAACCCCTACAGCTTTAAGGAGGGAGCAAAGCTCTCCCCAGACACGCACAAGCACCTCTGTCCCACCCCCTGCCTCAGCCCCCAAGACCGCGTAGGTACTCCGTCTCCCGCTGACACTTTGCAAAGTGTCAGTGGTTTTAAAACTTCTCAGTTAAGCACTTGGTAACTCAGGGTGACAGGGTCCGAGCATTCATTCCCCATTTCGGCGGAAAAAAACTTGGAATAGCTGGACTTTCATGTGGAGATACCAGATGGTGATATAGATTCCGGCACCCGGTATATCTGCACCAACGTCAGTCCAGTTCATAATGAGTGCCTTAGTGGCAGTCACTTTATCAAGCATTTATAAAATCTGTGGTCTACAAGATACACGTGGCCCCGCAGCACGTACTGAGCGTTCTGAGCTGTCTTTCATGGCTTTCGCAGTCAGACTTGAGCATCTCTGAACAAGCGAGGGGCGCTCATGCTGTGCCCCTGGGGTGCAGTCTGGCTGTCATCGCCTGCCAAAACTAAAATAGCGGAACCTTCCAAATATGTCTTAATTTCACGCATTTCATTCAACTTATGCCAAAGTTTTGCTGCAAAGTTTTCCGTTCGGTAGCATCCGAAAGTGTTGGACTTGGCCCTTTTTGGCCGGTTCACCCCTAAACTTTTTGCCTTGTATGTCAGTAGTTTTAAGTCTCTGGGCACTTTAGCACTGTGGGCCAGTGTAAAGTGCGTGCGCGCTGAGTGCGTGTGGTGAGATTGTCCTGCCCTCCCATAGGAATGCATGGGGGATATGTGTGTCCATGGTAATTCCTGGTGTGAGAGGAGTGCAGGGGCGAGTTTAGTATGTGCGAACTCGTGAGAATAAATGCTGCGCAATGGTGTGCGCAGATTTATTGTGACTGGTGTAGAAATGCCACTTTTAGGAGTTGGCATTTATGTGTGCTCTGTGTCTGCCTGCCTGATGTGAATTGCATGTCTGGCTTTGTGAGTGACAGGGGCTGGGAGGTGTGTGTGGCTCCTGGAGGGGCAGGGTGAGTCAGCGCAGTGGTGAATAGAGAGATCTGCATCTAGATGGGAGGTAGGAGTTGCACCTGGGGCCTGAATAGGGCTGTGCCTTCCCTCCACAATGCTGGCTCCACCCCCTGTGGTGCGTCTGATGTCCCTAGCCTGTCCTGTGAAAGGAGAGAGGAGCTGAGCAAAACAAAGTGCTCCAAAGCTCCCCCAAACCAGTTGCGTCTGGTTTTTCCCCAGCCCTGCACCTTTACACAAAGGGGATTTGGTGGATAAAAGAAGGGGCTGTGACCCCAGAAAAATGTTCAGTTCAGTTCCTGTTCTGGTGTGCTGTTCCTGACGGAGGGGGCTTGCTGCTGCTGGGGCCCAGGGGGGGCTGCCAGGAGGGCTGCCTCCCTGGGCCCTGCATTGCCCCTTGATCCCTAAGGACCTCCAGGACTCTTGTTGCACCTAGCGCCTGGTGAGCGCTACATTTCCTCAAGAAGAGGAGCACGAGGGCTCCGCAGCGCTGGGCTGCCACATATGCACCGAGGAAATCCCGACGTGGGGATTGCCCCTCGCATTGAGGGAAGAGCGGGAGCCCACCCCGCCTTTGTGCGCTCTTACGAGCGGGAGCCTACCCCGCTTTATGGATGTTGTTGGCAGGTGCCCACCCCGCTTTATATTTTAAATTAAGAGGGAGCCTACCCCTCATTTGCCGCCACGAAGAGAAGGAGAAACGAAATCACCGCCGCGGCCCCGATCGCCACACAGGAAGTCAGGCAACCTTGCCTGGGACGTGGGCGGGGCCTCGTGGTAGCAGGAAGGAGCCGGAGATCTGTTCGGAGCCTCGCAGGCTCCAGGGAGAAGTCCCGGGTCCCAGGAGGGGGCCCGGGTGAAGTCTGAGGTGGTGCCAGAGTTCAGGGTCTGAGCGGGGCTCCCGTGAGCGGCTGGGAGCCCCGGCGCCAGAAGTGGAGAAGGAAGGCAGGCGGGAGCCCACCCCGCCTACGTGGTAGCGGCAGAAGTGCAGCCGGAGTCCAGGCGAGGCTCTCAAGAGAGGGAGAGCCCCGCGTTTTGCTGCGCCGCCTTCAGCGGTGGAGAGAAGAGCAGAGTGCCGGTCCCAGCCGGGAGCGAAGACCGGAGGAGTCCTGCCCCCAGAGCCGGTGAGTGGGGCTCCGTAGGGGTTCTCTGTGTGTGCCTGTTCGAGGCACAGTGCTATCTCCGCACCCTGAGCGGCCCCGTCTGGCAGTGGGCCGCTCCAACGAGGGGGCACATGGTTAGTGAGGGCCCAGAGGGGCCCGTGTCCCCCCTACATATCGAGGCACATTGTCGGTGCCTGGGCGGTCCCGCAAGAGAGCGGGCCGCCCCAATGATGGGGGCATGTGATTTAATGCCACTAGGAGGGTCCAGAGGGCACAGAGGTGCCGGGCCCCCTCCTTTATGCAAAGTGCCACGAACTGGGCACAATTGAGAGAGAGTCCCTGAGAGGGACCAGAGGCACAGTGAGTGCCAGTGAGTTTCCCAGCTGCCCAGCAATTAGTGGGCAGCTGCCACGGTTTAGTTTTGCGCAGTGGCGCACTGTGGATTCAGCTGCTAGGCAGCAGCCCTGACATTCTGGACACAGGGCATTTGAGCCCCTTGGAGAAGGCCAGTTGGCCAGGGGGGCAGTGAGTTATGAGATATTAGGAAATGTGATGCTCTACTATGATTCATGCCGCTAAATGTGTTTAGGGATGAGATTATGTGCATAATGTGGTTATGCTGGTGAGGTTATTTCCTACTGTGAGTTTTTACCCCTAATGTGAGTTATGCTTAGGAGGTTAGGGTCTAATGCATTTAGACTTCTGAGATGATTGCATAATGTGTTTATGCTGGTGAGGTTGGCGCAGAATGTATTCCGCGCCTAAATGTGATACTGTGCATAATGTGGTTTATGTTACAGGATGATGCTGAGTACAGTGGTTACCAGTGATTACTGGTTGTACGTTTAGGATCTGTTTTACATTTACTAAGTTCGCTTTGTGCTGGTCCTGACAGTGGTCCAGTTGGCCCTGTCAGGTATAAATAATCCCTTGTAAATATGACCTAGTGCCAGGTGGCACCATGTATATTATGTGAGTACTATTCTAATGTGTTATGAGAATACAAAGGCTATTTTTGATATAACCTTGTGTGGAGTTCCTTTTTGTGGTGTGCCTAGTATGTTGTTGCTGTGGGTGTGTTGCGCAAACGCTTTACACATTGCCTCCGGGATAAGCCTGACTGCTCGTGCCAAGCTACCAAGGGGGTGAGCAGGGGTTATCTTTGGCGTGTAACTCCCTTGTCCTGACTAGAGTGGTGGTCTCTGCCTGGCTTTGGCGCAAGCCTTAGCCAACCAGAGATCCCATTTCTAACAGACAGTAATCAACCATGTCTTCTATGGACATGCTGCCTTTGGGAATCGGAGCACTGAGCACGAGGCATTCTTATCACAGCTCCGAGTTCATGCCTCCTGCATGTCAGACCCAACACTGCAGGAGTGCCAGCGTTACAAAAAATAATGGCGCCCGGCTGCCGGCGCCGCACCATCCACGTCACCCCCAGTACGCCCGCACTGGACGGACCGGTGATCCAGGGGGGGGCAAGCGCCCCTCCTTTCCCCCCCCCTGCGGACGCCCATGGAACACGCCCATAGTGTCTAGAAATGCTCGATTCAAATGTATTCAATTTTATTACTTGTACCAGCCTACATCACCCCCAAACGTGTCAACTGTATGTTCCCAGATGCGAAGGTTACATGCCCTAGGTTCCCTGAAGAGTGGCAGATTCCTTCCTCATGGTTTAGTCCTTCATTGTGGTTTCCACATTCTGGGATGCAATAATTAGGGTTATCAACAGACACACAGATCAGGCATTTATATGCCCCCCGTTGATTTGTATCTTGGGATACTGCCACAGGACCGGGGCACAGATGGTGACAAATAAATGTGCTGATCTGGCACTGGTATTGAGTAGGAGACCGACAGCAATGAGCTGGAAAACTCTGGGAGGTCCTGGGTTGAGGAGGTGGGAAATGAGAAGGGCAAATGGGTGGACTGCACGAGTGCTATGCTGAAAGAGGAGGAACGGCTGGGAATGCACAGAATGTGCATTTCTCAACAGCAGGATGTGTTTGTTGAGTTCTTCCCCTGATGTAGGCAATATGGGCCACCTCATCACCTCGGATCCAGAAGGGGAGGACTCTTAATGTTCATAGCTGGTGGACTGGGTGATGGGAAATAGGTGCATGGATGGTGGACGGTCTGTCCTCTTTGGATCAGTGACAGTCCTTTGCTTGCTTGTTTGGTTTAGCCTCCCTTTTTGTGTGGTTTTGCCTGACCCTGTGTTGGAAAGCTGTGCTGGACTCTCCCATCCTCTTTTAACTACATATATATTTTGCAGGAATATGATAAAGTTAAAGAAGATATGAAACAGTGCTTTATCCAAAGGTGGTTATCCTATCACCATCTTAGAACTAGCATCAGAGAAAGCTAGGAACTTGAATAGAGAGGAAGTACTATTTCAATCCTCAAAAACAACATTGAAGAAGAAAAATAAGGGAAAAAAACAGCACACACAGGTTTATAACAACGTATAATATCAATCATAAAAAGATAAGACAGATTTTAAAAAAGCACTGACACTTTATCATAGAAGATCCAATAGTGGGACAGGAAATAAAAAAGAACCCTGAGATAACGTATAGGAAATCGAAATCTTTAACCGCTTAACCGCGACGCGAATTCTGCAGCGGTGCGGCGGTTTGAAAGAGAGGACGTGCGCAGCACTAGCGAGGTAGTGCTCGCGACGGCCGTTGGCCGAAGGAAGCACGGAAGGGGTTAAGAGATTACCTAGTTAAAAGTGAATATTTGGGAGAGGTACCTCAACAAACTTGGCTTAGACAGAAAGAAGGTTTCTGAAAATGTTCCAAATGTAAGGCGTGCCAGCATGGGGAAAATATGTCATCTCTCAAAACAGCTTTTAACAAAACTGTCAAGATACGAGGAGTTTTATCGTGCAAGACGAGTTTTGTGGTGTACATTTTAAAGTGCCCATGTATGAAAATATATGTGGGAAGCACCACTCTCCCAGTCCACAAAAGAATATTGCAGCACAGAAGGACCATCATCAATAAAGACCAAAGCTACCCGGTAGCTAGGCATTTTGTAAAGGAACACCATAGTGATCCATCGGTAATGACATACAGTTGCATAGCGCAAGTGCCAAAAAAGAGAAGAAGAGGAGATAGAGAAAGGCAGCTGAGGAAGTTGGAAACATACTACATCTTAGAACTAGATAGTAACGAACCCAATGGTCTTAATGTGGATGAGGAATTGTTTACATGCCTATATTGAACAACAAAAAATAATATCTTAATCTGCATAATCATCAGTAGGAGCAAAACAATGGAAATGAAAATAAATTGTTTTGGGTTGTTAGAGGACATAGATTGAGAGCACTTGCGATTTAGTTTTTAAATACTTAAGCACTTTAAAATGACTATTTATTGAAAATATACATGAGGATACACAAAGATCCCTGCAAGAAGGGGGATTTTGTTTGACTTAGAATATGAATAGTGAAAACAGTCATGCACTTTATGGGATTAGTAAAAGCACTTTAGAAGCACTAATGAGCACTAGCACTTTTAAAAAAGATCAAAAACAAAAATGAAACTTTGATATATAAAATCACAGTAAGAAAAGATCTATAAAAGACGATAAAAAGAAACTTGGCAGCTAAGGAACAAAGTACGCACTGTTTGCACTTTAGAATAATAATTGAACAATGGAACTGTCCAATGTATAAGAGGAATATATGTATAATGTGGCATTGCAAGCAAAATACAACTTTACTCTCATGTGTAAGGAACTGTCCTTTTTAAAGTTTTAAGGAGCTTTGAACACATTGAAAGGCGACATGCACGAATGCCACTAGATATTCCAAGATGGCCGCCATGTTTTTACTCTGTGTTTGTACTATTTGAACTGTGATGAAATATTGTCCTCTCTCTATGACCATGTTTTTTATTGGGAAATGTGTGTATTTAAACAAAACTTTATGTGTAATCCGACATCGTGAACAAGGCCATGAGAAAACGGCCGAAACGCGTAGATGTTTTTTCACTCAAAATAAAGAAAGCCAGATAAAACTAACCTACAGAGTGCTGGTTCTGCTTCTTTGGAGTATATGAGGCATTTGCAGATATATATATATATATATATATATTTATATATATATATATATATACATATATAATGGATGCGTTCTCGAATGTTGATGCTATTCCTGATATAATGCGTCATCTGATTTCATTACTTTTAAGTCAATCTCAGGTCGGTGCCACAGTAGATATCGGTGTACAAGCCCTAGTCTGAATATCATGGGGCATACTGAGACCTGTCATTGTAATGTCTAAGACTACCACACTTTCATGCACATTGTATGTCCTAATTTCTTAGATGAGTCGTCAGCTTTTACAAGTTATAATGATAAAATATAATGTGTGATGTTTTCTCAATAACCTTTGATCATGAAAAACAACATGATGTATAATGTATATATATATTTTTTTAATCTGTGTTTTATGGTCATTGTTATGACCGAATAAAGACTATTGACTGACTGACTGATAAAATAATACAAAATGTTTTCACTTAAAGAGACGATCATTGACATCATTATCCTGTACCATAGCTGAGACTCTCATGATGCCTATCATGTTAGCTCTGTTTACATTTACTAAATGTCCAAATCCCTTGGCTGGTGCTGAAAGAGACCCATATGAAGGTATTGTGTTCCTTGCATGTTATTAACGCAACATCGGCAGGCGTAAGATCCTCTGTGATCTTCTCCAGAGCCTCAGATCTGGTTCTCAATCTGTCATCAAGATTGTTCATTGTGCGTTCGACAGCTGTGGACTGTCTGACTTTTTTATCAAGATGATATAGCTATGTGATCACTGTCTGTATTTCCTGCCTGAGAACTGAAACACTCTCAATACCGCCATTACCATGCTCCCCGTTCCATGGGCTTGATCCCACTCCTCTGGAAAGAAAAGGTTTCTCTGAACCCTTCATAGATAATATACTCTTATTTGTTGGCATCTTCCGTGTCACAACCCATCCCCTTTGAAACCTGCCTATATGAGCCTTGCCAATGCTTCTTTTTTTCCCATGTGGACATGAACAGTAAATTCACATATAACAGTAGCATCTCATTGAAGAAAGGAGGAACCAGCAATTAAATATGGGCAGTGAAAATTATTTTTCTGAATGCTAAATGAAGAAGAAGTCATAGAGAATAGTCACAGTGCATGTCATACCAGTTCGGGAGTGGGATGTAGGGCCGCAAGGGCTACTGGCCCACATCCTTGGGGTCATTTGCCTCTGGGGTTATGAGATCCATCCTACTATAATTCTGCAAACTGGGGCAAGTACACCCTTTCCACACTTGGCTTTCAGGAATACCAGGGAGAGGAGTCAAAGTCTTTTCAAGGAAGTGTGGGGGCAGAGACTCAGAATTCAGCATATATGTTAATATACTGTTCAGCCCACTCCTTGCCTTAGGGAAAAAAAACACGTTAACATCAGAGCAAAACAAAATATTAACAGAGTAATGGGAGTTCAGCTGCAGGGTTCTATTTAACAAAACTGAGGGGCTCTGGCCAATTTCCACAGTTCACAGCCAACCAGTGTTCTAGCACAACTGCTGCAGTTCTCACAACACAATGACGTTCTAGCACAATTACTACAGCTCCCATATCACTATAGTGATGTAACAGCAACAGCAAGTTCATCGGGGAGAATCGGCACAGGTACGAGTTCACTTATTAGCATATGTAAGCAATTACTGTGTTTGGTAACCTAAAGTCAGTTCTGTTCATATCTTGCAATGGTTGCATTTGGTAATGAGCAGATCAACCATTAAAAAAAGACACAGTCTCCCAGTCTTTCAACACGGCCGTGTGTTACCCATCTGTGGGGCACAGCCCAGCATGGAGGTTATTAAGGTGTGCCCTTCATAGTACACAGTCTGTGTCTCTGTCAGTGGCTTCTCTGCCTATCAGTTCTTTCTTCTGAACAAGAACTTGACAGCAGTTCTTGGGCATCTTTGAATGAATGAATTAATTAATGATTTGATTTTCAAAGTGCAAAGAGCCTGCCCAAATGGTGCCCCAACACTTTTCAAATAAGAAAAAGCACCATCCAGTGCACCAACATTACACTGAAACAAACAACCAAGTCTTCAAGAGTTCCCAAAACTGATTCTCCAGTTTGATAAAGTGGATATCAGGAGGAAGTCCATTGCAAGCTTTAGCTGCTAGGTAGGAGAATGATCTTCCTCCCCTTCTTTGCAGTTCAAAAGTTGGAATTTGAAATAGTAGGGCCTTGCTTGATATAAGAATTCTGCTTGGAGGATAGGGCTGAAACCTATCCCGGATGTATGTTGGACCAGTGCCATAAAATGCTTTGTGAGCCAACAGTAGAGGTTTGAACTGGATACGCCTATTTTTGGTAGTTCAAGCCTCAATACCATGGGGGGCTACACTCCTACAACATTGTCTGCTTCGCAGGTCGCACATCTCGGCAGGCAGTGGCAGAATGGGTCCCTTGGGTCACTGCGGAGGTACAAGATGGCACACTGTTGCTTGGAGGGTGTCGATACAGCACGCGGTTCAATACATCAACCATGCAGGGAGACTGGGTGATCCCTCACAACTTGAGTCAGCATCAGTTGCACTCCTTCTCTCTCTGAGCAGGGAGGCAGGCCTCTAGGCACTGGGCAGTACCACTGCTCTCCAGCAAGTTGTGCAGGCTTCTGGTGATGTCCCTGGAGTTCTAGAAGACTGGCTGCCTCATTGACACCAACCCAGGATGACAGCAGCTCTTTGAATGCTCTGAGGATCTCTTCCTGCAAGATCACGAAGAACTTGGAACAAAAACAATGTAGGGTGGGTCCAACCGTTATCCTGATTTTCTTAGGCAGGGGATGCTGAATCACTGTCATTCCAGAAAACAGTTTGGGAAGTTCATTTTCATATTTCATTATCTGGCCGAAGTGCTCCTAGCAGGAGATTCCCAAAACATGAGTACAATGAAGTGTGAAGACTCTGCACCTAGCAGTCATCAACCTCTCTAAAGTAGCACTCAGCGAAAGACAAAAGGGCAGCCCCTGCCTAGAAACTTCCTTAACGTTAACAACAGAAGCTGTTGACTCACCTCACTACCATGCCATCTAGCAATGACAGTCCTCAGGAATGTAAATACAGCAATCCCCACTAAAAGGTCCTCAAAGAAATGTTTCCAACCTCCCATAATTCAGGGTCTGAGGCACCTTTCTTCAGCTTCAGGAATGCAGGCAATACACTTCTACTATACAGGGAAGCTGTATACCATCTTCCATCTTGGGCCATGTCAAACCAAGGGCAATCAAAAATGGATCCCACGGGTCCCAGAAAACACACTCTCACCACAACATGGACTCTTGCCACCATCCATACCTTACACACATGCTCTTGACATGCACATAGGATGTCCACTTAAGGGCCTGGATGAAACATCTAAGCAGAACTTTACACAAGTGTGGCAGGTAAAATGGTCTTTTCAGTAAAATAATCCACAAACATTGGCATGCTGTTTCATGCCCTCAACCTAGGACATGGACAGTAGACTTATGTCAATATTAACCTGGGCGGTGAACTCCGCTCTGCTCGCGGAGTTTGCAGAGTTTTCTGCACTCCGGGTTATGCGGAGATCGCGGAGTTTCCTCGCTCGCATTCGTCAACGTCAAGTTGGCGACCGCGAGCGAGGAAAATCAACCTCCCGGCGAGATTTTTCCTCGTTCACGATCATCAACATCAAGTTGGCGAGCGTGGAAAATCAACATCCCGGCGAGATTTCTCAACGCGGGGGTCAGGTTTCTCATTGCGAGTGGTCGCGTATGCTTTCGACAGCTCGCATTGAGAAACTGCCCGTTCGCGTTGAGAAAGCTGCCGCTGGAGTAAAAATCTACTCGAGCGGCAGAAAACAAGAGCAGGGACCGCTTGCACTGTGCATGGTGCTGTTCGCAATGATTGCACAGTGCGGACAAGCATCCGGCACTGTGCAATCACCGCGAACGGCATTTTTCTATCGTACTCCGCCGCTCGCGGAGCTCCACGTAGTGCGACAGAGTTTTTTTGCACTTTGCGGAGTTCCGCGTAGTGCAACTCCGCGAACTCCGCCCAGGGTTAGTCAATATAGAGGGCACACTTGATGCACCCCTCCAGGTCACAGAACAGGCTAAGGACCTGGGAATCACCATGGACAGGCCTCAGTGAACATGCTAGATTAGCATGTAAACTGGGCTAGCAAAAGGACACCAGTTTCATATGCAGTTGGGTCATCAGGATGATGATACATGTCTGTTTACCATCCAGGGGACAGTGCACATCTAGGTATCCACACTGGGAAGATCAGAAACATGCTTTGCTGTGTTAGCAAGGTGTATCGTCTGGATACAGGGTCAGGCCGTATATTAATTTCCGTCTGGAGGGTGGAGATCCATGATATTACTACTGCAGTATGTTATTGGAGGATAATACATTGGTTAAGTTATTTACACTCCTGCAAATGCTTGGCTGCAGTGATTTATTTTTGGTGACACATTTGGCCCGTTAAGACAGAGAATGCCCTCAAAATAGATGCAATTGCCTTGTGTGAACTCTGCCGAAAGAAATGTGACTGCGTGCTCTCCTGCCTGCTGAGGAAAGATGATCTTTCCAAGGCAAATAGCCCTTAAAGGTATACAGGTATTATTGTATTGAGGAGCCATTATGCGTATAAGGTCATCCCACCAGCATCATGGTTACTTGGCACTTGTGCACTTGAATATAGCGGAGTTTTGATAAAATATCGAGTCCAAAATATTGTGTGAACAAAATATTGTGTAAAGAGTATCGAGGACACGAATATCATGAAGGTCATTTTCTACGGGAAAGCAAAGTTTTACTATACTTAACTCCACACATATGTATCTTGACAATATATATATATATATATATCTTCAAGGTACGTAGATGTGGAGTTAAGAATAGCAAATCTATACCTATTTGCACTTACCCACTCGAAATTTCGATCCTCAGTTTTTTTGGCACGATATTCTGTCCACACGATGTTTTTGTCCTCGAGATTCTGTCAGTGGTCCGTTAGCCTAATGGTTGCATAGTTATGTAAACTGGTAAACTGATTGGTGTGAAATTCACAGTCTGAGTTTAACAGAAATAAGTTGAACATGTTGCAGTATTCCACTCTGCTAGCTCAGCTACTGTGATTGACCCGCCAATAATACATATGTCAATTTTGTTTGCAGTGACCTTGCTGAAGTGGCAGTACTTAATTTGAGCTGGTGGTTTTAATTGTCAGCACCGGCTCTAGTGACAGCCCCGACCGCATTGAAAATAAATAATACTAGTCCCTCACGCCATTATTATGGCTTGTGTGGCCTTTAGTAGTATGAATTGCCACACTTGTAGGAGTGCGATGGCTAGGGGTTATGTTGGTACTGTCATTGGCAGCCCTGGCAGACGCAATGCAGGGCACAGGCTGCAGTGGCCTTCCAAGAATGGCCCTGGCACTTAATGTTTTACAAATTAAGCACTGGGAAGGGGTATGACAGGGAAAATAAGTACACCGGGTCCAGATGCTGTCAATAGCAAATTTTTGAAGACATTAACTGCAGCATTTTTGATGGTCACGTTTTCTTCAAGTTATCACAGTTAACTTCCCCTGTTCAGTCGATGACATCTGAGAAACAAACGTGTAAGGCAAAAAACTGGAATATGAAATTTGTGGAACTTTGCCTGTATATTGACTTGAAGCCTCATTCACTTAATGGATTAAGCAAATATATGGAATAAATACATTTATGTTGCACAAAGTAAATACTCTAGTTGTGATCTTTTCTTCACTTAATCTTTAATCAACTTTGTTAATGTTGTTACTTGTTGTTACTTGTTTATATAAATGTGCACTTGTTAGTTGTTATGTACAGAAGCATCATCCTCAGACATATAAAACTCTCCAATCCTGGATATGATACTCAAACTCTTGCAAACTTGTGACAAATGAATGAACAGAACAGTAAAGCTTTGATTTTTTTGTCTAAATGCTAGCACATCTGGGGGCACAGGAAGACCACCGTGGAAGTGGTTTAATGACTTTGATGAATGGAGTAAAATTTGTCATATAAACATGTTACAGCAATTGTATACATTTCACTAGAAAGTACTAAACTTGACAGCAAACAAACATACAAACTAAGGGAAAAAGTAAATTAAATGATATGACTTTGCACCAGTCCCAACGCTAGACTTCTTATTAAGCCGACCCAGATAACTGTGTTTAATCTGCAGTCAGGAGGACACATTTAATATATCGTGCTGCTGAGTAATAATACAATTTAAGTGATGTTTGAATGAATTTGCTACCTGGGGACTGTACATGCAAGGGATATCACACATCATTGAGCAAACTTAAATCAATTATTCCACTAATCAAACTTTTTTGAAGAGCCAAAATAATTGCTATAGATATGCTCTCTTTCTAAATTTGAACGCCAAATCTTCCTATATTATCTAGATACAGCCAAAGCTTTTCTGACCCCATCTTATGAGTTTCTGTTAATTTGTCAGTGATATACCGAGGTGAGAATTAATGACTCTGGCTGGTATCTCCCTGTACATTAGCACAGATCATTGTTTGTAAACATTTATAATGAGATTATATGTATGCATCTAGATATGTGTATTTCTTTGTACAAATATGTATAATAACTATGGTCTTTAAAATATATAGATATTCTTTAGGTCTGTTCAACAAATGTATTGCATCTTGTGGCTCAAACTAAGTCGGATCAGTTCAAGTCACAAAATTATAATATCTTGCCTGACAAATGTGTGGCACACTCCTCTCCCCTTTATGCCGCAAGGGATTCTAACGACTCTAGTGTAGTAATAATCCTGATGTTTTTACAACTTTGGACTTTACTGCCCCTGTCGCCTTTAGCCTTGACGACACAAATAGAGCTATTGACTCCCTAAAATCTGGTAAGGCCCCTGGCCCGGATAAAATCCCCAGAGATTTATATAAATCAGAGTCTCTGATCTGGACAGTCTACTTAAATTTAATATCAAATGCAACAGCAGCGGGGGGTAAGGCGACGCAAGTGATCCCTCAAATTACATGCACATCAGCCTTATTGACAATGACCCAAAAATTTGTAAAACAAATTTTAGAGAAACTCCTTGACTGGGTTGATATAAACTAAATGTTGTCTCCACTGGTTTTAGAACGAACGTTGGCACAATCAATCAGATTTTTAGATTTGCAATTTTATACTGGAAATATGTTTTAATACAAAATCAAAACCTTTGTGGCTTTTATTGATCTAAGAGCCGCGTTTGATCTTATCCCACGTCCAAATTTATGGCGAGTTTTGATGAAAATTTGGGTCCCAGACAATCTTGTGCATCTAATTAATAAATTACATGAGAACAATTATGCTCAAGTTCGTTGGGGCCCAAATGGAAAACTAACGGACCGCATCCCCATTGAGAGAGGTGTACGCCAGGGTTGCGTTCTTGCACCCACCTTTTTCTCTTTATATATTAATTATGTTGTAGAAGCCTTGGAGCAATGTAGAAATGACTCCTCGGTCTTGAACAATAGAAAGATACCAATTCTTCTATTTGCCGACGACTCACTTCTTATCTCTAAGACACCCATGAGACTCCAAATTTTAATTGATAAGTTTTTAAGTTTTTGCAACTCTAGGGGTCTAGAGCTAAACGTGAGCAAAACGAAGTGTATGGTGTTTGAGAAGGCTAAGAGGAAGAGCCCTATTATCCGTGTAGGGAGTGAGGTTCTCGAAAGAGTACACAACTTTGATTATTTGGGCGTTAGACTTATGGATAACTACAGGTGGACAAGCCAAATGAACAAGAGCACCTTAATATTAGAGCACAGATCTAATGCCTTTATTAGATTTTATAATCAAACAACCTCACGTGTAATCTCACCTGCCCTGGAAATCTATCGTGCTACAGGGTGCAGCGCTCTATGGTGCTAAGATCTGGGGCTATGCTGACCCTCAATTGCTGACAATAGCGGAAAACAATTTCATTAGGAAATTGCTATGTCTTCCATCCAGCTCACCCCTTACCCCTTTGTACTTCGATGTGGGTTTGAAAAGAATTGCTTATTTGGCTGTTTTAAAAATTTTAGTATATGGGGTCCGACTTTGGACCACACCCGAGCTAGGAGTTTATAGAGATTCATTTATAGACTTATTAAAAACCCCAAGAGCTAGGCTCCTCCCATGGGTTAAAATTGTTTCAGTTTGGCTGGGGAAACTGGGGTTACAGAGCTTGGGGGATGACCCAACTGTGATTCGCAAAGATGATTTCAAGATGGTGAAAGCTCGTTATTGGGCTTATATAAATGATGGATATATACCAAAGAGCTCAAATGGCCCCCTGACAACTTTGTTTTTAGATTTTAAGTCTTTTCCCGCCTTTGAGAAGTTTTTAGATCTAATATCCCCGCCCGAGCTAGAAGTCTGTATATACGTTTTCACCATGGGTCTCTCCCTCTACGATCTTTTACCTGTAAATGGTACATGAAGCAAGACTCTATTACTTGTCCAGCACGTGGCCTGAATGACAAAGACGAGATACATATAATTTTTTTTGTCCTGAATATTGTAATCTACGTCGCAAATGGATTGTGCCCATTTGCCGTGACATGGGAACTTACAGACACTTGGTAGCGTTTAGGATTTTAAAACACGATACAACTCCAAAAATACTATTTGCAGTTAGTACATTTTTACAAGCAGTTTGGTTTAAAAGAATTAAAATTCTAAAACCTAATCCTTAATGTTGTGCTAACTAAACAAGTTTTTTAACTATCTTGCCCCTTGCACATGATTATTGGTTGCACTAGGCATGACCACTTTTTGGACTTATTGCATTGTCTTTCTTTTATTGCTTCTGTGGGAATGTTGTTCTATAAAATAGTATGATGTTGCTTGCATGTTCTTATTTTAAGACACTGATGATGTATTCTTGTTTGATTTTCTTATGGAACATGAGATGACTACTGTTATTTTACACATTTTTTATATATGCTGGATGAAATGTAAAAGGATTTATTGTATTTCTGGTTGTGTACACTTTGATGGTGAACTATAACCGAATAAAGTATTACTACTACTACTACTAAATGTATATATTACTTATGGATAAATAAATAAATAAATAAATATATATATATATATTCACTGAAAAAATCATAGGTTTCAGGGACGTTATAGTTAGTTGGACATGTCACTCGTACAAAACCATAGAAATTCCCCCGTTATAGTTAGTTCAGCTAACTATAACTCATGCCCCCGCAATGCACTGCTGATGTCGTCACATATTACATCATTCATGACATGGTCAGTGACATCACTGATGACATCACTGATGACATCTCAAATGACATCACTGATGACATCATCCAGTGACTGTGTGTTTCTGTAAAGTTTAAATATGTTTTATATATATGCCATGGTGTATTGAAGAATGAGTGGGTGTATAAGTGTCTGGATGAAGGATTTAGTAGGTGCGTGACTGACTGTATAAGTGAGTGATTAAATGTGTCTTACTGAATGCATGGGTTAGTGACTAAACTGTCTGAATGTGTGCATCAGTATGTCTGTTGTTGTGTAAGCTGCTGCATGTGTTGGTCAGTAGCTACATGAGTGTCTATATGGGTTATTGATTGGTTGCCTGAGTATTTGTATGGGAGACAGAGTGTGTGTGTGGGTGGCTGGGAGGTGTGTGACTCTGTGCATAGATGTGTGAGTGGTTGATTCACTGGGTGTATGGGTTCAAGAGTGCATGTGTAAACAGCTGTATGGGCGGGTGAGTGTGTGTATGGGTGTGTTGGTGAGAGATTGGATGTCTCAGTGTACATGTGTAAAAGGCAATGTATGTCAGAGTTGGAGTATATAAATGACTATACGTGAGAGTCAGTGATTGTGAGAGTGGCTGTATGGATGAGTGTGTACTTGTATCAGTGATTGTATAAGAGAGTAAGTATGTGTTAGTATATGTTTGAATAAGTGATGTGTTGTGTGTATAACTGTATAGGTGAGGAAATGGGAGTGTGATTGATTCTTTGCATGACTGACTAGGTGTGTGAGTAACTCCATGGATGAGTGGCAGTGTGTGAGTGTCTGTATAGGTGTATGAGTGCATATGATAGTGTTGTATTGATGAGTGACTGTATGTATGAGTGATTGTATGGGTGAATGAGTGGATGTGTGTGTAGACCTAGGAATCAGTGAGTGCGTATGTAGTAACTGGTATTGGTGTGACGATGGTTTTGAGAATGGTAGTCTGTATTTTACAGTGGGTGTATCAAAGGTTATATTAGAGTGTGAGGAGGTGCATTGTATTATCACGTGGATGATGCCATCAGTGATGTCAACAGTGATGTCATTTGAGATGTCATCAGTGATGTCATCAGTGATGTCACTGACCATGTAATGAATGATGTAATATGTGACGTCATCAGCAGTGCATTGCGGGCGCGCGAGTTATAGTTAGCTGAACTAACTATAACGGGGGAATTTCTATGGTTTTGTATGAGTGAAATGTCCAACTAACCTGGATAATTGGAGGAGTGAATCAGTACTGTGTAGGTGGATAGAGGTCTGCTTGGGTAGTGCACAGGGGATTGTAGCAGTGCATGTGTTAGTGCCTGGGTCACTCCATGAGTACATGGGTACTGACTGGAAGATTAGAGTACTGCAAGGAGAGTGCATAGTGAATTTATAAGTGCCTGGGTTTTGGCGGAGTGATTGGATAAGTACATGGTGCTCGCTGGGTGATTGGAGGAGTGCATGGGTAGTGACAGGGCAATGGCTGGACTGCATGGGTATGCTCAGGGTATTGTAGCAGTGCATGAGTTAGTGCATGGGTCATTGCATGAGTGCATGGGTAGTGACTGGCTGATTAGAGTGCATGGTGAATTTATAAGTGCTTGGGTTTTGGTGAAGTGATTGCATAAGTACACACATGTCCCATCAGGCCCGCCCCCTCCCTTCACCACTGTGCAAACGTGCCCCCCTGGCGGGGTTTAATTTGAGGGATTAATTCCCCTTGAATCCTGAGGGTCCCTGGGGGCCAACTAGCCCTCCATGTACCTCCAGTAAGCACCACAGAGCTGCGTTGCAGAGAGGTGGTCTGAGGCCACGCCCCTTTTTACACCTCTCTGCAACGCAACTCTGTGGCGCTTACTGGACGTACCTGGTGGGCTAGTTGGCCCCCAGGGACCCTCCGCATTCAAGGCGACTTAATTCCCCAACTTAAAACGCGCCACAGGGCGCGTTTGCACACTTGTCACATCAGGCCACGCCCCCTCCCTGCACCACTGTGCAAACGCACCCCCTGGTGCGTTGTAAATTGGGGGATTAAGTCCCCTTGAGTCCTGAGGGTCCCTGAGGGCCAACTAGCCCACCAGGTACCTCCAGTAAGCGCCACAGAGCTGCGTTGCAGAGAGGTGTAAAAGGGGCGTGGCCTCTGAACACCTCTCTGCAACGCAGCTCCCTGGCGCATACTGGAAGGTACCTGGTGGGCTAGTTGCCCCCAGGGACCCAGAGGATTGAAGGGGACTTAATCCCCAATTTACAATCTGCCAGGGGTGCGTTTGCACACTTGCTATGTCTGGCCCCGCCCCTCCCTGCACCACTGTGCAAACGCGCCCCCTGGCGCGTTGTAAATTGGGGGATTAATTCCCCTTGAATCCTGAGGGTCCCTGAGGGCCAACTAGCCCACCAGGTACCTCCAGTAAGCGCCACAGAGCTGCGTTGCAGAGAGGTGTAAAAAGGGGCGTGGCCTCTGAACACCTCTCTGCAACGCAGCTCCTGGCACATACTGGAGGTTCCTGGAGGGCTAGTTGGCCCCAGAGACCCTCAGTATTCAGGGGAATTAATTCCCAACCTACAACGCTCCCTTGCTGAGTGCTGCAGGGAGGGCGGGGCCTAGCCGCGATGCCGGCTTTTTAAAAAAAAAATTTTAAGAAGGGGGCTGTGTGGCCCCCTTCTCTTGCCTTTTTGGGCCCTGGGGACCCCATCCCCCAGGGCCTGGCCCCTTTTTTTTTTTTAAATGTAAATGGGAGGGGTGCTGCGTGGGCCCCCTCCCGTGGCCAATTCCGGCCCCGGGGACCCCATCCCCCGGGGCCGGCCTTTATTTATTAATTATTTTTTGGGGAGGGGGGCCACGTGGCCCCCCTCCCGGGCCACTTCTGGCCCCGGGGCCTGGCCATCCTTTTTTTTTTTTTTTTGGAGGGGGGCCGCGTGGCCCCCCTCCTCAGGCCAAATATGGCCCCGGGGACCCCATCCCCCGGGGCCTGGCCTCTCCTTTTTAAAAAAAAACATTTTGTACACAGGGGAGGGGGGCCGCGTGGCCCCCCTCCCGGGCCACTTCTGGCCCCGGGGACCCCATCCCCCGGGGCCTGGCCTCTTCATTGGGGACTGTGGGGGGTGCCCCAATGCCCCCACGGTCCCTGCCGGCTCCCCGCGTCCTGCGGGAGCCGGCATTGCTTTTCCACATGGGGAGCTGCTGACATGCAGCTCCCCTTGTGGAAAAGCAATGTGGTTTGAATTTTGTAGCGAGAGCAGGAAATCTGCTCTCGCTTACAAATCCAAACCACAGTTTGCTATGACAGGGCGGGAGCCGCACGGCTCCCGCCCTGCCATAGCAAACAGCTGTGTCCTGGGGGTGGGCACCCCGGGACACTGCAGGAGCCGGCCATGGGGGTGGCGGTCCCCAGGGCCATCACAGGCTCCAGGAGGGGGGCCGTGCGGCCCCCCTCCCTTCAATTACAAAGCCCCGGGGAGGTGGTGGTCCCCGGGGCTTGGAGGTCCGTAACAGACCCCCAAATTTGCATTTTAGTACCCTGGGGAGGTGGCGGTCCCCGGGGCTGCGGGGGGGCTGTGTGCCCCCCGCAAATAATTAATAAAAGGCCCGGGGGTGGCGGTCCCCGAGGCTTGGGGGGGCCTTGGAGGCCCCCCACACATTTAAAAATTAGCCCCGGGGGGTGGCGGTCCCCGGGGCTGCGTGCCCCCCCGCAACTCTTTAATCAAGCCCCGGGGAGGTGGCGGTCCCCGGGGCAGTATGGGGGGGATTGGGGCCACCCCAACACATTTTTTCAGTGCCCCCGGGACCTGGCCCACCCGGGGGCTTCAATGCAACGAAGCGCGGGAGCCCACGCTTCGTTTTTAAAAATATTCTCGGCCGGATTCGCGCACCCAGCGCGAATTCGGACGATTTGTTTTTTAACAAAATGCTTTTTTGGGCCCTGGGGGTCCTTGTGGGACCCCCTGAGAAGGCCTAGGGTTCAGGGTGTTTCTACCCTGCCCCCTTTTCTTGTTTTTCGCGTTTGTTTTTCTCTTTTCTTGTGACTTGGTTTGGCTGCCAACACGTCCTGGTTTGGAGTGTTGACAGCCAATTAGAATAAAGCTCGTGGTCGGGAGGGTCCGCGGATCCACTGCGCCTCTAGATATCGAAACTTTAATTTTTTGATTTTCTCAGCAACTACTGAACGGATTTACACCATTTTAAAAAAAGGGCGCTTTCTGAACCAAGCACTACCTTTTTGCCAAATTTGGTGTAATTCCGTTCAGCAGTTCGAGCTGTAGCCGTGTCTAAAGTTTCCTATGGGAAATTCATTTTCCGACCTCTGTTTTTCAATTTCTCAGGAACTACTGAACGGATTTACACCATTTAACAAAAAGGGCTCTTTCTGAACCAAGGGCTACCTTTTTGCCAAATTTGGTGTAATTCCATTCAGCAGTTCGGGCTGTAGCCGTGTCTAAAGTTTCCTATGGAAAATAACATGGAGAAAACACGTTTTGGGACCCCCCTTTTTTCTCGGCCCCCGCTTTGCGAATCACCCCGAAACTTTCAGGATAGGAGCTGACCGGAGCGGACCACAAGTTTTGAAAATTTCGCGAAGATTCGTCAACCGGCGCCAAAGTTATTGGGAAAAGAAAAAACGCTTTTCCTATGGAAACTAGGTCCTAACTATAACTATCTACTGGCGACCGCCAGTAGATAATAAATATTCAGCTGCAATTTGGTTCACACCTGGCGCTGCTCTGCTGCGGGTGCTGGCGATGGGCTGAACCATAGAGCCCCACACTTTTAATATTGCAAGAAAAACACCGCGCCCAGTATACTCGTAGTGCAAATTTAATGGCGACCACCACTACTCACCAACGCGTTTCAACCTCACAGGGTCTTTCTCACGGTAGGTGAGTCCTTCTTTGCTTTCCAAATTTATACTCTCCATTCACTGCTCATAATGAAGCATGATGGGAGTTGTAGTGTTTACAAATTTTCACGTAATTTTCAAGTCACAATAGTTACAATATTTACAAATCATATGTTTCTCGTCAATGTAGGGATATCTCACAAATGTATCTACTTCATTCACAAGGTATAGTACGAAATGCACGGCGAATATTTTCGAATCATATATTGCATCGTATATATACCTATAGTAATTCAAATGGTGGTCCCTAGATTCTAAGGTCTAGTATATATTGATGATTAGTACCCTGATGCACATTATAAGATATAAGTATGATTGCATAATTCTTGGTCTAGTACCCTTACTACAATCTCCCAGTTCATCCTTTGCAAATTATCAATTGCATTCAATTATTTATGATTTAATAAATATACAGTGGTTCTATAAATGTACATAAAGTTTCTCATCGTTGTTGAGCCCCATCGGTGTCTTAGTTCTGAGACGTATTATGTAACGGGATTCCAATTGTCTTAATTTTTTGGTTCTGTCTCCACCTCGTTCATTATGTCTTATTGTATCAAGACCAAAAAATCTCATCATGGTCCAGTCACCTTTTTGGCATTGTAGTAGATGTTTGGCTGTGGCATAGTTTAGACCTCTATTTTTGATTGCTCGTATATATTCTAGTATACGTTTACGTAACATGCATGTTGTGCTGCCTATGTATTGTAGGCCACAGTCACATTGTATCATATATCTCACATATGTTGTTTTGCATGTGATGTATTGTTTGATTGGAATTGTTCTTCCATCCATGTCCACAAAATGATCTTTATTTACACCTATTTTGCATGCTTTGCACACGTTGCATTTTACAAATCCCTTTCTTGCTTCCAATAGCCAATTTGGTGTTGGTTTTGGGTCTCGTAAGTTGCTTTTTACCAATTGATCTTTCAGTGATCTGGTTTTTCTGTAGGTGACTAGTGGCCTCTTGCCCAATAATTTGCCAATGTCTGGATCCTTTTCCACCAAATGCCAATGTTTTCGCACTGCATTTACGAATTTCTTTCTTTCTTTACTGTAGTTGATGATTAGTCTCGGCGTTTGTTGTTCTCTGTGTTGCATTTCCTGATGTTGCAGTTCTTTCTTTGGAATTAGTAGTTCCGCCCGCGATTTGGTTCTAACTTTCTTCAGGCAGGACCTCAGGTCTTTCTGTTTGTATCCTCTGCTCTGCATTCTTGTTAGAGTCTCATTGAATTTCTCTTCTGCATCCTCATCTTTAGAGCAATTTCTTTTCATCCGTATTAGTTCCCCATACAGGATGCTTTTTATTAATGAGGTTGGATGGAAACTTTCCCCATGAAGTATGCTGTTGGTGGCTGTTTCTTTCCTGTGTAAGGTGGAGTGGATGATACCTTGATCTATGTAAATCTGAGTATCCAGAAAATTGATGCTTGATTTACTAGTTACACATGTGAAAATGAGGTCAAACATATTTTTGAGATCCGGGATTTCAATTTTCTGATATATCTGTATATACAGATATATCAGAAAATTGAAATTGGCCAAAATTCACAAAAAAAAACCTAGTGAGTTCACTGATCAAATACCAAACCCATGTGATCAAAGCAAGAACAATGCCTTAACTATAGAACAGGTCCCGGATCTCAAAAATATGTTTGACCTCATGTTCAATCTTGATGAGGAGGAAATGTCAGAAAATGAAATACTCAATGAACTTTCAAGAGAAACGGATCAACACGTCTCTAGTAAACTGAAGAGCAAATCAAAGTATTGTCCCACATTATCACCAGGGAACAAGATCGACCTTTTCTCTGATGCTGTAAATTGTGAAATTGAAAAGGTAATCAAATCAAGACAACCGAAAAGAGAAAATCTAACATTGAAAGAGCAGAATGCTATTAAACAACTGATGGATAATGACCAGCTAGTAATAAAACCCGCTGACAAAGGGGGAAACATAGTTCTACAGAACAGACAGGACTATACAACAGAAGCATATAGACAACTAAATGATAAGACCAAATATGCCAAATTATCATCTAGCCCCATAAATCAAATGACGATGGAGTTCACGAGACATTTAAAACAATGGCATGACAGAAATCTCATAAATTTTGATGAATATAAATTTTTGATGAAGGAAAATCCAACAGTACCAACAATATACTTCTTGCCGAAAATTCCCAAAACTCTCACAAACCCTCCAGGAAGACCTATCGCCTCTTCCTGTGATTCCCTTTATGAGAACTTATCAACGTATGTAGATACATATCTGGCACCAATAGCACAACGATTAAGCTCTTATATAAGGCATACTAGTGATTTTTTGTGAATCCTAACTGGCATTAGTTGGAATGAGAACTACATAATGGCAAACATTGATGTAGTATCTCTTTATACATCAATTGAACACAAAATAGGACTACAAGCGTGTGCCTATTTCTTAAAACAAAGAAAGATCACAGAATTATGGCATTCTGAAATGCTATTGAAGATGATTGAGATATGCTTGACCAATAATGTTTTTTATTCAATCATGAACTTTTCCATCAAACGTGTGGGACCGCGATGGGCATTTCCTTTTCACCCAACTATGCCAATATCACAATGGGTTGGTGGGAAAAGGAAATTGCATGGGGAACCAACCACCATGAAGACTTGGACAACAAAATCTTATGGGTCAGATATATTGACAACCTATTCCTTGTAAGGAATAGAGATGAAAACAGCTTCCAGCATTACTTTAAAAAATTGAATCAGAATGAAATTGGACTCTCGTTCACATGTGTAACTAGTAAATCATGCATCAATTTTCTGGATACTCAGATTTACATAGATCAAGGTATCATCCACTCCACCTTACACAGGAAAGAAACAGCCACCAACAGCTTACTTCAAGGGGAAAGTTTCCATCCAACTTCATTAATAAAAAGCATCCCGTATGGGGAACTAATACGAATGAAAAGAAATTGCTCTAAAGATGAGGATGCAGAAGAGAAATGCAGAGCAGAGGATACAAACAGAAAGACCTGAGGTCCTGCCTGAAGAAAGTTAGAACCAAATCGCGGGCGGAAATACTAATTCCAAAGAAAGAACTGCAACAACAGAAAATGCAACACAGAGAACAACAAACGCCGAGACAAATCATCACCTACAGTAAAGAAAGCAAGAAAATCGTAAATGCAGTGCGAAAACATTGGCATTTGGTGGAAAAGGATCCAGACATTGGCGAATTATTGGGCAAGAGGCCACTAGTCACCTACAGAAAAACCAAATCTCTGAAAGATCAATTGGTAAAAAGCCACTTACAAGACCCAAAACCAACAACAAATTGGCTATTGGAAGCAAGAAAGGGATTTGTAAAATGCAACGTGTGCAAAGCATGCAAAATAGGTGTAAATAAAGATCATTTTGTGGACATGGACAGAAGAACAATTCCAATCAAACAATACATCACCTGCAAAACAACATATGTGATATATATGATACAATGTGACTGTGGCCTACAATACATAGGCAGCACAACATGCATGTTACGTAAACGTATACTAGAACATACACGAGCAATCAAAAATAGAGACCTAAACTATGCCACAGCCAAACATCTACTACAATGCCAAAAAGGTGACAGGACCATGATGAGATTTTTTGGTCTTGATACAAGAAGACACAATGAACGAGGTGGAGACAGAACCAAAAAATGAAAACAATTGGAATCCCGTTACATAATACGTCTCAGAACTAAGACACCGATGGGGCTCAACAACGATGAGGAACTATATGTACATTTATAGAACCACTGTATATTTATTAAATCATAAATAATTGAATGCAATTGATAATTTGCAAAGGACGAATTGGGAGATTGTAGTAAGGGTACTATACCAAGAATTATGCAATCATACTTATATCTTATAATGTGCATCAGGATACTAATCATCAATATATACTAGACCTTAGAATCTAGGGACCACCATATCAATTACTGTAGGTATATATACGATGCAATATATGATTCGAAAATATTCGCCGTGCATTTGGTACTATACCTTGTGAATGAAGTAGATACATTTGTGAGATATCCCTACATTGACGGGAAACATATGATTTGTAAATATTGTAATTATTGTGACTTGAAAATTATGTGAAAATTTGTAAACACTACAACTCCCATCATGCTTCATTATGAGCAGTGGATGGAGAGTATAAATTTGGAAAGCAAAGAAGGACTCATCTACTGTGAGAAAGACCCTGTGAGGTCGAAACGCGTTGGTGGAGTAGTGGTGGTCGCCATTAAATTTGCACTAAGAGTCTACTGAGTGCAGCGTTTTTCTTGATATATATATATATATATATATATATATATATATATATATATATATATATATATATATTATTCTATGCTTAACATGTTTATAGGTCACTGCATACGTTTCATATACGTTATTTGATTAAATGCTTATGGGTCTCTGTTTTATTCATCTATCACAGTATGTAAATATTATCATAACTATTTTATCTACAAGTGCTTCACTATTAAAAATATTGAGTAAAATATTGAGTAAAAGATACATTTAACAAAAAATAGTTATAAAAATACACAAATAAATTATCTTCAAGTACAGCAACACTTCAATAAATCTAATCGGAGAACCTTGGATCGGTGTGGCTCGTTGCTTACTAGAAAGTGTAAGCGTGGTGGTGGATACAATTGAGCGGGGCGCCCGCTCTAAAACGAGCCCCAACCCGGATGGAAGGGCGTTTTTTAGCGCCATTGAACTGCAATTTGATTTTTGAAATCAACCTCGAACGCCCGCCGGCAGCATACATGACTCGCCGTGCGACCGACTCGGAAGAATCAGCTCTGTGAAAACATTCAAGGTATTTCCGTTTGGAAAACATATACAAGTCGATAGACGGTGTAGTTAGCTGCCAGGGTTCGTTGGATACTGAAAATCAACAACGCGATCCAAAAGGTGGAAGATCTGACGATCAAAGTGCATTGTGGGCAATGGAGTTCCTGAAAGGCAGAGAGGAATCTGCTAGTTTAATATTAAAAAAAACTACAATGGAGAGTAATCGAGAGGGATCGAACACTCCCCAATCGCAAATGACATCAAATTTGAAACAAAAAGGAAACCTTTTGGAAAAATTACGGAAGAAAGAGCTGAGCCGATGGTGGGAGGCGACCTCTCTTCAAAACTATCTAGAGGTCGATCGTATCCCAAGAGGACTCCGAATATTTATTGTGCCCACATTAAATAATCCTAAACAGCAAGTATTGAAAGCATGGATGGAAAATACTACGTCCTGTTCAAAGACCATGCTGCAGATCCTAATAAAAAACGCATGGGAAGAACATAAGGATTTAGTTGAACAGATACAACAATTATTGGATGAAATGGCAAAAGAGTCAGACCAAAATGAAGTGAAAAAAACTCTGACAGGAATCAATGACAGAATCAAGATCTTTGAAAAAGAAATTATAGAACGTAAACAACGTAAATTTGAAAGAGATGAGAGAGATTATCGGTGCGGAAGAATTCTGACATTCGCTAGGAAATTTGACAAACTCCACTCCATCCTCAATAAAGATCGAGCACTGGGAGCAGCAGACAGAGGAAGATGGGAGTCTGGTACTAGCCTCAGCTCTGACATGGGCTCTATTGATAGCAACACCTCAAACCCCTCTGAAATTGTGTCTTTTTCCGAGGAACTGCGCCTCCTACAGGAAATGAACGAACAGTCAATAAGAGGGAGAACAAGGGGCAGAGGCAGAGGAGGCAAAACAAAAGCGAAAGAAGGAGAAATCGCTGCAAACAAAAACAGCAATACTGGCATGGGAACAAGGGGCCAGCCCAGGAAGGAGAAGTAATGGCCGTACAACAACTAACGGTATTGAATCTATCTAAAAGACATTTAACTGACATTGAAGAAGAAGTACTTAAATTGGGTCTCACATTTTGTACTGACATACCACTTAATTATACACAAACACGCATTGACCTTTATCTGTTTACACGCAAACTCAAACTTTACAAGATACATAATTTTAGAAAGAAGAGTGAGCGCACTACACAAGATAGCAGGCAAACAACGTCATTATGCATTGAAGACTTAAATATTCTTATGACACTCCAAGCACTTGAAGAAACACCTGAAATTCAGGGTACTCAAGTTGTAGACCCTTCAGATTCTAGCAATATTTCTGTTCTATCCAGTCTAGGTGTTGAACAAACAGCGCCTAGTATGACAGCGTTGAGAGCCAAATCCAAGTATATGCCACAAATTACCAGGGACAACATAGACATCTTCCACGAAGCTGTGAATCAAGATATTTTACAGCTATTAAATAAGCCAGTTGATAATTCAAATATAACAAAGGCACAGAGGAATGCCATATCATCATTACAGAATGATGAAAGCATTATAATTAAACCCTCAGATAAGGGCGGGAACATCATTCTGTGGGATAAAAAAGACTACATACACGAGGCTATGAGGCAACTTAGCGATACTGTATGTTATACGAGAGTGGATAAATCCTATTTAGTGGGATTACATGATAGATTTAATAATCTGTTAAAAAAGTGGTCTGATGACAATTTATTAAATTGGGATGAGCAGCAATTCTTGAAAAATAGCACACCAACAATTCCTACTCTCTATCTACTCCCCAAGGTACACAAGGACCCACTACATCCACCAGGGCGTCCAATAATCTCATCAAAAAATAGTCTTTTTGAGAAAGTATCTGTTTATGTTGACCATTTTCTGTCTGGATATGTGAAGGATTTAACATCGTATGTGAGAGATACGAAGGATTTTTTGCAAAAAATTGAAAATTTACATTGGAATGATGATCAATGGCTAGTATGCTTGGACGTCGAAAGTCTTTATACTAACATTAGACACAGAGACGGTCTTAAGGCCTGTGAACATTTTTTAAAAACAAGAAGTTTGCATCTACTATCCCACACAAACATGTTGTTACAAATGATAGAGATATGCTTGACTGAAAATGTGTTTTTGTTTAATGGGCAACTGTATAAACAGATACAGGGCACATCGATGGGCACCTGCTTCGCTCCCAGCTACGCCAATCTTTTGGTGGGCTGGTGGGAGAAGCAGGTGCTCTGGAGTGATCACATGGAACATTGGACAAGTAAAGTGAACATATGGCTAAGGTACATCGACGATGTCTTTTTGTGTATGGGAGGGCGGAGAAGCAGAACTTTTACAGTTTGTTGATGTACTGAATCAAAATACTGTTAATCTTAAATTTACGATGCATCATAGCCAACAAACAGTAGAATTTCTTGACATTAGATTGACAATTGAGAACAACCAGTTGACAACAGATCTTTTTAGGAAAACAACAGCGGGTAATTCCATACTACACTCAGCTAGCTGCCACCCCCCAATTTTAGATGGAGTATTCCATTCAGTGAATTTTTAAGAGCTAAAAGAAACTGTAGCTCTGAGGGGAATTATCAAAGAAACAAAAAAGAGATGAAAGCTAGATTTCGAGCCAGAGGTTATTCACCAAAAATGTTGAAAATAGGTGAAAATAGAGCTGACTCCATTAAGAGAAACGAAGCCCTTTACCAAGCACCAAAAATTAAACAGAGTGGAGAGGGATCACCGATCAGGTTGATTACAACATACAGTACTCAATCTGCACTGTTTCATAGAATAATTAAGAGAAGGTGGGATATTCTCACACAGGATCAAATGTTGAGAGAAAAATTGGGATGCCATCAGTCCATAACATACAGAAAGGGCCCCTCTCTCAAAGACATGTTAGTCAGAAGTCATATGGAATCTCGTAAATCCACCTGGCTTGAAAAAACTGGTGGTTTCCACAAGTGTGGAAAATGTAAAGCGTGTAGTAACAGCCAGAATGTCAGTGAAGTAAAATTACAGAGAACCAATAGACAGTGGGTCATAAGGAAAAACATCAGTTGTGGGACGGATTTTGTCATTTATGTAATCACTTGCCCTTGTGGCAAGTGGTACATTGGGTCCACCACATTTCCCGTGAAGAAGAGGATCTTAGAGCATTGGCGAGCCATCACGAACAAAGATTTTAGTTACAGTACTGCTAGACATTTTAACCAGGCACATAATGGGGATTGGACCGTTGCTAAATATTTTGCCTTAGACACTATCCCCAAGAACCCAAGAGGAGGCAATCGAGTCCAATCGCTTAGGAGATCCGAATCTAGGTTTATCTTGCAAGCAGGGAGCGTTTCTCCATTTGGAATGAATAATGATGAGGAGATGCATGTGCATCTGTAATTCTGCCTTTTATAAATAATGAATTCAGGAACTGGAGTTTACACATTATATGAAGATATCATTTTAAATTCACTGTAAATATTCACTGTTTAATTCCTTATTTGACATGTGTTTTGCTAATTTGAGAATCAAAGTTAGGTGTGAGAATATTAGATACAATGACAAATTATTCTTAGAATTTGAGTGTGTTTCTTTATGATTGAATACTTCAACTCCATCAATATTCTAAGGAATTGTGAATATTGAATATACTATCTGTATAAAATGCATAGAATATGTTACTAACTGAATTGTTGATTTTGTTTTTTTACAGATCCATTATGGATTTACTTGAACACCTTCTTCACAGCTAAATATAGAAAGTATGACCACAGGGAACCGGATGTTTTTTTGAACAACCGCTCTCTATCATCTAGTATATTTTTTTAAAGCTAGTGAATTAGGATATCATGTTATAGAAGGTACTAAACCATGATTTACGTTGAATCTATGGAGGTTCTGAGAAAGAAACCATTCTATTTTTTGTAAAGCGTTAAAACAATTTAATAGAAAATTATGCAATGTGATACATATATACGGGGTACTATACCCATAATGATTTGTGTGGAGATTTATGAAGTAGGGTCTTTCTAACTGAACATATTTAATTTTGAATTGGTCTGATAATGATGAAATTCATATTACGAAAATTTAGTGAAAATGTATAAAATTAATTTTGTTTGTAAAACACATAAGGTCAAATGCACAATGATTTTGTTTTGGACAAAGGTGTGGTATATATGTTTTACACTTTTTTAGTATTGGTGAATTGGATTTGTATATAGTCTTTTTTCAATGTCTGCATCATGTGTGATGTTTGCTAAAGTTATTAAAAAAAATGTGTACTCAGGGTAAAGGTCATGTGACCAAGAGCTGTTGAGCTCGAAACGCGTCTTTTTTGTGCCCGTGAATAAATCTAATCGGAGAACCTTGGATCGGTGTGGCTCGTTGCTTACTAGAAAGTGTAAGCGTGGTGGTGGATATATATATGTATATATATATATATATATATATATATTCACTGAAAAAACCATAGGTTTTAGGGACAGTTATAGTTAGTTGGACATTTCACTCGTACAAAACCATAGAAATTCCCCCGTTATAGTTAGTTCAGCTAACTATAACTCGCGCCCCCGCAATGCACTGCTGATGACGTCACATATTACATCACTCATGACATGGTCAGTGACATCACTGATGACATCACTGATGATGTTTCAGGTGGTGTTTCAGCGTTTGGGGCAGTGCAGTGGTGTTCGAGCAGTAAAGGGGGTCATGCTGGGGGTGGTGTTTCAGGGTTTAGGGCAGTGCAGTGGTGTTCGGGCAGTGTAGGGGGCGGTGCAGGGGGTGGTGTTTCAGGGTTTAGGGCAGTGCAGTGGTGTTCGGGCAGTGTAGGGGGTGCTGCAGGGGGTGGTGTTTCAGGGTTTAGGGCAGTGCAGTGGTGTTCGGGCAGGGTAGGGGGTCATGCAGGGGTGGTGTTTCAGGGTTTAGGGCAGTGCAGTGGTGTTCGGGCAGTGTAGGGGGTCGTGCTGGGGCTGGTGTTTCAGGGTTTAGGGCAGTACAGTGGTGTTTGGGCAGTGTAGGGGGTCGTGCTGGGGCTGGTGTTTCAGGGTTTAGGGCAGTGCAGTGGTGTTCGGGCAGTGTAGGGGGTTGTGCTGGGGCTGGTGTTTCAGGGTTTAGGGCAGTGCAGTGGTGTTCGGGCAGTGTAGGGGGTCGTGCTGGGGCTGGTGTTTCAGGGTTTAGGGCAGTGCAGTGGTGTTCGGGCAGTGTAGGGGTCTTGCTGGGGCTGGTGTTTCAGAGTCTAGGACAGTGCAGTGGTGTTCGGGCAGTGTAGGGGGTCTTGCTGGGGCTGGTGTTTCAGTGTTTAGGGCAGTGCAGTGGTGTTCGGGCAGTGTAGGGGGTAGTGCTGGGGGTGGTGTTTCAGGGTTTAGGGCAGTGCAGTGGTGTTTGGGCAGTGTAGGGGGTCATGCTGGGGCTAGTGTTTCAGGATTTAGGGCAGAGCAATGGTGTTCAGGCAGTGTAGGGGGTTTTGCTGGAGGTGGTGTTTCAGGGTTTAGGGCAGTGCAGTGGTGTTCGTGCAGTGTAGGGGGTGGTGTTTCAGGGTTTAGGGCAGTGGTGTTCAGGCAGTGTAGGGGGTCTTGCTGGGGTTGATGTTTCAGGGTTTAGGGCAGTGCAGTGGTGTTCGGGCAGTGTAGGGGGTCGTGCTGGGGGTGGTGTTTCAGGGTTTAGGGCAGTGCAGTGGTGTTCCGGCAGTGTAGGAGGTCGTGCAGGGGGTGGTGTTTCAGGGTTTAGGGCAGTGCAGTGGTGTTCGGGCAGTGTAGGGGGTCGTGCTGGGGGTGGTGTTTCAGGGTTTAGGGCAGTGCAGTGGTATTCGGGCAGTGTAGGGTGTCGTGCTGAGGGGTGGTGTTTCAGGGTTTAGGGCAGTGCAGTGGTGTTCGGGCAGTGTAGGGGGTCGTGCAGGGGTGGTGTTTCAGGGTTTAGGGCAGTGCAGTGGTGTTTGGGCAGTGTAGGGGGTCGTGCAGGGGGTGGTGTTTCAGGGTTTAGGGCAGGGCAGTGGTGTTCGGCCAGTGCAGGTGGTCTTGCTGGGGGTGGTGTTTCAGGCTTTAGTGCAGGGATGTTCGGGCAGTGTAGGGGGTCTTGCTGGGGGTGGTTGTTTCAGGGTTTAGGGCAGTGTAGTGGTGTTCGGGCAGTGTAGGGGGTCTTGCCGGGGCTGGTGTTTCAGTGTTTAGGGCAGTGCAGTGGTGTTCTGGCAGTGTAGGGGGTCATGCTGGGGCTGGTGTTTGAGGGTTTAGGGTAGTGCAGTGGTGTTCGGGCAGTGTAGGGGGTCGTGCTGGGGATGGTGTTTCAGGGTTTAGGGCAGTGCAGTGGTTTTCGGGCAGTGTAGGCGGTCGTGCTGGGGCTGGTGTTTCAGGGTTTAGGGCAGTGCAGTGGTGTTCGGGCAGTGTACGGGGTTGTGCTGGGGCTGGTGTTTCAGGGTTTAGGGCAGTGCAGTGGTGTTCGGGCAGTGTAGGGGGTCGTGCTGGGGGCGGTGTTTCAGGGTTTAGGGCAATGCAGTGGTGTTCGGGCAGTGTAGGGGGTCGTGCTGGGGCTGGTGTTTCATGGTTTAGGGCAGTGCAGTGGTGTTCGGGCAGTGTAGGGGGTCGTGCTGGGGGTGGTGTTTCAGGGTTTAGGGCAGTGCAGTGGTGTACGGGCAGTGTAGGGGGTCTTGCTGGGGGTGGTGTTTCAGGGTTTAGGGCAGTGGTGTTCGGGCAGTGTAGGGGGTCTTGCTGGGGGTAGTGTTTCGGGGTTTAGGGCAGTGCAGTGGTGTTCGTGCAGTGTAGGGGGTCGTGCTGGGGGTGGTGTTTCAGGGTTTAGGGCAGTGCAGTAGTGTTCGGGCAGTGTAGGGGATCGTGCAGGGTGTGGTGTTTCAGGGTTTAGGGCAGTGCAGTGGTGTTAGGGCAGTGTAGGGGGTCGTGCTGGGGGTGGTGCTTCAGGGTTTAGGGCAGTGCAGTGGTGTTCGGGCAGTGTAGGGGGTCGTGCAGGGGGTGGTGTTTCAGGGTTTAGGGCAGTGCAGTGGTGTTCGGGCAGTGTAGGGGGTCTTGCTGGGGGTGGTGTTTCAGGGTTTAGTGCAGTGGTGTTCGGGCAGTGTAGGGGGTCTTGCTGGGGGTGGTGTTTCAGGGTTTAGGGCAGTGCAGTGGTGTTCGGGCAGTGTAGGGGGTCTTGCCGGGGCTGGTGTTTCAGTGTTTAGGGCAGTGCAGTGGTGTTCGGGCAGTGTAGGGGGTCGTGCTGGGGCTGGTGTTTGAGGGTTTAGGGTAGTGCAGTGGTGTTCGGGCAGTGTAGGGGGTCGTGCTGGGGATGGTGTTTCAGGGTTTAGGGCAGTGCAGTGGTTTTCGGGCAGTGTAGGCGGTCGTGCTGGGGCTGGTGTTTCAGGGTTTAGGGCAGTGCAGTGGTTTTCGGGCAGTGTACGGGGTTGTGCTGGGGCTGGTGTTTCAGGGTTTAGGGCAGTGCAGTGGTGTTCGGGCAGTGTAGGGGGTCGTGCTGGGGGTGGTGTTTCAGGGTTTAGGGCAGTGCAGTGGTGTTCGGGCAGTGTAGGGGGTCGTGCTGGGGCTGGTGTTTCATGGTTTAGGGCAGTGCAGTGGTGTTCGGGCAGTGTAGGGGGTCGTGCTGGGGGTGGTGTTTCAGCGTTTAGGGCAGTGCAGTGGTGTACGGGCAGTGTAGGGGGTCTTGCTGGGGGTGGTGTTTCAGGGTTTAGGGCAGTGGTGTTCGGGCAGTGTAGGGGGTCTTGCTGGGGGTAGTGTTTCGGGGTTTAGGGCAGTGCAGTGGTGTTCGTGCAGTGTAGGGGGTCGTGCTGGGGGTGGTGTTTCAGGGTTTAGGGCAGTGCAGTAGTGTTCGGGAAGTGTAGGGGATCGTGCAGGGGGTGGTGTTTCAGGGTTTAGGGCAGTGCAGTGGTGTTCGGGCAGTGTAGGGGGTCGTGCTGGGGGTGGTGCTTCAGGGTTTAGGGCAGTGCAGTGGTGTTCGGGCAGTGTAGGGGGTCGTGCAGGGGGTGGTGTTTCAGGGTTTAGGGCAGTGCAGTGGTGTTCGGGCAGTGTAGGGGTCATGCTGGGGCTGGTGTTTCAGGGTTTAGGGCAGTGCAGTGGTGTTCGGGCAGTGTAGGGGGTCTTGCTGGGGGTGGTGTTTCAGGGTTTAGGGCAGTGGTGTTCGGGCAGTGTAGGGGGTCTTGCTGGGGGTGGTGTTTCAGGGTTTAGGGCAGTGCAGTGGTGTTCGGGCAGTGTAGGGGGTCTTGCTGGGGGTAGTGTTTCAGGGTTTAGGGCAGTGCAGTGGTGTTCGTGCAGTGTAGGGGGTCGTGCTGGGGATGGTGTTTCAGGGTTTAGGGCAGTGCAGTGGTGTTCGGGCAGTGTAGGGGGTCATGCAGGGGGTGGTGTTTCAGGGTTTAGGGCAGTGCAGTGGTGTTCAGGCAGTGTAGGGGGTCATGCTGGGGGTGGTGTTTCAGGGTTTAGGGCAGTGCAGTGGTGTTCGGGCAGTGTAGGGGGTCGTGCTGAGGGTGGTGTTTCAGGGTTTAAGGCAGTGGTGTTCGGGCAGTGTAGGGGGTCGTGAAGGGGGTGGTGTTTCAGGGTTTAGGGCAGTGCAGTGGTGTTCGGGCAGTGTAGGGGGTCGTGCTAGGGTATGTGTTTCAGGGTTTAGGGCAGTGCAGTGGTGTTCGGGCAGTGTAGGGGGTCGTGCAGGGGCTGGTGTTTCAGGGTTTAGGGCAGTGCAGTGGTGTTCGGGCAGTGTAGGGGGTCGTGCTGGGGTAATGTTTTAGGGTTCAGGGTAGTGCAGTGGTGCTTGTGTAGTGTAGGGGGTCGTGCTGGGGTTAGTGTTTTAGGGTTTCGGGTAGTGCAGTGGTGTTTGTGTAGTGTAGGGGGTCATGTTTTAGGCTAGTGCAGTGGTGTTTGGGTAGTGTAGGGGTCGTGCTGGGGGTAGTGTTTTAGGATTTAGGTTAGTGCACTGGTGTTTGGGTAGTGTAGGGGTCGTGCTGGGGGTAGTGTTTTAGGGTTTAAGGTAGTGCAGTGGTGTTTGTGTAGTGTAGGGGGTCGTGCTGGGGGCAGTGTTTTAGGGTTTAGGGTAGTGCAGTGGTGCTTGTGTAGTGTAGGGGGTCGTGCTGGGGGTAGTGTTTTAGGGTTTATGGTAGTGTAGTGGTGTTTGTGTAGTGTAGGGGGTCATGTTTTAGGGTAGTGCAGTGGTGTTTGGGTAGTGTAGGGGGTCGTGCTGGGGGTAGTGTTTTAGGATTTAGGTTAGTGCAGTGGTGTTGGGGTAGTGTTTTAGGGTTTAGGGTAGTGCAGTGGTGTTTGTGTAGTGTAGGGGGTCATGCTGGTGGTAGTGTTTTAGGGTTTAGGATAGTGCAGTGGTGCTTGTGTAGTGTAGGGGGTCATGCTGGGGTAGTGTTTTAGGGTTTAGGGTAGTGCAGTGGTGTTTTTGTAGTGTATGGGGGTCATGTTTTAAGATGCAACGCTCCAATACCTGACCAGTCTGCTCTACATAAAACTGCAAAAAAACTAAAAATAAAAAGTGTTTTGCACACTTTTGTCATTGGGCTATATGTGGGCTACATCTGGGTAATATTTGTGCTACATTTGGGCTCTTTTTTCACTGGTGGCCATCTTGGAAGACTTCTTTGTTATGAAGTTTCCTAATTTCCTCATTTACTGCAGTCTCCTCAGTAGGAAATGCTTTCAGTTTTTTACTTTGATTCCATCAAGAAGGCATTCAGATGTGTCACACATTTGCCATAAATTCAGAATGTTAGCACTCTAGTTGTTCATTAGATCACTGTAGTAAAGCTACTGCTCACCAAGGAGTTAACTGGAAGTCTACTGCTGGTATTGAAAGTGATTGTTTCAGTCTGCATGTCAGAATTTTCTAATGAAATAGAAGAGGATTTGAGATCTCACTTAAAACATGCACTAAATTTTCTTTTTGCAGCACTAACCATAATTTCTATGGCAAAATGAACCCCTTCATTTTGTTCCTTTTTAAATTAAATGTTTTAAGTGTTACCAGTTTATTCCAATAAAGATGGCTTCAGGTGTGCCATACTTTTGTCATAAGTAAGGCTGTTAGCACTCTAGTTGTTCTTTAGAACATTCTGGGAAGCTGCAGTAGAACACAAAGGCATCAACTGACAGGCTGCTCCTGTTGAAATATAACAGGAAGATATTTGAGATCTCACATAAAACATGTCCTAATTTTTCTTTCTACAGCACTAACCATAATTTCTATGGCAAAATGAACCCCCTCATTTTGTTCCTTTTTAAATTAAATGTTTTAAGTGTTACCAGTTTATTCCAATCAAGATGGCTTCAGGTGTGCCATACTTTTGTCATAAGTAAGACTGTTAGCGCTCTAGTTGTTCTTTAGAACACTCTGGGAAGCTGCAGTAGAACACAAAGCGATACAAAAGGGGATGATGGACGGAACGTTTGAGCCAATCAAACACTCACCCCCAGTCAACTGATCTGGGTTTAATCCATCATCATTCTTTAGCTCACTCCACCACCCCAGTTCAGACATGGCCATATGCAAATCAGTCTGACCCTGTGCCTCATGGGAACAGTCCAGCCCGAACTACCAAGCCATGTCTTCCCTGGACCGGAAACAAGCATCCTAGGACCGGTTTCTGGCATTCCAGCCGTCATCAGCCAGGCTTGCTTGAATCCAGTGGCAAAGTGAGCAAGAGACCCACGTCTGGGCATACCCCCGCCAACTTAGGGCGAACAAAGCGATACAAAAGGGGATGATGGACGGAACGTTTGAGCCAATCAAACACTCACCCCCAGTCAACTGATCTGGGTTTAATCCATCATCATTCTTTAGCTCACTCCACCACCCCAGTTCAGACATGGCCATATGCAAATCAGTCTGACCCTGTGCCTCATGGGAACAGTCCAGCCCGAACTGCCAAGCCATGTCTTCCCTGGACCGGAAACAAGCATCCTAGGACCGGTTTCTGGCATTCCAGCCGTCATCAGCCAGGCTTGCTTGAATCCAGTGGCAAAGTGAGCAAGGGACCCACGTCTGGGCATACCCCCGCCAACTTAGGGCGAACAAAGCGATACAAAAGGGGATGATGGACGGAACGTTTGAGCCAATCAAACACTCACCCCCAGTCAACTGATCTGGGTTTAATCCATCATCATTCTTTAGCTCACTCCACCACCCCAGTTCAGACATGGCCATATGCAAATCAGTCTGACCCTGTGCCTCATGGGAACAGTCCAGCCCGAACTGCCAAGCCATGTCTTCCCTGGACCGGAAACAAGCATCCTAGGACCGGTTTCTGGCATTCCAGCCGTCATCAGCCAGGCTTGCTTGAATCCAGTGGCAAAGTGAGCAAGGGACCCACGTCTGGGCATACCCCCGCCAACTTAGGGCGAACAAAGCGATACAAAAGGGGATGATGGACGGAACGTTTGAGCCAATCAAACACTCACCCCCAGTCAACTGATCTGGGTTTAATCCATCATCATTCTTTAGCTCACTCCACCACCCCAGTTCAGACATGGCCATATGCAAATCAGTCTGACCCTGTGCCTCATGGGAACAGTCCAGCCCGAACTGCCAAGCCATGTCTTCCCTGGACCGGAAACAAGCATCCTAAGACCGGTTTCTGGCATTCCAGCCGTCATCAGCCAGGCTTGCTTGAATCCAGTGGCAAAGTGAGCAAGGGACCCACGTCTGGGCATACCCCCGCCAACTTAGGGCGAACAAAGCGATACAAAAGGGGATGATGGACGGAACGTTTGAGCCAATCAAACACTCACCCCCAGTCAACTGATCTGGGTTTAATCCATCATCATTCTTTAGCTCACTCCACCACCCCAGTTCAGACATGGCCATATGCAAATCAGTCTGACCCTGTGCCTCATGGGAACAGTCCAGCCCGAACTGCCAAGCCATGTCTTCCCTGGACCGGAAACAAGCATCCTAGGACCGGTTTCTGGCATTCCAGCCGTCATAAGCCAGGCTTGCTTGAATCCAGTGGCAAAGTGAGCAAGGGACCCACGTCTGGGCATACCCCGCCAACTTGGGGCGAACAAAGCGATATAAAGGGGGATGATGGACGGAACGTTTGAGCCAATCAAACACTCACCCCCAGTCAACTGATCTGGGTTTAATCAACTGACAGGCTGCTCCTGTTGAAATATAACAGGAAGATATTTGAGATCACACTTGAAACATGTCCTAATTTTTCTTTCTACAGCACTAACCATAATTTCTATGACAAAATGAACCCCATCATTTTGTTCCTTTTTAAATTAAATGTTTTAAGTGTTACCAGTTTATTCCAATCAAGATGGCTTCAGGTGTGCCATACTTTTGTCATAAGTAAGACTGTTAGCGCTCTAGTTGTTCTTTAGAACACTCTGGGAAGCTGCAGTAGAACACAAAGGCATCAACTGACAGGCTGCTCCTGTTGAAATATAACAGGAAGATATTTGAGATCACACTTGAAACATGTCCTAATTTTTCTTTCCAGAGCACTAACCATAATTTCTATGACAAGATGAACCCCATCATTTTGTTCCTTTTTAAATTAAATGTTTTAAGTGTTACCAGTTTATTCCAATCAAGATGGCTTCAGGTGTGCCATACTTTTGTCATAAGTAAGGCTGTTAGCACTCTAGTTGTTCTTTAGAACACTCTGGGAAGCTGCAGTAGAACACAAAGGAATCAACTGACAGTCTCTGCCCTTGTTGGATGTACATGTTTTACTGAGAATGTCAGACTTCATTCTCACATGACTGAGAAAGATAATGTGAATTTACAGAAAATATGCTCTCATTTTAGCTTCTGGGGCACCTTCCAAAACTGTATGGGACAAGCATGTGAAAATAGTTTTCTCTCAAACATGATTCATGATATCCCAGCAGAAGGTTTTTCACAGGGTAAAATCACCTTAGAACACACCACAATTCCTGAAATTAGTATGGTACCATCAACAAATGAATTCTAATGTAACTAAAGTCTGTTATCACCCTTTATAGTTCTCCTTTTGGTAACCCTCAAAATCTTCGATTCACTACAATGCATTTCAATGGGGTACTATCATTTATATTGGTCCCAAGATGGCTGCCAGCAATTCCAGGATGAAGTGCTGATAGCCAATCAGATCTCACGATGACATGTGTGGTTAGGGTCCGCCCAGATATATATGTGTTTTTACTTTTGATTTTCTCAGCAACTACTGAACTGATTTACACCATTTAACAAAAAGGGTTCTTTCTGAACCAAGAACTACCTCTTTGCCAAATTTGGTGTAATTCCGTTCAGCAGTTCGGGCTGTAGCCTTGCATAAAGTTTCCTATGGGAAATTGATTTTTGACTCTTATTTTTTAATTTCTCCGCAACTACTGAACGGATTTACACCATTTAACAAAAAGGGTTCTTTCTGAACCAAGAACTACCTCTTTGCCAAATTTGGTGTAATTCCGTTCGGCAGTTCGGGCTGTAGCCGTGTCTAAAGTTTCCTATGGGAAAATGAATGGGGAAAACACGTTTTGGGACCCCCTTTTTCTCGGCCCCCGCTTGACGAATCACCCCGAGACTTTCAGGGTAGGAGCAGACTGGAGCGGGCCATAAAGTTTGAAAATTTCGCGAAGATTCGTCAACTGACGCAAGAGTTATTTCAAATAGAATGTCGCAGATTTCCTATGGAAAATAGGTCCTAACTATAACTATCTACTGGCGACCGCCAGTAGATTATATATATATATATATATATATATATATATATATATATATATATATATATATATATATATATATATATATATATATATATATATATATATATATATTATTCTATGCTTAACATGTTTATAGGTCACTGCATACGTTTCATATACGTTATTTGATTAAATGCTTATGGGTCTCTGTTTTATTCATCTATCACAGTATGTAAATATTATCATAACTATTTTATCTACAAGTGCTTCACTATTAAAATATTGAGTAAAAGATACATTTAACAAAAAATAGTTATTAAAATACACAAATAAATTATCTTCAAGTACAGCAACACTTGAAAGTCTGAGTTTATACAATACAACTTTAAATCTTGATATATTATCTTCCTTATACATGTATACCCTTTCTATGCAGTTATGTATCTTTATATGTATTACTTTACTCCTATTGTAGAAGAAGAAAAAAACACCTTTGACTCTTTCCAATGCACTACTCTGTCTCACCTTATACGTCTCTCAATACAAGATACTCCAAAAAAGACCGAAGAGAGTACGTACCCAAAGCCTGATATGAGATTTGGGCCTAGACAGTTAATCACAAGGTGTCCGTGGGAAGATACATAGCACTGAACAAGCAACCCGTTTTAAACTGCACCTTCTGCTAACAAATAATAATCATCATAGATACCTTCTGACGCGCTTTCGACTTCTTATCTTTCATCATATGGTTTCATTTCATAGGAGGAAAGTGTACTGTACCCTCACCCGGAAATGCCGGTGTGATAATAGGTCCGTGCAGTCTACTAAGCACATTGTACTTTTTTGCAGGTTCTATCTGGCACATAGGATAATTTATCTTAAACCACTCTTTTTAAAATAAATAATTTTTTTTATCATAATGAGGCCTTCCTGTACTAGGACCGGTTTCTGGCATTCCAGCCGTCATCAGCCAGGCTTGCTTGAATCCAGTGGCAAAGTGAGCAAGGGACCCACGTCTGGGCATACCCCCGCCAACTTAGGGCGAACAAAGCGATACAAAAGGGGATGATGGACGGAACGTTTGAGCCAATCAAACACTCACCCCCAGTCAACTGATCTGGGTTTAATCCATCATCATTCTTTAGCTCACTCCACCACCCCAGTTCAGACATGGCCATATGCAAATCAGTCTGACCCTGTGCCTCATGGGAACAGTCCAGCCCGAACTGCCAAGCCATGTCTTCCCTGGACCGGAAACAAGCATCCTAAGACCGGTTTCTGGCATTCCAGCCGTCATCAGCCAGGCTTGCTTGAATCCAGTGGCAAAGTGAGCAAGGGACCCACGTCTGGGCATACCCCCGCCAACTTAGGGCGAACAAAGCGATACAAAAGGGGATGATGGACGGAACGTTTGAGCCAATCAAACACTCACCCCCAGTCAACTGATCTGGGTTTAATCCATCATCATTCTTTAGCTCACTCCACCACCCCAGTTCAGACATGGCCATATGCAAATCAGTCTGACCCTGTGCCTCATGGGAACAGTCCAGCCCGAACTGCCAAGCCATGTCTTCCCTGGACCGGAAACAAGCATCCTAGGACCGGTTTCTGGCATTCCAGCCGTCATAAGCCAGGCTTGCTTGAATCCAGTGGCAAAGTGAGCAAGGGACCCACGTCTGGGCATACCCCCGCCAACTTAGGGCGAACAAAGCGATACAAAAGGGGATGATGGACGGAACGTTTGAGCCAATCAAACACTCACCCCCAGTCTACTGATCTGGGTTTAATCCATCATCATTCTTTAGCTCACTCCACCACCCCAGTTCAGACATGGCCATATGCAAATCAGTCTGACCCTGTGCCTCATGGGAACAGTCCAGCCCGAACTGCCAAGCCATGTATTCCCTGGACCGGAAATAAGCATCCTAGGACCGGTTTCTGGCATTCCAGCCGTCATCAGCCAGGCTTGCTTGAATCCAGTGGCAAAGTGAGCAAGGGACCCACGTCTGGGCATACCCCCGCCAACTTAGGGCGAACAAAGCGATACAAAAGGGGATGATGGACGGAACGTTTGAGCCAATCAAACACTCACCCCCAGTCAACTGATCTGGGTTTAATCCATCATCATTCTTTAGCTCACTCCACCACCCCAGTTCAGACATGGCCATATGCAAATCAGTCTGACCCTGTGCCTCATGGGAACAGTCCAGCCCGAACTGCCAAGCCATGTCTTCCCTGGACCGGAAACAAGCATCCTAGGACCGGTTTCTGGCATTCCAGCCGTCATAAGCCAGGCTTGCTTGAATCCAGTGGCAAAGTGAGCAAGGGACCCACGTCTGGGCATACCCCCGCCAACTTGGGGCGAACAAAGCGATATAAAGGGGGATGATGGACGGAACGTTTGAGCCAATCAAACACTCACCCCCAGTCAACTGATCTGGGTTTAATCAACTGACAGGCTGCTCCTGTTGAAATATAACAGGAAGATATTTGAGATCACACTTGAAACATGTCCTAATTTTTCTTTCTACAGCACTAACCATAATTTCTATGACAAAATGAACCCCATCATTTTGTTCCTTTTTAAATTAAATGTTTTAAGTGTTACCAGTTTATTCCAATCAAGATGGCTTCAGGTGTGCCATACTTTTGTCATAAGTAAGACTGTTAGCGCTCTAGTTGTTCTTTAGAACACTCTGGGAAGCTGCAGTAGAACACAAAGGCATCAACTGACAGGCTGCTCCTGTTGAAATATAACAGGAAGATATTTGAGATCACACTTGAAACATGTCCTAATTTTTCTTTCCAGAGCACTAACCATAATTTCTATGACAAGATGAACCCCATCATTTTGTTCCTTTTTAAATTAAATGTTTTAAGTGTTACCAGTTTATTCCAATCAAGATGGCTTCAGGTGTGCCATACTTTTGTCATATGTAAGGCTGTTAGCACTCTAGTTGTTCTTTAGAACACTCTGGGAAGCTGCAGTAGAACACAAAGGAATCAACTGACAGTCTCTGCCCTTGTTGGATGTACATGTTTTACTGAGAATGTCAGACTTCATTCTCACATGACTGAGAAAGATAATGTGAATTTACAGAAAATATGCTCTCATTTTAGCTTCTGGGGCACCTTCCAAAACTGTATGGGACAAGCATGTGAAAATAGTTTTCCTCAAACATGATTCATGATATCCCAGCAGAAGGTTTTTCACAGGGTAAAATCACCTTAGAACACACCACAATTCCTGAAATTAGTATGGTACCATCAACAAATGAATTCTAATGTAACTAAAGTCTGTTATCACCCTTTATAGTTCTCCTTTTGGTAACCCTCAAAATCTTCGATTCACTACAATGCATTTCAATGGGGTACTATCATTTATATTGGTCCCAAGATGGCTGCCAGCAATTCCAGGATGAAGTGCTGATAGCCAATCAGATCTCACGATGACATGTGTGGTTAGGCTCCGCCCAGATATATGTGTTTTTACTTTTGATTTTCTCAGCAACTACTGAACGGATTTACACCATTTAACAAAAGGGTTCTTTCTGAACCAAGAACTACCTCTTTGCCAAATTTGGTGTAATTCCGTTCAGCAGTTCGGGCTGTAGCCTTGCATAAAGTTTCCTATGGGAAATTGATTTTTTGACTCTTATTTTTTTAATTTCTCCGCAACTACTGAACGGATTTACACCATTTAACAAAAAGGGTTCTTTCTGAACCAAGAACTACCTCTTTGCCAAATTTGGTGTAATTCCGTTCGGCAGTTCGGGCTGTAGCCGTGTCTAAAGTTTCCTATGGGAAAATGAATGGGGAAAACACGTTTTGGGACCCCCCTTTTTTCTCGGCCCCCGCTTGACGAATCACCCCGAGACTTTCAGGGTAGGAGCGGACTGGAGCGGGCCATAAAGTTTGAAAATTTCGCGAAGATTCGTCAATTGACGCAAGAGTTATTTCAAATAGAATGTCGCAGATTTCCTATGGAAAATAGGTCCTAACTATAACTATCTACTGGCGACCGCCAGTAGATAATATATATATATATATATATATATATATATATATATATATATATATATATATATATATATATATATTATTCTATGCTTAACATGTTTATAGGTCACTGCATACGTTTCATATACGTTATTTGATTAAATGCTTATGGGTCTCTGTTTTATTCATCTATCACAGTATGTAAATATTATCATAACTATTTTATCTACAAGTGCTTCACTATTAAAATATTGAGTAAAAGATACATTTAACAAAAAATAGTTATAAAAATACACAAATAAATTATCTTCAAGTACAGCAACACTTGAAAGTCTGAGTTTATACAATACAACTTTAAATCTTGATATATTATCTTCCTTATACATGTATACCCTTTCTATGCAGTTATGTATCTTTATATGTATTACTTTACTCCTATTGTAGAAGAAGAAAAAACACCTTTGACTCTTTCCAATGCACTACTCTGTCTCACCTTATACGTCTCTCAATACAAGATACTCCAAAAAGACCGAAGAGAGTACGTACCCAAAGCCTGATATGAGATTTGGGCCTAGACAGTTAATCACAAGGTGTCCGTGGGAAGATACATAGCACTGAACAAGCAACCCGTTTTAAACTGCACCTTCTGCTAACAAATAATAATCATCATAGATACCTTCTGACGCGCTTTCGACTTCTTATCTTTCATCATATGGTTTCATTTCATAGGAGGAAAGTGTACTGTACCCTCACCCGGAAATGCCGGTGTGATAATAAGTCCGTGCAGTCTACTAAGCACATTGTACTTTTTTGCAGGTTCTATCTGGCACATAGGATAATTTATCTTAAACCACTCTTTTTAAAATAAATAATTTTTTTTATCATAATGAGGCCTTCCTGTACTTGTATGACTTGAAGAATGTGATAGTTTGCCACATAGTCGCTATGTTTTTATCTAAGGTACTTTGCGCTAGGGACCAATTGAATACCTTGGAAAGTGAATTTACTTAACCTACGTGACCTATGTGATGAGCACTCATAACTCACCTCTCTTGTTTTGTAGTCTGTTGAAAGAAGGTTTTTGTAATGCACTGAAAGAAAAAGGCAAAAACAACAATTGATGGACAGAATGCAGAACAATGTCGTACATTCACCCCAGTACAGAGATCTGGGCCTAAATCCATCGTTTTTTTGCTCACCATGCCATTCCAGTTTGGACCCAGCCATATGCAAATCACTCTTGACCCTGCACCCAATGGGAACAGTCCTGCCCGAACTGCCAGGCCAGGTCCTCCCTGGACTGGAAACAAGCATCCAAGGACCGGTTTCGGGCTTTCAGCCCTCATCAGCCAGGATAGCTTGACTCCAGTGGCATGGAGAGCACGGGACCCATGTCTGGGCATACCCGTCCCACTCGGGGTGACAAATGCAAAAACAACAATTGATGGACAGAATGCAGAACAATGTCGTACATTCACCCCAGTACAGAGATCTGTGCCTAAATCCATCGTTTTTTGCTCACCATGCCATTCCAGTTTGGACCCAGCCATATGCAAATCAGTCTTGACCCTGCACCCAATGGGAACAGTCCAGCCCGAACTGCCAGGCCAGGTCCTCCCTGGACTGGAAACAAGCATCCTAGGACCGGTATCGGGCTTTCAGCCCTCATCAGCCAGGATAGCTTGACTCCAGTGGCATGGAGAGCACGGGACACACGTCTGGGCATACCCGTCCCACTCGGGGTGACAAATACAAAAACAACAATTGATGGACAGAATGCAGAACAATGTCGTACATTCACCCCAGTACAGAAATCTGGGCCTAAATCCATCGTTTTTTTGCTCACCATGCCATTCCAGTTTGGACCCAGCCATATGCAAATCAGTCTTGACCCTGCACCCAATGGGAACAGTCCAGCCCGAACTGCCAGGCCAGGTCCTCCCTGGACTGGAAACAAGCATCCTAGGACCGGTTTCGGGCTTTCAGCCCTCATCAGCCAGGATAGCTTGACTCCAGTGGCATGGAGAGCACGGGACCCATGTCTGGGCATACCCGTCCCACTCGGGGTGACAAATGCAAAAACAACAATTGATGGACAGAATGCAGAACAGTGTCGTACATTCACCCCAGTACAGAGATCTGGGCCTAAATCCATCGTTTTTTGCTCACCATGCCATTCCAGTTTGGACCCAGCCATATGCAAATCAGTCTTGACCCTGCACCCAATGGGAACAGTCCAGCCCGAACTGCCAGGCCAGGTCCTCCCTGGACTGGAAACAAGCATCCTAGGACCGGTTTCGGGCTTTCAGCCCTCATCAGCCAGGATAGCTTGACTCCAGTGGCATGGAGAGCACGGGACCCACGTCTGGGCATACCCGTCCCACTCGGGGTGACAAATGCAAAAACAACAATTGATGGACAGAATGCAGAACAATGTCGTACATTCACCCCAGTACAGAGATCTGGGCCTAAATCCATCGTTTTTTGCTCACCATGCCATTCCAGTTTGGACCCAGCCATATGCAAATCAGTCTTGACCCTGCACCCAATGGGACCAGTCCAGCCCGAACTGCCAGGCCAGGTCCTCCCTGGACTGGAAACAAGCATCCTAGGACCGGTTTCGGGCTTTCAGCCCTCATCAGCCAGGCTAGCTTGACTCCAGTGGCATGGAGAGCACGGGACCCACGTCTGGGCATACCCGTCCCACTCGGGGTGACAAATGCAAAAACAGCAATTGATGGACTGAATGCAGAACAATGTTGTACATTCACCCCAGTACAGAGATCTGGGCCTAAATCCATCGTTTTTTTGCTCACCATGCCATTCCAGTTTGGACCCAGCCATATGCAAATCAGTCTTGACCCTGCACCCAATGGGAACAGTCCAGCCCGAACTGCCAGGCCAGGTCCTCCCTGGACTTGAAACAAGCATCCTAGGACCGGTTTCGGGCTTTCAGCCCTCATCAGCCAGGATAGCTTGAAACCAGTGGCATGGAGAGCATGGGACCCACGTCTGGGCATACCCGTCCCACTCGGGGTGACAAATGCAAAAACAACAATTGATGGACAGAATGCAGAACAATGTCGTACATTCACCCCAGTACAGAGATCTGGGCCTAAATCCATCGTTTTTTTGCTCACCATGCCATTCCAGTTTGGACCCAGCCATATGCAAATCAGTCTTGACCCTGCACCCAATGGGAACAGTCCAGCCCGAACTGCCAGGCCAGGTCCTCCCTGGACTGGAAACAAGCATCCTAGGACCGGTTTCGGGCTTTCAGCCCTCATCAGCCAGGATAGCTTGACTCCAGTGGCATGGAGAGCACGGGACCCACGTCTGGGCATACCCGTCCCACTCGGGGTGACAATTGCAAAAACAACAATTGATGGACAGAATGCAGAACAATGTCGTACATTCACCCCATTACAGAGATCTTGGCCTAAATCCATCGTTTTTTGGTCACCATGCCATTCCAGTTTGGACTCAGCCATATGCAAATCAGACTTGACCCTGCACCCAATGGGAACAGTCCAACCCGAACTGCCAGGCCAGGTCCTCCCTGGACTGGAAACAAGCATCCTGGGACCGGTTTCGGGCTTTCAGCCCTCATCAGCCAGGATAGCTTGACTCCAGTGGCATGGAGAGCACGGGACCCACGTCTGGGCATACCCGTCCCACTCGGGGTGACAATTGCAAAAACAACAATTGATGGACAGAATGCAGAACAATGTCGTACATTCACCCCAGTACAGAGATCTGGGCCTAAATACATCGTTTTTTTGCTCACCATGCCATTCCAGTTTGGACCCAGCCATATGCAAATCAGTCTTGACCCTGCACCCAATGGGAACAGTCCAGCCCGAACTGCCAGGCCAGGTCCTCCTTGCTCACTTTGCCACTGGATTCAAAATAGCTTGACTGATGAGGGTTATGAACCCGAAACTGGTCCCAGGATGCTTGTTTCCGGTCCAGGGAACTCATGGCTTGGCAGTTCGGGCTGGACTGTTCCCATGAGGCACAGGGTCAGACTGATTTGCATATGGCCATGTCTGAAGTGGGGTGGCGGAGTGAGCTAAAGAATGATGATGGATTAAACCCAAATCAGTTGACTGGGGGTGAGTGCTTGCAATGTTCAACACTCGGTCCATCATCCCCTTTGGTTTTGCTATGTTCGCCCTAAGTTGGCAGGGTATGCCCAGACGTGGGTCCCTTGCTCTCTTTGCCACTGGATTCAAGATAGCCTGGCTGATGAGGGTTATGAACCCGAAACCGGTCCCAGGATGCTTGTTTCCGGTCCAGGGAAGACATGGCTTGGCAGTTCGGGCTGGACTGTTCCCATGAGGCACAGGGTCAGACTGATTTGCATATGGCCATGTCTGAACTGGGGTGGCGGAGTGAGCTAAAGAATGATGATGGATTAAACCCAGATCAGTTGACAGGGGGTGAGTGCTTGCAATGTTCAACACTCCGTCCATCATCCCCTTTGGTTTTGCTGAAAGAAAAAGGAGCTATAAAAGTTAAAATTTTATCAATTATATCTTACCTTGCAGATTTGGCATTTTTATTATTTTATTTTTCTTCGTGTATATGGATGTTAATTTCTTTCTTTCTTTTCAACTTTTATCATGTATTGATGTGATGCTTTTATGGTTTACTGGTATAAACAGAACAAAGGGGGATATGTACAAGGAAGTGGAGGAGAGAGGCGTTAGCTTCCTGGCTTAACGCCTCTCTCTTCAACTTCTGAAACGCAAGGCTGCACCATATTTACAAGAATGTGGTGCAGCCTTGCGTTTCCCCCTGCGATTGCGCTAAGTTCAGCAACTTAGTGCCAAAGCAGGCACCCTTGCACCAGAGTGCAAGGGTGTCTGCGTGCAGGGGAGGATTGTTTATGTGTAGTAAGGTGTCCCTTCCTGCACATAAACAATCCTAGAAATGCCATTCTGTCACTTTCATGCATGCTGCTTCATGCAGCACACATGAAAGTGACAAAATGGATTTTTTTTTAAAGTTTGTTTATGTACAGGAAGGGACACCTTCCTGTACGTAAACAAACAATGGCATTTTGCTTTTTCCATTTGTGCTGCACAAGGCAGCACACATGGAAAAAGCAAAAACGAGGAGAAATAATGCATTTCTCCTCGTTTCGCCATCTTAAGACCAGTTTTTACCTGGTCTTAATTTTGGCGCTGCCTCCTATGTACGCCACCCTTGTACATAGGGGGCAGCGTCAAAATGAATGGGTGTTGCGGTGGAACGCCCACCGCAACCCCCCTGCCCACCCCTTTCACGCTAACCATAGCGTGAAAGGGGACCTTATGTACAAGGCAGCGTTAAGCCACGTTAAGTGGGTTAACGCTGCCTTGGACATAAGGCGCAGCCCCTATCGCCACCACAACGTCACTATAGGTGACGTTGTGGTGGCGATAGGGGCTTGTACATATGCCCCAAAGTTTTACTTGACTTGACTTCTCTTATTATATCCTCTACCTCCACTCTCTGACTCATCCTAAACCTCATTCTACTATTATGATCTCCAAAATAACCCTTTCTAGACTCTTCCCTCCTCTATCCCTCCATGACTCACCCAAAACCTCATTTTACTAATATGATCTCCCAAGCAGCCCTTTTTAATTTCTTCTGTCCTGCATCCCTCCTTTGACTCATCCCAAACCTTATGTTACTACCATGATTTCCCTAATTGCTGTCTAGTGACTCTTCCCTCTTCCATCCCTCCTTTTACTCATCCCAAACCTCATCTTAGTACTATGATCGGCCCAAATAACACTTTCTAGGCTCTTCCCTCTTCTATCCCTCCATTAACCTAATCAATCCAACTAACTGACTTTCATGTCCACCGCTCCAATTAACTCATATTTCCCTATACTAATCCACCACTAGTCCTTTTTTGGTTCCGGAGTAGTGTGCTTCCTGCCGAAAAGCACTTTGGCGCCTCATCAGTGGAAGTAAGCGCTATATAAATACAATTAAAATTAAAATCCCTTGAATGAGCTATAACTGCTGGACCCTTTTCGCTAGTTTTCCCCAGTTCCAGGGAGTTTAAAACAGATGCTGGCCACTTTCTGTGAGCAGGTTGCAAACATCTGTAGGGTGCCTGTGTGAGCCCAGGGTTGTTGGGCGAGAGTAGGGATGGTGTTTGGGGCAAGGAGGCTTTTTTGTGAGGACATTGTATTATTCTCCCGCAGTGCTGGAAGGGGTGCACGGGGCCAGACGGTGCCTCTGCCTCCAGACGCCCCACTCCCAGTCATGGTTTTTATGGGTGTGGATCCACGCCAACTAGAACCAGTCCAGTGTTACTGGACCTGGAGTTTTCAGGTACAAAAACACCAGACCACTCACTTTCTAAATAATATTTTGAATCTGAAGGCCTCCAGTACGAGTTGCCCAGAGCAGAATCTCTCATGGGAGGACATTGGCATGAAAAATGAAATATAAAAATGAAAGAACGCTTACGGAGTACCTATACCTACCAAGTACTGTAGTGTGCCAAAAAACATGAACAACATCAAAACTGGGGCATCTATAGCGCTTGGCATCAACAACAAAGCATACTTTGAAAAGGTTAATTGGGACCCAATCACGCTTATGTTGTAGTTCAAACTGTGTCAACCACAAAAAAAATTATGAATACCTTTGTTTTCACTACTTCCAATTGGTGTCAAAACCGCCTCCTTCAGCTGTACGTTCATTTCAGTTCCCAACGCTCCTTTGTTGCATTTAAAAGAGCATATATTACGTTAATCACATTCTAATCAATCCTTTTTAGGTTTAATAAGTATAGTAGAATGTTTACTTCCATTGGACTTTTTGGAATTGTCCTCATTTTGGCCACTGTCATTCACCTTGACCAAACTATTTACATTGTGAAGGGACAGGCAAAATTGAGTAATTTCTTCACAAGCCTAAAATGCCTTCATGAAAATTATGTGTGTTGCGCAAAATACACTTGGGTGGTTACCTGTGTAAATACTGCACATATAGTATGCCCTCGAATACAAAAGTCTTTCAAGATACCTACTCAACATATTTTGTCTAAAGGTTGGAAGCCTGCTTGGCATATTACTAGCAGAGCATATGCAGCTGCAGCACACATTCACTTTCAGAGTTCATGTGAAATACTATCTGCTCAAACCAGTCATCTGTGAATGAAAATGACCTGAAAAGAGTAAGTGTAAGCAATACCAAAATTATGCAACATACACAAAAGTCAATCAATGGAACTTATACAAGATTGTGTTTGATTAAAAATGCCTCTGCTGAACTTAGGGCCAGATGTACTAAGGCGTTTTGTGATCGCAAAGGATCCTGTTCTCACCAATGGACTGTTTGCAGTCGCGGTCCGTGTAGGAGTGCCGGCCGGGCGGTGACGTGGGGCGGGGGAGGGGCAGGGTGGGGGGTAGCAAAGTACGGATTACGGACCAATACAGGTAAGTAAACATTTAAATCAATAAAACGAATTTCGTTGTGAGCGCTGCATCGCCAAATGCGATGCAGTGCGCGCAACGAAATTCGTTTCATTGATTTAAATGTTTACTTACCTGTATTGGTCCGTAATCCGTACTTTGCTACCCCCCATCCTGCCCCTCCCCCGCCCCACGTCACCGCCCGGCCGGCACTCCTACACGGACCGCGACTGACTGTTTGTAATTGCAAAATGGCCTTTTGGTATGTACCAAACATAAATTGTGATTCAGTAACAAATTACTAAATCACAATTTGGGTTTGAGACTTCATAATGATTTTATCTTTAAAAGGGGCATATTTAGGGTGTCCCTTACAAATAGCGAATCGGAAAAGGATGTATTAATGTTTTGTGACCGAAATCTGGCTGCAAAACATTAATATTTTGCTGACTTCACATAAGTACTGGTAGCTCATTTGCAAACGGGAAGGGGTCCTTTAAGGAAAACGTGCTACATTTTTTTTAAAAAGATTGCTTTATGTAAAAGCAATCACACAAGGTTGTCTGCTGACCCCAGCAGGCCGCCATCCCTGTGATGGCAGCGAATCATAGTCGGTCGCAATTTGCTACTTACTTCATTAATATTCATGAGGTAGGACAAATTGCAGCCCACAATGATTCGATATTTTGTCAACCTATCGGTACGTAGGTCAGTTCTCTAAATATCACACTGTTCGCAAAAATGCTGGTTACAAATTGCGACCAGTATTTTTCAACCAGTGTTTACTACATATGGCCCATAATTCTATACCAGAAACCAATTAGTATTGAAGGTTTAGTGTTCCATGATCTTTCTGTACCTTTTTTATGAGACTCAGAGGGCTGGTTTGTTCACCACATTCTGTACTCGTCTTGCCAAGCTCAGTTACTGTGTGTGTTTTCAGAGCATGACCACAAACTCAGAAACTTTTTGGTCGCACCACTTTTCCCTTATAAATTAGGTTCGGTCCTGGAGGAAGGGGTCCCCGGAGCCTATTAAAGCTCGGGTATGGGGTCCATGTGCCCCCTTCCCTTATTTTTGGCATTCGGCCCTGGGAAGATGGGGTTCCTGGGCCCTTTAAGGCTGGAGGAGGTAAACACTTCTTGAATATTTTAAGAGTATAATGTTGCTCAAAATACAACAACAATTTAGGATAATTTCAGGATACACATACCAAGTGACTTGCCTCTTGGTTCGCTAATGAAATTATTGTCACATGGGGGGTACAAATGTTTTTAGTTTCACATTTAGAAAATATCACTTTCAATAAATGCCTATAAATGCAATCCTATAATCTGATGTAGTAAGTTGAAACGCTTCCGCGTGCTAAAGAAATACACTCTTTTGGCATTTTGAAGAGATTTTATCCTACTTTTGTTTGGTATTTGCTGCACAATTTCCATATCAAATATTTGATGGCTGGGTTCTGGCTCGGCTCGCCCTGTTAATTCGCTGGCTCGCCCACCTGCACCACAAGAACACAGGGAGAGGAAAGATGCTGCGTAAAACTGATTTATGGCATTTCATAAAATGTCTCTTCTTACCGCAGCAAAAAACGCGGCTGCAAGTTTCGTGTCATTTCCGCATTGAGGTGAACGCTCTGTGCTCGCCATTAACGGGAGAAAGGCTTAATGGAAAATTAGTCGGCCAGGAACAGAGGGCTTTGTTCTTTAATTTAGACCTTCTATGCAAGCCTTGATTAATACGTGAAGTAATTGGAAAAGACACCGTCTTATCTGAAACCCCCGAGCAGATAAGGGAATGCTTCTTGTTCTGTCCAATCTCAGATCAGATGCTCTGAGAACTGGATGGAAAATGCAAGTTTTCACTACCAGGACCTGAGCAGGTACACAGACCTTCGGGAAGAGAAGTGCTTCTGTGTGTGGTGTTTTTTAGGAGATGTATGTCACTACTTAATTTAAGCCGGTGCTTTCCGGTGCTCAGCACCAGTACCTAATCCTCAGCACCTGTGCTTATAGCACTAGTTAAGGACTCACTTATTTAGACGGCACATTATTTTCCACAGCCTCACAGAAAGTTGAGCCATGCCGAGACTTGAACCGGCTTCTCCAACTACGAAATCGGCAGCTCTACCCATTAGGCCATGGGGTCTCCTGATTAATAAGTGCCAGGGCTCTAGTAAGGAGGCAGTTTGCATCAGCACATTTCTCCTGTTAGCGCTGCCACCTGAGGAGAGCCCGGGCACTTTTTATTTTACAAATTAACCAAGTTCTGTGGTAAATGCCGGTGGATAACGATATCCGTCGGATGTCACGCAACAGCCGGGACACCTTCTGCCAGTGTATGACTCTTAAATTAGGATTTTACGGTTTTCTTAGTGTTTCCGTTTTATGAATTATGGAGGAGGCCACACACCTTCTGACGAGCCTAGAGGCTATGGTCGGAACGCCAGGATGCAATTCCTGCCTCCTGATTGGATAAGCCCCTCTGAGCACAGATTGTTTATGCCCCTCAGAACATAAGTCCTTGAGGGAGGGCTGCAGTGTTACATTTGGCAATAAAAAAAACCTGCAGCTGTCACAACTTGTTAAACAGATCTGTGTTTTAATGGGTCAATTCTGTAATCTCGGTAACATGAAGGTCACATGGTTCAACCACCCCATTGCTCCATTATTTTCAGGGCGTTAAGAAGGATAATAGTGAGACAGCCAATTGTAACTGCAATTCTTAGATTTCTTGGGCCTCTGGGCTCTATAAAGCACAAACGAAATATGGAATAAAGCACCCCCTGCATAAGACTATTGCACGTCACCAGGGAGTTCCATAACATATAGAGTACCGAGGCCGAAGCCACATTGTACCACCTTTCACCACTTCATACTGTGGACCCCTTAACAGTACAGCTAAGTACAGGAGCACCTGCATATTTTTCTAGGGGAACTAGGGAAATGTATGGGAATTTCAATTGTTCAATCTTAATGGCAAACATTTTCTCTTTTGAGAGAAGAACTATATATTCCTTATAAAAAAAATTTACATACAAAATATACAGCTGCACACACACACACACACACATATATTTATATATATATACTGAATGCGTGATAATTGCACTTGCACTTTAATGTTAAAAATATGAGGTTTGCCAAGCGATCCCGTGAAGAGACTATCTATGCACCTCGCCTTGGAAATTAATCAAAATGAGTAATAGGTTCAGTATTTGTGCTGTTGGAATCAAGACCTGCTTTTGAATTCGCTCAAATTTATTCACCTCACGTTGAGTCTTACCAGAAATATGCACTCTAAGTTGATGTGCAGTAAAGAAACACTCGTAAACACATGGGTTTTGGGAAGTTCAAACAATTGGCAATTTTTCAACATATGTCAATGAGGAGTTAATTGAAACTCCAAAAATAAATAATGAAGAAAAACACGGAAAATTATAAAATTAAAAAAATTATAAAATTGAACAAAAATGTAAGAAGGTATATATATATATATATATATATATATAGATATATCGTGCCCTGTGATCAAGGCCGCAGTACGTGGCCGAAACTCGTCATGGGCAGCACAAGCTTGTAATAAAAATTAGATTTGTCAGCACCAGCATTATTGGAGTCCGTTCGATCTGTTTAGTGCATTACTTGCACTTGGATTGTGCTTTGTTGATATATATATATATTTCGCATTTTGATTGTTGCAAATGTCTTATTGCACAGAACCATTTTGCATTATCAACATCATAAAAAATTGATAAATTAGTGTGCCACTTTTTTAGCTTTATCGTGAACCAGCATTTGATATTGGTATTTACGTGATTAGCTAATTTGCACAATTTTAGATATTTATGTAGTAATAAATATTTATGAAGTTTTTAACATTTTAGGAAACTCAACAGCTTTTAAGTTATTTATTATAAAGCTGTACCCATTTGGGTTAGTCATACATATGAACAGGTGGTTGGTACTGCTTTGGCTACACGGAGTTGTTATATTCTTTCAACTGACCAGCTTGTACATTTGTATTGCATTACATTTTGTATAGATTTTATGTATCATTGCACAGCAGTAAGCCTAGCAGGGGCAGCCGACTTAGGGGGCATTTGGAATGCAGTATTTGCATTGCCACTAGGGTGTTATTTCTAGCATTCACGCCTTCATGATTATCTACTGAGAAACTGTGATTTTAGTTTTGTTCGGCTACACTTTTCCCTGCTTGTTTCGAATCAACGAATGTTTATCAATATTGGCATACTTTGCACATTATTTGCTTATTTGCACAATTCTTGCATTAGCTTGTTATTCCAAGACTAAGCTTACATGATACATAGAGCTGTAATACCTTTACTATGTCTACTGGCACTATATCACATGGTGTTGCACTGTCACTTTAAATTGTGGATCACTCCTCATGTCGTCATGTGATCAAGGCCTCCTGAGGGCCGAAACGCATCATGGCGGTAGTGCTGGGTGAACTCTTTGAATAAAATACCTTGCACAAAGATTCCTGGGTCCGTGTTTGTCTTTCCAGTATATTTGGAGTAACAGGGCGAATTTCCTCTGCATATATATACATATCATTTTAAGGTTAGGGATATTACTCTTCTTCTCTCATTGCTTAGCATGTCTATCTTGGATAATCTTGAGTTTCCCCCTACTGGAACAAAATAAAGGGATGTAACCCAGGCATATGAAATGAGAGGAACTTCTCAATAAATTAAGTAAGATCCAAAGAAGCAGTTTGTAGAACAAAGGAGGTTTATTCCGAGTTAGAGGAAAACAAACTGGAGTGCATCCTTCCTCCTTGAAGTCCAAACGGATAATGTCTGTTTGGTCCGTTCATACTTCAAGGAGAGGTTGGATGCACGAGAATGCTAAATCAAAAGAACACATGTTTAGCATCAATTGTACAGCATGCGCGCATACAGAACTAGCGCGCATGCGAATAATAGAACGTGGAATACAGAATGAAAACTCATGAGATCACAACGTATAACACAATAAAAACACAGTGCAATGTATTACATCACCCTTCCCCTTTTACAAATAACAAAAATTTGTATTTATCATGAAAGCATTTTTTTTTTTTTTTTTTTTTTACAAATAAAAATCTTTGTATTTAGAAGAGAAAGTACAATTGCGAGAAGGTCTTACAGAAACTGGAATAGGATTCACATATTCATTAATTTGTACAGGAGCATAATCTGACACAGAATCAGTGAAATCTTGGACTAGAACATTTGTACCAGTTGAAATGGATGATTTCTCAAGACTAGAATCATTTGAAAAATATGAAAAGTGTAAATTATCTTGAGACTCATCTTTTTTGTTGGACAATATTTTGTGAGCTTGGTCAGATGTTAATTTAACCAACATTCTTTTGCTCCACCATCCTCTACGACCCAAAAACAAAGATCCTTTCGATAACTTAAGAATTTGTAAAGGAAGTGACAGTTTTGACAGACCTTTCTTAACTTTCTTAGGAGACTTAATCATGACCCAGTCACCAATTTGAAAATCATGTATGTTGTTGCAACCTTTGGTGTCAAACTTTTCTTTTGAACAGATTGTTGAACAGCAACTTTCTTAAGCATGTCTTGTTTATCCCTGCAAACCAAACATGAATTCTCCTCCTTTCTTAATTTTTTTATCCATGAAGGGCAAAGCGTTCCATTGGGATCCCTTTTTTTGAGAAGCCTAAAAGGAGAGATGCCTGTTGAAGAATGAGGCGTAGTGAGATATGACCAAATCTTTTTCTTTAAAAAGAACTCAACAGGTGCATTAATGGCTAAGGCAGATTGAATACCTTCTTTTATAAACCTGTTCATTCGTTCTACTAAACCGTTTGCCGAAGGGGAATACAAAGCCACTCTTAAATGCTTAATATCATGAGAAATCAAGAAATTCTCCATTGATGTAGAAATAAAATGAGACCCATTATCCGTGACCAACTCTTTTGGAAAGCCTTCAGATAGAAAAATTCTGGAAAGAAAATTAATCACGGATGATGAATTGGGAGAAGAACAAAATTCAAACTCCACCCATTTTGAAAAATAATCTATTAAAACTATAATATATTTCTTATCAGTGGAAAGAACCTCGAAAGGTCCTGCAAAATCCAGAGCTAATTTGACCCATGCACCTTCTGGAACTGGAACATTATGTAGTGGTGTTTTCATGGTTTTCCAATGTTTATCGGATACAAGACAAGTCTGACATGAATTTATCCAATTTGTGACATCTGAATCTAAACCAGGCCACCAGAAATTTTCTTTCAACCTTCTGGAGGTAGCTCCCATTCCCAAGTGTCCTTCGTGTGCAATCATAAAAATTTTTGAGCGTAAAGATGTAGGGGGTACTGCAAGATCACCACGCATGAGCAAACCTTCAATAAGAGAAAGTTCTTGATTAACCTGGGCAAAAGATTTTAAAGGAGAAGGCAAGGAGCGTTCTTTGGGCCAACCAGTTATAATCATGTTTTTGACCGCAAGAAGAACAGAATCCTCTTCGGAAGCTTTCAGCCAATCTTCTTGAGTAATATGAGGTAAATCATTAATAAAATCCTCAACAGTAGCCACCACACATTCCACATCATCAAACCTAGAAGATGAAGAATCATCCTCCAAAGACAATCTGGAAAGGCAATCTGCTCTTCCATTGCGACCTCCAGGTATATACTTTATAATGAAATTGTATTCATGGAGTCGTGAGAGTAAGCGAACAAGCCTTGCAGAGGCTTTTCCTGTACCATTCCCATTTAGTAAGTGTATCAAAGGTTTGTGATCAGAAAAAATTTCAAATTGCTTACCCCAAATAAACGTTCTAAATTTCTCTACGGCCCATGTGCATGCCAGAGCCTCCCTCTCAATAGTGCTATAGTTGGCTTCTGAATTTGTGAGAGATCTGGATGAAAAACCAACAGTGTTCTCCTTACCATTGACGCATTGAGAAAGAACTGCTCCTAATCCATGTTGGCTGGCATCCACAGATAAAATACATTTATGAGCGGGTGAAAAAGACGAAAGAGCAGGAGCCTGAATAATAAGTTTTTTGATTAGTTCAAAAGCTCGTGGGGCCAATTAGGGGGCGCGTTTCAAAGAAAAATAAGGGTGTGCTGAGGTAGCCAATCCAACCCTCGGTAGAGAAGTGCCCAAATCCAAACTCGCAGCAGGAAGAGGATCATGAAGAAATGAATCGGAAGCAGTGTGCCGATTCAGGAAGCCGGTGCTTTGAAACCGGAGCGTCGGAGCAGGTGAAGACAGGAATCTGTCAACTGTGATGAAAAGCAGGAGCTGCAGAAAGTCGCAGAGGGGAACAGATGATCCAGCGAAAGCGGAGGCACAATTTTCGTGGTGTTTTCCTCCAAAAAGAAGTCCTCGTCGCCAAATGAAATGAGAGGAACTTCTCAATAAATTAAGTAAGATCCAAAGAAGCAGTTTGTAGAACAAAGGAGGTTTATTCCGAGTTAGAGGAAAACAAACTGGAGTGCATCCTTCCTCCTTGAAGTCCAAACGGATAATGTCTGTTTGGTCCGTTCATACTTCAAGGAGAGGTTGGATGCACGAGAATGCTAAATCAAAAGAACACATGTTTAGCATCAATTGTACAGCATGCGCGCATACAGAACTAGCGCGCATGCGAATAATAGAACGTGGAATACAGATGAAAACTCATGAGATCACAACGTATAACACAATAAAAACACAGTGCAATGTATTACATCATACTCTCCTAACCTTGGAATCAGTGGCCTTCTGATCACTCTTTTAACCTTTTTACTCTCTACACTTACCTGGGCTCTGATGTTCTTCTCCTTTCGGTTAGTCCAGATAGGCTGGTTCTCCTCAGTATGAGATATAACTTTCCTCTTTGGTCATAACTTCCCTGGGCATGGTCTTATACCTGCCCCCTTTGTGTCTTAAATTGAACAAGGTCTGGCTCTGTCATATGTTGATCTCATCCTCAACATATCCTGGCATGTCCCACCCTCATATGGATTAATTCCAGGCCACACGGCATCCCCTCTGTGGTCTGGTCTCTGCACCACATGCTCCTCTCAGACACACATATGTGGTTCTCTGTTGAGGTTCAACACTGCCATTTCACCCTCTAAGAGGAACCACATTAACATAGCATACAACACTGTCCAAATTTCCATGCTGTTGCCTGACCTACCTGGGAAAACACCACTATACAATCCCTTTCTTCCCTTGCTGGCTTCAACTACACATTTGCTGCAGTCCTACCAGACTACATCATACCAAACCATTCACTACTGCATCACATCGTAGGACGTATCTAACCATCCACAACCACATCATGCCACAGCACATTACGCCACAGCACACAATACAAATCCATCAACGGCTGTATCACTCACTTAAAATTACACCACATCATACGCCTCTGGCATGATATCACAGCACACTCCAGTATCACATAGTACCATATTATACGAATCCTTACCGCACCTTAACAGACTTCAACTCATTTCAGTACACCTCACCTACCACTTCACACATCCAGCAAAGCACACCTGTCACTTCTCGCCAGAGTACATAACATCACATCACAGCACTGAATAGTATTTGGAACACCATACATCCCACATCGAGCATACCACCATAGTACCACTTAACACACTAAATCGCACTACACTTCAGCATACAATTCCAGACCTGTCCCACACCACCCGCTCTACACTACTGTATACCAGCCCACTATACCAAAATACCTCACTCACAGCTGATCACCACACCGCACCATATGATACCACACTCACCAACACAATTTGGGGAGAGGATGTATCCTAACAGCTAGGGCGATCGACCTTGAAGCTGGGGAACCGGGTTCGAGTCTGGGCAACGACGCTCAACATCCTGCGATTCTGGGCAAATCACTTAATCTCCCTGAGCCTAACAAAAATGAATGTGTCCTTCTGTAACGAAACTGGTGCTCATGTAAAGCGCTCTGATACCTGATGTCTCGGGTCTAGTTCGCGCTATATAAAACTCTAAAATAAAAAAATATATATATATAACTTATCATATCACAAGACACCAGATGGAGAAGTATGCTGAGATGATGACACTGTAAAGCAGCAAGGGCTATATACTGATTAAACAAAGTCCGTTGTTTCATTGAAAACATAGGGGCAGATTTACAAGCCCCTTGCGTCACTTTTACGCTGCCGTTGCGTCACTTTTGTGATGCAATGGCAGCATAAAAAATGCGGCAAATTTACAACGTGACGCATCTAGGGAGATGCGTCATGTTGTAAAGCCCTGCGTGACATTATACCTGCGTCAGGTATAATGTATGCAGGGTAGGCGTTCCGAGGCAGGAAAGCCTCGTAAAAGTGACGCAGTGAAATCTACAAGATTTTACTGCGTAACTTTTAGAACGCCACTGCGTCAAAACCTTCCGCCTGCTTGAAGCAGGCGTAAGGAGTGACACAGTGTATTGGGAATAGGCCGCAACACGCATTGCTGGAGTTGTGTCGTGCTTGCGACACGACTCCAGCAATGCGTGACTTTTCCGCCAACAGATGCGTCAGAATTTCTGACGCATCTGTCAATCCTTGCGCCATAGTGCGCCGTATTGTAAATACGGCGCATCTATGGTGGCGCAAGGGTTTTTAACGCAGGTGCAGGGAAACTGACGCATCTATACAGATGAGTCAGTTTCTTTTAAATCTGCCCCATAATCATTAATGGTTCATTAATGCTAGTTAATTACTTTTTGGGTAATATAAGTGAACACTTGAATTCTTCTTATTGAGGGGCCTCTGGGACATAGGTGTGAGCACCCTATTTTGGTGCTCACACCTATGCGTGCTATACAGATAATTTAAGGACCAAAGGAGGTGAAAGGGTGTTGCTACACTGGAAAAGTACTGCAAAAGGCATATGCATCCCTCAAAACCACAATAGTCAGTGATAATACAATGAATGGATGTTTTTGGAGAAACCGATACCCACACTTCATTCCAAAGATAAAGCCAATGGAACCAGATGTATCCCTCACCTCTGCATACTAATATGGATTGGGCAGTAAGGCCAACCTCCGATCCACAGTGAGACATCTGTACTGATTACTCGCATTCAGAAGTTAGCAGTCAGTGGGAAAGAATGCAGGTGGAATGACCGTGAGAACACATGACCTGCTAGGAATTCTCACACAAAGAGCAGTTGAACATACCCGAGAGAAAGACAAACTACTGTCAGGATCAGACAATACAACTAAACTAGAGTTAAGCCCAGTCACATACAGATTGAGATTGAGGATTGCGAGACCAAATCCCCATCGTAGCAAACCTTCTGTTTTGGACAACCCATTGTCGTAATTTTAAATTCCTCCCAGCAAGAAGTCATTTAAATCAACAGATGATTTACTGTGTAGAAACCATGTGACACAATACACACTTCAGAAAGAGACAATTATATGATCAGTATCTGCCAGCCTGTGCGGGTCAAGTTATGCCTACATTGTGCCGGGTGTGAGATGCTATGCCTACCACACAAAGTGCTCCAGGAAAGCTCAGGTAAATCATTGATCAAATCCAGGACCAAAGCAAATTAAAACATGGACACAGGTAGGCTTGATGAGACTGAGGGGCAGGAAAACCTGTAGGGATGTCACATGTTAACTGGGAGCACTGAGGACAAGGACTCTTGTTGACAGTAAGTTCTAGGAGTGGGGATTATTGTGGACAGGGAATACGTGGGACAGGAATCCCAGAAAGGAAGTCTAGTGGGAAGGGAATCATAGGGACTGAAAGACATTGACACAACGGACCCTCCAGTGACTGACACAAGGAGCTATCTGGTTGCAAGGATTGTCAAGTACAAGTCCTTTGGCCAAGAAAGCTGACAATGGTTATAATAATCCAATATGATCCACAGGATGCCCAGTTCAACAATTCCTCATGTCCAGTGAGAACTGGTCCTCTCTCCTGCTGCCCATTTGCTGCAATTATTAGACATGCTTCCACCACACGAGGAGCGTCATTCCAAATTGAGCCACAACAATCACACTTTTCACACATATTTATTTGATATTTTTATCCCAGATACCAGTTGGTTGATGTATGCAGTGACCTAAGAAAGATTTTCTCAAGACTAACCGTGTGTATTTACAATGTCTCTCCATGTGTCGCCAAATGGAATGATGACACATTGATGCAAGGCATGATTGTGCATGATTGTCCTTGATAAATTCCCTGTCAGGACATAACAGGTGTCTCTGGGTTGGTGTCCTAACCAAAAAATGTAAAATAAAAGTGTTGCAAAGTATGACTCATGTGACTTAACATGGAGTACCTTGCCACCTGTGTTTTTGAACCAACGTAAACAAGGGCCATACAATAAAGGACTCAGAATATAGAAATAGAGGACCATTGAGGACATTTGTGACTCCGAACAAGGTGACAGGAACGTTATGGTGATACCAGCACTTAAACTATGTCAAAATCTAAAATACTCACAGACAAAGAGGTACTGTATTACAAAAACAGTTTTCAAAGACTATGGCAAACATAAGTTGCATTGAAAAGTGGAATCCTCTTTGCCCGTTAGAAGTGCTACTGGGTTTTCCACAATGATGGACACCATTCCTATAGCTAAGATTATGTGGGGAGTCACAAAACCCGAATTTTCTAAAAATCATCTTTCAGGTTTAACCAACGTCTGAGGTTACACGTCTTAGATTGAAGTTTGAAAGCTAGGCCTCTTTACAGAGCCCCATAGTGGTATAAATTCTCACCTTACAGGCCATTTCACCTACACTTACTTGTGCAGAAGAAGGTCCGATGACCTCCACAGAGTTTGTTGGGAAACAAAACACAAATAACCGACCTCAGTCTCTTTACAAGAACCGGAAAGTACCAACAGGCTAAGAAATTGATGCAAGGTCTGCAATACAGAAATCGTTTATGATCACATACCAAGTCAGATGTGTCCCATAGAACTGGGTGTAATAGTACAGATTTGAGATGCAGAATGGATGAGATACAATTTGAGATACCTAGCCTTTTGAATTGGATGCCATACTTCAGGTCTCTCCTCGAGGGTGTGTTCTAGTGTTCCAAGAGGAGACTGCAGAACTGAGCACAACACACTTCATCTCTTCTCTGAAATTCCAGATGTTGCCTGCAGAATTGGAAACAGTGCACTGCATGAGGCCTTCAGAACTGGACACAATCCTCCAGATGCGGCTTCTGGAACTTGGCACAGCACTCACAATCTGAGCTTCAGAACTGAACACAGTTCTCCCACTGTGACTTCCAAATCTGAATGCAAAACTTCAGATTTGGCACCATCCTCTATATCTGTGCTCCAAACCTGGACACTAGTCTCCATTTGTGGCTTCTCGAATAGGATGCAATACTGAAGAGGTGGCCTCCTGAACCAGAAACAATATCAACAGTTCTGCAATATCACAGATTCCAGTGTCTGATGGTTATAACCCCAGAGCCAAAATTCTACTTGTTCTCTCCTCCTTTTCTTGCTACTTTGCCAACCCACGTTAAATTGCTCTGCTATAGTCTCTCTCCTCTTTGTCTTTAAGACCACACTTCTCCTTCTGTATTGATTCTGTATATGACTTCTCACTTGTCCGCATACAGCTTAAGCCGTGGCTGCAAGACCACGCTATGGATTTACCTAAATCACATCTCGCTGTCGGCATGCTGTTTGTATGCTCAAGCACATGACTTGAACGCTAGCTGCAGGGGCCTTTGCAATGCCTTGCATGAATTTATTTATTTATTGTATTTACTTAAAATATTCATAGAGCGCACTATCACCAATCAGGTATCCTGGCACTAGAGAAACCAACCGTGATTAACAAACTGCATAGAAGATAAGGAAGAACAGCAGAGTTAATGAGGGAAGAGCCAGGTTTTCAAGGCTTTCCTGAAGTGCCGAAGATCGGTTGAAAACCTGAGACAGACAGGAAGCTGGTTCCAGAGTTGGGCAGCTCTCACTTTGAAAGCACGCCCACCCGGTCTTATCTTTTTAAATTTGGCAATGCAGATTGAGATTGGCAGACGAGGAACAAAGTCGTCTCCCCGGGGAATATCTTTGAAAACTGTTTTGAAGAGGAATTGGGTCTAGACCACAAAGAGCTTTAAAAACAATGCATAAAACTTTGAAAACTATTCTTTGCTTGACTGGGAGCCAGTGAAGCTCCCTCAGTGCATCCGATGCAGACGATCTTCTAGGCCTTTCCAGAGCCAGTTTGGCTGCTGCAGCTTCGACTCAATGTAGCCTGTGTATCAGAAAATCTGGAGCTCCTAAAATGAGAGCGTTGCAGTAATCCAGGCAATTTAGAAATATATATGAGAAAAATTATCCCTGTTCTCCCAGATGTTAACATTTGTTTACGACTGCTCTAGCACTTTGTTGCCTTGTATTATGTCTGTTCTTTCTTCAGTTAAACTTCCTTAATCCCAATCTACAATTGTTGGATTTAGATACATGAATTGTGTATAGAAAACAGTTTGAAATTTGAATAGATTAGATCCATCTCTCTGACTTGATCTATAGCATGCCGTGTTACAGAACCTTTGCACTGATGCAAAAATATATATATTAGTACAATTTTGCTGCTTGTTTAATACAGAATGTAGCAAACACATTTTCCCAAATCCACATTGCAGGAAAGTTTTTGAGCTAAAATAAAAATAAAGAAAACAGATTTTGCAGAAATTGCTAAATTCAGCTATAATTTAGTCTTTAAATCACTTTACACTTGTAATACATATGCTAGAAAAAGGCTTTAAAAAATAATGAAAGCAAACTAGATATGTACAATATTGCCAATTACATTATAAAATAGAACTAACTTGTTTTGCCTCAAGCCTAGTCACATCTATCACAGATTAAAGTGTTGAAATATGTCTTTGATAAGGGTTTGGTCCATTTTTTTAAATCCTGGTACTAATATTGATCACTTGATTCCGTATTTTTTTAGCTTTAAAAATGGTGCAACTTTTGCCCAATTATTTTACTCAAATGCAGAGTTTCAGTAATAAGTTCCCAGATCACTGACTCAGCAAAGTTTTTAATCAACCAGACATCACATTGTTCAAGTGACTCCATGACACCTACTCTTAAGATTTCTGTCTATTCATTCCCTTGTAAAAGATTCAATTAATTTACATGTCGGGTGAGACTGGTGTCGCTAACTGACTGATGGGTACCTAATTGCAGATTCTTTCGAGAATAAAAAGCAAACTCATTTTGTGTTATTTTATTACTTATATAACTTGAAACTGGTGAGTCAGTAAATTATATTGTTTAGTTAGTTAAAACCTTAACAATTTGTGCACAATTACACATAGTACAAGTGATACTTAAGAACACCTCTGAATAAAAACTAATTTGATGTACATTTATATTGAAAAGCAGGTCCAATTTATTTTGCAGTTGTTACTGCTTATGTAATAAAAAATGTAACAACCCAAATTTACCCCAAACATTTTGCCATCTTTCAGTTTTGAGAAATACAGATATGTATCCACTGTTATACAAACATAGCACAATTAAATTGAAGTGTATGTGCCATATCTGGCCTGGCTTTTTCACCGATTTCCCAAAGTCCAAACATTGTGCAATGGAAATGTCTGCATTTTTTTCATTTTGCACCAGTGAAAAGTTTTTATAATACAGACTCAGATTTTCATGAAACATCCCGCAGTCGCTACATCAAAAAAAAAAACAATTTCCCCAGAGGCCCAGCAGCAGCTCATTCTAGCAGGTACGTCTCAGCGTTTCCAGGTTTTCACTGTGGTGATGAGAGAATGGCAGCAGGTGAACGAGAGTGCAGCTGTGGGCAGCAGACAGGGACGACAACTTCCCCTTCTGTTAGACGTCCTGTCACCGTGCACCCCAACACCCAATAACCCGAGGGTAAGGCTGCCCCCACATCTGCTCTTACTGCCTTTTAGTGTTCATGGCACGAGGAGGGGAAGCAGGAAGAGGGGCCCCTGCTCGGGACGTGGTTAAGCCCGCGGCCGGGGGCGCCATTTATCGGAAGCGGTCGGCCATTCTGTCCGGAATTAAGCAACAATAATGCTGCGTCACGCTTGGGCGAGGCATTGAGTCCCGGTTATCGGCGAGCCTGCGGGCGAAATTATTTACTTATTGCGCACTCGGCTCTGTTGTCGAATGCGCCACAGGGCAGAGCTGTCCTTCTGTTGAGTACTGGTGTAATAGACAGGTTGCCTCCTAACCACGCTCTAAAGCATATCTTTCAGAAAAAAAAACCTGAATTTTAAAACAAGCAGGGCACAAATCCTAAAAAAAGAAGTGGGGGGACTAACCTAGTTAATCTGTTTGCAAGTGGCATCGCAGCGCGTGGCATCGCGGCGCGTGGCATCACGGCGCGTGACATCACAGGAAGTGGCATCACAAGAAGTGATATCAGATCTTAAGCCCTCACATATATGCTTAGCAGGTGTATCATGAGTACATTTGAGCACATTTCGAGTAAACATGCAAACCCTCCTGATTTAGGCAGAAGATTCACACTTTTGTACACTACATATAAAACAATGTTACCTTTTGTCAGCGTTAAGCTTTCTAGAGCCATAGTGCTTTAAAAGAAATAGTGATATTTAAATCATTACAACGCCTCCTCAGGGGTAGTGAGCGCTATATAAATGCAATTTATTTTGTGCAAATACTGGGAAAGATCAACACATCTGACTTCTAACAGTGCATGCAAATCTCCTAAACAGAGCCTGAACAAAGTGAAAAGCTGCCTCTTTAAAGTATGTGTGAAGTGCTAACAAGGTGTGAGCCTTTGTTTCTCCTCTGCTGCATTTGCATCAGGTGTGAGGCTCCTGACTGCTGCCAGCCAGGAGACTCCAACAAAGGAGGCTTGATGACCCCTGAGACTCGGCCTTTGTTATGGCCGAGTATCCCAGCAGGAGTCAGAAATAAGAGAGCCCCGTCCCCGCCTGCACGTTGTTGTGATCGAAAGCAGACAACAACGTGCAGGCGCTGCTGAATGCGTCCCGGTGTTTGGAAATTACACCGGGACGAATTCAGCATCTTTTTTAGTGGGGCCCAACTTCTTGGCAGGGTGGACGGCATCCACCCTGTGAAAGAAGTGGGTGGACGCCGTCCACCCGCGTGGACCCCCGACTCGTGCCCTGAAAACAAGCATTGGTAAAGCCAATGAGTTGAGTTTTGGCTCCCAGCTTTTAGGCTTTGTCAAAGGTTTTGTCATGTTTTTTGCAAATCTTATTGTTGGTGGAGCTGCAAGGCCCACGTCAATCTAAAAGAAGCATTGGCAAAGATCTATTGGATTTGACAATATTTTTTTTACATGCTGTACAGCAGCACGAACTGCTGTGCAACATGGCTTAAAGTAAAAAATAAAACAAACCCGGTTAATTGATAAAATGTATGCTAAATACAAATAAAAAAAACACAAGACTGAGCAAATTACTCATGGGAGACACAGGGTCACTTACCATCTCTGAATCAAAGAAATTTAGACCCAAATAAGTACACACCACAGGTCAGCCACCAGCTTCGCAGGGGCAAAACTTAATTTTTGTTTTATCTCCAGGAAAACAAAGTGAACTGGTTTTTGTTAGGATGTCAACTGGCACAATGTCATGAACGTAACTCCCTCAATTTCAGCTAATCCAACCAACACTACTAAGCATGCTGGGAATTGTAGGTGCAAACCTTGAAAGTGAAACTAAACGCCTCAATATGCTTAGTAATGCTGTTTGAAGACTTGGGCATGCCATCATTCAAGACTAAAAGTACTGAGCCTGTAATGTCCACCCCCAAATTGCAGCCATTTACATGAAGAAGACAGCTGTTGTTCTTTGAAAAACAACATGTGGAACCTACATTTGAAAATATGGCCTGTGGAGAGCACTAGACAGACCCTCCAGGATTTTGCGATTTGCAAAAAAATCGTGAAATCAGCAGTTTTGTAAAAAAGCTGCGCTTTTTACAAAACCGCCCGCGAAATTTGGAGATTCCAATCAGGCACGAATCTAGCAAGCCCGTGGAGGGAGGAGAGTTCTCCAGCTGTCAGATGTCTCAGGTCAGGCATATGTGACTCATCCAGTCCAGGCTTTCTTTCCATTCTGTCACTTGTAGTAGCACATTCATCCTGTGGATAACAGAACCACAAGTACCAGAATACATAATCAAAGCCAGGACTGGACGAGCTGTGCCTACCTGGCACTTGGCACCTTGGCAGCTCGCTCTGAGTGGCTGCAGAGTGGGACTGTTACACGCATTAGCGATTGTAACAATTCGCTGCCTGACAGGAAATGCTGGATGCTCCGCAATTGTTGAACAGGGGAGGAAGTGCTTGTCAGCTATTGGAAAACATTTCTACAGAAAATCCCAGGCCAGGCAGACTAAATAATGTGCTTCACCATAAAACACATCGCTGTTCCTAAAAAAGTTCTCAGCCCATCACAATTTATGAACCTGGAAATCAAATAGCAGAATGAATGCTGCTGTATTATGCCTGAATGTTGTCATCAAATGCGAGGGCACTTCAATTATTAATGTGCCAGTTTTGGAAATATTATTGCTGTTATACATTTTTATTGGGATGTCAATCAACTCCTTCTCTGTGCTGCTAATAACACAGTACACATTGTGCCAGTCACAGATGCTCAAGTACACAGGATGCTGAGGATGCTGCCGCATGCTACGTATTACGTTGCATTACTGATCTTTCAGATTACCGCTATATACTGTTAATTCATCCATCAATTTGTAGATTCTGCCGTGATGCCTCATTGGCTCGTTATGTAAAGAACCACTCCCAGGAGAGTTTACACATTGCCTCATTGCCTTTGTCTATTAACCAGCACTACCATGTCAATTTCCACATTGACTGAGTAGATAAAGCTCCGCTTCCATGCTAGTGGCTGCATTCCCAAATGATGCAAATCACCACAGCCACAACTGTATACACGCTGCTATAATACCCACACTTTCCGTTCTAGTTTGGACAATTGTTAGTGTGCAAAACACCAATGAAATTCCAGTTTCCACACTGTGATGCAGGCAGCATTGCCATACAGTTCACATAATGCCCCAGTATGTTCCCCAGTATGTTATGGAAAACAACAAAGCAGTGCCAATATTCACGTTGCAAAGTTTACTAAACACCATAGCCAGGACACTTTTCACACTATCCCAATATATAAAACACCACAATCAGTCACAATCCATAATTCCCAAGAATTTTGAACACCATGAACATTATGTCACATTATGTACAGCACTGTGGCCATGCCATTGTTCACATTGCCTAAATGCATACAACATAAGTCACGTTCCACGATGCCCCAGTATTTGAATAACTATCTTTTCCTCACAACTCATCGGGGTCACTTTTTTGGGAACATCTGGGCTGCTGATCGTCACCATTACTGCTAAATATAGGCCACATGTCCATGCCTGCGGCAGATAAAGAAGCAAATGTTGCTCAACTCTAGACGATCTTGACTTTACCCTCACCCCAAATGTTAACTTTATCCTTTAAGCATGGTAAAATTGGCAACAACCCAATTAGCGCATTTAATTTACTTGTAAGTCCCTAGTAAAGTGGTACTACATGTGCCCAGGGCCTGTAAATTAAATGCTACCAGTGGGCCTGCAACACATTAAATGCTACTAGTGGGCCTGCAACATATATTGTGCCACACACTAAAGTAGCCCTTTTAAACATGTTTCAGGCCTACCATTGCAGCCTGTGTGTGTGCTGTTTTAAACTACCATTTCGATCTGGCAAAATACACCTTTTGCCAGGCCTCAGCTTCCGTTTTTAATGCATATAAGTTAGCTGTAGGCAGATCCTCCAGGATTTCGCGATTTGCAAAAAAATTGCGAAATCTGCAGTTTTGTAAAAAGGCAGCGCTTTTTACAAAAGTGCCTGTGAAGTTCCTTTTATTGGCCCAGCATTGACCACTGAGCCAAATAAAAGGAAGGGGTCAGCGAGCAGGCGAGGTGTTTGTTTACTCACGTGCTGTATCACATGCCACTGCCTGGAGGTGCCCGGAGAACACTGCTGCTGCTCGGAACTTGGACACCAAAGAGCAAGTAGGTTTTGTCCCAGCCTGACAAGACATGCACTTCTTCTGCTCCTCTTTCCCCGACCTCAGGACTCCCACCATCCACAGGCTTAAAATGGATGGTGTGATTGCAGGAGCACTATTTAAAAACAAAGAAAGAATTCGGGCCTGCCGCCCATAGGCATGCAGTGGGACCTGCTAGGAGCAATATTTTTTTTAAAAATGTAAGAATTTGGGCCCATCACCCATGGGCATGCAGCGGGACCCGCTTGTGCACTACTCTTTTTTCAAAAAAGAAAGAATTCGGGTCCACCGCCCGTGAGCATGCAGCGGAGCCCGCTGCAGCACTATTTTTAAAAAAAAAGACAGAATTCGGGCCTGCTGTGGGGCAATATTTTAAAAAAAATAAGAAAGACTATGGGCCGGCCACCCGTGGGCATGTAGCGGAGCGTGTGGGGTCAATTGTTGTTTTGTTTTTAAAAAGAAGCTAAAAAAATTGCTGCTAAAATGCTGCAAAATTAAAAATTTGGCGCCGCTAAATTCCTGTTTTTGTGCCGCAAAATTTACAAATTTATGCCGCAATAGCCTGGGGGGTCTGACCAGAAAAGCAAAAATCACTTCACCTCATAAAGTCTGCTCATGGGAGAGCTATGCTATTCCTTTGTTCAATAATTTGCTTATCTTTTAATTGGGCTACTCTGAACTGTGCACCTTTTACTTTACATCACTAGCTCATTAAATACACAAATGCACGTAATGAAAATGTAGTTTCCCAAGATGTCACCTAAAAAACTGCAGAACTTTAAAGGAGTTTTATTTGTAAGCCCAACATTCTGCACTTCATTTTAATATATGGACAATATCGCTCATTAAGGAAGCATGTGCTGACATAATGTCGACGAACATGAGCAGTAAATCATAATCCTACCAAAAATTGTCATATGCTTTGAATCTGGAAAATACTTGATAATTTGCTACAAGGGCACACGCATGTCCCGACCGACAGATAGTACTAAATTCTTTTACCGACGTTATCACTTTATAAGCAAGTCATTTCGACTTTTTGGGGAATTTTACAACATGAATTGAAATAACCCTTAAACACACAGACTATGTCAGGAGCGACCAGGGGCGGTGCGAGAAGCAAAAGAAGGGTATGCCTGGTTGGGGGCGGGTGGGCGGGTCGGGGAGGAGTGCCTAGCCCAATGTTATGGGCGCTGACTGTTTGGTCGGCACTCTCCGTTTTCTCCATGTAGGCTGCTGCGCAGCCTGCATGGAGAAAACAGTCTCCCCATAGACGCTTGTACGGACCGCGTCCTAGCCAATCACAACGCTGCCATTGCAGCGTTGTGATTGGCTTAGGCGAGGAGAGGGAGGCTGCCTACTTCTGCTTCCTGTGAGCACTGAGCAGGAGACGCGACGCAGGAGCCCGAAGCCGGAGGCGAAGGTAAGTTTAAAAAAAAAAAAATCTTTTATTTATTAAATTAACCCCCCCACCACCCCGCGCGTGGTGGGCGGATGAAAGCACAATGGGCAAGCAACGGAAGGACGGGAGCGGGGGACAGCAGCAAGGGTCAAACAATGGGGGTGGGTAAAAGCAGCAAGGGGCAAGCAACGAAGGGAGGGAGATGGGTGAAAGCAGCAAAGGCAAGCAACAGAGGTAGGGCGGGTGAAAGCAGCAAAGGACAAGCAAGGGGACGGGTGAAAGGAATCATGGAGTGAGCGACGGAGGAAGGGGGTCAGGTGAAAGCAGCAAAGGTAAGCAACAATGCAATGAACCATGATGAGGAAGGCCACGAGGAAAACAAAAAAATAATCCCTCAATGCGGACAGCGTGAAGGCAGACTGATGGGGGAATAGAGGGTGGGAGGTTATCACCGTAGAGGGCAGAAAGAGGACGGGGGTGGAGAGGGACTGCAGATGCAAGCAATCTGTAGGAGTGCATGCTGAAAAGTGAAAGGGTACCTGTAGGAGCCTGCAGTGGAAGGACACTGTCCACCAGAAGCAGTACTTGGGCCAGGCTCCATGGCAGGACCGAAGACTTGAAACTCAGGAGGAAGTCGGAGGCGAGGAGGAGTTGATGACCAACAGGAAGCAAGGAAGCGAGAGTGATCTGGGAGCCAGCCAATGGTAAGTAAAGGTAAATAATGGGTGGCAGTAAGCCCCTTTTAAGATTTCTTTTTTTTTTAAATACAAGAGATTTCGCAAGCATAAGCTCTGTGCAGGCAAAACCTAAATATGGCTAAAAAGCAAAAAAAAAAAAAGAAATCGGGTTCTCAAAAAGCACTCTTAAATGGGACACTTTACCCACCAGCATAGGCAATCTGCCTTTCACACGTATTAATCCCCAAGCGCCTAGAAGCACTTCAGCTCAAAGGGCAGACTTATGAAATCCATACATTGGTGCTTTTTTCTGTACTGTTTGATGTGGTACAGTGCCATGTATATTTAGTGCTCTACCTGGGATTATACAGGCTTTTCCTTAGTGGAGTTAGAAGGGAGAGAGAGGGAAAGAGAGGGTAAACGGATAAAGTTGGGTGCTGCTATGTATAGGGTGACCAGATCTTGAGAACCAAAAACCAGGACATTTTGCAAAAATACAAGCAGGACTACAATTTTACATCAATAGAGGGGCAAAGAATGACAGCTCTCATCAACATAGGAACATAGAAGAGGCACTAAGAAAATAAATAAAATGTAATTTCTAAAACCATCATCATACCTGTTCATTAAATTGCTTACTTACAACAGCTGCTAACTAGCACAGCTTTAGAACACCTAAAAGGTGCCTCTCACTGTTTTCAGTTGACCTCCTCTAAAAACCGGGACATGAGCCAAAATTGCCAAAATCTGGTGAGACAGCTGGTGAAACCCGGGACTGTCCTTGCAAATCTGGGACGCCTGGTCACCCTAGCTATGTAACGCTCTGTTGGGAGTTACGTAAGGGTCTCATGGGAGCAACAGAAGGGTCTACTAAGGGCTACGTGGTGGACTCTTTTAAGCATTGACATATCTGTTGGATGCTATGTGAGGAGATTGTGGAGATTTTATAAGAGTCTGTGGTTCCTTAGGATCTTTGAAAACCTGTGCAGGGGTCTGTCAGGTATTTCTGTCAGGGCAATCTGAGGATCTTCTTGTTATCTTGCCTGTTAGCAGCTATTTGAGATTAATTTAGAAACTATGTGCGAGCCTGCAGGAAACTATACTGGACTCTGTAGGGGGTGTGTGCAGACTCACCCTATTTATTTGTTTGCTTGTGTATTTATCTACGAGTTTTATAAAGCTCTGCTTGTCTCCTTTGGGCTATGTGACATAGGCTTACTCCTCCCAAGTTGATTCATCCTAGGTGACAATGACTACACATTATATCACAGGGTTGCTCCTCTGTGGAGCAGACACGATGTTCACATCAGGCCCATTATGTCAATGTTTACCACATCTTGATAAGGATAAGTATGAATTCTTTCAGAGAAAAGGTTAATAGTTCATTAAACCTCACTCAACCCACATGGACATCTAATTTATAATTTATGTACCCATCAAGCCTCTCTCCGGAGAGAGCTTTTAGTTCTGTCATGTCCTCTCTGAATTACTTGTCTGTGCTCACGTCGGAGGTTCCAAGTATCACACTGTGTTGTTAATATTATCAACTCAACAGGAAACTTGTAGCATGATGTTCTGTACACTGTGCTGCCACTCTGAAGGTCATGAATCCAGTTTGAAATTCCTTCATAGTTCTAAAAACAGCTTCTTCTGTTTTTCTGTCTGGCTTGACAGCGTTGCTGTCTGCAAGACCTATTGTTACTAATTCTTTAAAATATTCATAAAGTGGGAGTTCGGTCCACCCAGAATAGTATTTCTCGCTTGCCTCATGCTTTTGACTGCTTGGTGCATCTTTCCACCTCCTATGGATAGCTTGCTTCACGGGGGTCATGGCCAATGTGGGCAACATGGTGGACGCTCCTTGAGAGAGCTCTGCAGCCGGATCGCATAATCCACCTTTGATCCCCAAAAATAAGTCGCTATCTGCCTTCCGCACATACAGCAGGGTCCCCTCTCCAAGGGGGCAACGGAGGAGTTGTAGCCTGGCTCGGAACACCTGTTCTGGGGCCAATTTTGTGGTCTGACTGTCCCGGCTGCGTGGGGAGCTAGCGGCTGCCGGGACTGCAATGTGGCCTAGGACTACGGAGCTGGCACCAGGGGCCTGCCCCAGCCCCGTGAGAATTAGCCACTGGGCCTGTGGAGGACACTGAAAGCTGGCCACAGCCCTTATGGAGGCCTCGCTCACCTGCTTGCTGCCTGGATTGCCCTGGACTGCGGGCCTTGCGGCTGTGAGGCCCTGGGGCTGAGGCAACACCCTATTGGAGACCAGTTTGCCGCCTTGCGGCAGGAGAGATCCAGGCTGTCTGGAGGATCACAAATGGGGGGGCTAGTCATGCGCTCGGCCCCCTTGATTCCTGCTGCTCTTCCATTTCCTCTTTTCCCCCCTCCATGAGGCCTAAGACTAACCACAGTGAGCACGCGTGGGGTGACCGCGGGGCCCCCCCTTCTAATCCCAGAGGTTCAGCGGAACAGCACTCTGAACATGGAGGGGGCGAGACCCACAGGGCAGGAAGTCAGCTCACCCCCAACAAACATTGGCAGGGTTGGAGCCGTAGGCACCAGGGCCTTTCCCCTACTCAACTGTGACCCTCACTTGATGTAGGCCCTGAAGAGCTTGAGTATTAGACAGTGGGCACCGAGACCAGGGCGGAGTCTCCCCCCTGGCTTGCTGTTGGACGTGACCCCTGCACCCTTGACAGACTGCTCGAGGGGGCCCCACAGTGACACTGGGCCTGCACCGGGGCCGCTCATCAGCCTCTTGATTAAGTGGCGGCTGGATGCCTGCATTGCAAGGGCAACTGCCTACTTGAGCTGTGTGGGCAACAACTACTGCAGCGGAATACCTCCTCTCTGGAGGCACCGGACTGCTCGTGCTGCAGGGTGGGCTCATCTCACCAGGCCCCCGCAAGCGGGTCCGTCATCACGCTTCCAGGAATCCCCTCTTTTGCACCCCCTTTTTCTCTTCAACATACTTTGCTATTCCCCTCCAGCTATTGTTATAGTCGACTAGATGGCAGCGATGGGGCTTCTTCGCTCTAGTTCTCAACAATCGACAACATGTGCCCATGGGCAGTTGGCACCGCCTGCCAGTGTTGCGAGCACGGAGGCACTTCACTACGGCATGGCCCCAGTGGAAGAAAAATTGGACCTGGTTCATGCAGGTGTACCATTTGAGGCAGTCCCCGTAGCTGTGGACCCAGGGGGGGGGGGGGCCCCATTTGGAGGGCTGCCTGGAGGATCGACAACTATTGATTGGCACAATCTAAGCTCCCAAAAGCGACCTGGCATGCTTCCTGCATGTCTTATCAGGAGTTCTAGTCCGCTGGAGAGGGCTACCATGAGTGATATGGGGTGACTTTAACAGTGTCTTGAATGTGAGCCTGGATAGCTCGTTCCCTCCTCTCCCCCGCACCCCTGCCACCTCCAATGCCCAGTCTCTGACGGGGTGGCTGCAACACTGGCACCTCACAGACATCTGGTGACAACTCAATAAACACACCAGGGTCTGCTCATTTTACTCACACCCACACAATCTACACGTTCCATAGATCATCTTGTTGCCACAGCAGATGTATTACCACAAGTTATAAACGTAGGTTATCAAGGCTGCGCACACTCGTACCATATTACTCAATACCTGTGACTATGCTGGGATCATAGCCCCCCTCCTATTTCCACGTGGTGACTCCAGGCAGATGCATTAGACCACCCCTTCCCCTTCGCGCCTCCCTGAACACCAGCATCACTACATACTTCAACATTAATATGGGCACTGCCTCCTCTGGCCTGGTCGAGTGGGACACCTTTAAGGTTGCGATCAGGGAATATTGTCTGGGAAACACTATAAATTTGAGACGCAGTCTGATCAGGGACATTGCATACATAGAACAGGGACTGCTGCGCTTGGAGGGGCAGGACCGAGAGGCCGCGCTTGGCAGGGAGAAGCTGCGGCGGGTGAGACAGGGAAATGCAGAGCTATTGGAGTGACTGCGCTGTCTCAATTACGCAGCCCACACTGCTAGGACACATGCAGATTCAAATGAGGCAGAGAAGCTGGTAGCAAGGCTAATTCAACAGGATCAACCCAGACACCCTATACTGTCCATACACCAGCCCTCGGGTGGCCGAGTGTACACGCAATGGGTCATACATGAAACATTTACGCAATACTACACGTCGCAATATCAATCCACACTTACGGCATCAGCGGCAGAAGTCCAGGCACTCCTGGAGCCAGTGACACTCCCCTGCATCTCTCCTGAACAACGGGAGGAACTAAACAGGAAGATTACCTTACATTAGGTCCAGGAGGCCACAGGGAAGCACCAGGTCCGGATGGCCTGCCACCAGAATATTACAAATCCTACACACAGGTATTGGCCTCAAAACTGAAATTGCTAGTCCCTGGTGGCCTCGTCTTTCCCACCCTCTCTGTGCGAGGCTCTTCTTACATCGCTGTCAAAATCAGGTAGGGATGCTGAAGAGCTATCTTCTCATAGGCCACTAGCACTCCTTAATATGGACTACAAGGTACTGGCTAAACTACTAGCTGACAGGTTGGCACCTCTGGTCCCGCAGCTTGTACACCCAGAACAGAACGGGTTTGTGCCGGACAGGAACACTTCCTTGAACCTACCTCGGTTTTTCCAGGTCCTAGAATTAGCCCCTACTGACTGGCCAAACTCAGGATGCATGGTCCTCGATTTGGAGAGGGACTTTGTCACTCTGGAGTAGGCTTACCTCTTTGAGGTGCTCCACGGCTACAGCCTGGAAGCACCTCTGGTTCAATTGCTGTACACAAACCCGATGGCCGGGGTTAAGGCCAGTCCATTAATCTCGGATCCCATGCGAATACACAGGGGTACACAGCAGGTCTGCCCGCTGTCCCCGCTGCTGTTTTCGCTAGCAGGGGAAACATTTGCACACATCCTACATGATGGTGGGTTGCACTGGGAGATCCCTTTGAGAGATGGGCATCACTCGGTATCACTTTATGCCGATGGCATGCTCTTATACCTCAGAGATATCTGTGACATTCCAGCTCAAATAACACACACACTTGCAAGATTTGCAGAAGTGTCCAGCCTCAGAGTTAACTGGAGCAAGTCCTGTCTTTTCCCCTTTGAGTCCTCCACACCTGACCCTATGCTTCAAATAAACAACGCCCCCCCCCCCTCGCCGGCTTGGCACCCTGACACATCTCCCTATCTGGGAATCCATATATATAATTCCCTGACAGATCTAATGGAAGAGAATTTGAGCCGGGCAGTCACCAACTTATGGTGTTTTGGCAAATCCTGTCGCTGTCCGTGACGGGACGTATAGATCTCATGAAAATGGTCATGTTACCATGTCTCCTCTACTTTTTTGTCAACCTCCCACTCTACATCCCAAAACTACTTTTTCACTTGCTGGAGCAAATTACAGGAGATTTTATCTGGCACACATCTTGCCACTGAGTGGCTCCGACCAAACTATACCTCTCGCCAGATCAGGGTGGACTAGGAGTGCCCAATTTTGAGCAATGCTACCTGGCCTCCCAGCTGCAGTGGGTGGCTAGGTGGTTGGCTGCCCGCCAATTGGAAGACTTGGCATCTGCTTCCCCCGCATGGGACGTGCCCCAATTGCTGCGCTCTTTCCACGCGCACTCAAATCTGAGTATGCCACAGCCGTCCTTGCTTTGGGTGGCATACCGATACTACCGACGGATCCTTTTCCTGACCAGAACAATGAGACCATCTGAGCCAGCCCTCCCGCTCTTGGGCCTGCCACACACCGCAGTGAGCACAACCCAGCAGAAACTAGTACCCTTGCATGCTGCTGGGATGCACATGTTGGGCGATCTCTACAGGAATGGGGCACTTCTACCCATAGATGAGCTCATGGGGGGGACAGGTCTACCTCCAGGGCAGTTCCTACTCTACACTTCCATAACTAGATCCCTGACAGAGCACTGGGATGACATACAACATGAACCAGACATGTGCCGGAAGATACAATACCTGCTTATGGGAGATGGGCCATTTGGAACGCTGGCTGGCAAGCTCTCTACACACCCACTCTGCTACCTCCCTGACACCACTGCGGCAGCATTGGGAAGCCGATCTGGGCAGACCACATACCAACCGGGAGTAGCAACATATACTGGAATACCCTTCCTTGGTAAAACCAATGTCCGCTCCTGCCCTATACTGTGCTACGTGCTTCATCAGGCTTATCTCACTCTGCAAAAAATCAATAGATATTTTCACCGCACCAATGCAGCTTGCCCGCGCTGCCACACAGAGGATGCAGACTTCCTTCACATGGCCTGGGGATGCCCACCACTCACCCAGTACTCACTTGGCCAGATGCACTAGACACGCAACACTACATAACCGGGAAAAAACAGGGCCACGGCTCATTGATCTAGCCACACTATGTGTGAAGCGCAAGATCACATGAAAATGGAAATCACCTGATCCCCCCTCCCTGAAGGGCTGGGCACTTTCTGTGACTGCTTTGCACAAGCCGAAAGTAGGGCCCTGCACTGAGAGGGCACAAGGGAGCTGCGAAAATACCCCATGACAGTCACGTGGGACCCTCTATTGTTGGAATTCCAGGATGGCGCACGAGATGGCACCAGGGCATGAGACACCGGTCAATTACCCCATGCTCAACATGGAAAGCATCACACGGGCATGCACTCACATGGAACTCTTATTGTGTTGCAGAGCATTTGCATGATAATAATGAATGTTGGATGCAAGACAGGCCTGATTGTCTGTAAACATGACTGCACTTAACATTAAGGAATGTGGATAAGAGACATAGGAGCATATTTACACCCCTGGAGCATCATTTCTCCGGTGGTGCAATGCCCTGCTCCATATTTACAATGTGGCGCTAAGCCTTCTAAATATCGTACCCTTTCATGCAGTTTTCTGCGTGAAAGGGGTGTTCAATGGGTGTTGCTGTTGGCGTTCCACTGCAACACCCATTGCCTTTTGACGCTGCCCCAGATTTACAAGGAACTGTAAATCTGAGGCAGCGCCAAAAACTAACGCCATTGAAAAGCAGGCGTTAGAGTGGCGCCTACGAGGAGAAATACTTGTAATTCTCCTTGTTTTTTTGCTCTTATAATGTGTGCTGCATCCTTCCTGCACATAAAGCAATTATTCCTGCAACGCAGGTACCCCTTACACTATGGTGCAAGGGTGTCTGTGTTGGCGCTAGGCAGCTTTTTTAGCGCCGGCGCAAGGGAAAACACAGGGGTGCACCGCATTCTTGTGAATACGGTGCATCCTTGTGTTTTTTAAATGACGCAGCGTGGCGGAGCTAAATTGCTTGCAGTGCCACGCTGCATCATTTCTTTGCAAGGGCCTAGAAACATGACTAATCCTTTCACTGATAAAGCTAATAGTGTGTGCTTGATCATCATATTATCTGTCTAGAAACTCCATGTGTTTTGACACAATTCAAACTAACAATACACAGAAGGAAAACTTCCCTGTTCTCTGAGCATGTTGTAACAACAATTGCAAGGAAGATGACCATGCAGAGACCAACCTTGGGAGGAAGAAGAGACAAGTAGCATTATCTTCTGTTTGCTTCTGTAAAGTGGCATTATTTGCACATTTTTGCAGCATAGCAGGAGCCGAGAACATGTGACCTCCCTCTTCGCTCTATAAAACGTCTTTGCTGGTAAAGGTATTTAAAGTACCAGTGAGGGTCAGGGTTGGACCCCTCAGCAACCGGCTTTTACAGTCCAGTTGCTCTGGGGAGGTGCTGAAGGGCTACAATGTGACAACTGACCTGATAGCATATCTATGCTGTGAAACTATACATGGAGTGGCATAATTAAGCTCTGCAAACTAATGTAGCCATAAATTGTAGATAGCTGTCAATATTTAGACATATTAGATAGGCAATAGACTAATATGAAAGGGATGTGTGAGGACTTGTGATTGGGGTTTGCATAACATTTGCCCTGGTCTGCATACTATCTGCTTAGTTGTTTAAATTAATTATCATCATTCTGATCGTAAGATTTCATGAGATTTGATTTGAGTTCTGTAAAGCACAACAAATACCCATAGGCGTCAAGGCACTATAGTCACAGCCAACACAATCCAGCGGAATGGTTTTTAGACAAATGCTGCATAGTAAATAATCAATCACTATTTTTCATCTCAAAAGTACTTCGAATCATAAAACTTTCAATTTTGCATGTCATGGGGGCAGTTTATACTGAAAACAATCGTTTTTGTTTCGTTTTACGCTGTAGGCAGGCTGTTTTAATGGTTTACTATGGGGTTCCCAAAGGAGGTCAAAAGAATTTCCTTTGCAACGCTTGTTTTATGCGAGACCCAAATCAAGATGGCACTATTGGAAGTCTTTTAGTAAATATATAGTATATTGTTTCTTCAAGTTATGTTTCATTTTTAACAACGCGGCAGAAAACTGAGCGTTTATTTAAACATTACCACATTCTTTTTGAGTCCTTTTATTGTATTTCATAAGGTGTATTTTGGGAGAATAGAAGTATAATTTATCTGTTGCTCAAAGTGCTTCATGGTATTAAACCTAAACTACAAAGATCAGGAAATACATCTGCCTAGGTGCTACTTAAGCCTAATAATAGTAGGTTTATCTTGTTTATGGCCTCACCATGTACCATGGATGAAGCCGCCACTAATGTCACAGGCAACCTCTCCAATTACTTTGTTGAACAAGTCGCCGGTTTCTTGAGAGTGCCCACTAAATATTGTACACCATAAACTAAAAAATCGTAAGAAATAATACAAATGGAACAAAACTAAGTCTGAAAGCAAAAACCGATTGGGTGCCATTACAAGAAAATTGTTCTTGCTATGTGGTGTTTTGTAGCTCTAGGCTACATTGGTGCAACCAGGCGCTTGGCTAACAGCCCCCCCACTCTGTTTCAATGTTGCAATAGCAGGCGAGTCTTCACCAATTTATCTAGGTGAGTTTGGTGGGATCTGAAGGAACAGGTCAGCTTACAGTTGGTTTTTTAAGGCAGCAGGTTAGGTTGTTAAGGGGTAGTTGGATCTTGAGTTATGTTTCCAAGGCAAGCAGTAGTGAAATGTTCTTTCTTTACGATCCAGTAAGGTCCATATGAACGCATCAAAGCCATATAAAACACACCAGTTAGTATTGATGAACTGTGATTAAGACTAGTTTTTTAGTACAAAAGGAGAAAACAGTTTCCGCATGGAACAGGTTTTCCCTGGAACAACTGTACTTTAACATTCTGAGATTTTCATGGCAGAATGGGGTATAATATGTGGAGGGAATTTTACTGCACACTATATATGGGTGTTTCCCCCTGTTACCGATTTGCAAACTTATAATAAAGCATAAACACCTTCAAAAATTCTCTAGGTTATAGCTGGGGGAATTTCCATGAGGTTAAATCTCGGGTAAAACTTATCACCGACCTACTTTGCGCCAGATTTTAGACAGTCAAAAAGAAGGCCTAGGTGGTGTTTTTTTTTTTTTAGTCTTTCACAGTGAGGATTCGGGTGCGGAGGTGTGGTTCAGCTAAGTGGGCTTCTATTTATTCATTTATTTATTTGAAATTTTTTATATAGCGTGAACATGACCCGTCAGGGTATCAGAGCGCTGTACAGAGAAGCAGACAAGATAAGAAGTTAAACATACAAAACGCGAAAAAGAACAGCCAGCAGAATAGTAGATATAAAGTAACAAAATAGTGAGCAGCAGGGATTGGGCACAGGGTTTAGCTGCTGTGGTCTGCCATGCCCTGTTGGGCATGATTCTTTCCCATTTGTAACAGAGGTTAACCATAAGGACTTGTCTAGGAACAAGCCCTTTTACTAACTTGCTGAGATTATATATTTTTTTGAATTTTTTAAGGCACATGCTTTGAACCTTTTTTTAATGTTTTTTTAAGTAAACTTTTTTTACACTATTTATTGGTCCTAACTTTGTTTTAACTATTTTGAAACCCTTTAATTGTTTTTCTTCAAGTGTCTGTTTATGACAGATGATATGACCTGGCGATTTTGTACACCTGAACAAATAATGTTTTTTGCAAGAAATGCAATGTGATGCAAACATATAGAGACATGCATGAGTAGATAACCATGACATATTTTATTTTTCTACTGGGCCAGGGCAAGAGAAAGCTGTTGGAGGGGGCTTAGAATTGGATACAACAGTTGCTTTATTGCACAGTGGCAGTGTAGCTTCACTTCATGGTGTGTCAACCTCTGGCTATCCTGCTGGGTTCTATCTTTCACCAGTGGATAGCATTGCTACACCAGTAACAATCACCAGGTGTGTGGGGTGGAAAGGGAAATATTCTAGGTTAAAAGATAGGAGGGAGGGTTTTTTATCTTTTCTTTCTTGTGGGGGAGGGGTCTTTCCATTCCTTGGGATGGAGTGGAAGGTGTAGTATGCAGTCCATGAGATGAGAGAAGTGGGCAGTCCCTGGCAGACAACCCTCCACGATTTAATAAAGTACACTATACACATTCCTGAGATGGGCACAGTGGCATACAACCTTGGAGTCATGTTTGGAGTTTAGTAAAGTACACTACACACATTCCCGAGATGGGCACAGTGGCATATAACCTTAGAGGCAATCTTATGACACCATTGTGAGATAAGCCACCTCCAAGTGGGATGCCCGTACATTCTACATTGTTCTACAATCTGCCTCAAAATCTTCAGTGAAGTCTTGGAAATAAACATCCACACCTTATAAATGTTCTCACTATATATAATTTCTTTCTTTCAAACATATGTATGCATCCCATCAGGTGTTGTTGAAAATATGCCCTTTTTGCAGGGTCACCCCAGATTTTTTTTTAACCTTTTTGATGAACACCATTTTTGCTTACTATAGAAATCTGTGCATGTTACTCCTCCTAACCAGTGGTAAAATGTTTGTGATGCTCCTTTCAACATGATAAAATTGCCACCTCCCCTGATTGCTCTGATTGGTATGTTTAACTTACCCATAAGTCCCTAGCATATAGTACAATGGTATTCCTAGGGTATATAAGATAAATGCCACAAGTGGACAGCAGCACCCATTGTGCCATCCATCCCAATAACATTGTAAGCATGACTGTAGGCCTGCCATCAGTAGCCTGGGTGTGCAGGTTTTAAATACAAATTTGACATGCCAAAATAACCCCTTTTGACAGGCTTAAACCTTCCTTGTAAATATTTATAGGTCACACCTAAGCAGGCCTTAGTGCCAATAAGGCAGAGTGCACAGGATTTAAAAGTAGGAAATGTAAAAGTTTAATGTTAAACATGTCTTTACAGTGAAAAAAAGCCCTAAAAGCAATTTTCACTGTAGCAATGCTGCAAACATTTTACTTTTTATATTTGTGAGAAAGTGTTTTTCGCGTGGTCATTCCCACTTTTTGTGGACTGATGCTGCTGTTTTTTTACTCTAAACCAGGCCCCTGTGCATGTGCTCCAACCCCTAAAAACATGTTGAATTGGCTAACACCTATTGAGCATATCTAACTTTCTTATAAGTCCATAGTATATGGTGTCCAAAGTACACTTATTGCAAGGAAAGTTAATTGTCACCTATGGACGACAGCACTACTGTGCCATCTACTAGTGTGAACAGGCAAACATGAATCTAGGCTCACCACAGCAGCCTGGTAGTTGCAGATTTAAACTACAACTTACCTTTCAAAATAAACTCTTTCTAACAGACAGGAGAAATCATTCATTTTAAATAATAATATGTTGCCCCTATGTAGGCCTTGAAGCCCACAAAGCAGGGTGCATGGCATGTAAAACTAGAACAAAGCAAACACAAGGAGATGATGGACGGAGTCTGAAAAGTTTCAGCGCTCCGTCCATCATCTCCTTGTGTTTGCTATGTAAAACTAGAACACATAGAAATTTTAAGTTAACAGGTCCTTACAGCGACTAGCACCTCAAAGCTATTTTCACTGGCTGTTCTATAGGAAAGCACTGGGATGCAGTATTAAATACAAATATTGTATCCCAGGAAGAGGAGCTAGCTATAAAAATAATTAAATAACTATTCAAATAGTTATTAAACATCCAATTCCATGGAGAAGTCGGATTTTTCCTAAATATTGTGGAAAAGTAACTTTTAGAAAGTTACGTTTGCCTGCCCTGAAGCTCCTGGAAGCTAAATCTGCATTTTGCTCTCCTGCTTCGGCCAGTCAGTTATGAGCACTTTAATAGCCTTGAATGAGGTATGAACTTGCCTTTAGGGGCAAACTTTAGGCTGACCTGAATGAGCAGAGATAACCCATCTGAACCTGCAGAATATGCAGGGGGTCTGGGAGGATCATTTTTTACATTAAAATGTCAACTCCTGCTTGAATGTGAAATCCTGCTTGACAGGTTTGCTGGGTCCACCTAATATTTCGGGTGCATTTCAAAGAAGGTAATCAGGATGTCAAAACAATTCTTGTGTTTACCATGTTTGGCTGCTAGAAACTCTGTTTTGATCTACCAGACTTCTCTCTCTAAAGTTAATGTGGGTTCAGGGACTGCTCAAACTGCATTTTGGTGTTAGATGCGGGAAGACAATAGGATTACCATAGTACACTCCCGAACGCACCACCTTATCCCTCAAAGCCCAAATTCAGAGTGGTCGAAGCCTTTGACTATATTGAAAATGCCCAAAGTGGGTAGGGATAGCCCCGGGACCCTTCACCCCATTGGTTAAGGCATCCCAGGACCATTTCTACTCCTTGCTTCTGCCAGGCATAAATGTGGCATCTCCAGGCTTCCACTTCTGGACATTCTTGGACGTGAGGAACATCAGAAGAGGACTGAGCCTGCTGTCTGAGAACTCACAAGAGCCTAAACGACTGAGCCTGCTCTCCCTTTTGTACCCATGAGAAAAAAGTGGCCTCCAAGTGTCATATGGCTACCCTCCTGTTAAAGCTACAGGGACACAACAAGCTACAAGAAGCCTTTTCCTGCAACTACCCAACTCACCAGTGGCAACTGGGCCTGGACTGGACCCACTTGTTGCCTTCTATGGGACTCTAATTGCCTCCCCTGAGGTCCTGGAGGATTTAGAAGTGTACTCCTGTGGTAGATTGATAATTAAAGGACTAAAGTCAGAAGGTAACATTTTTGGCGAGGACGGACCTGGTTAGGGTATCCAACCCATGGTCCATCACAGACAGCGTCAAAATGCACCTCGGTACTGTTCAGCCACAGCCATTGACTCTCATTGGCACTTTTTGCTTCTTGGCACTATTTATACTTAAACATTTAAAAAATCATATCTCCAGTTTTCCTTGTTAAATTTTGGTCAATTTTGGTGTAATTTTGTTTATTAAATTTTACTCTGTATTCCTAATGCATTTTGGGATATTTTTGTTTTGCATTTCAGCTTTATTACTGTTTTAGAACTGCATAAATATTTTTCACATTGTCTCTATGTTAAGCTTGTCTGCTGTGTGCCGTAGCTATCAGGGGTTTGAGCGCACGTTTATTTAGTGACTTTAGTGGTTCACCCTGACAAGGACTGTGATTATTACTTGAGATGGGTACTTACCGTCCTCAGCTGACACCCCAATTACTTATGGGTGCCCTTATCCTTTACCTTGTTTAACATGGAGTACTACTTTCACCTCAAACTTTAGTGATTAGTAAACGGTGCACAATATAACTTTCAACATGCACAATTACACTTGCCTGCAGAGCTTATGCTCTTTCCATACTATGGCCCTACACGTGTACATGGAGACACTCTATGCTGTATAAGACCTTGTTGTTATCACTGATGTCATCAAATATGTCATGAGTCATTTAATCAATTATGTTGTTTAAAATGTCACGAGAGATGTAATGTGTTAGGGTATGATCAGCTTTCCTTCCTTGCCCCTCGGTGGGACATTTCCCTTAACCCTTGCGATCCTCTCCGATAAAATTGCCATTGCCCTTTAATCTGTGGTATTCATCTTAAACAGGAAGTCCAGCCCCAACCACAAGCAATTAAAGAGCGGGTTTTCTTTTTTTATACTACCAGGGCCGAACCCATTCTGAGTGAGTAAATGTGCTCCAGGGCCTTGAAGATTTAATTTTGTTCTTTCTGTTCGACAGTAATCCTTTTTTGCACCTTATTTCAGGCATACATTTCAATTCAAAAAACCTTTCCCTTACCGACCTCCGCTTTAACAATTGTAGAATAATATATTTTTTATGCTGAGTAAAAACATGTGGGAAAATACGCCAAATAAACAGAGTATAATCAATAGTCCACCTCGCTCTGCTAATCACTGCTCCCCAGCCCCTCCATGCCAGAATATAGGTACAAAACGAACCTGTGGGTGTCCATATTTTCACTCGGGAAAGACAACCTGTTACAAATAGAAGCAATTGTGTTTACAGGGACAATCAGCCAATGAAATCAAGCAAGTAGTTAAACTAGAAAGTGTTTTTTCTTCAACTAAAGCTGTTTATACTAAGCCGATTCCATGGATAACATCCTTAGTTCTGCTTAATAAATTGTCTTGATTTTCAGTGCATATAGTAGTTGGCTGTATGCTGTACCACTATATAGACTGTTTAAGTTATCAAGCTTTGAGGAAAAGTGTGTGAGAGATTGCTGGAAGTTGACTGAGAGTGGTGTGTGGATGCAGGCAAAAACAGAATTACTGAAGGAAAGGCCATGAGAGATGGGTATATGAAACTGCACATGGAAGAGTGAGAAGGCGGTAGAGCGGAAACAGGGCCTCTAGAAAAGGGAGGGTAAGCAAGAGTGAAATGACCAGAGTGTGAGAGTGAGGGGAGATAGAAACGAGGGAAAGCAAGGAATGGGAAGAATGGCAGAAAAGGATAAATGAAAAGGAAGGATAAAAGGGTGATATTGATGATTGATTACGAGATGTGGACACGAGAGGTATGCAAATTAGAGGTGAAAACTAGGGGCAAGAGGAGGGAGAGAATGAGACAAACTAAATGGTAGTCATAAAGGAAAAGGAGAGGGAGATTCGGAAGAAAAGAAAAGGATGAGAAGAGCAGGGAAAAAGAGTAGAGAAATCGCAGAGTTGGTGACGAAAAACATATCAGTGCCAAAGGCAGCAAAGGAGGGAGAGAGAAAGTGAGAGGTAGAATGAAAAAGAGAGAGACATAAAAAGAGGCAAAGAGAAAGAGATTAAGCGAGAGAAAGAACAAGAGTAGAAAAAAGAAAGAAAAAGGAAAGTTAGACTTCCTCTAAAACAATATTGTGGAATACTTTGAAGCCCCCCTTCACCTTGGAGCAGGGTACATCTGAATTAGGTGCTTGAGTAGTCCTTTAAATTGGGGCCACAGACATAAAAACAGCGGCTTTTCAGTTTAAAAATTTTTTTAAACGGCAGGATTGGGCAGTTAATACAAACAACAGTGTGCTTTCGTCCTTGCACATGTATACCTTTACACCTGAGATGCCTGTACAAGGTGAGTTACATGTATGTCGCTCGTGTGTAGCACAGAAGGTGCATCTCAGCACTGCAGCAGTGCTGGAACCAACTTTCATAGTGGCGGTGCTGCCATCAATGTTATATCACTTTAGTCCTAGGTATTGTAAAAAAACAAACGTCACAGGAAAGAACAGGTGTAACAAATGAGCCACACCAATTCAGCAGGAGAGTGGTAGGGGTGTACTACGTAGCCGAGCACACTGTCACAAATGTATTACTAAATCATCGTGTGGTAGCGCACCGTCATTTACAGATAGCTCATTTTCCATTGACATGACCACTAAACTGGCACAGACATGCAGGTTTTCTGAAATAACTATACAACACACAAATGATGACGTGTGGAAATCGGGTTTCTGCGAATAATTAAAATTAGCGCAACACCAAGTAAAGTGCCTTGATTTGTTTTGTTTATATTAAAATCTTTGTTTCCATCGCACTTCAGAATTACAAAAGAAAGTGCTTCGTTTGTGTTTTTCTAACTGCTGATATATTTTACAATACAGTGTGTGGACTACAGTGCATTTACAGGTATTTAAGTGTTGTTGTTGTGTTAGAAACAATTGACATCCTACAGCCTCTCCATTTACACTCCTGTACCCCAGCATGATTGTCAGATAGTTCATATCGGGACAGTGGGTGGATGGCAGAGATTCGAACTACCAGAGTCTTTTGTTGGGCAAGTTCACACAGTTAATACCCCGTTAGTCTCCCCTTCGATTCCTCCCGCCCCTACCCCTCTCACCTCCTTCCCCGCCCACTCAATCCCACCCGTCACACATGAATGCGTAGAACACCATTACAGGCAATCATATTTAGTAATTGTATGTGCAGAGATCCTAAGTAATGGACGTGATGTTACCATCCCAACAGCCTGGGACACGCTACATCTACTGATATGCACTAATTGTTGACTGCGATACTATTTAAACAATTGTGTACCCCATATTACTTATGATATATATACCCGCATATGAAACGTCCTTTGTTAATTTGCAAAAAACGAATAAAGAAATTTAAACAAAAAATAATTGTCACATAGTTCACTTTACAAATTCCTCTGCCTTTGCAGTCAGAGAAAGGAAAGGAAACACCAGTCTCCAAAATAAAAGAATAAGTAGCAATTAATCATCAGGTGGCAGAGCCTGACATTTGACCTCAGTGACAAGATAAAAACAAAATTTAAATGTATTTTTATGGCTCATTCATCTTCTGTAGTCCGGTATGGTTACTTTGGGGGGGGTGCTGCATCCCCGCAGTCCTACTTCCAGCACCTTTGCAGCACTGTGACGCTCCCTGCCCTCTTCAGAAGCATTATGCTCTCCAGCCTCTTTTATCCCTCTGAGGCCACCCTTCCACAGCCAACATCCTGATTCAACACCATTTCTTAAACCACCCTAATGCATGCCAGCACCAACACCAACATGATGCCCCCATTCCAAATTCAGAACCCGGAGGCCACCAGCCCTGTTATACACTATGATGATACCACCCCCATGCTATCCGCCTTCAGCACAGCCATGCTTCCATCTACCTCAACACCTTCGCAAACCCTCCCGCACACTGTGACCCCCATCTACTTACTTTTAACCCACGGATGCCCACAGCCACCTTTCACATCATGGTTATGTCAGTGCACTACACCACCCTGATGAACCTCTTTGTGATTAGCACATCTATTTCTCCAACCTGCCTTTCAACAACCTGGTACCCCTCCTGCCCCAGTTCAGTACCCTGATGACCCTGATCAATCATTAACTCCTGTTATCCCTGCTCTTAGTCTATATCCTGTGTCAGTATCACCCCCTCAGCTCCCTCCTACATCTAACACATACAGAGGCAGATACACTGATACCCGTGTCTTCGGCACCTTTGATCTCTAGCCGTTCTTCACCAATGTCCTCATCCCCTTGAAACCACTCATGCCTGTTTAAGCACTCAGCATAATATGCAAAATAAAGGTGGACTGGAATGCAGCCCCAAGTAATTACCAGTGGCTGAGATTATTTCAAGCATACCGTCCATAACTTTTTTGCATACCTCAGTGTGGGATGGGTATGCCAAGGCGTAGGTCCCGTACACACTGTGCCTATGGAACCAAGCTATGCCTGACCGATTAACTGATCCTGGGTTGCTTGTGTTCCTGTTCAGGGAGAACCTGGTCTGACAGTTTGGGCTGGACAGTTCCGATTGGAACAGGCTCAAGAATGATTTGCTTATTGCTGGGTCCAAACTGAGGTGGCATGGTGTGCAAAATAACAATGTTCTGGGATGTGGCCTTTAGTAATTACCAGTGACTAAGATTAATGCAAGCATTCCATCCAACTCTTTTTGTATACTCCTCAAAATATTGACGATAGAATACTGAAGCATAGAAATATCGTGGTTAAAATATTGAATCTAAAGGATCGAAAGGTAAGTATGTACAGATTTTCTGTACCTCAGGGGCGGCTCTTTCGTTTGAGCGGAGGAGCGTCGCCCCACTGGTTAAAATGCTCTTCCATGCCCCAGAGTTGAAAAAAAATGTTAATAAATTTGGTTTATTACCATTTTATTTTTCAATACAACTCCATCCTGATGCTCACATCAGGACGGCGGCGGGGCCGCTACTGAGTGACAGCAGCGGGGAGGAGGGTGGGCTGCCTTGGCACTTTTCAAAGTGCACGTCTTTTTGGCCGTGCAGTCTTGCTAAGGTCAGACAGACATGCTAACCCAGCTGCCTTAAGACAGCTGGGTTAGAGTAGGTGCACGGCTCCAGTGTCCTTAGGAGCGGCGAGTGAGGCTGCTCCCTCCAATCAGGTCGCTGCTCTCACAGCATGAGAGCAGCACCAGGGTTGGTTAAAGTACTTCTCTAGGGCTCGCACTGCAGGAGGAAGCTGTGCAGCGAGGAAGGGGTTGGACGTGTCGCAATTAAGTGTTTTTTATTTTTTATTTGTACCTACCACCCATTTGCCCACCCCACCACTCCCCATAGATGCCAGCTGCCACTGCTGTACCTCACTCCATAGATATGTACCCTGACAACATATATATCTTGAAGGTATATAGATGTGGTGTTAGGAATATTGAATCTGTATTTCCTCTATATGAACTTGCCTTTCTATATTTTGCACTTCAATATTCTGTCCACAATATTCTTGAATGCCAATATTCTTAGGTTTGATCTTCAGTAGAACGACCTTTACCTACTAGACTCGACTCTTCAACGGAATCCTCTTTTCAAACGGAAACGAGTGCAGAGTGCCCAGGGTTAAGAATAATGTTCCTGCCTTTGCATCCTGGGTGCAAGTCTTGCTGTCGAATTTCAGACGGTTTGGGATGTTGGGTTAAATGTGAGGCCACGGTGTGCTCTGTTACAATAGATTCTGAGTGAGGTGACAATTCAAATATTACTGACTCTACATTCCACCTGTTATGGAAGACCATAGACTTTTGTGTACTTTTAATTAGAAATGCAGGACCTGAAATACTTTTTAGTTGTTGGATCAATTGGTAGATTGTAATCAATCACGGAATGTAGGCCCCTCACCATCTGCCCAGAAGACTTCAGACACAATCAGCAAACTAAGATTGAGGGTTATTAGAATAGATATTTACCTCATTTCTGGCCCTGTTCAACCTCGGAAAGTTAGCCATCGTCTAACTCTTGCTATGACCCAGGGAGTTGACGTTCTGCTCATGATAGCCATGAAAACAAACTATTTCTATTTCAAAGATAGAGTAACACATGCCAAATGAGGGTGTAAACATTGAAAGAACAGGGCCCAAAAAGACAACACATGGGCTTGATGACTTGTTGAACTAAAAGAAAAGAGATTATTTGATGGTGATTTTGATGGTGATCTTGAAGAAAAGAGAATATCCACTAAAGATAACGCCTTAAATAACTCATCACCAGAATGCTCACTTTCAAGACTGGAAGACTTATAGTGTCAAATGCTCCAACCAAATCCATTCAAGATTTCCTCCACTGCTACTATTGATATTAACAGCTGAAACAAATCACCTGATAAACACCACCACTTGTGTGCTCGAGCTCAAGAAGGTGATGAGAGATTTGCTGGAAACTGGGTTAGATATCAGGTGGAAATGTGATGATACACCTAAGTTTAAAAGGAAATTTAGAGATTGGTCAACATGACCTCCTGTCTAAGATGTACCAAGATAAATATGATCAGTCAGTCAAAACACTTTATTCGATAATTAAAAAACATAAAAGTACAAAGTACATAAGATACACAAAAGAGGTAAACCCATTGTCTTTAGGAGCATTAGATGCCCAATAGTAATCAACATATGATCACCTACAAGGAGTTTACTAATAACTGATTATGATTAATTGTCATTAGTTTGATTCCTTGTTAGGTCTGAATCAGCAAATATTGTTAGTTGATACACAGCAGTGATTGTTTTTCTTCATGGTGTCATTTGTGATGCCTTGTGTGACAGCATTTGTTAGGTCAAAACAGTCTACAGCAGTGGTGGAAGTTAAGTTTACCAAGCTTTCTTACCTTGCAATAAGTGTTTTTATCGTCTTGTTGGACCTAATGCATACTGGTAATTCCAGTTTTAGTTGGCAATGGTGTCGAAGTGCTTCCAAATCAATATTGACTTAACTTCAATTTATGTTTCTTTCAGGGAATTATTTCAAAGGTACAGTTCTCTTGTAATGCACATTAAATGTTCATGGTTATTCTCTTGCCACCATTTGTCATCATTAGTGATTGAGCTCTTTGCAACAAATGGTGGTGTTATAATCACAGCAATCACTTTTTTACACTTCTTTCATTGCAGTATACATGTATACATATATGGTATCCAGGTTACGTGACCGCAGGTCAATAGGCTCATTCATTTTTTTAGGTTGCCCCTTAATAGTACAGGATCAGTGCGTTGTTGTCTTCTTGTTGCCTCGTATGACCTTTCTGGACCAAATTTTCCAAAATAGTTTTAAGTGTAGTGAACTTGCGAATACTGTTATAAAGTATGGTGAAGAATGCAAATTTATTAGTGATCCAGACTGGATCCATGATCCATTGAACATATATCAGGAGACTTCATGCACAGGCTGAGCGAGGACTTAAGTACTAACAGAACAGTGAAATTAATAAATTTAACTGTTTCTTCCATAATGAATTGTGGGAGAACAAGTGCGACATGTTCATTTTATGTGCCAAACCAGGCAGATTTAATCCTGTGTCCAAACTTGGAGATAAACATGTGTAGGAGGATATCTTAGAATGTGCCAAATTTGGTGAAAATTGATCAAACGGTTGAAAGGTAGAATGGGGTTCTAAAAACAGGGTACTAGTGAGGGTGGCAAGAAACCAGCTACATTCTTAAGAGCCACTGAGGAGTGAGTCACCCACTCCTGCTCCCTGTTCTCAATTGGAATGGGGCGCAGAAGCATATGCCTTCTCGCCCACTCTTTCAAGACCTGCAGCTTTGTGCAGGTCACGGAAGAGTGGCTAGTTTGACACCTGCTCTGTGTCCTGCACCCACTTTTTCTTAGCCCCTCCTCTGCCTCACGCAAGGCAGTGGTGGGTGGCAAAGTTAGGCACTGCCATTGCTGTTGACAAGGCTGTGGTGGTATTTCAAATTTATAACCCCCATCATTTGGTAGATGGGGATGGATAGGCCTCTAATGCCCCGCCCCCATACCTGCGGGTTTTATGTAAATCTTCCTTCCCCAAGCACCATTTTTATCAATATCTCTCAAACTTCAAGAAACATTTTTTTTTTTAAATTGAGCCTGGGGCTTGAAGCATTTATCAAAAACACCCCAGCGTTCCAAGGCTCAATTTAAAAAAATCTCTTGTGAGCTTTGAGACACCGCAAAACCATGGTGTGACTTACGTTTTATATTACAATCCAGCTCTGCTGGCCCTGACAAAGTTACAGATTTTGGGAACACACAAGAGCTGCATGGAGTCAGGGGCGTAGCTACGATTGGTGCAGCAGGTGTAGTGGCACCGGGATCAGATCCCTGAGGGGACCATCGAACCTTGATATTTGATGTACTTTACTACCCCAAAAGCAGTCAAAGGTACAGTTTCCCTTGCTTGCACCAGGGCCCATGGCATCCTTGCTACTGCATGGGGTACGGGACACATGGAGGAGCTGCAAGGAGGTGAAAGGGAACACAGAGTGGTTGCATGGGCAGGGTGCCTCATTTCTGTGGGAGCAGGAGAGCAAAGTAGATGTAGGAAAAGAAAGGAATTCAATATATATGCAGAGAGGGAGAGGCAGTGTGTGTGAGAGAGAAGGAGAAAGGCGGTGTCAAAGAGAGAAAACAGAAAGTGACTGGACTGGGTGCGTGGTTACGTGTGTGGGGGTGTGTGAGTGAGAGGAGAAAGATGAGGAATATGGTGGTAAAAGGGAGACAAAGGAAGAGAAATGGAGAGAGAATGAGCGATGGGGTTACAGAAAGACAAGCAATGGAGGGAAAGAGAGAGTTTATGTGTGAGACAGCGAGAGAAAGGAGAGTGTGAGTGGCAAATTGTGAGACAGAGGAAAACAATAGAAAAGAGAAATGAGAGAAAAAACGGAGAGAAGAAGAGGTAGATACTGTGTGTGGAATATATAAAATCGAAAGAAGGTCAGAAAGAGAAATACACAAAGAATAGAGAAAGAAGAAAAACGTGATGAAAATGAGAGAGAGGAAGAAGAAGGTAGCTATAAGGGAGGAGAGGCAAAAAAGGGGGGGGGGAAGGGGAGAGAGCGAGAGAGGTGGTGGGGAGATATAAAAAAGAACGCAAAGGGAGTGAGGATAGATAAGAGAACAAAAGAGGAAATGGCAGATTAATACAAGAGATTACCACCATGTGTGAGTGAAGGAGGCTGCCCATTCTCTTGTGAAATCCCTTTGACGTCATGAAGATCGTGATGACCTGTCACAACTCGACATTTCAAAGGCCCTTTCCAATAGTATTCTTCGAATTCTGGGCTGGATTCAGCTCTCGTCTTTCCCCCATTACTGCACGTCCTATTTACAGTCCTGACTTTTTCCCATCTTCCTGTCAAACTGATCTCATCCAGGTGCTAATTAGAGGATGACATCAACCCTAGACCGATAAAACCTGAAGAGATGGGTAAGCTATCGACCTCTCCTCTGCTACCTTGAAAAGCTGAGCTCTTCCCGGGGCTCGTCTCTGCCCCCCCCCCCACCCCCCCTTTGATGGGAGGTGTGGGACTGTGTTCGCTCATGAATCATTACCCTTCCTGTAGACTGCCCTCGTTTCGATTCCATATCTATGTTTAAATAAAGGGTGTGTGAAATTTGCTTTATTTCCTTTTGTGTAATTATAAAAAAAAATCGCGAAAATAATATGCAAAATATTGAAAAATGCTAATCTGGCATTTCCTTCTATTTTAGAGCGTCATGCATTCCAGCGTCCATTTTGGCCACGAAGATGCCTTTTGCGTAAAAAAGCATAACGCAAAAAAACAAACATGTGCAGCAAACAACAGCAGCTCAGATATATTTATTCCCATTTTGCTCGTGCCCCCAAGATAGGATTTTTATGTGAATGAGATTGAAATTATGCGGCATGGCGTAATGACATGGTTTCAGGATACTTTGTGTCACAAGCATAATGTGAAATGTTAGAAATTTCGTGGGGATAGAAAACTTCACCCGGACATAGTTTAAATGTTGCGAACATTCTGCTGGGAGTTACAACTGTGACTTTCACTGTTAAACCTCAGTCCTTCTATATTTTAACAGCTTTCATTTACCTGTTCCAAAGGGGTCCCACATATCTGTCTCTTTCCTCAGCTGTATTTTTGAAAATCAGGGATTTAGATGTTTCAGCTTATCCTGAAATACCTCGGGAGTGTGAGGGACTTCAACAAAAATCTTTTTCGAACCTTTAGGTTAAAGTTTGCAAATGGTTGATCTATTCATCTTGAATCTTTCCCAGGTGAATACAATTAATACTATTGGCAATGTCATTAGTTAATAATTCCTCTTAAATATATGCAATACATAGTGTTGTGTGTTGTGTTTGTGTGCATGAGGCTTCTAGGGGCCCTTGGCAGACTCCTTACAAGTATTTTGTTATCTGGTGGGTGTGTCTGGGTGTTGTTAATAAAGTTTGTGGCACAGTATGTTCAGTTAACGGTTGCAAGCTGAAGATTAGAGATGTGTAAATCAGAGCTCCATGTGCGGCGTGGTCTGTTACATGCTCCTGAGCTGGGGAGGACGCTACAACTGGCGACGAGATAGGGGATGTGTGATCCCAAGGATACAAGACTGCTCTCCCTGAGAGTTTGCCGTGGTCCAGTGTACAGCTTGTGCGTGCCACATGCACCTCAAGAAGCAGTCTACAGTTGGTGTATGTGGAGTCAATGCGCAACTCCAGCTATGAGTGGCCTTCGAAGAAAGTGAAGGCCCTACGGAGAAGCACAATCAGTAAGCCTGCCAAAAATCTCTAGGTAAGGCCAAAAGAAGAGATACTACACCACAGCGTAACACAGAGCCAGCACCGATATAAAGCAAAAATGCTAAAGACAGGGACAACCAGGTACAAAGAAGCACTAAAGGCAGCAACAGCCAAGTGCAAGAAAACGTTAAAGGTAGAGACAACCAGGTACAGAAAGTACAACTGTACTCACTGGAGTGAAAGAGAAAAGCACAACCCGATCTCCAATCAAGACGTGAGCGGGGGGCGGTGCGCTCAAAGTAGCAAGCAGCATCCACAACAATCCAAGCGTAAGCACAGGGGTTGTGCTTACAAAGCAGTTGGTCCCCACAGAAGCGACCACAGAGGTGGCTGGTGCCGCTCAGTGCAACTCAAAAGATCTTCAAGCTTTGAAGTCCAGTGGCTGTTGAAAAGAGTGCAAAATATGGCGCCTCCACGTCCCTGAAACCATCACCTGCTTTCGATATCGCCAAAAAGCAGAATATTTGTGCCAGATGGACTGCATGGATCAAAACATTTGATGACTTCATAGATGCTATAGAAGAAGTAGATGACAAAAAGATCATCAAATACTTAAAGAACCATGCAGGTGACGGAGTAAAAGAAGTGATAAAGAAGATATAATAAGCTGAAGAAGTATCATTCAGTCAATTCAAGAAGACGTTGGATCCAATCCAAGTTCAATCCAATGCTGAATGTCAACATTGAAAGGTACACTTTCAACCAAGCAAGACAGAAACCTGGTGAGATGATGGATGAGTTTGCTGAGAGATTAGATACACTAACAAAGCACTGAACGTTCAGTGAATTCAATGATGAAGAAGCTATGCATCTTAAAGTTATCGATGGTTGCCTCTCTGATTCATTCCAACTTCGCATGCTATGAGAAAGGCTCAGCTTGGAGGAACAAGCTTATCGACAAACTGCTGATATGGAAGCTGGAACAACCCAAAATGAATCAGCATTGAACGTGAAACTCAAGCAGGAACACAAGGTAGAGGCCCACAGAGTGATGTCTCAGAAGAAAAAGAAGTTGTGTTTCTGCTGTGGATTCTCCATTCCACGTGAAGGTAAATGTCCTGCCATCGACAAATATGCAAAGGCTGTGGGAAGGAAAACCATCTCATAACAGTTTGCAAAGTGAAACAGAAACTAGGTGCATCACAGAGAGACAAGAAAATGGACGCCAGAAAGTTCCAGAAGCACTGTAGCCACTCTCACAAGGCCAAACAGCACCATCGATTAAGGCAAGTGGAAACAAAATGAAGTCGATCGGTATCAAATTCTTCTTCCAAAGGCTCGTTAACATCATCATCGAGTGTCAGTAAGAAAGATAGAATGTGCGATGGTGATGTCAGTCACAGACAGACGTGCACCTCTGGGATTGGCCACTTCCAAAGAAGAACATGAATCTAAAAAGAATTGCCACACGATGCAACAACAGTCGTTTGGACATTGTCTCAAAATGACACTCAAGGTGTATGGCTGCACTACAACTTTTATCATAGACAGTGGTGCATCGATATACATCATGCCGGCAGAAAAGTACAAAGAACTGTCTCCGATACTACGTCTCACACCGTTGAAAACAAAGGTGTACACCTGGGCAGCTTCTATGACCTTACACAGTAAAGGTTCCTTTGTAGGGGCCATGTGGCACAAGAAAACAACAGTGAATACGCCAATTCAGGTCCTCCCAGGTACGTCATCGATTGCATACTACCTAAGTTTCGATACTGCTGCTGACATGGGACTGATCTCTATTAACTGCAACTCGAATATCCATTCTGCAATAGTGAGTGAATTCCTGACATTGTTTCGTGGACTTGGGAAACTTAAGACAATGAAGGTGCAGCTTCATTTAAATGAAGATATTTATCATGTTGCACAGCGACACCATCAAATTGTTTTCCACTTACAGGACGCCGTTCAGCAAGAACTAGAAACACTGTTAAAGCATGACATCATAGAGTACTCTACTGGTCGGACACCGTGGGTTTCACCCATTGTGGTGGTGCCAAAAAAGGACATTGGAGGTTCAGTGCGCATTTGTGTTGATATGCGAAAGGCCAACAGAGCAATCAAAAGAGAAAGACACCTAGGTCCACACGTAGCGGACATGATCACGCAGCTGAATGGTGCCAAAGTTTTCTCCCACCTTGATTAGAACAAAGGCTACCATCAACTGGAAGAAAACTGTAGATACATTACAACATTTTTTCAACTCATGTTGGTTTGTTCAGATATAAAAGACTCAGTTTTGGTCTGTCGTCAGCTGCAGAAATCTTTCAAGATGTCATTCGTCGAATAGTTCAGCCTTTCACACATGCTTTTAACTAGAGTGATGATATAGTGGTGTTTGGGGCTACATGAAAAGAACATGATAAAGCACTCACACAGGTGTGTCGTCTGCTTGCTGATGCAGGTATCACACTAAATGCAGAGAAGTGTGAGCTTCATAAAAACAGGCTTAAATTATTTGGGCATATTTTCTCTGAAAAGGGAATGACTCCTGACCCCGAAACGGTACAGGTATTGTCGTCTACTTGCTCTCCAGCAGATGTCACCATGCTGCGATCCTTCTTAGGGATGACCAGCTACTACTCTAGGTACATTCATGATTTTGCCACTGTGATTGCCCCTCTAAGAGAACTAACAAAGCAAGATGTTCCGTTTGAATAGGCCTCTGAATATAACCAAAGTTTCAAGAAAATAAAACACACAATGAAAATGCAACGGAAATGGCTTACTTTGACAATTATTTTTAAAAAAGGCCGTGCCCCGGGGATTGGTGTCCCCGGGACCGAAATCGGCCCAGGGAGGGGGCCACACGCCCCCTCCTCAATAAAAATGGAAAAAAGGAAAGGTCAGGCCCTGGGAGATGGGGGGCTACGTGGCCCCCATCCCCTTTGACAATTATTTTATTAAAAAGGCTGCACAGCCCCATCTCCCCTGCATAAAAAATCGGAAAAAGGCTGGGCCCCAGGGTATCAGGTCCCCGGTGCCGAAATCGGCCTGGGAGGGTGGTCGCGCGGCCCCCTTCCCCATTTCAAACATGGCTGGTCCCAGGGGATGGGGTCCCAAGGGCCGAAATCAGCCCAGGGAAGGGCAGCCATGAAGCCCCCCCCTTCCCTAATAAGACCAATTAATATAAAAAAGAGACAGCCTGGCAAGTTACCGTAGACCCCACTCTCTTCCACCACCACTCTGCAAATGCTATGTTCACAGTCTGTAATAATGCGGGGAGGGAGAGACTTTTCTGCTCCCACTCGGCGGGAGCTTTTCTGCTCCCACTGGGCGAGTGTTATAAAGTGATCCCTGCTCTTGAGTGCAGGGAACAACAGTATTCCAGGGAATGGGGTCCATGGGTTAATATCATGTGGTGGGCCCCAAGGGATGGGGTCCTCTGGGCCACTAGATGACTTGGAGAGGGGGGATGTTATGCTCCCTTCCCCAAATAAATTTGCTTCAGGTCCCGGGTAGTGGGGTTCCCTGGGCAATAAAGTGGCACAGGGAGGGGGAACCCACGCCTCTGCCCCAACTAAATATATGGGAGGATCTGGGGGATGGCGTCCCTAGAGTCTTTAAATGGCTCTGGGAGGGGAGCCGCATGCCCTACCATCAAAGACAAAGTTTTGCCAACCAAGCAAATGATTTATAATAGATGGCTGGGGCAAGAGAAAATTGCACCTAACACTATTCCCTATTATCAAAACAATAAATGTAAACAATAACAAATAAAACAGGTGCACAAGTATGAGGGATCAGCCACCATGAACCCTCTGTCAGCAAAAATCCCTTGACCCTACACAAAATTAAATCTCACTCAGAACTTTTGACCTGCGTAAGAAAACATAATGCTTTTATAACCACATGATATGGATCAAAGTACACCTTCATTGTCATTAGAAGAAAACAAAAATGGTCCTGGATATAGTTTGCAATCAGTTATTTATTGTTTCATTTTTCATACAAATGATCCATTTGATTGTAGCCAAAGAAAATATCTAAAACAGAAGGCCAACATGTTTCGTCCCTTGGGATCTTCTTTAGGGCTCACAGGTTTTATGATATGCTAAGTAATAATGGACAGGTGAGCTTCATGCTCCAGATACAGCCAAATGGCAATCACTTTGATTCCCTGATATAAAGGTCAGCAGCGGCTCCTCCGCTATGGCAGACAGTGGCGGCCAGCACAGATCGGGGGTGGTGGGGCAAGGGGCGGGGTGGGAGGGGAATGTAAAAATAAGTTTTTATAAAAAACACTTACCTTATTGCTGCATCCCACGTCTCTGCACTGTCTCTCCTCCATTGGACTCGGGCCAGGACAGCAACCAGGAAACACACCCAGGCTCCCCTGACCAATCACAACAGTGCAATGCAGCGTTGTGATTGGTAAGCACCCAGGCTCCCCTGACCAATCACAATGCTGCAATGCAGCGTTGTGATTGGACTGAGCGCCGTGGTTCAGCACTCAGACGGAGACTGGGGGCCTGGGCATGTTCTCCACGCAGGCTGTAATGCAGTCGGCGTGGAGAACATGCAAAGTGCGCATGACTGTTTGGCCAGCCCCAGAGGGCCGGCAAAGCATTCATGCGAACTTGGAGCGGGCAAACCACTCCTTCCCAGCCCTGCTGTGAGAGCAAAGCAGCCTCACCTGCCCGCAAAGCAGCTGGAAACAATAAAATGGTAATAGCAACAAGCTATCATTATATTTTTCCTTTCGTCACACTGCATAAAAGCAGTGGGGCGACGCTCCTCCGCATTGGTGGAGGAGCCGCCACTGATCGCGGAGGAGCGTCGCCCCACCTGTGAGCAGCTGAAAAAATTAAAAATAAAATGATAATAAACTCTTGTTTATTATCGTTTTATTTTTCTCTCGGGGCAGGGCCAGGTTGGTGACTGCCTTCACTGCGCATGTGGGTTTGGCAGGCCGTCTCAGGCCGGCCAAACCTACATGCGCAGTGAAGCTCTCTCCAACTCCAGCTGCATTGCTGGGTTGGAGAGAGCAGACACAGGCTCTCAGTCTGTGTGGGAGTTCAAATCATTAGCACTCAGGCCAATCCTGACGCTGCTTTCAGCAGCATGAAAGAAGCATCAGGATTGCCCGCAGTGCAGTCTGGGAACCTGTGCCTTGAGAAGCAAGGAGCGCGTTACAGTGACCAGGTAAGTGTTTTTTTTATTTGTCTCCCACGTCCCCTTTTCCGACCTCCCCCCCGCCCAGTGAGTTATAGTCACTGCAGTTATCTGCATATTCGGTGAACTTCTGTGGTTTTTAAAGTTTAAAACGTCATGTTTCTCCTAAATATAACGTCACTTTAACCCTTGTGTTTTTTCAGTGAATACATATATATATATATATGGCGGGAGGGCTGGGATTTCTACCTTTTAAGAGCCTGGCTCTAGACCACAATTCCTTTGGCCTTACATCCAGAAAATAATCTGTTACGGTTCTTAAAAAATAGTAAAACCCTGGTTGTTTAATCAATAAATAAGTTTTAATGCAGTATGTTCCAGCTTCTTTAGAAAATTTGCACGGGTAAATTTGGGGACTAAAGGCTGATGCTCACCTGATAGTAGGACACAATATTTCAAAGGAGAAATTTGAAGTGGTGCACACAAGGTAGGAGTGTTTACCCTACGCTCCTAAGGTGAGACCCCCACAATGGGAGCCTTATAGCAGATTAGCGAACCTTGGGCACCCACTATATACACAAACGGTTAAGTTCCGTACAGTAGTTACTATTGATTATACAGTGGCATAGGAAAGAAAGTTCGTTTCATATGAAAAATACAATCATCCAAATATTTGACGTCAGCAGAGATAATTTATTTGTAGATCTTGTTCGCTGTTCATGTAGCCAAGCTTCTTGTTTGCCTTTAGCACCAAGAGACTCTTCAGAGTGAATGTGCGCTCTAAAAACACTCATAAGTAAATAAATAAACAAATAAACAAATAATTAAATAACCAAATGAATAAACAAATAAATATGTTCTAAGTCCCAGTTCAAGGCACAGTAGGGAGATCACTCCCTGAGCTCAGTGACTAGGTCGGGAGGATATTTTCCTCGCCACCCTGTTAAAAAATGCCTTTCTCACTTAAAATGCAAATGTATGTTTGAAGCCAGAAACTCCTTATGACTTGTCCACAATGTGACCACGAAATGGAAATATTGAATCCGAGGATAAGACCATGTCCTGTAATTGTAGAGTCCTCTTAAAGTCTAAAGAGCGTCTTGACGTACAATTAAAAAGTAACCCAAAGGAAACCTTATGTTGTCCTTATGATGACAGCCTTTCAACTCCAGCTCAAATGAACACTGTGATCTGGAAAAACCAGTTCTGTTTAACACTTTTCAAGAAAGTTCTGCACTTTTTATCATCAGATCGTCTTGCGATCATGAGTCATGGCCACAATCAAACCAAGTTCGATATTCAAATACCTTTACATTGGTGCCCCTGGAATGCTTGTAAAAAGGCCTCAAAATTTATGAAATGACTCAACTCTGAACATCTCAGAAACCCCGCTGCTGGCCCAGTAGCTGGGGACCTTTCAGTCCCCTCCCTCACCTACAAGACACTTCAAGGAAGAAGAAGAAGATGATTCTCCATCAAACTTTGAATACCTGCCTCCTAGGAACCTGTGCTCCTGGGAAAGTCAACTTCTAACTCTACCCAAAATTCAAAAAGGCCAACCCGGGTGAAAGGCCGTCCTCTCTAGGCCTAACCAAACAGAACGGCTCCCGGAGAACTGAGAGATTCACTCAACGGGTGTGTAGGTGCCAATGGTGAAGCAGGTGCAGAGGCAACAGTGCCACTGGGTTTAAGGTGTAAAATACGTGCTAAGTGCCTTTCACCGCATAGACGGGGGCAGGAGCCCATTTTCCTTGCCAGCCTTATAGCCCATGCCAGGCATGTTAAGTACTTCTACTCTTCGTCCCCATCTTCATTTTGACAAATGACTCCTACTTCTTTCCTATTGTCATGACATATTTATCCGTAAATCCAACTTTATTCCCCTTATTACGCCATTGACCTTGGCTTTACACATATGTGTTAGATGCTTCTACATAAACACCTCAAACAAAATCACCAGTTCCCATATTAGGCTTCAAATCTTTGTTGGAAATTTCATATCAGTCCCCAAAAAGAGACACAAATTAGTGTATTCAATTACAAAAAAAAGCTGAGATAAATCATATTCAGTTCTTCGATGTCTGCAGTGTTTTTACAGAAACTATATTAAAGTGTTTGATATTGGTACACAGACTGTTGCTAATTTGGTCGAGTCTTCAGCGCTGAGAATATAAGCACAGGTAGATGAAATGATCTGCCCAGGATCACAGGTGTGATCAGTGGCGGAAACTGGAATTACGCCTTGAAGTTTTTATGGCTCGACGTCCCCCGTTTCATTTAACCACTGGACCACATTTCCCTTGCCTGCCTTGATGCGCGCCCCGTTTCAAGCCGGGCTCTTTCTTCAAAGACTTCTCTAGTGCATTGAAGCGGGAACTGCGCCCCCAGGGTTCAACAGGCCGACGCCAGAAGCACTTGATTTGACCTCTTTACCTATCAACCCAGGTACCATGAACCAACGCGGTGCCGCTCTGCCCAGGCTCCAATTCGAAGTTTGTGACCACATTGTACGGTTTTAACCACCACCCGCCCTTGCCGTGAAACCCAGAATTCAGCAGCAGGCGCGAGCTCCCGGGCCCGTCCAATCAGTCCACCCCCGCCCTCACCTGACGCGCAGCTCGCGCAGTCTCCAGCTTTTCTCGTGGTTGCTCACTACCTTGCCCCTCACTACTGTGCTCTCAGTGATCCAACCCATGTTGAGGTCATCGAGCCATATCGATAAGAATTATGACATATTGAGATCCGTTGTTGTGTCTGATCCATTAACAACATTTCCAGTAAAAAGAACTCTTATTCTTCGCAGGTCCTTGGCTGCTTCCCTCCGTGCAGTTTGGCATCCACTGTGCGGGTTCCTTCAGCCCCTGTATCGTGGCCCTCATCTCCGTAGTGCTCCACTCTCTCCCCTTCCCTCCCTCCCGTCCTCCACTCCCCTCTGCTCCTGGCTGCAGTTTATTAATTAAACCGGGTGTAGCTGAGTGCCCATTTGCAGCTCGAGGGCGGGGTGTGGGCGGAGGGGAGGGGGCTTGAGTCAGGAGGGGAGAAAGAGGGCACTGGCCGCCGGGGCTCACTTGGACTGCTGCTGCGCCACTGGAAGGACCCGAGCACCTTGGCACATCCGAGAACGGAGCGCTGGGCAGCCGGCCAGCCCGACGGGACCACTGCGCTATCCCCGCGCGCGCACCTGCTGCGGGGCACCCATGCCACGCCAGCCCCGGGCGCACAGAAAACTTGACTCTGCTGGAGGGATGGCACCAACCTCTGTTCAGTGCTGCCCCCGTCTTTAGGAGACACACATTCCTGGGTGGCATTTTGGTACCCTGCGAAGGGACATAGCACATCCTAACATTGAAGCATCCTCGCTTGATGTCCTGATTGTAGGAGCCGCCACACCCCTACGCGCACGCTCGCTCGCTGTGCCCACCTCCTCCTAGAGGCAGGTCGCGGTAGAAGGTCAGTGACCCCTCGTGAGGGAGGCGGGCAGGAGGTACGCACCGACTCTCCCTGACGGGGCAGTTGTTCCCTCAGAGGACCACGGCCGAGGAGGAGGGCTGAGCATCGGACGTGCACAGGTTCATTGCACTCGGCGTCCTCCGGCTCCACCCCAGGCGCACCCCGGAGCTGACTATGGGGCAGCCCGGCTGACTCCAGCACAGGCACAGGAGAGGAGACGCCTTCACAGCCCCCAGACTCAGACTGGCCCCGCCATGAACTGAGGGCGAGAGGCCAGTGAAGAAGTGAACGCCTCCCGGAGCGCGCCAGCATGGCCCGGATGCCAGGCGCAAAGTGGGCGCTGCTGGGGTTCCTGCTTCTCGCAGAAGGTAAGAGCGGGCATTCTCAGTCTGACATACGTAGCTTCATTTTTTTGTTTTATTTTGAGACTTTTAGTAATGCAATTTTCTAGCACACTATTTTGGGACATCTGTGATACTGTAGAGATTATACTTTACGTTTTATGTACCTTTGTTATCTTAGTCAGGAGGGTCACGCGATTTCAAGTTGTTGAACATTGCATATGTTGCTATGACCTTTGTCATTCGTAGTTGTATTCTCGATGCCGGGCGGATGAAAATCTGGCCTGGCTCTGACACGTCTCGAACTCCTTGCAAAGCAGGGCCTACTTGTTTAACAGGTGCATTAACCTGATGGTCTATCAGGTCTGCCACAGTACCTGTTAGGGTGGGTTGGGCTTTTTGTATAAAGAGTTCAAAGTTTACTGTGAGTTTCGTGTTTGCCCTTGTATTAATTATACTTTATATTTTCTAAGTTTCGTGTCCTCTCCTTCTTTTTAAAAAAAAATCCTTTTTGTTTTCGTCTGGATTGAACTAGCAGGTAGACGCGACGAAGTTAATGGACGCTGGCGACATAAGATTGTTTTTTAATCCCTGCGTCACCACTCAGCTGCATTGTGTGATCCGGCGCAGTTTCACCTCATTTCACCTATCTTGTAAACTTTGGGTCGCCCAATCGGGAATACACGTTGATATTGAAAAGCCTATGAGAAATGGGTATTTGAGCATTTCTTTTCGTGACGCATTTACGACGTGAAAACCAGGACATTGATTCAAGTTCTGTTCTAACCCCTCTGGTTGTTCGCTTCTTCAGGGCATCAACAGGACCTGCTCTCTGGGCTGCTTGTCACGCGTCGGTGAGCACGGTTTGCTAGGTACGATGCTATTGGCTGGGAGTCCCGGGATGGAGATCCCCGCAGCTGCTCGTTTCCCAGAGTAAACAAGCCCCGCTCGTGACTCCTATCGCCATCTGCCCGCGTTTGCCACAAAGGCCGGCCAGGCAGGTGAATAAATCCGTTTCTTTCACCCATCTATTTTGTGACCGGTCCTCACCATTGTGCCAGTTCCGAGTTATAAGAAAATAAGCTTCTTAATATAGTGTAACACATTTATGAATAACTGGTGACCTTGGGGCTTTATGTCCAATGATAAACATTTGTCTAGAAAAGGCTTTTAATTTAGTTTCAGTGCGTCCCTTTTCTATTGGCAACTGGCGCCCAGAAGCGCCGCTACGGCGCAAACCACATTTTTCTCGACTTGTCTCGTTTGTGGGCTAGGTTATGACACGTGACAGACGTTTGAACTAACATCAGCCAACAGCTGTGCCACAAATTTCATGTTAGTGGAAATTGTGTGATATTAAAGCGCTTAAGCCACACCCATATTTGTGTTAGCGAGATAGCCCAAAGGGTTCAGGTCATGCTGCAAAAATCGGGGTTTCACTAGGAGTGTTAAGAGGCGAGAGAGGAGACGAGAGTGATCCTTCGCTTTTTCCAATGCAGGTGAAATGAGGGAAATTCAGTTAGATCCAACTAGCAATTATTTTAGAGTGTTAAGTACTCACTACGTACATTTAATGTGATCTGCGGGCCATACATTTGAATTCTGGGAGGGGCAGTTCAGCCTTTCATTCTTAATAGCATCTGCTATATACAGCACGTTGAAAACAACGCTGATATACCCTTTATATAAAACAAAATGTTGTTACCACCTGTTAATGTTAACAACGAGCCATGAAGTATTACGCTTTGTCGTGTGGGCTGTCCTTGTGGTCGGTTTTCTACTAGACTGTCACTCTGTTTCCGCTATTGTTTTTAAGTGTTCACCCTTTTTTCACTGGCACCCTATTCCCACATTTTGGTAATCTCACACGTGGTCTCCAGTCAGCCACAAATGCTGCACTCAGACTGTTTCTAAAAAGCAGACAGGTTCGACCAGAGCCTTTTCATAAAAAATTAAAAAAACAACACAGCCACACTGTTCCCTGATATCTGCAATGGTAAAGGATTTTCGTTTGTGCTTCAAATGACTATTTCCAGAGCCACTGGAATTATGTGGCAGAGAAGGACTAAATTATGCAGCAGGTTGACTAAATTTTGTGGCAAGAAAAGGCAAATTATGCTCCATAATTCGCCACATTTTGTGACAGTATTTATTCATTATTTAGTCATTTTTCACATGGTAACATTGTCTGGGCAAAAATTTCACCTTATCAGTGCCAGTCCTAAGCAACTGAAAGATGGCCAGTCAACCTTCACGTAGGACTTTCCACTGCGCAGGACACTTCGCACCATTTTTAGTAACTTTTGATCCATTTGGGATAGAAAAACACATCTACAGCAGTTGATGGAATATGTGTCAAATTTGTCAAATTCATAATTTTGTGGAAAATTTAGAATTGCATAATTCCTGTGGCCCTGACTATTTCTCCCAGCCAAGCCAGTGAGAGCTTGAAGACCTGGCTGTACTGTTCCAATTACTTATTGTGCCCTAAATTGTCATAGAAAAGTACTTTAGATGAAATTCTGCTTTAAGTAGGTCTTGAAAACACAGAAATATGAAACATTAGTGCTTGTCTAAAACAGAATGAAACATGTCCTGGCAGAATATTTCACAGCATCATTTTTTAAATTTAAAAAAAAGTTTTTGGAACACTCTTATAAATGTCTTCTGACAGTTTTTGTCTTTTTACCGACATATCCATCTTAGTATGTTTAACTAACCTACAAGATTAAAGACGGTGGCATTAATGACCTATACCCAGTAAAGAATTCTTGGTTCTGGGTGCCGTCGCGCACCTGGGGTGTCTGGAGTGGAGGGGGGGGGGGCATGGGGCTCATGGATTGGGGTGTAGGGAGAGGATCCAGTGACACAAATAAAGGTTTTCTCATCAATTTTTGAGCCTTCACATAAGGCACTGAGCCCAGTTGTGATGCAATATCTAATTATGATTGCCTATTTTGAGGTTTTGTGCCCCATTCGAGGATGCCTTATCTGGATCATTTTAGCTGTGTGTCCCATTTCTCTGTTTTTGTACTAAATCTTGAGCATCAATGCTGGATTTTGTACCTAGTTCAGGATACAGTCCAGGTGTTTTATACAATGTCTTGAAAACAACGCCGGATACCAGTTTCTGAATGACAAGCCTGGGAATTGAATCCAGTTATGGTGACCACGTCTTGGCTTTTGTACCCAGTGGGGGTGCCATGTCTAGGGCTTTTGTTCCTACGCCTGGAACCCACATCTGGGCTCTACCTAGTTCTAGATGCCTTGTCTGGGAGTTTGTACCTAGACCTAGATTCCACATGTTTTGTTTTTTTGTCCCATCAGCTGATGCCACGTCTGCCATTTTGAAGTCAATTTTGGATCCCACAGCTAGGTTCTGGGTCCTACTTGGGGTGTTTAGTACCCAATTCTGGATGCCACGTCTGGTGAATTGTACCAAATGTTGCATGCCTCGTTTGTTATTTTGTGCTAAGTTGTAGATGGAGGTTTAGTACCCAGTACTGGATTCTAGATCTGTGATATATCGTAGCCTAGTTTGGGTGCTGACTCCCAGAACTGTGCAAAAGGGAGGCACAGATTACAAAAAGTGCTTCATGCCCATACTCATTTTACAAGACTCCATATCAATGCTGACAACTTGCCACTGGGTTCTGTGCCTAGCCCTTGTTGCCACATCTGCCCCTTGGCACCTAATTCTGAATGTAATGACCGTTCTAGATATTCCATGAAGAGAGAAACACATTATTCTGTCTTCAAGTCTGACATGAAAGCATTCTGGTTAGTGCATAGTGAACTTGGCGTGAAGGTCTGTGCCTGACAAGCGATGGAAAGTCACCCCTGAGGTGCTTTAAGAAATAGAAAGTGGCTTGCAAGAGAGGAGGAGGAGAGATGTGACCAAAGTTTTTAAGTATCTCCACAGGGTAGAAAAACCGGAGAATGGGAGCCGTCATATGCTATTTCACAGAAAGTGTGTCTAGAACAAAAGGTCATGAAATTAGACATGACGACGTTCATTTTACAGAACGGAGTAGTGAGTGTGTGTGGTAAGTAACAGGATTAAAGGCCCAGCCCAAACACGAGGGTGTAACTACGGTGTAAGTGCAAAAACAGAGGTGAAGGCAAAGCTGAGTTTATGGTGTTGTAGGACGTATAGAGAGCTTCCAAGACCTGACAGCTCTATTTGTATATGTGTCTTTGCACGTTCTTCGTAGAATGTGTGACGTCAGTGTTTTGACGACAGACTCAGCATAACAATAAACCATGGATGTTCTCGGGGGTATAGCTCTCATTAGTGCAGCAGGCACAGTAGCACCATCCCAGGGGGCACCCAAATTGTGGCTGTATTTCACTATCTAAACAGGAAGTAGGAGGCCCATTTTTCTTGACTGTATTAGGGCCAATGGCAACCCGCCCCCACCCCTCCACCCCTAATTCAAGTTGCCCTTTACTGCTTTAAACAGAACATTTGGCGCGGTAATAAGGTAGCTTCCAACCACGGGCACAGAAGTACACACACGTTTTACCCCAGGGATTGCAGACGATATAAGGCATGTCTGCAGCACCTAGAGCGGCAGGATACCCTCACGGGTGATAGTGCGACAAATAGCGCCAGGATACCCTCACGGGTGATAGTGCGACAAATAGCGGCAGGATACACTCACGGGGGATAGTGCGACAAATAGCGGCAGGATACCCTCACGGGTGATAGTGCGACAAATACACCTAACGTAACATAACAAAGCTGCATTTGCGGATCTTTTTCAGAATTTCACAAACAATTGGTTCATTGTGCTGTTGGCCTGCTCCATATTGAAATTTGGGGCTCTCGGTATTCCTCACACACCCTAAGCCTGACAGCAGTCTGTGTATGGGTACAACAGCTTTACTCACACAAGCCCAGGCACTTGGAAGGGCAGCTGGGGCCACCCGATCTGCGATGTAAAGAGGGTGTGGATACAGCGCGGGAGCCACCCTTCCATTCAGCTGAAGATTTGTCCACGTGTGAAATGTAATGCAAACGTGTAATTCCCACTTGATACAACCTTGATCGCCTCCCAGCACTCTCCATAATGTGCAGCGCTTCGTGGCACCCTGGCTGGTTTGGGCTATAAAAATACATACATGTAGTGAGCTACAGTTTGATCTGGTCACAGCAAACTCTTTAGTACGTTACTGTGTACACGTTTTTTTCCCGTTAATTTCCAGCGGCTTTGGCTTGTCGAAATTTACTGATAATTACTGGGTGTGGTAAATAACACCCAACTTGGAATTTCAGGGGTCGGAAAACACCAAACAATTCAGGGCCCTTACACGGGCTCTTTGAAAAGATGTGCAGTCTGTTACAGTGTAACTTCTCTTGGGTCACCCTTAGAGGTCAGTGAGTTTGGCACCCGGTCTGAAGGTGTGTGGAAACTGCCAGCCTTAGGTTCAGGCCCCAGGCAGATCACATATTATCCTCTGAGGATGATAAAATGCATGCCACTGAGTTAGGCCCATAAGATCATGACGATAAAGCATATTTTAGGTTCCATCCCATTATATTTTTATTTGTCTCTTCTCTCTGTCGCTCTTCTTTTTTACCGAACCCACTTATTTAGTATTCCACAAGTTTATCGTTTATGATCTATTTCTCTCGTTTTCCCGTTTCCATCACATGTGGTAATTTTAAGGGCTGCCAGTTTTTGTTTTAGACTATTTTGCGCTTTTTTTTTTTTACCTCGCAATCAATAAAAAGGATGGACTGAGCCAGAGCTAGCAAAATATGTTTGTCACATCTGTCGTTGACCATGCGACATCAATAATGTGTTGGTTCGAGCTTTTTCAATTATTTAGAATTGTAGCTAGATAATGAAACCGCTTCTAAGCATGTGGACCAGAGAAGCAAGCCACAACCAGGGATGGGTGCAAGGCTACGGGGTAGAACCCAGACTTTGCACCACAATGGACCCATGCCCTATAATGTGCACCAGAGCCGGAGCGACACCCAAGAAGAGATGGCAGAGGGCGAGCCACATCCAGGCATGCGTACCAGAGTAAATGATGTATCATGCATTGCTACTAAAGCGAAAGACGTGCGTAACCAGGGGTACAAAGTACAGGCCATCCTCAATGAGATACCTTCATCTGAGCTGAACAAAATGGGTACCAGCGTATGAGCCTCAGTCGGTGACGTAGCTGAACGTGAAACATAAATATAGGTGCCATAGTGGGCGCTACACCCGAGCATGACTATAACAGCAAAAGCTACACCAGTGCATGGGTACCAGTGGGCAAGGCAAACTCAATGAAGGGCAAAGAGTGTCAGTCACACTCAGTGTGGTAACTGAGCGTAAAGTTTAAAAATATACACTGACTGCATGTCACACCCAGCCATGGGCGCCAGAGCAAGGGAGCTACCTATGTATGGGTTCCAGGGTGTTAGCCACGCTCAGTGAGGTACCTGGGTCTGAGCTATAGTAAAATGGCTGCCTTGTGCAAGCCGGCAGAGTGGGACAGTATTAACCACAAGCAAGAATAGCTACCAAAACTTAAGACAACCAAAAGTAATAGTACTGGACCTGAGCCACGCCCAAGAAAAGGCACCAAAACATCAGCAACACCAAAGAGTGAACCCCAAAACCCAAGTAACTCCAAGGGGATGGTCCTAGTATCCGAGTCTTACGGGTACGGGATCGTTAGCCAGACCAAAGAAAGGGTTAACGAGCATGATCTACACCCAGGCATGACACAATGTTCTTGTGAAATTGTAGGGGTGCATCATAATCACTGATAGGCCGCACCCACATGTATTCAGACATATATTCGTTTATATTCAGTTGTATACTCATGCATGTTTAGTAAAGAATGAATAGGTCGCTGAGACAAAGCGAAGCAGCAGCATAATGGTGTTAGGATAATGATGTAATGTAATGCTTATTGAATTGTGTGAACATAATGCATAGAGGAATTAGTTCGTGTGTAATGTAACTGCAGTAGTTTAAACGTGCACCATATTAAAGTTGCACATGTAATTCATTGTTTGCATATGAATCGTAATGAAAAAGCTTATAGGGAAAAGCAAGATGTGTGTTTAAAAGTTATATGTAAAGGCCTGACTACATATATGCTTAGGGAAGGCCTGGTTTATTCTTATGTTAGCTTATTTTGTAGGCCGAGAAAAGTTTCTCTTGGTAAGGCTCTCTGGGCACAAACGGTAGATTTAATTTGCACAGTAGAAGGTTTCTGTTGAAAGTATCTTTCGTTGCAGGTGCAAGGACACATGTCTCGTTAGTAAGACTAACTCTTTGTTTTCGTAAGCTAGAGAGAGGGGAGGCATGGTACGGGGAGTGAAATGGAATTTAGGGATGATACTTTCAGCGGAGAAGGTGCCTGGGACTCAAGGTCATCGCAACCGTCCAGGTTGAAGTAACCGTTTCGATGGAAAAGCACAAGAAAGAAGACCTGGCCAAGGAGGCGTGACAAAGGCGTGTACAATTGTATTGTGGTTTTGTATTAGGGATAGTGCCCTGAGGGAGGAGGCCAGAGAAGAGGTAGGGGAGACCTGAGAGAAGGACAGAGCTGAGCTTAGGTATTATGTGATTGCACTTCTTAGGAAGTCCTCACAGCTGACACCTTTATTCACTCTTGCCTGGGAAAATCGTTATGCAGCGATGTCACTTAGCGTTAGTGTAGGGACAGCTATTGATTTTAAGTTTGTTTAGTCCAATGAAGAGTAACTTAGAAATTGGAGCAATCATAGTCTGGTTGATCCTTCTAGAACTTTCTATTCTCCTTATCCTGAGTCGGATGAGATTCCTGCGTAGATTATTATTTGTATTAGTGCCCATCTATTTCTTTAACCTCGTGTTGAGGTGCTTGCACGTTCAGTTATTTTTGGCGATAATAAATTCTCAAACTTGAATTCGGAGTCAGTGGTCCTTTCAGATAAAATGAATGCTGATATATAATCTGATGAGATTCTCCCCTTTACACTATTCAACAGGTACAAAGATCTTGGCGACCAGAAGGTTCTTATAGATAATTAGATAAGAATCGGCGTTATCAACAGCACTGCTCAGTGCTGGGGTGCAACCTACAGTCTCTCCTGAAATGTATTTAAGTGGTTGAACTCAGAGGGACTCGCAGTGTTTCTTACCATTATGAATATAGTTATACCTGCACCATTGATTACATGGCATGACCTCTTGCAAGTCTGCTTCGATTGGCTAGCAGTCAGTGTTTGTGGATTGTCTCTTCTTGAAATTCTGTCATTCTTGTAAAGAAAGGGGTTTTCAGGTTTCTGCAGTTCCGGTAATAATGCCCCTTTAGCTGTAACTTGTTTAAACCAGGCCCAACCGTGCGCTACATTAACCCCTCTGGAAAGACTATATTTGTATCCAATTCCGAAATGCATCTCCACTCTCTGATATAACCCCAAGACACTGGTGTTTATGAAGTCTGGAGCTTTTTGAATAATACGAAGTGCAAACACCAACTAGGGGAAACTTTATACTTTTAAGTGTGAAAATCAAAGGACTTGGAAGCCAAGTTCATGTCCAGATGTTCATTTAGTCCTAACTGTTGGAGTTTCTGATGCTTGTAACAGCTTGCTGTTTTGCCATATTATTGAACTCAACCACTGGGAGACAAAGTATTTAACCAGGATAACACAATGTAGTCTATGACGGTGCTGGGATTTGAACAATTCAGTTCTCCGAGTTCGACACTCAAAAGCAAATTTATTAGTGTACATATGATGTGAAGACAAAGAAACGGTTGGCTAATAAACTAATCAAAATATGTTTTTAATTGTTTGTCTATAATTCATAGCATTGCACTTTTTTCTGAGACAGCAACGTCACACAGGCATTAAAAAGTATCCATGCTCCTATCAGCAAAAGACATAGAGACACTTGAGGCCGTAAATGCTTTCTGGCTGAAGTTGTTCATTAAGTATATTTTGGGGACCTAGGGATGTTGTTTATCCTTACGAATTGTGTTCACAATTCTGAGAGAGTCGCCTCAACACTCTGTTTGCTGGTGTCGGAGTGTGCCTTTATTTTGCTTGAATTTTCTCTATTCATGAGCTCAGTTTTCAACTTTTTGAGTTCCTCACCGATCTTCTGTTGGTGGGAGTAAGGTTTCTTTCTGTGCTGAATCTGCAGTGACCCTGGTGTGTTGTTTACTGCAATGAATGAGTTGTTTGTTGTCTGCCGTGTTTTCCAAATCAAAAAAATGGATCAGCATGACTTTTCTTAATTCTTATAATGTGCAAATATTTATAGTGTTTCACATTTGATGAGTGGAGTAAAATGTGTCTTTACCGATTCTGTGTTCTATAGCACAAAAATTGGGCAAAATTCAGTTTGTTCTCTCTTTGGTCAATGCACCCTTTTGAGAAGTAAGCTGTTACTGTAAGGCCTATGTTCGAAAATATGTCAGCATGCTTGCCATACGAGAACCCTAAATCTGAGTTTAGGGTAGATCACAACAAATCAAAAAGCGAAGTTGATCAGTTATATAAAAACAGGTACCAATACAAGTCCTTCTGCGCAAGTAACGGGAAAACAAAATTGCCACTTTAATACGTAATAAACTATGGTTATTACCCAATGTATGGTCCCCTTCCGTAATAAAAGTACACATGCTTTAGGAGCGTACAATTGGATCTTGTTGTCCGACCAGCATACACCCTTGAATTATGCTTTGTGCATAGGATTCAGGTGCAGATATTATCATCAACTATATTGAGTATTCAATTTATTGATCTCAGAAGATTGAATCGGTAAGTAGAGTCGCTTGGATTCAGCAATGCTAAGATCTGGTTTATCCCACTAATGAGTGAGTTTTATTGGGTAATAGACTCTGCAATGAATTGCTTTCTATGTACTTGGGAGATTTTTTCCAGGCTCTGCAGCAGACCCCTTCATTCACAAAGCAGCTAAATGTCCAGACTTTCATACTGTTGTCACATACGGTAGACCATTCTGCGATCCTTATGGTAGCTGCAGCTCTTTTCTCCAAGGATCGTCCATGCCATGTTCGGGATGTTATTTGTTCTTGAGGATCAGTTTGGGATTGGAATCTAGTTTCTCCAGTTCTCAGGAAATTCTTATTTTTCCTGTTTCCAATACCTCTGCACAGCATGAGTCAATATCCCTCACTTTACCATAAGTTTCACCCATGGTTTAATTGTCTTTATTTCTTTATATTCAAAATTGTTTGGCAAAACCATGACCCCTTTGGCAGAAGTGAAGTTCTTGACACTTTTCCTAAAAATAAATGGATAATGATGATGATCATGATGATGAAAATTTCCCAAAGAGTTCCTGTCATTATATCAGGGGAGCCTTTGCCAATCTGACAAGCCAAACAAACAGCAACGTAGACCTTGATCACCCCTTCCCATTAAAATATCGCTGTTCAAATATTGTGAATATGGCCGCAATGACCAACTATCAAACCGAGCACTCCAACACATTTGCTTGAGGAACAGTAATACAATAAGTACATAGTTTGTCCTTGACAAATGTTTCATTTGTATTTTGTCGTTTCCCTTTTTCGTACGAGTAGTTTCTCCCTTTTCATTCTGCTCCATTGTCTATCTCTTTTGTGGAGTATTTGTTGCTTTTGGTTCCTGTTTGTGTGGAAATGCACACTTTTTGACACTGGATAGAGTTCAGGGCTGCATTTAGTAAACAGTAACCTGAGGGCCTGAGGTATCAACTGTTTAAGGTGGCATAACGATGAGGGCCAGCACCTTTGCAAAATGATTTATGGATATTTATTGCACCTTTGTAAAGATGTGACCAATTACAATGGAGCAACACTGGTCGGCTTCACTTTTATCCAGTGAGTTAATTTTCCTCTTGCAGGAACTGTAATGAATAAGGGCAGAGTAACGTCAATGTATTTCTTAATGGAGGAAAATTTACACCATGGAAAATTACTCCCTGTCTCTTTGATGGGATGTAGGGAATTGTGGTTGCCTTAGTGCAATACACATTACTTGAAGATGTGCTACTTTCCAGACACCACTTCTTTGTTTCAGAAGATTAGGAAAAGCAGTGAGTCACTCCTTAAAGCTGAACTGCAATTGTCCTGAGTAATTGTTGTGTCTTTAGAAGGGGTGCGGTCTTTAGAACTGTAACAGCACATCACAAATTGAGATTCTTTAATCTGAACATAACCCAAAATGGGTTGGTGAGAGTTGCAAAGTCATACACTCTTTGTAAATAATATTTTTAATTTTTTGTTGGCAGAAGTGGAATGTGCCCTCTACATAAACTGTATGCAAAACAACTGTTCTCACCTACAATAGAGATGAAATATCAATATTAGAACCATATAATATGTTTCAGTTTTAGTTCACAGCCTTTACAAACGTTCTAAAATTAAATGGCAATCTACACACTAATAAAGCAGTGTATCACCCCAAAGCAAATGGAGGAGTAGAATGTCTCAATCAGATCTCTAAGGCAGACAGTAGAATATATTTGTAGCAACCTGTATACTGAAATTACTTGGATATCAGGCCATATCAAAACATTTAACATACCCAACATAGTGCCAACACCTAATGATTTGGGGAACACATCTACTTGTGCTTTTGGATTTTATCAAGCCTGTACTAGCATAAAAGAGGAAATTGAATAAGGCAGGAAACAGATACAGCAGGAAAAGAGGGATGTAGTGCAAATGGCTTCCAGGGTTATCCCCAGATTAGGGAAGGGTCACGTGGAAGAAATCTGGTGAAATGACTGACTGGGAATAAGATCAATCAGAGAAGGTGACATACTTGGAATGGTAACCCTTGGAAAGTCAAACTTGAAAGATTTGATATTTTACACATTTATTATGGATATCAGTAGAGAAAGAAAACTAGCAAACACAGAGAGATTGATTTAAATTCAGAGGATGAGTAAAACATTTAGTTAAGTGCTAGGCCTGTGGTTAGCAGATAAAAAAGTACAGGTTGCTACAACACTAATAGGCAATATAAAATCTAGCATCGGGACGGGGAGATCAATGATACATTCAATTATTTTAGATTAGGCATTGCATCTGGACTCCCTTTACACTTAGCGGTGATTCAGGACACATGGTGTGCTTTACAGAAGAACCACACACAAACACCAAGATATGAGGAAAACTGTGTTTGCACCTGCATTATGTTTTAACCTCGTGAGAACCCTAACAAAAGAAACCAAACTGAGTAGATACTGCAAGCAAAAATATTTACATATGTTTTACTGTAATTTAAAAAAAATTCTTTCATAACAATTAATAATTCAGAGCAAAACTAAATTTCAAGAACACATGGTAACCAGTGCTTAATTTGTAAAATATTAAGTGTCAGGGCTCTGACCAGGAGGCCACGGCAGCTTGCACCACCAATCGCCCTTGTCACCACTGCCAAAACAACTATTAACCATCTCTCTCGCATGTAAATGTGACAGTGCAGATTATTCCAGGTCCCCAAAGCTAAAGGAATGGCTGGGGAGGCAGGTAATTAGCAATTTTAATGTATTTGTATTCCTAAACAACCGTTGTTCTGCTTATCTCAAAATTAGATAAGCAGCACCACCATGTGGTAGACTGTTCTGTGTATGGTGTTGACAATTAGGTGCCGGTGCCGAGTACCGGAAACCAATTAAGTGCCGGTGCTTAGCACCGGAAAGCACCGGCTCAAATTAAGCACTGTAACCAAAGCTTTGTTGAATCTCCATCCACGTTTGCAGGTTTGGTGTTCCACCTTTAAAATGACCTTTTAGGTTTTACATGATTGTTTTGCTCGGTAGTGCTAAGTTTTTCCCCATCTGTGGCTCCGAGCCAAATCACAGCCATGTCACGAACAGTCACTGAAGCACTTTTATATGTTAATGTTAATGAGACTTGTTGAGCGCGCGAATACGCAAAGGTGTCTTGGCGCTATGGATGCAGTATTCCCCGCCAGGGGATCAGTTCTGGAATAGCCATGTTTTTAACTTCTTTCTAAAAGTGGTGAGGGAGGCAGCCCCTCTGAGCTCGGCCGGTAGCGTATTCCACAGTTTTGCGGTGCCGTACGATAAACTTCGGCCGCCCCAACTTGTAGTTCGTATTTTGGTACCTTCATCAGTCTTGCGCCTGTGGACTGCAGCTGTCTGGACGGTTGATACCAGACAAAGAGATTTCTAAGAGAGAAAGGACCTGTGTTGTTCAAAACCTTGTATGCTAAACAGAGAGCTTTAAACTTAATTCGCTGAGCCACCGGGAGCCAGTGAAGTCTGCGAATCTCCTTGGACATTGAGTCATACTTGGGGATATTTCCCAGCAGCCGAGCAGCTGTATTTTGAATTGTCTGAAGTTTTTTTTATATTGCTTTTGCATACCAAGGTAGAGACCATTGCAATAGTCCAGTTTTGACTGGACCAGTGCAGTAACCACCAACTTTCTTGAATCCGTAGGAATGTATGGCAGGATTTTCTTCAGTTTTTTAATCAGGAAGTGGGAGGCGGAGACGATAGCGTTAGTCTGGTGTGATAGTGCTAGTTTGGTGTCAATCCACACTCCTAAATTTTTGGCCTTTTGCACAAGTTTGGGTGCTTCACCCATCTCTGCCGGCCACCAAAGATTGTCCCATCTAGGTTGTAGGCTACCGAAGATTATGACCTCGGTCTTTTCAGAGTTGAGCTTCAGACAATGCGTTCCCATCCATCTGTTTACTTCTCTCATACAGTTCTGGAACAGTAGGGTGGGCGAAGCTTGTTTCCTATATGCTGCCACGACTATCTGGGTGTCGTCCACATAGGACGTCAGACTGAAACCAAATTTTCGAATTGAAGGGGCGAGTTATTTTATTTTTATTTATTTATTTTAAAAGTTTTATATAGCGCTGGCTAGACCCAGAGGTATCAGAGCGCTTTACATGAGAAGATAATATAAAGCAAACATGGCATACAAGTAGATAAAAAGATAATGAAACAACGTGTGAAATATACAAAACAAAATAAATATACAGGTGCAAGAGCTATACACTTCAAGTAACTAGGTATATGATGTTCGGGAAATGGACAGATAATACTGGACAAAATGTAACATGGTGATTGGAGATCAGGTGCAGGTCACAGGTTAGGACCCCCAATAATAATTGGGCCAAACATGGCGTATAAGTAGATAAAAGATAATGACAAAAACATGTGAAATATACAAATCAAATAGATAAACAAATCAAACAAGTAGATAAACGAATCAAATAGATAAACAGGGGCAGGAGCTATACATATCAAGTAATTAGGCCGATGATGTTCATGAAATGGACAAGTATTACTGGACTAATATAACATGGTGAAATTGGAGATCGAGACATATATATTAAAAAGAGTTGGACTCAAGGAAGATCCCTGAGGGACTCCACATGGTAAAACATATGACTCTGATTGGTAACTGTCCATTGTGATTGTTAATCTCCTTTCCTTCAGAAAGGAGGCCAGCAAGGTCAATGCTATTCCCTGAACCCCCATCGATTCCAGCCGCTGTTGCAACAAATTATGGTCCACAGTGTCAAATGCGGCTGATAAATCGAGGAGGACCAGGGCGGCTGTCCCCCCTCTGTCCATCATCATTCTGATTTCCTCAGTAGCATTGATCAGAGCGGTTTCAGTACTGTGCTCCTGTCGAAATCCGTACTGAGAGTGATCGAGCAAATCATTGTCCTGGATAAATTGAGATAGTTGTTTATTCATAATTTTTTCAACTATTTTGGCTGGGAGTGGTAGACAGGCAATAGGACGATAGTTAGATGGATTAGACACATCTAAATTGGGTTTCTTTAACAAGGGGAGAATGGAGCAATCATTCCATATCTAGAACTTGGATCTATCACGGAAGATATACCCATAGCCTTTCATATTGGATCTTTGTGAATTATCACTGAGTAACAAATACATTACTTCAAAATTCTCTTGAGAGGAAAGAATACTTTTTTTTGTCATTGAAACATGATTTTTATATTAATTGTTACATCAGCGGATATTTTATTCCACACTATTAGCTGATGTAAGACTTATTATAAAAGACAGCCACTTGTGCATGCTATTTGTATAGAAAATACTGAAAGATCTTAGAAAAAAACAACTTTTCTTCCTTATTATGTTCAACATTTTTACTTACTTAATGTACAGATATTATGCAATAACGAGAGGTTTTAACCATTTTGCCTTCGTACTTCAAGAATTTCAGCTTGCACGGAAGAAATAAATAAATATATACATGAAGAAATAACAAATTCTCTGCAAAATGAACCCAGTAGCTGCGTACTCTTAAACATCCCAAACTGAATGTTTGCATCACAAATATAATTTATTTATTATAAAACTGAGCAGTAACTTTACATCTGGCTAAATTCTTTGAGTAAAAATTCAACTTCATATGGAATTATTGCTTTTGCTCGATAATGCGAGTAGCAGGGGGAGCGCTGGGATCAGGTCCGGGAACGCCATTGGATTAATTCCATCCTCAAACTTCTTCTTTACAACGGTATCCCCTCCGGGACCGACGCAGTGGATCGGGGACCCAACCCTGCTACTCACATTATCGAGTTCCATACTGATGGGCATTAGGACAGTCCCCAGTTCAGTTGACACCAAGCAGACGCTTGTTCACGCAGCGCCGTACCCGTGATTTTCGCTACTCACGCCGTTACTTCATTCCTTTTGGTCCCTACTATCCCTTACTTCACGCAGCCAACACCCACGCTGCGCCACATCCGTGATTCCCACTACACACGCTGGTACCCAGACCCAGAATTGGGCATACTTGTTCGCCCTTCTCAACCTACCTCTCTCGACCTACAGCACCCAAATTTGGCAACCCGGTCCTGAAGATGGTCCTGAATAAATAGGATCGAAACGCCGTCGACCGATTTATCAGCGCAACTCATGGCGCACATTCTACTTTGGTTCATAAAAAGTTTAAAACCATGTTCAATCACTGTAAACTACCATTCTTGTTGAACCATTGATCCTTGTACATATATATTTTTTCATCACTTTGTCACCTTGCGCCGTTCGCTGTTTTTGTCACTCGTCACTTGCGCCGTCACTCATTGTGTCACGGGCCCAACGTGCACCAAGTTCCTTTGGGTTGCCTTCGCAATTTATGCTCACAGTGCTGATATAACTGTTCTGTATAAACTGTGTTTTCAAATATATGATGCCATGAGCACTTTTGAACAAACCACTAGGAGTCTCCCTTTTTTCCTTTTCGTAATGTCGTGTACATACACATGTATCTGCCTTCCTCATTGAATCCGGTTGAGATATTGTTGCTAATTTTCGCTTTTTCAACTAAGTCGAAGCAGACGTTTTGGAAATAGAGATGAGTCTATCAGTCTGGACACATGGTCCTGCTCTGTGTGGCATGCATTGGTTCCCTGTAATCCTGTGTATCTCATTCAGATTTGCCTTGATGACCTTAAAAGCTGTGCTTGGCTCTGAGCTGTGCTATCGGCAGCCCTGGTTGGTTTGCCAGAGAGCTGCCTTAGATTGTCAGAGGAAAGGTATTTAGCTGGCCTGGGTTACTACATTTAACTCTGACTACAACCTAAAGATTTAGAACTTACTCCCTGCAGATCTAGGGTGTGCATTGGGCCTCCCACTGTTCCGTGCCAGTTTCAAGCCCTCTTTTCTTTCAGCGAAATATTTTATTTTAATATTATTTGACCAAATTCAACAAGATTGTTTGCGAATTACTCTTGTGGTATTGGTTTAAACCTGAGTTCCAGAAGTAAGCAAGGAACAAATCAGGTATACTCCTGGCAATCAGGAGTAAGCCAGGAATAGTGTAAGAGTAAATCTTGGTGAATTTGACCCATTGTGTTTTCATTGCATTTATCTTTATTATTATTTTGCGACTTATACTTTAATGTGTCCCAATAAGTCGGAATAGATCTTAATTGGAAAATATGAAGGATTCCACACTCTTGAGCAGTAGTGGTATCCCACAGTGGTACATGTCAAGAAAGAAAACACAACTTTCATCTGTTCTGAGTATGTAATAGTTTACACTCAGGTCAAATAATATAGATTTTATTGTCAAACATAAGGTTTAACTAACTTTACTCAGAGTCTCCTGACAATCACCACTTTCTTGCCATGCAAGAAACATCACTCAGAGTCAAGTATCGTCTCGGTCAATAATCGTCCCTAGTTTTGGAACAAGCTCACCTTCGGAGCCCATGATGCGATATTGGAGAAGGTGCATAGAGTAATGGATGATTGTCTGTGTTTGGAGTCGTAGGTTTGAGATGAAATTCTTACTCCATTAAGACACAGTTTGATTTTGGACAGCTGTGTGTGCATTTATCACTTACCTGTAGGGGAGTATTTTTGAGTTTATAGAAAGTAGCACTAAGGGCTACTTTTAAAGGTCCTATCATTCCCTTCAGTAGTTCCAAGCAATGTAACATACGCACCTACAATTTATACCTTTTTTAAAATGACTAACATGTCTTCCATGAGAACCAACAGCATGTGGTTTGTGAACTACTCTCTCCTTGCTTTTAGTGGTATTTGCCTGTCAGGTAAATCTTCTGATTTCCCAGCAGGCCGCTCTCCATCAGCTACAAATAGCTGAAGTTTGAGAAATTGATTTCAAGAGAATGATCTTCTAAGGATGATTATGATCAAATTTACATACTTTTATTTTATTGAGCAGATGCTAGTGTTGCTGATAATCTAGCAGCTGAAAAAATGATAATCTTTCATTTGAATTCTATATTTGAATGAGATTTGTAGAGATTTGCATATATTTCATGAATTATAAGTGAAGATGAATAGATTTTATATAGATTTTGAGATTTCTGTTTAAGTATCAGCAAAAGCTACATCCAATCAGACCTGCACCGAGCAAAGTGATAGTTTCTGGGATCTTTGCCAAGAATATCATGTGCCGCAGTGCTCAAGAATAAATAAGAGGCTGATTAGTCTGATTTAGCAGCCTTCTAGTTCTTTCCCAGTATCACAGGCAGAACAGAAGATTTGATAAAAGGACCAATTTTTGTTTCTGTTTTTTTACGAACCAACTATTTCAGTGGTGTAGCCAACAATCTGCAAAATGGCCGAAGTCAGTATTCAAATGGCCGGCACCAAGTTCTTGATGGCGACAGAGAAAATAGAGACATTTGAGGACAATGTTGAAACCTCAAAGTTCACTGATGTAAACGGATTGTCCATTCACAGCTTTGGCAACAAAATATATGTCATAATATACAGTAGATTTGTCTACGAGACATACTTGATTTTCTGGTGTATTAAGGGTGGGCTAGTATTAACAAAGGTTATGCCAAAAAAATCTCAGAAAGTATGAGTATTATTGAAACTGTTGTAATCGTATTTGTTGTTTTAATGGTGCACTAAATCGCACAGTTTATAGTAAAAAATTGGCTGATTCTGTGGTGTAGTGTTTGCAAACTTGTATTATTTTTCCATCATAAACCTGTATTTTTATTAACAAATTGCGTGTGACATATTCAGCATAATTCAAGTTGTCGGATAAATACACATATCGTAATATATTAATTTTATAGTAAAAGCCTGCAAGAGCAGGGATATCACATTATAACATAGACCACATGACACTACACGTGTACAAAAGTGGTCTGAGGTACAGGCCACCAATATTCATTGGTCTGTATCAACCCAATAATCTACAAAACAATATTTAGACTTGCAGGATTAAAATGGCCCACGTTTTGAATCCAGTATGTCTAAAAATTAGGTGCTAAGCTCAATTTATCTTGGTCAGTTGTTTGAAAGTGAAAAAACAAAATTCTTAACTCTGTAAAACAGAAATTGATTTTTAGTTTTCAAAACCGTACATGCCAGACAGAAGGTACCTGGCATGTGACTGCTTTTACCTCAGCCCGATTAGCTTTCCAAATGCCCTGGTCCATGAGGAAATATCCAGATTCTGCCTCCCTGACCTGCTGCCTGTTCTGCCTGTTCTTGTAGTTTAGGTGCCACAGCCAACTACTAATCACTTTTTAAGAATTGAGGAAAACAAATGGATGCAGATTTGTGCTGAAGGTTAACGGTCTTACTTTAATCATCTGTGGCACGGTGTCACGCTAAGTTTTAAAGGTTAACTGCAAAGCTTCAGCAAACCTAATGAGAGCTGAAACCATCTTCGTTAGAGCTAGATATGTAATTAGGACAAAATCAGTATCTATTAGGGTTTTCTGTATTTTCGTTCAACGGTTTTCCTTTGGTTTAATTATTCAGACTTAAACAACTGTACATTTTCTAGATATATATTTTAATACAGAAATGCACATATTCAAATCTGTCAGCTTCCTGGGTTTAGACCAAAGAAATTCAGTTATATGCATTTCAATCACTTTAAAAAAAAATCGAATTATTGTTTTGTATCACATGGTAAATCAATTTCTTTGAAGACAAATATTTGTTAGTAAATATACGCCTGGGTATATTCTTGGTCACATGTGATTTACAATATAAGTATTGTAATGTCAATGCCTTGTCTGTATGCCTTGCCCAGTTTTCTTTTTTCCTTCCCTTCTACAAATTGAATAAAAATATTTTGAAAAAATATATACACAGAAGGTGAAATGAAAGAATGTCCATGAGACTTTAAATCTCTATACGTGTTACCTCATCCTGTCTTGGAGATTGTTCAATGTCAGCCAAGCTGGTCATTTCATTGGCCAAGATTCAACTTGAGGTTTGGAGTGGTCGTGTCTACTTAGTAGATGTGTGTTGCTGACATTAAAGTAGACAGATTTCTGATTCTTTATTATGGTTCACTGACACAATATCGAAACCATAAATATTGTCATAGAGAAATATCATGTCAAAAATATCAATCACAAAAATATTGTTTTCCTATACATATAAAGGTAAGTACAAAAATAGAAGAAAATATATTGTTTTCCACTAATATTGAAAAAATATATACACAATTATCGTTTTTAATATAAATATAGTTAAAAATAGCTAATATTAAATATTTTAACATATAACATCAATCTAATGCAAATTAAAGATAGACCCACTCAAGTCTATCCAACAGTAAGGAACGCGGTGGACTCCGGAGGGGTAAAATTGACTATTCCCACAACAGTTTGTGCAACAGTAGGGAAAGTGATGGACTGCGGATGGGTAAAATGTACTATTCCCACTCCAGCTGGCGCTACAGTAGGGAAATCGTTGGACTCCAGAGGGGTAAAAGGTATTATTCCCACTCCAGTCTGTGCAACAGTAGGGAAAGCATTGGACTCAGGAGGGGAAAAATGTACTATTCCCACTCCAGTCTGTGCAACAGTAGGGAAAGCGTTGGACTCAGGACGGGTCAACTTTACTATTCCGACTTCAATAGATGTGACAGTAGGGAAAGCCTTGAACTCATGAGGGGTAAAAGGTACTATTCCCACTTCAGTATGTCCGACAGTAAGTTAAGCGCTAGACCCAGGAGGGGTAAAATTTAGTATTCCCACTCTAATCTATGCAACAGTAGGGAAAGAGTTGGACACCAGAGGGGTTAAATTTACTATTACCACTCCAGTCTATGCAACAGTAGGTAAAGTATTGGACTCTGGAGGGGTAAAATTGACTTTGCCACTCTAGTCTGTGCAACAGTAGAGAGATAGTAGTTCACTTCAAGCAATTAACATATTTTAACAACTCTATAAAATAACCAAAACTATAAAATTGTATATACAAAAATTATATGTCTAAGTTCTACCAAAAATTAAACAAATTACATAATTACAATTTTAATAATTATTATCAGTTAAAAAATATTATTCATGTAATTAAAATATCACACTATATTACCACAAACACCCCATCCAACACTTAAAATGTAATTGAAATAAAAAAAGTATAACACAATTAACATATTAAGTAATAAATAAAACTATTTGTGATAGCTGAGTAAATCATTTTCAATTTATGATTACTTAAGAAACTTCCCACCCTACTCTGCCACAAACACAAAACACACCTAATGCAACATAAAATATAAAATTATATTTTTTTTACAAAAGTATCAATAAATTCAATATTTCAATTATAATTAATTAATTATTACCTAATTAACTTCCCACCCTATTCCTCTACAAACTAATCAACACACACCTAAAATATAACTTAACAAATATGATAATTTCACAATTAACATAATCATCAATTAAATAATGAATTACAAATTAATAATTAATTATAAATAATTTCCTAATTAACTCCCCATCATGAACCCCTAAAAACTCAACAACCCATACCTAACATATATGTTTAAATGTATAATAATTACACAAGTTACATAATTAATTATCAATTAAACTATTAATTTTAATTAAAATTGATTATTAATTAATTATAATTAACCTACTTCTCACCCTTTACCCCTACAAATCCCAAAGCCCGCACCTAAAATAAAACATACAAAATAAATTAATAACATAATTTACATAATTAATTAGTAATTAAATAATTAATTAAAATTAATTACCTAACTATAATGAATTTACTTCCTACCCTTTCCCCCTACAAATCTTACAACTCGCACCTAAAATAACACTTAAAAAATAAATTAATTACATAACTTACATAATTATTTATCAGTTCTATAAGTAATATTAATTGAAATAATTATTACCTTAATATAATTAATTTACTTCTCACCCTGTACCCCTACAAGCCTCACAACCCGCTAAAAATACTAAAAATTACAATTAACAATTAAATTGCATTTAAAAACAAGTACAAATTTACAAACTATATATAGAAATATTAACAACAATTATACAAACAATTTATAACATATACAATTAAAATATATACTAAAATAAATAATGATCATTTAAAAACTGTGATTTATTAAAACTGTATTTTTGTAAACGATAGTAACATAGATATTTTTGACATCAATATTACTTACCTGAGAAAATCGATATTTTTGTCAACGATATTCCTGCATCACGATATTTGTGTATCACGATATTAAAAACTCAATATTTGTGTCTCGATATTTTGTCGGAAAACCGTTATTACTTGTGTGAGGAATTCAGTGTAGAAATGCAATTGAAAAAAGTTTATATGCATTTTCATTAGGCTGAAATCCAGTGGTAAAGTAGATGTTTTCATCAATATGATTTCACCTTTTACGATTTTGACACAATCCGCTCTAGAACATTGGACGAGCATCCGACCGATGCCGTAGCGGGTATGGAACCGCCCGAATATTAGTCGGCGGTTCCACCCGCAGTATTAGGATGCGTCCGTCCTATGGGCGGTCGGAAATCTACATTTTCCTATTGCAGCTTGTGCGACGGCCGGAAGAGTGCCACAGCACAAACGGCAATAGAAAAATCGATGCTTTCAAATAGCCCTGCACTGTGTGGCAGGCACCATGCGGTGCCTGCCACACAGTGCAGGGATGTTTAGGGGGGCACCATAGGTCCCCCAAAGTCACTTTCCACCTGCCTTTTCATGGCGGACAGACCGACATGAAAGGCAGCCGGAAAGCGGCATCATAATCCCGACAGCGGAGCCGAGGCTGGCACTGCTGTCATTTTTGGGATTACAATTCTGTCCGCCGCCCCAACGGGCTCTGTGAGCCCGTAGGAAGCAGAGCAGAATTCCCCCACAGGTCTCCTTCCGCCTGCCAGTATCATAATACAGCGGTCGGACGGAAACCTATGATGTCGGGCGAAAAGCCTCCGACGAACTGTTGGGTGGGTGTCTGCCCGACATCATAATAAGGGCTATAGTTATGGTCGGATAGCCTATCAGATGCAGGTTTTCACATTTAAAGGATTTCAGTGCTTATTTCTTTGTTTTTACTGTATATACATACATCACTTGCAAATTGGCCCCTGATTACAAACACTAGTAAGAGTACTGGACAGGTTTTGACATAGACTGCAATATTCAATTCAATTTCCTTATCAGTTTTTCTCTCTGATGAGATTGCTAATGTTGTCTTCTATTCAATGTGTACACATTAGTGTGGTTTTTTCATGATTTTTGTTTAAAAAAATTATGCTTCTTATGCTTAAAACACAGTCAACATTCTTCACAAAAAATAGCAATTTTCCAGTCAATGGCTTACATCCAATTTCTTCATATAGTTTACTCTTGTTTTCCATTCACAAAAAATCCAGTAAGGTATGTACTTCTCCCGATGAAAATCGTTGATTTCATGGCATATTTCTACTATACAACACCTACCCCGAGATAGTCTGCATTTATGCTACATTTTTCTCCACATAGAAAATATGTTTCCAAGTGGAGACATCTCATCCCCTACACATCTTGAGAATGTGGTGGTGTTTGGATATATCCACGCCGGCACACTTATAATTGCATTTTTTTTAACATTAAAGTTAAACGTGCACATTGGGTGTGAAAATCACTTGAAATGTTTGGATACCATACAAACAATAATAATGTCTAAATAAGCAAGGGCCAGGTATACCTTTTACTGCTCGCAAAATACTGGTCACAATTTCAACCAGTACTCTTGAGATCAGTAAATCATTTTCTAAAGTGTCCTATTTACAAATTGGTCAGTTTAGAAAATTCAGATTTCTGAGTGGGTGGCAATCCAATATGCCTCCTTAATATTCATGAGATAGATCGCACATTGCGACTCAATTCAATTGGGGTGAGCAGCCCAGCACTTCTGTGATCGCATTTAAATAAACGCTCCTTAAAGGAAACTGGGCTGCGTTTAAAAAGAAAAGGCAACCTTTTTTTTGTTTGTTTGAGGAGTCGGCATTGGACCCCTGCTTCCTCCCTAACTAACTTTTTTCTTAAATAACAAACGAGAAGGGGTCCGAAAGGAATTCTTCCCTTTTGCGAAAGGCTTACCACCCCAACTTGGAGGTCAGTAAAATTTCAATGTTTTCCTAATAGATTTCTGTCGTAAAACATTGATACATGATACTGATTCAGTATTCGGAATGGAAGCCTACAGCACACCCCTTCCAAATATCGATTCAGTATTAATTTGGAATCCTATTGTAGGAGTCATAAAACCTTTTCCGGCTCCTAAAATTAGATAAGTAAATAGCAAAAAAGCTTTCAAACAGTACAGGTAAAATGCTTTGTACCTCTGGCCCTAATTTGTTCAGGACCCCTATTTGACAGACCAGTTGTTTTCGTGTGAAAGATAGACACTGTGGTTTTTAGATCAGGTACTCAACAACTTGCCAGATATAAAAAAGAATCAACTTTTGTTAGGAAAATGAGAAGGGAATTGTTGGATGATATATGAGTTTTTATAAAAGAAAAACGCCTGCCTCACAAGATCATTTGTTAAATAAACATATATTCATATAATACACGAATGAGATGAGCTGTATATCACTGCCTTGAAGAGGAAGACGTGGTACAAGTTTAAGACAGCGCACGTTTTCAGATTTCTTTTGTTAGATCTGTTGATTTCCCACAATGATGTCATCATGCAGGCTGGTTCACTTTCCATATTGGGGGACACTGAATTAAATAGCATCACCCATCACCGGAGCTGCTGAACGTTCTGCAGGCATGTGGAAGTAACCATAGGCACGTTGTGTTATTTATAATGTGTTATTTTGTGTTAAAATATATTATGCTATGTTATCAGCATTTGTAAAGTGTATTTCTAGCATTTTTGTGGTCCTTTTGCACTTCCGGTATATGGGCACCCTTTCTGCATGGTCATGAAATTTTTCTTTGATCTGAGTCACGGTGGTCGCAACTAATGGTGCTTTGGCAAGACTTGTACCATTGGATGCAGCTAGGTAATTTATTTTACATGGTTGCCATGCAGTAGCATAGTGAATGTGTCATGGCCCCTAGTACGAGGAAGGAAACAGGCCCCTTGGCTGCTTTTTGAATTATAAAATATAGCAATAATCAGGGTTCAGTGGGCCCCAGTGCCACTGCACCTGTTGCACCAATGGAAGCTAAGCCCGTATTGCCATGAAGTGTCAGTGTTGTTATTACTGATGTATTCAAAGGGCATGTCATGGACTCTTTGTGGGTAAGGCATGAAAGCTACTAAGGGGCACCCCTGAGAACTAGTGCCTTCAGAGATTAGGATCAGAGCAGGGTTACCCAAACAATGCCAACACAAGTAAAGCAAGTTGCCCAATAAAACCCAAAGATCTTGAGGAGTTTTTGGTGGTTCCTAATATTGCTCATTGGTCTTAACCACCGGCTGAACAAAACCAGATGAGACATTAGAAAGAGAGAAGCAGGTGGTTCTGACCACAGATCTGAGTTTATCTCGCCAAATAAAAGATTCATGCGGTCCACAGGACATTCAGCACTCTAAGAATACATAGTGCCTCATCTCAGATGGTTCTGATAGTCTAATTTTTCCTCCACCTATGCCCTCTGTTAGGGAGGGCTGACTGGTGTTATGTTATGTAATGTTATGTTATGTTATGCAGATTTGTCAAGCACACTTTCACCCAGAAGGGTATCCTGGCACTGAGCAGGTGTGAGTCTAGCCAAACCAACCCGTTGGCTTCTCGCAGCACTCAAGAAGTGAGGAGGAGGCTCTTATGCATAGTGGGAGATTATTCCACACTTTCGGAGTGATTTAGGAGAAGGCTTGACCTACCAGATCTAGTTTTGCTTATGCGTGGGATGTGTGCAAGTAGGAGTCCGGAGGAGCAGATGTGTCGGGAAGGTTTGTGAAAGCTGTTGCGATTGTTGAGTTATGCTGGGCCCGTGTTTTGCAATGCCTTGAAAGTGTGAGTCATGAGTTAGAATTGTACTTGTTTTTGAATGGGGAGCCAGTGGAGCTTCTTAGGTGTGGTGTGATGTGATTATGGTTTTATTTAGTATTTTTGATGGTGGAAGGTGGGCAATTGTTCGTTCATGCTGGGCAACTTTGTGAGTTAGTACATGAACACACAACTAAAATCTTGTAAACTTACTGAGTTCATCCTATACATATAACCTGAAATATTTTATCAGCTTCATCTTGACTTTTGTTCCTACATATGTACATGCTGTAGAAAAGCATTTGGTGTTACACATAGAAATATACACTTAAGTGGCTGGGAGTTTTGCCAGCATATACCAAAATGCACAATTAACACACTCCAAATTTACGAGCTGTACAGATGAGAATACTTGACAATTTCCTGACTCCAGGATATATCTACAGAGAATGGTTGGCCTGCTAACTACAGGGCAACATTTATGATTTGGCACACATGCGCTCTGCTCTGCACATTGTTCTGAGTTCAGTACAAGTACATTTATATTGGAAGGAATATATGTGCTACTTCCAGAGCTAATTAAACATACAGACTCACACATACATTCTCAGGGCCGGACTGGCCGTAGCGGGCACCGGGCGTTTCCCCGGTGGGCCGCTAGGGTGGGGGCAAGTTTTGGGCCCCTGGGGCACCGTTCTTGTTACCGGGGGTCAGCAATATCGGCCCCCTGTAACAAAATCGGCCGAAACCGGCGCTCGCAAACTGCTCGGCTGCACCCCCCCTCACCCCAGGGGGGGGCCGGCCGAGCAGTTTGCCAGGGCCGGTTTCGGTTGCCAGTCCGGCCCTGGAGTACACACAGAAAAAGCCTTTAGACCCCATTTGCAGGCTGGTCTAGGGCCGTAAGCATTGAATTGAGGTTGATGGCATCGGACTGTCACAACCAGATCCCCAGGCAATTTTTTCACGCAGGGCCTGGTTCGTGCAGAGTATATTTACAAGTGCGGATTCCCGGCACCTAAAAGGACATATACTTTTATGTGCGGAGACTCCGTAAATACAACTATTGTGTGGTTAAATCTGATCTGTATAGCATCTGTGTCTGAAAACACAGCATGACTTGACCCACACATGCAGACCCTTGAGAGTGTAATGCTAAAATTGGCATTGTTGGGGAGGGGCATCATGATCCATTCAAGGCGTTGCCCCGTGATTCATGGCCCCTCCCCACACTCAAGAATGGTAATAGATAGCATATTACACTATACACATGTGGTACAGGTGCAAACATGCAAATTAGAGACACGCATATACAAAATAGATGTGGATGAGATGGAGGTGGTTGGAGATGAGAAAATTGAGATGTGCATATGGATAAAGAAAAGAGCATATGGCTTCAGTGACATGCCCGTCTCTCCAGCTACATGTATGTGGCTACAGCGATATGCACTGGGTACAGCATCATGGATATGAATTGAGAGATGTGCCTGTGGCTCCAGCGACAGACATGTGGATACAATCACAAGCATGTGGTTGCAGACATGTGCATGATGTTTCATTGACGCACATGTATACTGACATGCATGTGAGGGAACCTGTATGCAGGCATGTATCTGCTGGGTGATACTTGTGTATACAGTGATGGTAATATAGTACTAATTCATGTGTTCCAAAAAGGAAGCCTGGCACTTTTGCTATGAAAATCTTATATAGCAAACATTAAAACACAGGTTGCCCACTTTATAAAGCTGTACATTTCCGTTATACATGGCTGCTGTTGCAGTGGCTGCCCTGTGATGTTTATGTATGGTCTGAGAAGGTTTTCAAGCCTACATCACCTTTATTGTCGGTCTGTTGTTTGGTATGTTTCTCAGCAGAGATGACTGGTTTGCCTGCATTGTTGACTCTGCTCCTAACGTCATCAGAGAGTGGCTCACCCATCTCATGATGTCATATGCAGAGCAAGTACAGTCTGAGCTCGATGACTCATTGTTTAACGGAGTGATGACTGCCTGAGAGTGGGAAAGTAGAGATCAGCAAATACATTAACGGCCAGAGCTGAAAGACGCACAAAGCAAGCTTGAGCAATCTCACGTGGGCCTCTCCCACCTGCTGCCATTAATAGCAGTGCAGGTTTGAAAACAACATGGCGGCCCTTGCCTGGTGCACGCGAGCCAGAAAGCAGCACTTCTAAGAGGTTAACGGGGAGGTGAAGTGGTGAGAAGGAGCTAGGCTGGAGGGACAGCATTAGCCGGAAGAAGAACGACCGCAGAATTACTCAGGCTGTGGGATTTCTGCTGGGCACTGCCTGGCTCTTCGATTATGATCTTTTCTGGAATCTCTTTTCCAATATCCGCACGGACTACTGTTGGTTCTTCAATGCTGTTTTTCCCCCACTTCTGAACTTTCTTTCTAAAATGTAATATTTATCGCCTTTACAAATGAAACTGTGAGGCGTTTTTCTTGCATAACTTCCTAGTCTATGGTTACATCTTTTGAATTGTTGTGCTTACAACCTCTGCCAGCTCAATCTAACCTTTTAGCATCGCATTACGCCCCTTTCCTTCCAGAACACAATGTAGTTACTCATGCAAAGTAGCTCATGCATAATTTATGTATGGGGGTCTGAGGGGAATGTCTGTGAATATCCAAACAGCTGTAATTTATGCACACATGTAGGTATAAACCAATGCATGCCATAACATATGACTGCTTTAAAAATAAAGCTATATATTTTTTTATTATTCATCGCACCAACGAGGTGAGGTTAGACATCTTCAAACCAGTTACTGCTTTGACAGGGTGAGCCAGTGTACTGCCTCTGAGGTTGATGTGCAGTTGGCAGTTAACTAAGCAGGGAATGCACAGCTAGCAGAAGAAAAGGGGATCTGTTCTTCAATGGACTTCTACTGTCCCATTACCATTGGTGGTAGAGGGGGCTGAGCCATGGGGATGGATCACCGCTGTGTGGAGGGAGGTTACAGGGTATCAAGAATATTCCAAAGGAATATGGTATATCATGGTGTCTATATCAGTGAGGGGGTCAATAGGCACCTGTTATTCAATGAGCGATGGAAGTTGTAGGTGTGGGAAAGGCCTGCTGTGGTAATCATAATATACGAGTCTGGCTTGTCATGTAACAACGGCGACGTGGAGTGCTATAGTGCACGGTGGACATTGTGGGAGAGATCCAGAATCTCTTCAAAGTCAGTTTCAGCATATTTAGCTATAATGTGAGCATACAATAAAAAGCCTATGTATATCTCCTATATCATTTACTAATATTCATTATGTACTTCGTTACCCCGGTTATTTTCAGTGGAAATGTACAGAAAACGACCTCGTATAACTGCAATGTACATTGCGGCTATAGATATAACGTATATCTTAAATCTCTTTTGTCTTACAAAAACCCAATAAAGTTTTTTTTTTTTTAAATGTGAGCGAACAATGACACAAAAGTAAAAAGTGTGAAAAAATGGCTCAAATGTAATGTGCTCTAGAAACGAACCATTACTAACACTACCCCACCCGTGGCCCACAAGGCCCTAGATGAGATAGCTCTTTTCAGCATACAAGATCGCACCACATGTCCTTAAATAATCTCTGAGGCCTTCCCCCTTCCTTTTCATGGATTAAAGGGGCAAGCCGGTGAATGATGTCACACTAGATTTCAAAATCCCAACTGACACCTTCAAACAGCTGACGCTATCAAACAAACATTCTAGAATGCCTATAGCTGGTGAAAGTTAGAGATGCAGTACTGAGCAAAAGGAACTGTTTTTTCTGTGAAATACAGGGCCTCTTTAAAGAACTGACAGGACACAATACTCTAGAGGTAGTCTCCTGAACTGGACACAATATGGCCGATCTGTCCTCCATAACTGGAGATAATACTGCAGATTTGGTCTCCCTACCCGGAGACGATACTCCAGGTGCGGCCTCTGTAAGTGGAGGAAATACTAACTCTCTCATTCAGATCTGGAGATGTTATTTAAGATGTGGCCTACAGAAATGGACAGAATAACTGAAATGTGCTCTTCAGAACAGGAGATAATACTTGTTTGTGTCTTCTAGAACTTGAGACAGTATTGAAGACGCCGTCTCTTGAATGGAGAACGTTGCTTTTAAATTGGCATCCAGAACTGAGCTTAATATTCCAGGAACAATCTCCAGATGTGAGTCCTTCACCTGTCAAGCCACAATCCTGTGGAAAACTCTTCCATTGGGCACTCAAGCCACTGATTCACATATAGCCTTCTTAGAAGGCTAAAACCTGGCTAGACATTTGCAAGCCCTGCAACTTCCTTGCTGCTAAGGCATCTCCTCTACATCACACTGTTGAACTAGTAACAAGGCAAAATATGGCTATTATTGTTAAAAATATCCAAGTGGTGTCAATCTGATTTAAAGTTTTTCTTGAAAAGCATTGATCCTAAAATCTACTTGCACTTCTGAGATCCTGCTTGGTCCCTGATTCTGGGGAGACTCCTCCCTAGATAGCTGCTGGGGTTGCATATAATATGGTAGAATGGTTCCTTTTTTTCTATCTCGATATAGCAATTTGATTGGCCTGGGGTTTCACATGGTGCCATTGTGAAAACAACCTGGAACCATTATCTCTTTCAGCACCCATGTAATTAAGTTGCTAAAAATGGCCATCGATGTTTGCTCTTGGCTGTCTCTGTGCTTGTGCAGCATACATAGTTTGTCATCAATCTCCCACAGGCCAGGTCTCTCCCCTAACACGTCTCCCTTTCACGCCAGTCTCCAGCAATGTGAGGTTAGAAGTCAGGGCGTCGGAGCAGGGTTGGATTGGTATTAGAAATCGGCCCGGGCACGCAAAAAAAAGTGGCCCACATTTGCATATTGCTTTTCCTCAAAACACTGCTTCAGCGAAGTTTTATAAACACCTGAAAACAAGTGAGACCCCTTCTGCTCAGCCCCCCCGCTCAGTATGCACACATTAATTGGCGATCCCAGCGAGAGAAAGGGAGTGAAACCTCTGCCTGTTGATAAAAGGGAGGTAATGGACGCCCATCTGCCTCCAGAAATGCCACTCAGGGCCCCACTGGGCCGCTGGCGACATCTGAACACACCAGACACAGCCCAAATTGGCCCCCCAGGCTGCCAAAAAAGCAGCCCACATCTGGAACTCGGATACCGGCCCCTCAGCCATTGCCCGAGTGCCCGCCTCTCCAATCCGACTCTGTGCAGGAGGTGCCGCAGCACCCCCAGAATAACCTTGCAGGAACTCAAAAGGAGAACTATTACTAAAGAGGTCTTTCCATTTTGTTTTCATCTTGCAGCTTTTATTGTGCGTTTTAAGACAAAGGTCAGACAATGTCTTCTAACAAAATTGCTGTTTCATATTTTGTAACATGGAGATTGGTGTTTACTTTTCCCTTCTCTTACTGCAAAGTGAGCACATTCTGCAACTAAGGGGCCGATTCTGATGTGGGTTGGAAAAGCTTCCCGACCGAATCGGTTGGGAAATGGTGTCCGACCCACTCGGATCGGGAAAGTCCGACCGGCGGAGTAGGATGCATCCGGATGCTTCCAGATACGATTTGGTTGAACTCCCATTGACTTCAATGGGAACATTTGTTCCTAACCGCATCAGAATTGGGCCCTCGGTCGGGAAGACACGTTCCCGATCCGATTTGGAAGGAGCAAATGCCGTTAGGAGTCCTTCCTAACCGCATCAGAATCAGGCCCTCGGTCGGGAAGCTTTTCCAACCCGCATCAGAATCGGGCCCTAAGAGTTAATCCTCTTGGGCTACAAAAAGTGTAAAAAGAGAAGCTGCAGTATGCCACGCGTTTTCTGACACACAACAAAGTTGAAATGCTTGTAAATGTACTTTACAACTATTTAAAAATAAACCAGCAAGTGAGGAGCAATTAAGGCATTTTGTCTTTTTCTAATTCTGAGGTGCGATGGAAACAAAGATTTAATAGGACCAAAACAAACCAAAACACTTGTGTGATAAACATGCACAGAAACCAAATATCCACAAGTTATTGTTTGTGCCTCATATAAGTTTAACAGTAAACTGCGTGCCTGATACAAATTTAACGTAAAAACAGCAACAGTGTCCAATCAGGTATCAATTATCACAATGAAAATATGGAAGAGGTTCTAAGATAGTTATTATTCCTATCTGGTTAAGGAAAATATCTGAAATATCCATTTGGGTCTTCAAATGGCTGCGTCTGTATTAAATTATTTTAATAGACACATATACAATGCAAACGTTATGAAACAATGAAGCTCGTTAAGACATAATTCAAATTAATTAACAAAGATATATAGTCAAAAATAGTGCCCTGTGAGTGGTCTCTCCATGCAGGTGAAGTAAACAACAAGCAAACAAAGTGCCGGATAAAGTGTGATAAAATTAAAAATGGCAAAAGACAACAACGGCCAAAATGTCGATTTATGAAGTAAATCCACAGAGACATGTGTAGATAATGTCCAAATGTATTTAATGCTCCCTTGTGGCCAATATGACTCCAAAAAGTCTTTTTTGTCATGAAATGTCGATGGCGATTCAACCCTAAGATTGTTCTCGGGTCATTATCAGGATGTCAAACATCAGAGCATAAAGTAGATCCTAGAGCTTCGAAAACATTAAATGACACCAGATACTAACCTGGTAACTATGGAAAACTATTTATACATTCTTTTTGACTGTTAACCCAGATTTATTTGGTTGCTATAATTTGGTATCCACTTGTTATTTGAGCTTTTTTTGTTTTTTGAAGCTCTAGGATCCACGTTGTGCTCTGAATTTTCATATCTTGATGATGTCAAGTGAACAACCTTAGGGTCGAAAAGCCTTTGACATTTTAATGCAAAAAGGCTTTTTTGGAGTCATAATGGCCACAAAGGAACATTGAATAAATGTGAACATTGTCCACACATGTCCCTGTGGAATTAGTTCATAGATGGGCATTTTGGCCCTTGTTGTCTGTCACCATTTTAAATTTGATCACGCTTTATTGGGAACTTTGTTTGTTGGTTGCTTCACCTACAACGAGTGATCACTCACACGGAAATACTTTTGACTGTAGACCTTTGTTCATTCATTTGAATCATGTTTTAATGAGATTTATAGTTTCATAATGTTTCCATTCTATATCTGTCTATTAAAATAATTTAATACAGACAGTCATTTGTAGATATGAATATACATTAAGGATATTTTCCTTAACCAGATAGGATTAATAACTATTTTATAATCTCTTCGAGATTTTCCTTGTGATAATTGATACCTAGTTGGGCATTGTTGTTGTTTCTACATTATTACCCTGTCCTCTGCTAGTTTGCGGTTAGCTCCTGTGGTCACTTAACATATGATGCAAATTTAATGGTATTTCAAAAGAAAACGTGCATGTCAGTTCCATACCACTTCATGCTGTATTGGTACAATTTGCTTCAAAGTGTGCCACTGGACACATACAACAATGCTACCATACTCCTCCTGAATGGACGTAGCTCATTTGTTTATTTATTTAATGCGATTTTATATAGCGCAAACTTTACCCGAAGGTGTCAGAGCGCTTTTCAAAAGGACCAGTTACATTACATAAGGACTTCTGAGTACATGAGTTAAATAAAAGATACAAACAGATAAGCTCTAAAATCACATAAGATGGTAGTAAGTACAAAAGTCTACTACAGATACTAGTGGTTAGAGCTACATATGTACAAGTTGCAGATTCGCTCAAGGTTACATTTTAATAAAAGTTTAAGCACTTTGTTGCATTTGTCATTTATGTAGTGCTTTGATTATTCACAAACCATGTGGTTTCAATGATGTAGTCTTGATTGCAGCACCCTCCACTCTAAAATTATTCCTGCACCAATGTTGGAAGATGGTCCCAACTTCCGTCTGGAGCTCCATTGAGCTATTGCAAGCACCACAGTCTCTTCCTCGCCTTCCAGTGGGCTCACTTGTCTCCATTTCTATAATGTCCTTGAGATATGAAGACTGATATCCTTCACGTTTTTACGACCACCATAAAGCAGACCATACACTCACCTGTCTCTTTGGCTCTTGAATTAAAGTTGTTATTGTTACCAAACTCGATGGTATCCAAAGGACAGACCCCAGAAGGACTGGAACTTTCTAGGGGCTACGTAAGGGAAATTACTTAAACATGTCCGAAAAAAAAACTCTTTCCAGTGTGTGGAGCGCTCTTTGAAAGACAACATATAATATTGCCTCCTGGAGCGCTCTACAGTGTTGAAAACCTTCGCACCGTTTCTGGACTCCAGAAGTTGATAAGATTCTGTCTGTTCTGCTCCGGTTTGACACTCTAACTTTCAGGTTGCACGCAGAGCACAGTAGTGGGCACTCAACCCACTGAGCTATCTTACTACCCAAATAAACTGTAAGTGCTTATTTAGGAATTGTAAATAATTTAATATATCGCAACAAACTGCAACCCAAGCATTTCTAGTAACTCTACAATGAAACTTCTCTTGCAATCTGACACAATGTCTGTTGTTTCACCTTTGGCTCGTGGGTGTTCAAGAGGGCAATATGACAGTATTTCATCCTTCAGAGGATCAAAAAGTTAGTGGAATCAGTGTTATTTTTTATCATGTTCATTTGTGATTTTGAACTTACAACAGATGATTAACTTAATAGGCACATTATGCAGGAAAAACGTATTGAGTGGCACAGTACAAGGTTATTGGCATTATGGGCACAACTTCCAATGTATGGGGACACCCGGAGCCTTTCCCCCCTAATCCCTTCCGGTTGGGTCCCTCCTGTCTCTCTCTCTCCCCACCTCCTCCTTTTGACTTGTCTTAGCGTTAGGGTGAGTTCTCTACTATGTGCCCAGGGGCCGTTTCTGACTGTGTGACTTGTGTTTTCCCATTCTTCCCAGTCTGTGTTATCCCCTCCGGTGTCTCAACCCATAGCTGCCATATTCCTCCACCTTCATCTGTCCTCACTTACCACATACGTCACTCCTCCCCAAGCACCCATTCTTCCATATCCCTCATCAATTGACTCTGGACGGGGCCCACTGGAGATAACCATTTTTTAGCCACCCTTCATTTCTCAAGCACCAATCCCAGTAGTGTCCTCCTAGATTGCATTCGTCTATTTTTGGGACATGCAAAAATGTTCAATAGAAAATGTCTCATGCTGTGCTCAAGTGTTACATGAGTGGCTCTCCGGAGTGTGTGCGCCATTGCTCCCCAGTAAGACCAGCAATGCCATATCGTATGTATAAAATCTGCCCCACTTGTTTCGCATCTAGGGCTTCTGTCAGACCTGTCTGGAAATATTCACTTCAATCTCACTGGCGAGAGGTATGTATGCCCTGTGTAGGACATAAAAAATATGCCAGCTTGAAGCGAGCATTGCTAGAGACTCCCCTGACCAGGGCACACGGCCCCTCTCATACCCTGTCTGTCATGGGTTTGCTACTTCTTCCTCCCAACAACATCTCGCAGAGAGCTCTAGTCTTTGTATGTCTTGTTTGAGGGCTGCGTATGGTCGAGATATCAAGTGTTTGGGAGAGCCTATATCCAGAACTACCTCCAGCGTGTGGGACACCTTTGGTATATTGTGGAAATCCGTCCAGATTTCTCTGGCTGTTTTCGTTAATTTGGCGGATTGTAGGAACTTCCCTGTGCCTATTTCAAAATATTGTTGAGCTTCCTGAAATGAAATGCACCGATCTCCTGGGTATAGATCTCCCAATGTATCACACCCTCCTGCTCTCCATCGCGCCATGTTCATATTCCATCAATGTCTATGAAGGGCCTGAGCCACCATAAAGACAGCTGATGAGAGAAAGGGGACCAGCACAGCACCACTTTGATCATCCTCTTCCCTGCCCTCACTGCCAATCGAACCACGTGTGGGCTCTGTTTGTCTAGTTGTTCACCTATCTTTTAACAGATAGGCAAATGTTCCGCTGCGGGAGCAAACTCCAGCAGTCGCTTTTCCCAATTATCGCTCTCTGTGCACCAGCTTGTCGCATATTGCAGCTATGCTGCTTGATAATATAACTCCAGGTCTGAAAGTCCCAACCCTCCTGCATCCAAATCTCTCTCCAAGACATGGAGTTGCACTCGTCTTCTCTTGCCTGCCCAGACCAGAACAATCAAAAGACTATCTAGCCACTTAAAAAGTGTTCTGTGATATCTAGCATTTCGCAATGCATGCAGGCACCGGGGGACAACCACCATTTTCACACGTGCTATTCAACCCGTAACCAACAGTGGGAGTTTGTTCCGAAAAGCCACTGAACCCTGCAGACCTGAGATCACTCGCCCCATGTTATAATTGTATTACTTGTATGCCATATGGACACATTGTATGCCCAGATAGCAGAACCTGTCTGTTTCCCATCTCAGCCCCAGTTCTGGTAGCAATACCCACGACCTGTCAGCCTAACTGTCCAGCGGACAGGCCGATGTCTTGTCAAGGTTCACCTTCAAGCCGGAAATCCTTTCAAACTTTCCCAGGTCGTGCAGCTTCCGCGGCACCACCATCTCAGGCTGCCCTATATACAGGAACGTGTCATCCACTAAGAGTGAGACTGTATGCACTGTGGATCCTATTTGAACCCCCCACTCTCTCATTGTGATGTGTAAATGCTCCGCCAATGGCTCCATGCCCAACAAAAATAGGAGAGGCGAGAGGGGGCAGCGATGGAATCAGTGTTATTGGGTAGTTGATGCTAACATGTTTATTTACAGTGGCTATCAGCAGAATTCTCTGTTTTTATAGCGTCTCATGCACCATAGGTTAACTTCTGGACGCTAACTGTATAGAGCTGAGTTACAGAGGTGCGAGTGGGTGAATATTTAAGGTGTACTTTATAGCACAATCCTACCACAAAATAAATCACTTCCAGGATAGTCTATGCTGGATGTGATGGTCCAGTTTTGGTATCCAGCACTTCATCTTGTGTGCACCCCCTTTTGAAAGACTCCGGATTTGTAGATTTGCAAATTAAGGCATAGCAGCAGAATGTGATTTTCCCAGTCTCACGTAGCTGGCAAAAAAAGTGAAAGGATGGAATTTTAGTGGGATGTATATTAAAGAGTTTGAGACTGAAACATAAAGGGGGGGCACAAGGTTGTGGGGGAGTGACTTTCAGCGCCAATGCTGTTGGAGTATTGAATTTTGATGGGAGCGGAGGCCGCATCAAGAAAGCCAGGAAGAACCGGCCCCTGCCGTGATTTAGTGACTGAAGCTGCAGAGGAAGCAGGGGACAGCTGCAGGGCACCAGAGCAGCCAACATTTAAGCCAAAGGCCCTTGGGCAGTGGACTTTCTTTTTGCATGGATGTCCTGCAACTGCCTCTCGGACCAGCAACCTCTAAGACATCCTTTTTTCGCCCGTCCTCCCATTTCTGATGTTAGTTGGTCAATTGTTTGGTGGTTTGTTTTTGCCTAATGGTCTCTTTGTCTTGTGGTGTTTTATGGGGTAGACTTATGGCTGGCCACAAGGCAGGAAGGGAGGTGGCACGTGCAACATGGAACCAAGTTATGGCACTGTTGCACAGGCCCATCATCCAGAGGGACCCACCGGCATCCCACATTAGGGTTGGTTATGGCATGGTGTTTTATGGGGCTCAGCTTAAAAATTGACCCAGGCACCCTTTGTATTCAGGAGTAGATTAATTTGTCCTTGGGCAAAAGCAGCATGGGCCCAGGGAGGTAGTGGAAGGGGCCCCAGATTCAATTAGCGGATGCTGGAAGTGCGAGCGAGATTGTCACCCATGACTCTGGGGAGAGCCAAGATGGTCAGATGGTCAAAATGTCTAGTTTTCTGTACTGGTAAGCAATGGTTGATGGAAATAATGTGTTATTGTTTGCTTTTGTAGATATTGACCATTTTTATGTAATTAAATTTGTATTTCTTGCTGTAAATAAATATGGCCTAAGCTTTGTTTTCCCAAACCAATAACATGGGTCTTAGGCTAATAGTTGGAGGTTGGGAACAATTTTCTTTAAGTGGTTTTGCTTCGGTCTCCCTCCTCTGCCTCGATGGGTCTCTCACCTATGGCTGCCATCTTGAAGAAAGTCTTGCACTCTGGAGAGAACTGCATCTTTAATCACTGTGTTGTTTGCCATGTCTTACAGAGAGGTAGGATGATGCAGTGAGTGCAGAACTTGCTGAGCAGATGCGTGATATATACTGTTACCTGGTGTTTTGATGGCACACTTCTGCCATGGCTATAGACTCACAGCACTGTGGGCCTTTCAGAGATAGCACTTTTGTAGGGAGGTTTTTTTTTTCTTCTGTCTGGTGTCTGGCGTGTAGGATTGACTGTGCCTCCCCATGTCTCCTGATGTCTCTGGTAGTCCATTTCCCTGTGCCCCTGTCTTACCTTGTCTCTAATAGTCCTTTTCTCTTTCATTCTGTGCCTTCTCATGTCACGTCCTTACATGTCTGCCAGCTACCACCATGTCTTGTAAGTCATATGTGCCAAGTTTCCCAGGTCCATGAATTATTAGTTAGGCTAGTTCTGGTTTCTCTTAGAATTGGGACTTGTAGTCTTATTTAACCTGGTGAAAATCAGGACTACAAGTCCAGGATTTCTGAGAAAAAACAGAGCTGGACATATAAGTAACGTAGCGACCTGGGAAATTTGGCAGCTATGCGTCAGTATCCCACAGTCACTCCAGGGTTAATGCCGCCTGCTTTTCTGGTGTCTCTTAGTCAGTGACTGCCCACTGTCTTTCAGTGCTTGTGACTCTCAATTTTCTTCCCTTGATAGTGCCTCCCTGTGCCTATGTTCTTCCAGTGCCTTCCTGTGTCTCCACAGTGTCGCCCATTGTCTCCTCACTGTCTGTGTACCTGTGTCTCTGACTATGGTGTCTGTGTCTATCAATACCCAGGCTCCCTAGGTCTCCCAGTTTTTGTGTCCCACAGTTTTAATGTGTCCCAGTGCAGTGCCTTCCCATGTCTCGGTGTCTTCCGGGTGAAGGCCGCGGGTTACAATCCAATCCCAGCAGGCCCGACTCAAGCACTCCTTAATGAGCGGGCTCTCCTCAACACCTGTCACAGCAGGCCACGAGTGGCTTCAGTTCCTGGAGTGCGCTCAATCAAGGCCGGATTCTCTCATGTGTTCAGTCCTCGTCGTGGCGCCACTAGGCCCCCAGTGACCAGCACACCTGCAGCTGGCCAAGCACGTGGATTTAGTAGAACAAAGGCTTCCCGCTCCAGAGCGGCCACCTGTCAGCCAGAGCCAGGTGAAGCTAACAGCGAGCAAACACTGGCGGAGGCAGTGTGTACCGAGCGTGTGCCTGGGTGTGGGGGGCAGTGTGCGGCCGTGTGTGCAAAAGAGAGCGATAGAGGTGTGTGTGAGGGAGCGCGAGGGTCGGTGTGTGTCTGTGCAAGTGTGTTTATGTGAGAGTGTAAAAATCTGTGTACATCGGTGTGTGAGAATGAGAAAGAGATTATGTGCGTCGGTGATAGAGTGTGCGTATGAGAGGATTTGTGTGTGAGAAAAAGAGCGGGAAGTAGATAGAAAGGGTGAGTTTCTGTGGGTTTGTGTGAGAGGTTCGTGTGTGTGAGAGTGTACGCGTGTCAGAGGATGTGTGAGAGATGGAGAGCCAGAGATATGCAGAAAGAGATACCCGTGTGTGTTTTTGTGTGTGCACGAGTGTGAGCGGACAAGCTGGAAGAGTGTGAGAGCAAGATGAGAAAGAAACAGAGAGAATGTGTGTGCGAGAGAGAGAGAGCAGAGAGGGATAGAAAGAGAGAGAGAGGATGGTAGAGATAGAAGTGGGTGAGCGGGGACTGCAGAAGGGATATGTGCTAGACAGGTAAGGAAAAGACTAAATAAGAGAGAATAGAAGAAAGAGAGGAACGCAAAAAAAAGTAAAACACATATCAGAAGGAAAGAGAACTTGAGAGACACAAACCGAAGGATAACACAAGAGAATTCTAGAGAAGAGAAAAGCAAAAAGGAGAAGATCATGAAAGCAAGAAGGTGAATATAAAATTACAAACTTCAAGAACAGTATGGGTTCTGTTTTAGCAGTCTGTCAGTTCTGTGACCCATCTGTGAAACATGAACTTTTTATTTTATTTATTTATTAGGTGGTTTGAACAGAGGTGGTCTGAAATCCAGACATTTCCTGATAGGCCACTGCCTCTGAAAGGCATGTAGGGTTGAAGCAGAGTCTATCACATCATAACTCCGGTTATGGCACTACCCAAGCCTTCCTTCATTTTAAACAGTAGCGGCCCGTCCCCTGCCAAAGTGGGGGGGGGGGCTGGCCTGGCCGGACGAGGGAAGAGGGAGTTGAGGAGGAGGGAGGAGGAAGGAGGGGAGGAGTTTGGTAGAAAAATAAATAAATAAACTTACCTTAACGCTGCTGCCGCCGCCGTCTCCCGCGCATCGGCTCTTCCTGCTTCTGGCTCTGGGCACAGGCTCCCAGCCTGCCCTGCGGCCAATCCTAAAGCTGCTCTCGCATGAGAGCAGCTTCAGGATCGTCGGCAATTTGCGCTCCCAGGCAGACTAGGAGCTTGTGCCTGCTCTCTCCAGCCCCAGCAACGCAGCTGAGGCTGGATAGAGCTTAACTGCTCATGAAGGGGTTGGCCGGCCTCGGCCGGCCAAACCCCTCATGCGCAGTGAAGGAAGTGCCCACCACTCCCCCACCAGCAGTGTCATCCCCTTGCTTAAAACCCATTTTATTATCGTTTTATTTACTGGTGGTGGCAGGGGGCCGCTCTAATGGAGCGGCCGCCGCTGATTTTAAAAGCAATGGTCTTTCGGTAAGTGACCCAATATCCCCATAGGTCATGCCCCATAGGCCATTCCCACTGACTTTCCAGTCTCTTGGATTTTTACTGGGAGGGTATGCTGAAAATAAGATGGAAATATGTCAGGAAAAGCAATCAAACTATTCTCCCTTCTGTTATCCTCAAGCAATCACACCTCTGTGTCCTCGGGGACTGGAGACCTAACTTACGCCAACTGGGCTGCCCTTTTCATTGGTGTTAAATTTGTGCTCACAAGGGCAACTTTGCCACGACAAAATTAAACGTACTGCCTCAAACCCCCAAAACCAGTGGTATAGCATGGGTGCCCTGGAAGCAGGTGCAAGCAAGGCAAATGGACCCCTTTACTGCTGGATGGATAGTAAAATACAACAATAAACAGGGTTCAGTGGGCCCAGTGGCGTCACTAGGGTTGGTGTCACCCAGTGCGGTAACTCCCGAGTCCGGGTGTGCGGGGGGTGCGGACCGCACCAGGGCGGGTGACACCATCACATGGGGTGACACCGTGAGCCTCTGCTTAAAGCAGAGGCTCACAGTGTCACCCCATGTGATGGTGTCACCCGGTGCGGTCCGCACCCCCCGCACCTCCCTAGTGACGCCACTGAGTGGGCCCCCTAAGGCTTCTGGGTCCTGGTGCTGCTGCGCCTGCTGCACCATTGGTAGTTTTGGCCCCTACCCAAAACTCAGCAGCACTAAAATGCTTGATCAAATGAGCTCTGACCCAGAATTGCTAATATTTTAGGTTAGATTTACAATTCGGCTTTGGGTTTTGCGTACCAAAAGTGATGCAAGCCTGCTCAAATAATTTTTTGTTGGTTTATTTTACATTGCAAAACTTGTTTTGCACTGGAAAGTTGCCTGAAAGTAATTGAAAGCAGCGGAAAGCACTCTTTTGCTTTACTATGCATCAAGGAAGTATCCCATGGGTGGTACATGGGCGTTCCCATGCAATCACCCATGTTTTTTGGGACAAAGCCCTATCTACTAACAATAGTAGACATGGTTTTGCAACAGAAATTAATGCCACTTTTAAGCAGGTGTTAAAAAGGAGAAATGCTTTTATTTCTCTTAGTTCTTCCAACTTTGCATGTGTGCTGCACTATACAGCACTCATCCAAGGTGGGAAAAGCTTTAAAGTTAGTCTAAGCCAAGTATTTTAGACGGGAAGGCTAACCTTGCAGTACACAACCTATGCTAGACTCTCGCAGACACTATGGTGCAATGGTGTGTGCATGGTGCTCGGCATACTGATTGTGTGCCAGCGCAAGGGAGAGAGCAGGAAAGTGCCATATCTATAGAGATATGGCACCTTCCTGCTCTCTCTCCCTGTCACGCAACGCAGAAGTTGCTGCACTGTGTTCTGTGACAGTTTGGTAAATCTGGGCCTTTGTGTCATGGGTGCACCACCTTTTTGCTGCTGCCACAACGCAAAATGTATTTCGAGATTAACAAAGCCGCACAAAGCTTGATTCGCGTGGCTTTGCATGGCTTTTTAATAAGAAAGTAACACAACGCAGCGCATAGCGCTGCCATACATTACTTTCCATCAAGGAGGTGTTACATGGGTGGAGCATGGCCATTCTCGTGCTCCTACCCAAGTATTATGAATCAAACCCACATTTACTAAAGCCTGTAAACTTGTGGTTGCTTCAAATTTTGTGCCTACCCGAGTCTGGCATAATGAGGAGCAATATCTTAATTTTTTCTCGTTATATCCTCTTTGCATGTGAGTTGCATGCTGCGGCACACATACAAAGAGGAATACACCTCCTGCACACAGCTATCCTGCCCAGAATGCAGGCGCCCTTGAACCACGGCAAAATGGTGTCTGCGTCGGCACTAAAAAAAACAACTTACCTTAACGCCGCCGCCGTCTCCTGCCACATCGCGCTCTTCCTGATTCTGGGCACAGGCTCCCAGAATGCACCTCAGCCAATCCTGAAGCTGCATGAAATCAGCATCAGGATTGTCCTGAGCGCCGGCAACTTGAGCTCCCGGGCAGACTGTGAGCCTGTGCCTGCTCTCTACGGCCCCAGCAACGCAGCTGGGGCTAGAGAGAGCTTCACTGCGCATGAGGGTTTGGCCGGCCTGTTCCCAACTAGTTACCAGGTCACCCCTTTACCGGAGTGACCTTGCGCAGGAGGCCCGTGTCCCCACTTGATGACGTGGGTGCCCCCCATGCCCTTTCCTCACACCTCCCAGGGGCTGATGTTGTGCCAGGTTGTCGCCCAATGCGCCTGCGCAGGGGTTGGCCCAAGCGGCCTACCGGAAGCGGGACTTCCTACCCCCCGTGCCCTTCAGTTTACCAGCCATAACTGCCCCCTGGAGCGTGATGAGGGACCACTGTCCCCCCCCCCCACAGGCGTCCCCGTTAAATAGTGGGATGCCTACTAATAGAAGTAATTATTTTCTAGCAACCATGACCTTACCGCCACGGGCCAGCATAGTTGACCAACTATCTGGCCCTCCCCCATCCTCTACCTAGGGTCCCAGAGTCATGCCCTGCGCCCCCCCCGCTACCAGCCAGGCCAGTATATTCTCTAAGAATATTTCAGTCCCTAGTTTAGAAAGGTGGACCCCGTCCTTCAGATAGCAATGCTCACCCCGGATGCACCCATGCGGGATTGTCCCTAGTTTAGGGGTCCTGAAGAGTCAACTAACCCTGTTGTTGATCCTCTTTACAGAGTGATTCAACGCCCAGACAGATTCCCCCCCCCAGCCATTGGAGTCTCGGGATCATATGAGACCATATTAATGATGCTAGGGGACATTGTTTGGCCAACCACCCTATTTCTGAGATTAATGCCTCTACTACCCCCTGTCTGCCCATGTGGACCAAATCGTTCCCTCCCAGGTGAATTATTATCGCAGCTGGTGTCACCGGGGACTTCAACAACAAAGGAGCAATGAGCTTCTGGAACTGCCCCAGTCTCAACCCCCCTTGACCATGTATTGACACGTTCCAACCCGCCTGGCGGGCCCTGTCCATAAAGTTGCCTGTGAGAAAATGCTGTTTTAACCTGTTGATATATGAATATCCTATGATCCAGACTTCCTTGCGGCCCGGCCACCCGGCGGGTACCTGGAGTGGGCGGTGCGCATTGAACCGGGTAGTGATGACGTGTTCCCCTCCTGCGGGACAGGATGTGGAAACTGCAGAGAAATGGAAACAAGTCCAGCGTTAGTGATAATACTTACAGCAAGTGCAGCCGCACATAGCGCTTGTAGCAGTTCGAAGACCAACGCCCTATTCTTTGGACCTCTTGAGCAGTTAGTCCCCGGGCCGTGGCTTCCGTGGCTGCCCCTATCCTGAAAGAATGGGTCCCAAACTTGGAGGCGTCCAAGCCTGCTGCTCCCAAGGCCAGCGCAAGGACCCTCCTAAACTGTAACTTTGTCAGGGGGGAACTATTCTGGTGGATCAATAAGGGCCCACCTGCACCCTGTGGCCTAACTGCCATATATGACTCCAGATTTCCCACCGGACAACATGGGCTCCCTGGAGCCCTCTGCAGGAGAACATGGTCCCCCCTCCCATTCTGGTCCATTTTTAGGTCTCGCGCCTAGCGTTGCAGTGCGCAGCAATGCTCGCACAGCGCGAGACCTCTAGAAAGGGCTTCTGAAAACGACCCACACGCTCGTGCGTGTGGTTTTGTTTTCGGAAGCCCACATTGGCTGGAGCGTACGTTTTTTTGATGGGGACGGCACGCGATTGGTCAAAGGCGGGCGCATGTCCCGCCTTTGCCGCGCCCATTCCCGACGGTGGCCAGAACGCGCAGCAGCGCGCGTTCGTCTGCTGCCGCTGCCGCGCTCCCCCCCCCGCTCCTCTGTGGTGCGCGCGCACCTCTGGCTTTTATTTTTCTATTGAGCAGATAAGGTCAAGCAACACCTAAAAAGCCTTACCTAGAGCACCTCGATTAGTGCATTAATACATACACAAAGGAAGAGGCACTGGAAGTCAACGGAGAAATTAAACATTAGCGCACAACAACAAAGATGTAAGAAAAATATTTAGAAAGGTCAACAAATTGGCAGGCTAACATAAACGCTGTTGTTTGTGTATAGGTGCGTAAACCGTAAACTTTTCAAACCATATCGGAAAAAAAGCGGTGTTTAAAAACTGTACTATAGCTTGCATCAAGTCAATGAACTCGATATTTACATATTTTCAGTCCCAGCATGATAATATTCCATTATCATGTCTGTCAGTTCCTAGTGCCTCCCGAAAGTATCCCTTTCTACAGCTTGCAAACTGACTAGGGGATGCCCAGGACCAGACAGTCACAAATCACTAAACTAGTGCAGAAGGAATACTGCAGTTCAGCAAATACAACAGATTTAACCCAAAACAAATGCAAGGTCAGGCCTACAATGAGCAGCTGAGCCTGCACAGCCGCAAACCGGGTGCATCATGTTAAAGTCTCCGGGGAAACCATTGAGTCATTTACGTCCCCATTCTTGTCAGAAGGAGATCTGTCATGAACCAGTTGCCTGTAATCAGTTTAAGTGTACGGGATGCCCTGCTGACTGAATTAGCATACGTATGTGCAATTACTCGTGTAAGAACGTTAATGCGCCTACTGTAATCTCCTAATAATTGGAATGGAAAGCAGGGTATAAAACCACGCATGTACCTCTTTTTACCTAGAAAGCTGAATACGGACACTTCCATTCATTGTTCAACTTACCTTTGACAGACCTTGATCGAATTCATTTTTAATAGGAGGGATATCGTAACGTTATTAACAACTCAAACCAACAAGTTTCCATGAGAAATACTCACTTTTGGAAGGTTTAGTTACAACTGTCTTCTAATTTGATGCCAAATGGCCTGATTCCGTGCACGACACCGTCAAACACTCTTTAATTCTCAGTAGAACCCTTAGTATTCTGGGACTTGGGAGGCCACCCTCAAAATAGGGAAAAATTAAACTGCGAGTCCCAGAATGCACGGTGCTGCTGAATAAACAGCCAGGAGACTTGCTGGAAATATCGTACATAAAATAATATGGGCCAATTGGCAGGATGTGATTTCACTCTCTAAAATAATCCCACAAAAATAGTCAAAGGCTAGAAAACTAAGACTGATCTCAGAAAGCGGGCTCGAATGGTGGGAGTGAAAATACAGGGCGAGTATCTAAAGGAAAGGGCAGAGGGTAATCTCACCCAGCAAAGAGAGGGAAGAAGACAGGGTGATCTCACCATTCAAAGCAGACTGGAAGTCACCGACTGATCTCCTCAGTCGATCTGAAGGGAAATGTGGATGCAGCACCCGTACAAAGTGACTGCCAAGAATGCCTCTCTACTCCTTAAGCAGACGACACTTGCTACTGTCTGGAACAGTACTAGTTGCTACCAGGGTTGCAGGGACAGTGCTTGACATCGGATTGTTTTCCTGGGTGCACCGGGAGTGGCGGAAGTAACTTAGCAGTGAGCTTCAAGCAGGCAGAGGGGCGGAAGTTCGAGCAGACCATAGATACGGAAACTAGCGCAGCTCACCAGCTACTGCAGACAGAATGATTTAGTGGCCATGCTAAAATGTAATTTTTCGTATTCCAAAGCTTCCAAATGTAATGCGAAATGAAACGTTTTTCAAAATACTTTTTAAATAATAATTTACAAAGTCATACGTTCGTGAATATCTAATAAAAATTAAAATAAGTGAACCGTACAAAAGTAGGTAAATGTATTTAGAAAAAGGACAAATAGAGTCATATTGATACAAACATTAAAAGATCTCCTGTGTTAGTAAATACCTATGAATTCAATTAACGGTAACCTCCTTACCTTCTCTGTGAGCAAGCTCCTGCGCAACATGGCCGCGTAAGGTCCACTGCTCGTGGCGTCACACGCTAAGTAGGTGGGACAAGAATTTGCCTCTCTTCTATGTCTATGACTCTTCCTCATCCTAAGCTGGAAACAGGGTGTTTCCTCCTCTCCTCTCGGGCGCAGCTTCACCCGAGGCTTTGATGGTAAGAGTTGGGTAGTATATGTTGCCTTGGGGAGCCCTGTTGACGGGCTAGAGGGTGAAAGGCTAGACAAGAGGCGCCCCTCGCTGCAACCGAACTTCCTCCAGCCCTGTGGTGCGATCCTGGAGTGTACCTTGGGAAATTAGTGTTAGCACCTCGATCTAGCCCCTACGTACTCAGATAACTGGTTACAAAAGTTTCAGCGGCTACATACTAAGGTCACTGGAAGTTTGTAGGAGCCTGTGTACGATGTATAGAAGACAAGCCTGCTCATACACGGCCGACGTCTGCAGCTAGTATCTATCACTTATGTCTAGGGGAGTGTCGTTCAGTTGCTCGAGCACGTAAGGAGTTAGAGAATTGTTTACCTTCCCTCGCTTATGACCGGCAGATATAGCACTATACTCACCAACTATGCGGGATCCGCTTTGATGTCGTATGGAGTAATCCCACGTTTCATTTTGTTCTCCTCTGTTGTTAAGTGAGGTAATATTACAAGTCGTTACGTGATGTCGGGTAGGGTAGTTCTGTAGTATAACATTTTATCTCTAATGACAGGTCGCAACATCCTATAATCGAAAGATGTGTAATATATGTTCTTTAGTATAATCTTTGCATTGCAGGAAAGCTACCGCGAAGTGTTTCTGTTATCACTAAAGGCAGATAGGATAGGCCTGTTTTCTCCCCATTGCCTCTGGTCGTAGGTAGGCAGCTCGATGCTGATAGCAGATAGGATTTCTTTATGTTCTGTTGCATCTTCTTTCAAGGTAGTTAGGTTGGCCCTGTATTCTGAAGTATTCACTTTGATGGGTGGGGGCTACTTTGCTCTGCTAATGGGTAATACAGACCTACATTTTGCAGCATCTCCTGGTATGACGTTAGGGTAGCCCTACATTCGGTTGTATACCTTTTCATGAAAGGTAGAAATGTGATATTTTATCTCTTATCCTCGCAGATTGGAGGTGCGGCATCACCTTCAGTGGCTAGTTCTTTGGTCTACATTCTTGTCTCCATTTGAAGCTGGGATAGTCCTTTCAGCTGTTTGTACGCTGGTGGCTACCAGGATCACACTTTGTTTTGCTCTGTGTTCTTTAATGAAAGGTCTGATGGTGTATGTTCTATAGATTTGCTGGATAATTTTTTGTTCTTTACTGGATAGGAGATTCACAAGCTAACATGCCTCTTTTCGTCTACCATCAGAACATACCTAGTGACGTTAAATGTTTCTACTTGTCATCATATACGTCTTATCTCCTTATTTTACATGCACAATAGTTGTAAGGTTTGTAGTAGCATTTCAGTGGTAGAACCCGTTTGATTGAGACTGGAATGGCTGTTTAGTGTCTGACCAAATCACTTGGAGCTGAGTAATTTGTTCCACCTCTCGGCTGCAAAAGGCATGGAATGTGCATGCTGAAGTATTCTGCAAAGTGCTGCAGAGGCTGCTTTTTTGTGTGCTGTAGATGTTCTGGCACAGTTTGGAAGTCCAACAGGTGAGTAATTAGTGATAAATGGGTATGTCTGTGCCTTTCATGCAGCGTGAGGTTTACAGAACACAGAAGCAAACCTGCACATACTTTACACCTGGTCCAATGCCTTCTGGCAATTAATCAAAGTATCAATCAATTTCTGACAAAACTATAATTATTACTAAGTGTGCTTATATAACCATTCATTTGAAGGCTTTTTCTCGACAGTATATTAATGATGTCTCCCGCCATTAATCGACCACAAACTTTAATGGCTAACGTAATGGATAATGTGCTATATGGCTAAACACTCATAAGGTCCCGAAGGCGAGACCTATTGGCTATGCCAATGTTTTTTTACTCTTGCCTTGCTCCCTACTTCCTTCCTCCTCCTCCTCACCATCCTTTGCTATCCCTTCCCAACTTTCTCTATCCTTTTTACTCTTGCCTTGCCCCCTACTTCCTTCCTTCCCCCTCACCATCTTTTGCTATCCCTTCCCAACCTTCTCTATCCTTTTTACTCTTACTTTTCCCCCTACTTCCTTCCTCGCCCTCACCATCTTTTGCTATCCCTTCCCACCAAACAGATGTGCACTCCCGGCTGCTCGGGCAAATCTGTGGGCATCTCATCCAGACCACATCTGGAAAAATAGCAAGGGGAAATAGGGGATGGACAGACACTTTTGTTTTTTAGTGGCTAGCATTCATCCCTCATTTTGGATTAATATTCACACAAAAAGGATGTTTGCACTCATCTGTGGGCAAACCAAAGCGGAATCCCAAGTAGTAATTGTAATGATTCATTATCAATATTTAGTCCGGTCTAAATAATAATAATGAATTATTACAATTACTACTTGGGATTAGGTTTTGAGCCACAGATCATCCATCACTTGCTGTTGTTGATAGGAATCTTGCAGTTCCTAAAACCTTGGTAGAACAGTGAAACAAAGCAGACAGGCTACCTCACCAGGCTCAGGCCCTCACAAGTTAAAGGTGGGAGTTACCTCTCAACCCCCACCAACAGCCCCCATCTTTATTGTGCTTTAAAAAAACGGAACATTCCAAAACCTCAATATAGGAAACTTATTGTAGGTTTGTATATCTGTGAATGCCTGTAAGACTATCTGGCATGGCATAATTGTTGTTTTCCACAAAGAGTGGTTCTACTACGCAATAAGAAAACGAGCATTTGCTATGCAATAGGTGTCGCATTTGCGAGAGTTTGAGCTATTGGCATTGTAAATATCAATGCCTTTTATTTCTGTATTTTAAAAACCTGCAAGCGGTGCGTAAACAGGCACTTTGTACTTGCAGTCGTTGCTTACGAGAAGCAACGCTGGCAGTAACTATGCCTCTTTTACTGCCAGCCTTCCTTTTCGTAAGCAAGGACTATAAGTACAAAGGGCGTGTTTATGCACTGCATACAGCTTTTCGAAACACATAAATAAAAGGCATTGTCGTTTACAATGGCAATAGCTGAAACTCTTGCAAATGCAACACCAATAGCTCAAACTTTAATAATGCGAGACCTATTGCATTGCAAATGCTTGTTGATCTAGGAATTGACAAAGAGATTGACCCCGCCTGCCTTTGTACATGGGCCAATTGCATGCCCCCCTGCCAATCTTTTTTGTTTCGTGTCACCAGCTCACCCACCCTGAAAGCGCCGTAGAAGGCGAGGGAAAAAGCACATCGGAATAGGCGGGCCTCATGGCTGGAGTTGCATATTTTTTCTAACGCCGCCATAGTGGCTGTGAGCCCCTCAATGCTGATTGGGTGTCTATCGTCCGGCTGTGTGCCCTGCAAACGTTGCCAACCCTTTAATGCTCTTTGGACCAAAAATGCACACGTGGGATCCCTATGCCCCATCATTTTTGCAAAAATGCCACTGCAGTCATGTGGTGCTTTGCGCAAGCCACCGACCGCCCCCGTCCCTTAGTCCCTTCAAGAATGACAAGATAGATGCTGGGTTATGCCAGGTCCTTTCCCAATCCTGCCCTAGGGCTGCACAGTATGCGGTAAATGCCGCCTCATAGGCCCTCCTAGTCCTGGGCGCTAAGCTAGCTGCCACGAGGTCTGGTAAGTTGGGGCACCAAGCTGCCACAGATGCTCCGGAAAAAGTGTGGGATGATCCGCCGCTTCTGGATGATGGGACCTGAAAACCTGCATCTTGAAACGAGACAATGCATCAGCTGCGTGATTGAGGACGCCCGGGACATGCCTAGCTCTAAACAACACATTCAGATTCATACATTGCAGTACAATTTCTTTTAGCAAGCGAAGCAACATTTTACATTTGGCTGACTGTAGGTTGACGCACTCCACTACTGCCATGTTATCTGACCAGAAAACAACTGACTGATTACGGAACTGATGCAGCCAAATTATCAAGGCAACCAAAATGGGAAATAGTTCTAGGAATGAAATGTTACTTGTGAGGCCGCTGTCGACCCACCACTTGGGCCAACGCCCGGCCGTCCAGTGTGGACCCAGGATGGCCCCAAATCCCTCGCTCCCTGCTGCGTCTGTCATGAGCCCAAGTTCTGAACTGGACTTTGCTGGGCTGGGCCACACCACTGACCCATTGAAGTCACGCAGAAATGCCAACCAAATACGCATATCCTGTTTAACCTCACTGGATAGCCTAGTGTGGTGATGCTTGTTTTTTAGTCCTGCCATTGCCTGAGCAATGGACCGGGAAAAGGGGCGGGCCATTGGGATAATTTTTTAAGGTAAAGTTCAGCATGCCCACGGTTTTTTGTAACTGATGTAAAGTGACTTTTTCTTTTTGTAAACAGTCCACCAATGCCCGCGAAAAATCATTCACCTTGCTCACAGGCAGTTGTGACACCCCCTCAACAGAGTCCAGCTCAATGCCCAAGAATTCGATTTTTGTTGTTGGCCCCACTGTCTTACCCTGTGCCAGAGGTACCCCTAGTTCCCCCATTAGTGTGCAGAATATGTCCAACGCTTTGCTGCACTCATGTGACTGTGGTGCACCCAGTAGCAGGAAATCATCCAGGTAGTGCAGTACCCAATGGTGCCCCGACACCTGCCTAAAAACCCATTCCAAAAAGGAGCTGAATTTCTCAAAGTAAGAGCAGGAGACAGAGCAGCCAATTGGCATGCACATGTCCATGTAGAATTTCCCTTCCAACTGAAATCCCAGTAGGTGGAAATCTTGTGGGTGCACAGGTAATAAACGAAATGCAGATTCAATGTCTGATTTTGCCAATAAGGTGCCTGGGCCAAGCGATCGCAGCATGGCAATCGCCTGGTCCAATGATGCATATCTGACGGAGCAGAGTGCTCCATCAATGGCCTCATTCAATGACAGACCCTTGGGAGCAGATAGGTTATGGATGAGGCGGAACTCCCCCGGGTCTTTCTTGGGAACCACCCCCAGTGGTGAACAGACAAAGTTGGTCACGGGGATTGAGTCAAAGGGGCCTGCCACTCTCCCCAAACGCAGTTCTTTTTCTACCTTCTTTCTTGCAGTAAATATGTCATCTCTCACTGACTGCTGATTGTGGCAGTAATACACCCCTGAGTACCCAGGGGCTGGGATACGGAAACCATCCCTAAAACCTTCAAGCAAAATCTGTGCTGTGCTAGGGCATGAATATTTATTCAGCCAGGGTACCAGGGCCATGAAATCAATAGGTGAGTGCGCTTTTGGAAAATACTGAACCTCATTCCTGCTTCATTGCTCCCCTGTCTTTTGATTTTTTAAAACATTTAGACTCTGGGTGTGAGGAGAGCCCGCAGAATGAGCAGGCGTGTTTGAACTTACATGAACCACTGGGCCTGGTGCATGTCTTTCTATTGAAATCCCAGCATGCTCCCTTTTTGCTGCCTGCCCCGCCCCGCCCCCCCGGTGTGGGGTGTAGCTGGCCGAAAGGACTGCACCTTTGGTGCTTCCTTGCCCTGGTAATTCATGTGTCTTAACCATAAAATCATATCAACCTGGTCCCATGTGAGAGCTGGGTCAGATGCTTTTACCCTTCTAAAGGCTTTATCATATTCCTTCCAGCACATCCCACCATATTCATCATGAGCACATGGAATCCTGTTCTGGTAACATACCAACTCTGTGCTTAGTCCTCGAAATTTCTCTATTATTACCGCATGGAAGTTCCCAAATGCCTTTATCCAATTAATCAGAGTTTCATCAACCTTCTTTCTAATTGGCCAATTGGCCCACTCCCGTGGGTGGGCCCACTCCCTAGCCTTCTTGGCCTCCTCCTTTTCATCCTTGTCTACCAACAAGGAAAATATGTTTACATATTCACCCTTCCAAATCTGCTCTTTTACATCCTGCGCAATGTGCCTAGCCAAACACTCTCTGTTGGAGCGCACATCCCCCAGACCTAACATTAGCAGTAATTGCGCTGTACCTGTTGATGTGCCTGCTTGCGTCTTGGCGTCGTCAGGTCCTGCAGCAGCCTTCACTGGGGCCTCCATATCAATAGCGGTATTCCCTGTTGTTTTAACAAGAACCTCAACTGGTGGCGGTACCACCTGTGTTGCCTTCTCAACTTGCGCTATCAAATTTCTCGCCTCCTCTAGAGCATTGCCCTCTGCTGACAGGACCCCGCTACCTGTACCTGGAATCACTGCCCCAGCCTTCACTAGCCATGGTAGCAATGCTGCTAAGTTGGCCACCATGTCCTGCTGCCCTGGCGCTATATTGGGAGCGGCTGCAGTTAAAGGCTGCGCTGGCATTGCTGGCGCTGGGATGGCAGGGACAACAGGCACTGGTGCCTCAGGACCCGGTATGGCAGGAGCGATAGGCCCAGGTATGGCTATTGGCAATGGGGGGATAGGCACAGGTATGGCTAATGGCACTGGGACCACCGGGGTAGGGATGGCCGGGACTACCGGCTCTAAAGGGACTATTAGTGGCCCTATTGGCATCTCTGGGACAGCCCCTGCCTTCCCTTGCTTTTTCTTTGATCTCCGCGGTACCGGAGGAAAAGCTGCCCTGGGCGCTACATTAGGGCGCCTGGGCCTGTCCCCTGCGCCTTCCTGCCCATCCACCCTTCTGGTGAGGTCTGCCACGGTCTGGTTCAAATCGCTCATGGTGCGCATCATATTCTCCATCCATTCCTCCATCCTGGATGGAACCTGCCCTCTCTTTGCTTTTGGCGCCATTGCACTAGACACCGCGCCCAAAAATTTCAGTTATCACCCCACGGACCGGTCTTGATGTCTATGCATCCAAGCAACACCTCTACTGTGCACAAATGATACACCTCTAATGCAAATATTGACCTAAAAAAGCACACCCCGCTACCCAAATTTCTGCACAAGTAAACACCCCCTGACTCTGCAACACAACCCTGGTAGCGGAATGGCAAAGCGATGTCAATACAACATTTGAACCTGTGCTATGCAGCAGATTCCCCACAATACCCCCTTACCTCCCTATAGTGCAGGACCTCAGACCGCAGCTGCAGCCAGAGCCAATCCCACACGTTCGAGAATGTGGGGCAGGTGAGGATATCCTCCAACCCGCGTGGCTCCTAGACTGCGCTTCCCGGTCCCGCGCGAGGAAGATGAAGGGTGCTGCTCTCCTTCACACTCCGCTTCTGAGCTTGGGGAAGCATTTGTAGATGCTCTAATATGCCAGCAAACTCCGGTGAACAGCAGCCTCGCCTGTGGGAACAAAATTCCCCCTTGCCTGCAGGAAGAAAGAAGCGACAGATTTAGCTCTTTTGGCCCCTGCCGCTTGGCAGAGGCTCCGAATGCGGGTGGAAAAAAGGCCGCCGCGCGACTGTAGGGAGCGTGGCAAAGGCTCCAATCCGCCACGAGACTTCCGGCGAAATGCCTGGTACACTGATTCCTCCTTGCTCTGCAGTAGAGAAAACAAACAGTGTTAAATGCCCCAATGCCCCTGCCCTTAAAACAGAGGCTCAGAATGCGGCGAAATGCGGTGAAAAACAGCTGCCTGAAAGTCGAATGCGGGTGGGAAAGCCGCCGCGTGGATGCCTGATTCCTCCTCGTTCTGCAGTGGAAAAAACAACAACAGCGTTAAATGCCCAATGCCCCTGCCCTCAGGGCAGAGGCTCCGAAATGCGGCAAAATGCGATGAAAAACAGCCGCCTGAGAGTCCCCACTGTTGCCGCAGGACCCGCGCTCCTTCTCGCTAACCTGCACAACAAGGGGGAAAGAAAGAAACAATCCTTAGCAGGAGGCTCCCTGGAGACCTCCGGGAGCTGGAGCTGGAGCTGGAGCTGGCGGTCGGGCGTGCTGGGGACTTCCTGGCAGAGCGGTGGAGAAAGAGACTCTCCTTCCGCTCTGCCGGGGCTCTTAAAGGGGATGCGTGCCCCTGAGCTGGCTGGAACTGGTCCCGGCTAGAATCCGGAACCGTTCGTGTTGCGTTTGCCCCGGAAGCACTTGAAGTGCTTCCGGGTCAAAGGCCACTTAGCCAATGGGCGAGGGCGGGGAGGGCAGGATGCCCGCGCGTCCTCAGCGCGGGACCCGCCCTCCACCCTCGCGAGGGACATTGCACCGGAGACCGGCACAACCGCCATATTGGCGGCGTAACCGAGTTCCCCGGTGTCGCCTAGGTAGAAGGGAGAGCATGCACAATCTTCCCAACCATCCTTCAACCTGCCCTGCTCCTAACACCCTGCCAACACCCAGACCCCATCATACAACCTGCACCGAACCCTCTACCTTCATGTACCACCTGCTTTGTTCTGAGCAGCTAGAAATTGTCCTAGGAAATGTAGATAACGATGCAGATTTGGATCATGTCATTCCCGATCCACAAGCTTATTGCCCCTTACAGAACCTTAAGAACTCATCATTGAAAGGTGCAGGGGTTCAACTACAGTCTGCAATTGGTGATTCAAGACCCAGTAATGTGGCACTTATGATCTTTGAAGCCAGTCAACGGGACCTAAGTGTGATTACCCCCAGGTGGTCATGTCTGTCCTTTTCCACATTTTGTTACTGTATTTTGTTGCAGGGAGTAGCATCTAACAGAAATTCTCAGTTGCAGTTTTTATAGAGAATATTTATGAGTCCGTTATTTAATTTTATTAGCAGGCGGAGCCAGATATCCCACTTCCTAGTAGAGCGCTGTGTGTCCTTTGGTGCATCAGTTCATCTCTATTTCCATATTTACTCATTTGTGAAATAAATTATATGGGGCAAGCACAGGATCTCTATTATTGACTAAAAGGCTATATGAAAATCAAAATATGACCAGTTAAAAATGAACTGCAAGATTTGAATGACCATCAGCAGGGCTTCAGCACAAGATCACACAAGATGGTCTACTAAGTGGTGTCCCTGCGTGGAATTTGGAAACTACAAAAATTGAGACTGGACCACTTTTCATATTTTCAATTTTTTATTGTTGCATTCAGCTATTGATTGACCTTTGCATACCAAAAATAAAAAAAGTGTTAAATGGTGTAAAAACAGAGGACACACGATATCATTGTCTTGTGCCTGGACCGAGGAGGGTCAGACTGGTCAGAACCACAGGATCGCACAGATGTCATAAGGTTAATGGCTTGGAAACCGGAGCTGCCCACTGAAGGGCATATTCCGGATCAGAATACTGCGCCATTGATCTGCCAGCAGATGGGTAATGCAAGCCATGGATGTATCTGCCTGGTCCAGCCTGACATGTCCATGCGCCAGTGTCAGGTTCTTACTCCATCACACGGAAACATCAACCACCGACCTTCGTTTCCCTGATGCTGATGACACAGTCTCTCTCTCACAGAGCTCCATCAATGCCCCTCACTCCTGGCCTGCTGGCACCAGTGCGCCCCACTCCCTGGTCTGCCATGCTGCTGCCACAGTACATCAAACAGTGCCTTGCACCCTTGCCGACACACACCAACACCCCTGTGCCTCCATTTTAACTTTTGAATACATTCAATGGCAGAAATAGGGTGATTTGTCTGCGTCTGTGGGGCTTTACCAACAACTTCTCATTAACGGTTAACGGTCACTTAGAAAATGATATAACTTTAAGAAATCCCGTTTTTTAAATAAATATGGTATATTAATTTAGCAGCAGCCTCGTTAGGCCTCACTGTAGAGGAGAGGACAGGCTTTCAGAGCCCACAAGAGGGGAGGGGCCAGAGGGGAGGGCAGTCAAGGGAGAATCCACACGCCAACAGGAAGGGGACATTTCGATTGAACAGGAGGTCATTCTATTAGGGTTAACGCAGCGGGAACTTCATTAAGCCCCCGGGACATGATCATTCTGCTCCAGGAGGGGAGTCTGTAGAGTTATAAGTTACGGGTCATTATCTTGTGGATATAGGCAAATAGCTTTTCCTTGCGTGTTGCGATCATCATTGGAATAATAATATATTTACAGTGTTTGGGTCATCCCCGCCAGGAATAAAAGCATTTCTAGATGGGCCTGTGCTCGGAAAGGCCGTTGTGAATGGACAAGAGTCTGACACAAGTGACAGGCCATTGCACTGATGATGAATTACTCACTTTCAGTGCTTAATTTGTAACAGAATAAGTGCATGGGGCCAACGTTTTATCAGAAGTTCACTTCCGGCGCTGCCAAATGTTGCAGTTGTCCAAGACCAAGACTGCTCAGTATTGATACACCTCATGCTTCTTCCTTCCACCACCCTGCACTTCCTGTCTCTCTTTCTCACTCTTAGGATACGTTTTCATTGAATATCCGGTTTTTTACGCATCCTTTTTCCCCGCAGTGAATTTCAACGCGGTCGTTACAACGACCGCGTTGTAACCACGCATACCATTACCCCGCAAGTCGTAACAACGACTTGCGGAGGGGGGCGCTGAATGTTGGAATAGTATAATTTACTATTCCAACTCCAGTCTGTGCGGACAGTACGGAAGGTGTTGGATTTCAAATCCAACACCTTCTACCCCCTCCGCAAGTTGTTGTTTCGACTTGCGGAGTAATGGTATGCGTGGTTACAACGCGGTCGTTGTAACGACCGCGTTGTAATTCTCTGCGGGGAAAAGTTTTCGTGGTAAACAATGTTTACCGTTTTCATCTCTGCTTTCTCCCTTTGACACTGTTTCCTGCCTTTCCCTGCCTCCTTTAGTCCCACTGTTCTGCCTTCCTCCCTTTTCTTTTGCATCAAAGCAAAGCATGAAAATGAAAAATAATTCCCAGTTCCTAAAAATGAGCGGACCCCACCTGCAACCACCCGCTAAAACTACAGGGCAGCGAAGGGGGGTGATATAGGGGTGTGCGTGTGAGTGTGGGGGCGTGCAATCACACATGCGAAAAAGCATCAGGCACATGTTTAACATGGGTAAGACTAGTGGGCTTAGGGCACAGTCAACAACATGGCAGGGGACATATTACAGGATGACCCGGATAGGGCACAGAAAGCACAAAAAAGTGATCTCTTAGAGGGCTAACCCCAGTTACAGACCAGGTAAGGCTATGGGAGGCCCGTGAAGATGCTGAATAGAGGTGGGCACGTGAGATAATTCATAGGGAGAGTCAAGCCAGAGGTCTGACTTGGATCTAGTTGCCATATCACAAGTCAAGCCATTAAAAATTCTCCGTACAAACAATACAGCAAACGTTATTTAGAAATTAGATAAAGACATTTTCAGACAAAAATTAGGTTACTGCTTGAACACTTCTTTTGCACTGTAGTTCATTAGATTAGACACAGTCAAATGATTTTCCTAGAATCGCAAAATTTAGTTTAGTGCTGGGAGTTCGAGATTTGAACCCAACTTTTCTGGTAACACATTATGTAATTGCCTCACTGGATGAATATTTCCTTCTCCTTTTATCGCCAATGATAATCAATTATTTAATGAGCAAAATTAGCACAGTATGTCCAATAAATACAAGTGTAACAAGTTAATTCAATGTCTCACTTATAGAAATGTAACAATGTTCTTCCTAAAATAAGAGCACATGTAAGTGTAATGGAAGGCAAGAGACTATTTTAATGTTAATATCTCTGTCTTTCTGTGACTCAACAAACTGTAAAGGAGCGGGTCAGAACCTCGAAGGCAGCGATTATGTTGATTGACAAAACAAGGAGGAATCTGTCCTCAGTCGTTGCTTAAACTGGATTTGTAGGTCTTCAGTGAGACACATGCAAATTGCAGCTAGGCTACAGACACACAGCAGAAACCCACCATTTTGGATTGTGTGCACTCAGCTGTTATGCGTATACAGGTTCTAATCTCTTTAAACTGCAGTAAGGAGAAGAAACGGTGGTGCCTGGAATGCTTAACTTGGCTCTTTTTTGATGGCACCATCTAGACGGACAATGGCCAAGCCAAAGCCCAACAATCTGATGAGCCAAGCTCCAACCTTGCTTGGCTTGTCCACGTCTAATGCAGAAGAGGGAGCAGCTTGCCTATGAAAAGCCGGTCAGAAAGGATAAGTGGCAGACACATATGAAGCTCATATCTGAAAGCTGGCAGGCCTGCAGCAGAATTTGTGGCTTCACATGTGAAGTGACTCTGAACGACCAACGCATATAGAGTTGGATCTGTTGCATAGTGGACTGATCCTTGAACATAGTCACAAGACAGATGCCAATCTGCAAACCTAGTACAGAAAGGTCAGGGACAGGCATATGTCGGGCTGGTTTCCGAAAGGTGTAGCACATGGAGAATAGTCCGTTTTTTGTCAGAAGGACCATGTGAGCACCGCAGAGTAAATCATACACCATATGAGCCTCGAGTGGGCAAGGCTAGACATATGCCTGGCCTGCTTACAGCTATCCTACCTGCATACTGTACCTTGAGGAAGTGCTACAGCTCACCATGATGTCCTCTTTCGCTGAATCTACCCTCTCTACATTGTGAGACTGTGTCTAATAAAAGGCTGTTTGTACAGTTCTAAAAAGTAGGTAACAGCTTTGCAAGTGAAAAGTTTCTTTTCCTTACAAAAATTAAACTGCAATGTGAATTTCAGGTGGAGCAGTACAATTATCATTAAAGACACAATTCTGCCAAGTCTTTCATATCTTCCCTCCAATATCCTGTATGGGATCACAAATGCTCAGTTGTCCTCCCCGGAGAGCCCTTAGGTGATGTATCTCACTTCTGCAATCCCTTACGTCATCTTCTGGGCTGGTTGGTAATTCAGCTTCATGTTTTAGTTTCTAGGTCTTACAATATGAATGTCACGAGCACTGAAGATTTGGAATGATGGAATCTACTAAAGTGACACACTAATTGTTAACCGTGTTTTACGCATTTCCTATGTTGAACAATTCTCTGGCCCTTGCAAGACCCATACATCCTTTCAGATGAAAGCTTGAACCCTTTTTCACCTTATCTAAGTGAAGCAACATACAGGTTTAGCCGCAATGCCTTGTGTCGCTCGTTATGTTGGTAGTGTCAGCAGAGAGGAGGAGACTTCACCTTACGCCAGATCCAAGGGGATTTTGAAGGTTTTGTCATGTTCGGGAAGTCCTAGGAAGGTTTTTCGCCAATAGAACACAAAGGAAGAGGCATGTGTGCAATAAGAGTGGACAGAGAAGAAGGGACTGTTGAGTTTGAAGGAAAGTTGGAGCTTGTTGAGAATCGGCTCTTGGCGGCTGGGGCACACTCTCTACACAGGGTTGCAGAAACTCTCACTGCTAGGTCGGGGCAGTAGAGCAGTCATACTGTGTTCAGGATGACATAAATAGCAGTGGTCGAAGTGCATTAAAAAAAAGTATGGGAACTGTGATGCTCTGCCCAAAGAGGGTGGGGTGAATGAGCGTGTGAGTGAGATCAAAGCCTTTACTAAAGAAACAACATATTGAGTACCATTTTCGCTCTTTCATCTTAAGGCACAGCTTAAACGAATAATAAATGCAAGGTTAGTTAATCAGTGGGAAATGCACTATCGTACACTATGAAACCTCTATTAGTCAATGCACTGCAGAGGTCTGTGTCTGTAACCAGAGAGCCACAGAAGTGAATCCTGGTTGGTGCAGTGAAGAATAGTGACTTGTGTATGTTTAGTGATACGAGGTCATAGGCATCTTCACTTGTTTAAACACTATTGAAGATTGTGTTTCCAGACTGGATGGCAGTGGTCTGATGGCCTCTACAGTACAGGCTCCTATGGGGGTCCCAAGGCATTTCCTAGTGTCTACAGGGGCTCAGCTCTGCACACTCTTCTGGATGATCCTGTGAGTTACTTACACACGTGTATGATCTATATACTGGGTTTTGGGGTCATGGGAAGGGGGCATCCCTAACAGTCCTGTAAGACTCTTCATTATGAACTTGGCAGCTGACACTACCAACTGAATGCCGGAGGTGGGTGCCAGATGTATATAAAAGCAACAACTGCTTTAATCCCTCAGTACATTCGGAACTCTATCATGACAAGTGTCATGGTTCGGCCACTAATGGGGAGAATCTGCTAGCTCAGACCCACCCACTGTGGATGATGCACGTGGACACAAAGTCTGTATCTGGAGGTATACTGGAGCAAACCATGGTGTTTTTTACATTTCTGGGAGAAACTGTGGCATAGTAAAGACCTCATTGCATTCTAGAGCTGTCGAACAATGATTCTTCAAACCAGAAGTGACATTGTGGAATGGATGACATAGCGAGTCATTGGCCAGTCATTCTAAACAATTCAGCCAAATAAGGTTAGCCATGCAGAGTTCCCTGGTGTAAAAGGTGAGTGTGACTCTTGGAAGTCTTTATTGCTCATCATTGACAAGTCAGATGAACTGAGCATTAAGTACCTGTACAGCCCAAATGCTTGGTTACATTAAGGGCCTGTCGAATCATATGTTAGAATCTTAGAATTTGCAATCCATACATGTATGTGTACTGCTGTGCTTGGGCCCCCTTGTCTTTCTATTGATTCTGCACTGGGTTGGCTCAGGTTATAGAACTTCAAGAACTTTCTTGCTTCCTGTCGTTCAAGCCTCTGGCAGGACATTGTCTGCATTCATCTATTTATAAATGTTATATTGCGCTAGCTAGACCCGAAGGTATCAGAGCGCTTTACGTAAAAGAAATAGCATAGTGTAGCATAACATAGGATGCATAAAATAACAAGCATAACTTTTAAAACAGCAGAAATTAAAGGGGCGAATGACGTTAGATAGTTGAAACAATCAAATAACCAACTATCACAGACGGTCGAGTCATGAGGAGAGTGGGCTATTGAAGTCTAGTTCAGTTGGCTTGAGTGGTTAAGTATTTGCTGAGGAGAAGGAGTTTCAGGTCCCTTTTAGGATCGCACATCCGTAGTATCACACATTCACCTCAAGCGATCCTAGCTGATACATCGATTTATGAATGCTGGCAGGTAATGATACCACTGCATGCATTTCTAAATCGCACTAAAGACATCACAAAGCAACATTCTGGGGCACTGTATTGCAGCACATTTTATGGATTGATTTGAAGTACAGTGCGGAGTCGAAACGCAGCACTATGGGGCTTTGCTATGCAGCACTATAGTGTGTTCCTAAGCTGCGCTAAGGTGGTTTGCTGTGCAGCAAAATAGGTAATTGCTACACAGTACTATGAGAGATTGCTATACAGCACTACAAGGAGTTGTTGTACAACCCCACGAAGATTTTTATGCTTTAGTATGGGACATGGCTATGCAGTGCTAAGGCGTCTTTGGATGCGGCACCGATGAGTATTTCTATGCAGCAGTTTGGGGTTTCCGTCCAGCATTATGGATATTAACACATAACTCTGTTGGGATTGCCATGTGGCACCTTAAGGATTGGCATGAAGCACTTTGCAAAGTCTGGGTAACACTCTGGACATTGCTGTGTATCACTCTGAGGATTGCTCTGTAACACTGTAGGGGAACTGCTGTGGGGATTGTCCCGGACCAGTATAGCAATGACTCTGCAGAACTGAGACGAATGTTCTGCAGACCAAAAGGAGATTGTTGTATAATATTTTACAAGTGGAGTAGAGATTCTGGACCCTTTTTTATACGTTTTGGTTTAGTGGTGCTTTAGCCACAATAAGGCTAAACTAATGCTCAGATACTTTTCAGCAAAAAATCTACTCTCAGGAAATAAATGGATCCCTCACGTGTCGTTGCGTTTCCAAAAGAGTGGCCACGCCATCCATCCTGCCAACATTGAAGCAAAGTGTTGAAAAGCAGCTGAAACCAGCAGCCAATGAACCTGAGCCCCTTGATAATGACCCACCTTCAATGATGGTTTCTCCGTATCACTCCTTGCATCATAGTGTCCTGCCACTCCTTACCACCCCCACCAAGTCCCTAATGCTGCTCCCGCTGCTTCTCACTGTCCCCCTCCCTTCATGATGGCCCTTCTCCCCAGCAAAGTGCTGTCGTTCCTTCTGTCACAGCTGGGCCAGTCACCATCTCTCCATTGGTACAAGCAGACATGCCTTCATTTCAGCCCAGCTTTTTGTCATTGCCACTCTGAGGTACCTGTAAATGAAACCGACTGCAGCTGCTATTATCATAAGCAGTGTCCGTGCAGAGCACTCACATCCTTTCTCAACTCCTCATTTGATAGACTTCACCCACCCTGTGCACAAACACCTCGTTCTTTCCACACACACACACACTATCAAACGACAGAACGCATCACACACAGTATCACACGAGAACACATTGAACACCACAACAGACACCATTATAGCATTTCACACTCACAGTCACGCTTGCATCATCATCACCACCATCCTATTCACGCAATTCACCACTCACTTTATCCCCTAACAGACTGCACACACTGATGACCTTTGGACAAACAGCAGCACCAACACATGTAGACACGCAAACACACACATGCAAGCTTGCGCTGCAGCTGCACTTTGCACATCTTGTGCCTACATCTCCTCTTTGTGGTCAGTTTGCACTTCTGCTATGTGTTGTACGTGTTCTGTGCATGGCAGAGAAGCTCATACTGCTGTTGTACATGTAGTACTTTTTCTGCGTGTGAGGCGGCTTGCGCACTGCTGCAGCCTGTTCTGTGTGTGCAAGGAAAGCTTGCACTACTGTGTAACAGGCAGTATTTGTTCTATGTGTTTCGGGATTCGTGCACTGCTTCAGCTGGTGCTGTTGCTCTTCTGTGACTCGGAGGGAAGCTTGCACTGCTGTGTAAGATGCAGTATTTGTTCTGTGCTCTGATCTACGCCTGATAGGATTTGTGTACTGTTGCAGCCAATGCTGTTACTCTTCTTGAATCCCTAGAAAAGCTTGCACCGTAGTTTTACAAGCAGTATTTGTTATGTGTGTGGGAGGATTCGTACATTGATGCAGCCCGTGCCATTACTGTTCAGTTCATGTGAGGAAAGCTTGCACTTACACATAGTACTTGTTCCATGTGAGAGGATTCGTGCACTGCTGCAGCTGGTGCTATATTCGTGCACTGCTGCAGCTGGTGCTATATTCGTGCACTGCTGCAGCTGGTGTTATGTGGGAGGATTCGTGCCCTGCTACAGCCGGTACTATGTGAGAGGATTCGTGCACTGCTGCAGCCGGTGCTATGTGAGAGGATTCGTGCACTGCTGCGGCTGGCTGGTCCTGTCTCCTGTTACCGTTGTGTGCATGAGAGAAGATCTTGGACTGCCTCTGCACGTTCTGTAATTGCTCTGTGTGCGGAAGCCTGCGCTGCTTATTCCCATGCTGTGCCTGCACTTGCTCTGCACGTGTGTGTGTGTGTGTGTTGCACTGTTGCAACTACCACTTGCTATACGCGTTCTTCAGCAAAGTAAGAGTGTACTGTGGCTGTCCGTAGAAAGTCTATGATGTATGTTATTAAAGGTTGGTAACAACGTTTCCATTGTACAAAAGCCAAAACGTTAGTAATTGTCAAACCTTGCACTGAACTGCACTTGTGAATAAATAGTTGGCCCTATGGATGAAAGGGGTATCTTTGTGTTAAACTTTGAAAGTCAGCGATAAGCTAACCCATCCAGTGGTGCCCTTAGGAGAGACTTCCTGCTCATTGATTGCCTCATGGACTGGCCTGAAATAGATTGATGTTTACTGACCTTTCTGGCCAAAGGTCAACTCATCCCAAGACAACCTATTGAACTTTTCAGCCACAAGCACTGTAATCTTCTCCATGCGAACCTACACAAAGCCACACGGAGACATTACAAACACGAGGAGCCACACACGAGGAGCCACTATAAACTCAAGAACCTCTCTCCTAGACAGATTTGTGTCTCCGGAGCTTCACTAATCAGGATTGATAATGCAGAAAGTCTGGCTTTTTGGAAATACACAACATTTTCAGATGAGTTTTGCATCAATTGCTTAAACTGTTACAAAGGGACCGAGACAGCAGGACATAATATTCCAGTCGAGGGTGCCAGAGCTGCACATAGTGGTCCAGACAGGGTCTCATAACTGGGAACTGCGTGCATGCCGGGGCATCGAGAATTGGCCACATGTTTGCATCGAGAGTGGAGCACAATTTTTCATTGGTGCCCTCCAGAGTTGGGCTCAATACTACTGTCGAGGCATCACCAGTGATTTGTACAATGATAACAAATCCTCCAATGTTTTAATATTTGTACCACTCCCCGTGCACCTCAACACACAACCTGCTTTCACCACACCCTTGGCATATGTTTAGCCAGTTCCTGTTAAGGGGAAATGGTAGCCCAAGAGTATGCTCTTGTTTATTGAGGAGAGCTCTTCTGTTTTTTGTGCATAGTATTATTGCTTTCTTATTTAATGGCAAATTTGTATATGTCTTGCCCATCCACAACAAACCAAACAAATATAGGGAATTCACACTTGTAGGCGTTCAAACTGCAATGCGATGAGATATATTTAAATGATTGCATATCCATGAATGAAGTCTTTGAGGTTGTTGGCCTTCACTGGAAATCAGTGAAAGGGGGATAATCTGGGGAAGATAGCAGAGTGAGGGAAAAAGTAAACTACCCCATTAGATAATACACTACAGCCAGTTCCCAAACAAAAATGAACCCAGTTGGGACCCCAAGAAGAAAGGACAGTAGCACCTCAGGTCTGGGAATCAGCAGTTCAACAGGCGACAGCTAATAGGAGGGATGAGGAGGGTTTTCACACTTTACACCTCAGTGGAGATCAGAAAAAGCTTCAGAATACTGGACAGGCAGCTTCAGCTAGCCACCCGCCTGCAGGGCCGGACTGGCTACCGGGCGTTTTTTGCTGGAGTGGCAGGGTGGGGTCCAGGTTTACTGCTATGGGGCTGATTGTGTTTCTGGGGAGCTGCCAGGGCTTCTTAATGAACAATGCAAAACAAATAGCTTTAAAGCATACTTTTTAAAACATTTGTTTTGCATTGTTTATTAAGGAAAGCCCGGTAGCCAGTCCAGCCCTGCCCGCCTGCCCTGTGGTACCACATGAAGAGACAACAAAACATTTTCGCCCAAGAGGTGCGAGCTCCAGAGACGCCTTGCTGAGGGGGACTCACAAAAGCAATAATGTATAGCATTTTTGATATTTCATATAGCGTGCTACCCGCCAAAAAGCGCTTCAACACCTCATCAGGGGTAGCAAGCGCTATATAAATGCAAACCCTTCCCACTTCTATCCCTCCACTATCCTTTTCAATCCAAAGAACAGACTAACATGTCCACCGCTCAAAGTAATTTCATATTTCCGTATACTAATTCACCACTAACCTTTTTGGGTTCCGAAGTAGCGTGCTACTTGCTGAAAATGCGCTTCTACGTCTCGTCAGGGGTAGTAAGTGCTATATAAATGCAATTACAATTACAATTGCGATATATTTTTCTTAAATGTTTTGACCCTGCCTCTTAGTGTGCGAGTGGTAGTTGCTGTCACATTGCAAAAAAAGGATGACAGGATGAAATAATCTTGTTATGATGGGACTATGTTGCTTGTACACTCTTGCATATTTGTACTGCAACTTTTTTTTCCTGCTTCCTCAAGCACACTGGCGTTAGTAGAAGGCAAACAGAGGTGGTAACATGGCACACACAGAACTCTCATGCGGGGGCAGGAGTACGCAATGGGCAAGGTGCTGTGTGGAACAACAGAAGGTCATGTGCAGCTGAGTATGACAGCCACTGAAGGAGCATTAGTAGCATTCATGGGCCAAAATTCACACGTTGAAAAACACAAGACCCAAATCATTGATGTACTACAGACATAGAAGGAGCAGTAATATGCAACAGGGATGGCACCATTTTAAAAAACTCAACATCAGGTGAAGTGGAATGCTCTATTACTTACCGGTAATCTTCATTACTCCAGGTCCCGTTGTCCTCGTCCCATTCATAGACAAAGTGGAGATAACCATCTCCCGACAGAAAAAAAGACCAGAGGAATGCTGGGACCTTAATACTGCCCCTCCCACCGGGAGTACATAAGCAGTACTTACCCAGCATCCCGCCTGTACAACCAAGCCCAAACAGGAAGGCCGGCCGCCCGGGAGGGAGGGAGGGGCGCATGAATGGGACGAGGACAACGGGACCTGGAGTAATGAAGATTACCGGTAAGTAATAGAGCATTACCCCCAGGTCCCTTATGTCCTCGTCCCATTCATAGACAAAGTGGAGACTACCAAAGCAGAAATCCGGCCTTCCGAACCCCCAAGCGCACCCAGGAAACCACACCAAACGCGGCGACCCAAGGGAGCACAGAAAGAGGGAACCGCAGGAAGCAACCGGTCAGCACCCAAAACAGGACAGCAGGGACACAAACAAGGACCGGAAACAGCCAAGAAAAAAACAGAAGGCCAGAGCCACAACAAGGAGGCCGCCAACCAGAGAAACCGGAGACAGAGCAACCAGGCCCAAAAAACCCAAAAGGACACGGCCAGGGGAACCCACCAGATAAGGCCGACCAGCCCAGAACCACCAGGAAGGCACACGGGACCCGGCAGCCGCACAGACCGAGTAAACCCCGGAGACCCCGGAGAGGGCCAAAGAAAGAAGCCAAGGCCGGGCAACAGGGCACAGGAACAAGCACCTAGCCAACAAGGAAGGAGCCACAGCGAGAGTCCAGGAGCAGACCAGAAACCCCAGGAGGCCAAAGCCCCACAGGGAAGGCAGCAGCAAACCGAACCAAGACACAAAACCCCAGAGCAGCAGGGGCAGAGGAGGCCAACCCCAAAGACCACAGGCCAGAGAAGCCCCCAAAAAGACCCAGCAGACAGCCCACCAAACAGAGAGGCCAGCAAGACTGGAAACCAACAACAGGGAACCGAACAGGCCCAGCAAGGGCAGGGACAGGGCCAACGGCCACAACCCCAAAACCCCCAACCCCAAAGGGAGGGAAAAACAAGGCAGGGCGCAAGCCCAGGGCAACCGGGAACACCCGGCAGACCCCAAACCAGGAACCAACCAGGCACGAACCCGCCGAACCACAGAGGGCAGACAAGAACAAGTGCCAACAGGAGAGAGGAGAGGAACCAAAGCCGGGGCAGAAGCCAAAGGACCGCACAGGCCCCAACTCCAAGGCCCAGCACACAGCAACCCCGACCCGACCAACAGGCCCGACCCCAGCCAGCGCCGGAGAGGAGACAAGAAAACAGCCAAAACCAGGGCAACAAAGCAAAAGGAACCAGGAAGCCAGGACCGGAACCAAGCAACCCGCCCACGCAGGAGGACCCACAGGCCCAACCAGCCCCCGGAAGGAGCCCCCAAGCGCACAGGCCGAAGCAAAGGGCAGGGAGGCCGACAGACCCGCAGGACACCACCGCCGGACCACACAGAAGGCCAGAAAAAACAAACAGAGGCAACAGCCAAAGCGGAAACCGGAGGAAGCAGAGAAGCCAGAGGCACAAGCAGCACCAGACTCCGGACAACCAGCAGCCAGGAGAACATACCCCCAAAGCGGCAAGAGAACACCACCCGACCCCACCCCGACAGGGAGGGGGTGGGCACGCCGAAAGCACCCCACACCGGGAACAGAACCCGGGGAGCCCGCAGGGAAGAGAGGAGCGAGCCAGGACACCAACACCAGGAAAGGGACCGGGGATGCCACACCAACACACCCCAGAGCCAGCACAGAAGCCCAGCCCAGCCAGCCAAAACCCAGGAGGCACAGCCGGAGGCCAAGCTGAACCAGCCGCCAGACCAGGAGGCACCGGAGTCAACCCCGGACAGGACAATAGAAGGAAAGCGAAGGACACGAACCCAGCACCAAGAAGGCGCGCCGGAGGAGGAAGCCGAAGCAACACACCAAGCAGAGCCAGCGAGAGCCAGAAAGGACCACAGAACCCCAGGGCCCTACACAAGCCCGAAAGAGGCCACACGCAGCCCAGGGGCAAAACAGAGTGGAAACGCCGCCAGCCACAAGAAGGGCCAAGCGAAGGAGGAGAGCCAGGGCAACGGAAGAATCCGGAGCCCAACACCAGCCCAACGAACCAAACCCGGGAAGAAACAGCGGGCAGGACAAAGCCCAGGAAGGCATACAAAGGCACGGTCGAAAACACTGACACGCCAAGCCAGGACACCCAGAGAACGTCCCGGCAAGGACGCAGGGCCAAAGAAGGCGCCCAGGGAGGAAAGGAAGGAGGGGGAAACAAGCACCAGGCCAAGTAACCCCACCAGAACCCCAGGCAGACCCCCAACAGGGAGAACAACAGAGGAGCAGGCAAACCAGGCGGCAATGACCAGGGCAACCCACCAGCGAAAGACCGCACGGGCCAAACAGCAGAGGCACGAAACACGGACCCCCAGGGACCCCCAGAAAAAGGAGGAAAAGAGGCGAAGCGCCACATGGAACGCACCGCAGGGGGGGAACCGGAGCAAGAAACAACGCCCACCCCCCCCAGCCCAAGGCGCACCACCAGCCAACACGCCAGGGGAGGAGGAGCAAACACCCAGGGAGCAGGCACCCCTGGGAAAGAAAAGACCAATCGACAGCCAACAGCTAGGCCGCGAGGGGGCCGGGGCACCAAGGCCCCCAATGGACAACCAGAGGCAGACCCTCAGGCGCACCGCCCAACCACCGAAAAGAAGGCCACACAGCCGGAATGGGACCTGAAGAAACAGGGACCGAACACAAGCACCAGCCGCGAAACAGGAGGGCACAGCCACCAGGCAGAAGCACTCAGCAGAAAGGGGCCGCAGCAGGAGCAGCCACAGACCGAGCAGCACAGCCGGCGGAACCAGGAGACAGGCGAAGCCCGACCCAAGGAGAAGGCAGAAGCCACCGAAGCAAACCCCAGCCAACAAACGCAAGCATGGGAACAGAGGAGGGCCCAGAATGGCAAGAAGACGAACCAGGGCAACCCCCGGGAAGCAAGCTGAGCGTAACAGAAGGGGAACACAAGGGCCAAGCCAAGGAACCCACAGAAGCCAGGAGCCGCGAAACACAAGAGAGAGCAGCCCCCAGCCCGGAAGAGACAAGCAGCCGGACACAGCGTCAGCCAGCCCGTCCGCGAGAAACAGCCCAAAGGCAGAGAGGCTGCACGAAGCCAACGCCAGGATGGCAGAAAAGAGCACAGCACACGCAGGGGGCCCCGGGCACAAACCCTGGCACCCCCAGGCCGCACAGGGCCCACGAACCGGAGCACACGGAGGCCAGTGCAGCAGGAGGGACAAAAGAAAGGAAAGCCAGGCCCCCCCCCTAGAGAGGAGACCGACCACGCAAGGCACGGCCAGCGGGCACAGAGCCACATCCCGACAGGGACTGACAGCGGGACGAACACCGGACCAAGGCAACAGGGCCGCCGCACCCGAAGACTGGGCCCGTCTCCACCAGAACACAAACAGGAGGACCGAAGCCGAGGGACCGAGGAGCAGGGCACCAGACCAGAAACACGCAAACCACAGCGAAGCACCAGAAACAGCGCCAGAAGAAAGGAGCCCCAGCAAACTCACAGAGGGCTGAAAACCCACAGGGAGCAAGGCCGCAGGCCAATGGAGGAGCACTGCAAAACAACAGCCGAGAAGACCATCACACAAACACGATGGCACCCGACGTGGGGACGGGAGGAAGACTGCCCACGCCAGCCGCAGGAAACCCACACCCCAGAAGGAACACGCAGCAGCTGCGCAACCCCACCAGCCGCCGAGAGAGCAGAAACAGGGCAACCAGCAACCACCGGCGCAGGCAGATGCAGGGCCCGAGATGCCAGAAGAGCCGCGGAGACCAGCCCCAAGGCAGCGCCACGAGGAACTGAAACAGCACCAGAACGTGCGACAGCCCACCGAGAAGCAACCGGGGCACCAGAACCACAACAAGGGAGGGAATAGAGCGCATGCTTCGCATGTATGAGGGTTCAATCCCCGGCATCACCAAGAGACTCTGTTGCGAATCCTGGCTTTATCCAGAAGGCTAGCCCGCCATCATGCCAGCCGCCAGCCCCAGAACCGCTCCGGCAGACGACCAGGCCAGAGCCGGGACAAGAACCGAAGCTCCCGCCCCGCACAACAGCCACCCACAGAGCCAGGCAAAGCGGACCAGCCGGGCAAAGTCCGCAGTGGCAAAGTGTAAGCCGCGCACTTAGGAGGACCCGGGTCCAATCCCCCGGCAGCACCAGGAGGCCCCGCAGCACAACTCGGCTCCAACCAGAAGTCAAGCCCTCCAGCAGCGAACCCGTGAGGACACCCTGCCACAGAAACAGGCACTGTGCCACCATACCAACGAAATGACAGGAAGGCCATAGGAAGGGGAAAAAAAAGACCGCTATGCGGTACTCACCCGGAGCGGGGGCCGAGACACCACCAGGAACACGGCCCCCCCTCCAACAGCCAGCTCAAGAGATCCAACCCGGCGTCCCCACCAGAGCCGGGAACACCTGGAAACCAGCAAGCGCGGCGCGTCTCCCACACAGCCAGGCAATAGGAAGACGCGCACGCGACCCGGAAGCAACCGGGAGGCCGCACACCAGCCGCAAAGGGCCGGTCGGCAAGGAGGCAGAGCCGGCCGCGAACAGCCCGCCTCCCAGCAAGCCCGGCAGGCCAGGAGGCGGACCAGGAAACCCCCCGCCCACACAGCCAGGCAGCCGGGCGGGGGGTAGGAGAGAAGAAACGCCACCCCAGTCCAGCAGGAGCAGCACCAGCACATCCACGTCCATTCTGTCGACAGACAGAAAAAAAGAACAGGCGGGATGCTGGGTAAGTACTGCTTATGTACTCCCGGTGGGAGGGGCAGTATTAAGGTCCCAGCATTCATCTGGTCTTTTTTTCTGTCGGGAGATGGTTATCTCCACTTTGTCTATGAATGGGACGATGACATAAGGGACCTGGGGGTAATGTGACAGACCAAGGAGTGTGCGATGATTAAGGAGCCATCTTGAATAACACAAGACCCATCACTGTGAGTTACTACAAACAGTACCCACGCCAGGCTGATAGTGCACCTTGAAAAACACAAAACCACCCTCAGAAGGAGCAGGTCGAGGGGGAGACTGGTTAAGGGAAAAGCAGCTCTGACCCCCAAATAACCCTCAGTAAAACATCTAAAAATAAGTCTGCAGCGAGAGTAAGCTGATTTGCGCTAATTGCAACTAACTTAATGTTGGGTGATGTCATTTCTACCCTCCGGTAATTTTGTTAGACAGCTGACGGAAGTTTGCTGTAATGCAGTCGAGATGTGTTTCTTCCTTCAAACCCCATACACCAAAGAATAACTTCCATTTGAATTTTCCCCTTGGCTGTATTGCAAGACGTAAAGTAGTGGAGTTGCGCCCAAAGGCCAGAGTGAATTTAACAACAGGCATGGTGATATGCATATAAACACACACAAATTCATATTGTAAGTTTTGTAGGTGAAAATCCTTGCATCTTTGAAATACAGCACATGCCCATAGTCATAAGACCACACTCCATGCAATTGAGGGAAATATCTGCTTTGAATTGAGAGCCACTGACACCTGTGCAATGTGCATTTCAAAGGAGGCTGCAAATGCTTCTGATGCCTATTCTATAATAGAAGGGCCTGAAATAATGGGACCAAATGGCTATTGTGTGCCTTGGCCCCTGTAATAATAGGACTTATGGTGTTTGCCGGGCATGAATATTGATCTATGCTTTTGTCGCAGATGAACAACACTTGCTACAACATATACTGGTCTGCGATCTGCGAAGTTAGTAGTAAAAAAGTTTATAATTCATGTTTTTTAAAAACATAAGTGAGACTGAGGATTGTATCACTCACGATGCACTTACCTATTATTTGGGGAGTTGTTCACATAAGCTTGCTTTTGTTAAATAATGCTCTATCATTTTTTCTTCCCAAATATAACATGGATAGAGTATTCTGTAACGATATTGCAGAATATTTCATAATTCATTAAATAATTCATCCTGCTCGTTCATATAAATCCTTTGTTAACTTATAATGTGTGTGTAATCAGAATAATATTAACATAATTTCCTCATCATTAGTTCAAAGATTCAACCTAAAAGGGGTTATTTAAGGAAATTGTAATAGCTTGCAGTATTAAAATAAGTGTTTAACTCTCTGCTCTTTCACTCCACTACTTTTTCTGAACCTGTTTCCCCTTTTACTCCACTTACCCTGGAGTACATTTCCCAAAAGGCTCTTATGTTCAATATCCTAATTGCCTCTGTAGTGCAAATGGCATTAAATTAAATTAATTAATTTTACTGATGACCCCATGGACAAGTGCATACTTTGCACAGGTTGCCAACATAGAACAATAGTGTACATAAAAATTCAGTAGTAGCTAATTTCTATTAAAAAATATTTCCATTGGCATCACAAGTAACCCCATAAGATGAAATGCCCAATTAACAGAGCAAATATATTTTGAGTAGAAGCAGCGCGACAATGAACCATGGAAATCCAGAAGTCAAAGGTGGAATTTTTGTATTTGAATGACTTTTGTATTTTTTGTGTTGTGCTCTCTGTCATTGGATCCGAGATAAATTATATCCGAATCATGTTTGCTCGTTGAAAGTGTTGAAGTGTAACCATTAGAGTGGGCAACAACATGCACAATATTTGGTAGGCCTAAAAAATGACGTGATAAGTGATAACCCTAAAACAAAATATTCCTACGCATGAAAGTAATAAATTAGGCAAGTCCACAAATGTATTTCATGAAATTCTGCAAAATGTCCCAAAAATTTCAGGAAATTGAGTAAACCATACTTTTTGCCATATTACATATGAAAATTAAAAGTTAGGACATGTCTTCCACTCAAAAGTTGAATGAGAAACTGACAATGGGAAATGGTTTGAGGAGAAGAAATATCCCCTAGAAGACTTCTTTGGCTCTCGCAGGACATTTTCTGGTCAATCAGTGTCCTGCAGAACAAAAAATTTGCAAAATGTTTCACCCAATACATTCGCAGGATATTGTGAACTTAATTAAAATTTAATGAGGGCTAAAATAGACCACTTAATGATATTTACATCAGAGATGTCCACATCTTTCACGTGAATTCATCAAAAAACACTTCAACGCAATTTAGTGTCAGCATCTGTGACCTGTTGGGTGCTCTTGAAATATTCAGGAAGGTCTCAAAAACCTAGCTATTTTACACTGACCAACCAATATTCTTACCACAGTAGTGCCCAATTTAACAACAACAAGAGGCTAACCATGTGATGAATAAAGTGCTTCAAAAATACAAACAATTAAAAGCATAACACTTGTAATACTTCTCTTCTGCCGGATGCTATTTTTATGCACCCTAACCTTTACTATGTAAAATATTCTAGAACTCAGCCAACTTCGAATCATGTTTGACATTTCCAAAGCGTACAGTACAAAGAACCTGTATTTCAAATCCTTTGAAATTTGGTTAATGTTTAGCAAAGATACAGGAAATTCAATGAGTTTTGCCAACAAACTATCTCTTTTTTAACTACTTTAAGATTAAATAGATTGTCCTATTTGAAATAAACCTTTTCTACTTAATAGGAAGGTTAATGTTACATTTTATAACCTATTTTAATTGTTAAGGATCTTTAAACATTAATTTCATTGCAAAATGGGTGGATCATTAAAGGGAATGTTTTTACTAAACTCAACAGGTCATGAAATTTGAAAGTTATGGAGTACTGTGTTTTTAACAAAAAAGACTCACTAAACTCAGAATAAGTCATTACTCCTCTAAAGTTTTGTGTAAGGAAAGCAAAATCAGATTATAACTGAGAACTGGTTTCAATGGTTAAATGTTAATATTTGCAAAATCACTATTGGTGCTGGGTTTCAGAGACAGGAGAGCGATCGCATGGCATGAATGTAAGTGAGGTTATGGGCGTTTCTCAAAGGAAGACCCTGGAGAGAGGAGATGAATGCACATTGGAATCTTAATGCATGGAACTTGTAATACTTACTTCACTTCCTGATAAAGGGGGGGCACATCAATTAAGTTACTAGTGAGATGTTACATTTTGTAGTATTATTTAAATAACATGCAATGAGATCGGTGATGTCTGCAATGATAACATTTGTTCATGTCCAATCGATTACCTCCCCAGAACTGCACAAAAGGGTGCCCAGATAGAGAAAGTGGTACAAAGTCATGTTTGTGGTGGGTGACAGTATAGAAATGTGAATAATGCAACCTTACCTAAGATAAGAAGCATACAGATGAGATACAGTTATATTTCCAAACACTTCTGGTGCAATTAAGAACGAATTTTACCTAGTGTCATTATTTTCTTTCTTCTTTTACCCCTTCTAGTCTCTTTCATTGCTTGTTAGTCATGCATTAGCATTAGCATTTTATTAAGAAATTGGCCTCCTATTTATTTGTGCATGCCTCAGTCATACATCTCTGCATCTACAGAAATTATTGTGTAATTAATTGTATTTATTTTGCTGCAGTAACTGACAAAGACTGGATGCTGAGAATGTCTGTTGAGTACCCTTCTAGAATACCTGAGAAAGTACCACCTGGACAGTAGCCACAGTGCCACTCTGCACAGAATGATATATGTCAGCCACGGCCCGTGCAAGTAAGACTGGTGGGGCGGTGGGGCCGGGGTGGTGGGGGGGGTTGTATTCGACAGACGACCACGAGGGAAAATTAAATAAATAATTAATTTCCCCTCCCCGTCGTCTGTCGAAATCCCCCCTCCCCCACCCGGCCCCACCGCACCATCGCTCTTACCTGCTCGAGCCGCGACTGACATATGTGAAAGGTGTCAAGTATCTCTTTTAGAGGGTTACAGTTAGGAGGAAAAATGCATAAACAGGAAAAACTAATATGTCAATGTGGTAATTCTCCATTGGAGATGAAGGTAGGACTGGATAAATCAAAATCCCAGGGTAAATCCTTATACCAACATCGAACCAGTGTTCAAACAGAAATACAAAACCCAAAAGTCCTTTAGGTTTCATTCACTGGCAATGGACCTGTCAGGTTACACTTACAGCAACCAAATAAATTGCCAACAAACATTTGTAAAACACAAAACTTTACATACAAGACAGGATCCGCTGTTGTCGTGTGTGCAATTGAGAATCTACTGAACACCCAAAGGTTCTTAGAATGACATGAAATAAACAATATGGCTTGGTGCTCAGGTTATACACAAACTTATATACAATTGCAAAAGTTCCAGGTATGTAAGCCAATGGCTGTGTAACTGTTCAATATGTAAATCTGTTCAAAGTCATGGACTCAAACAAATTCAGTTCAAAACAACCTAATGTGTTTACTTGACGTTTCAACCCTTTGAATATCAATTAGCGTATCTCATCAGAACAGTGATACCATCCGTCTAAAAATGTAGCCAATTGCCAAATGATATTTGATGGGTGATGGTAGTAATTTGTAACTTTGCTACTATAATCATACCGTCGGTTTAAAAGGTAATGACCTCCACTTTCTATAACCAGGCTAGCTGATTCACCAATAGTGTATCTCAAGGTTGGTAAAGCCATTGCTGTCAATATTGAGGTTTAAAACAATTAAGCCCATGGGGTCATCAATTAGTACGTACAAAAGTAAGATAAAGAGAAAGGAAGTATATGGTGACAGAAGAAATAGGCATGAGGTGAAACCAAGACTAGGCAGCCTTGGTATTCAGCAGCCCTCGGCAGTGGCGGCCGGCATGGCTGGCAGGTGGTGAGGCGGGCGCGGGGGGTGTTGTGGGCAATGTAAAAAAAAAAACACCTACCTTGCCGCCGGGTCCCCTGTCTCTGCTCCTGCTCTCCTCGTCTTGACTCCAGGAACAGGAAAAAAGTCAGGCTCCCCTGACCAATCACAACATTGCAGCGTTGTGATTGGACTGAGCGTCCTGGTTCGACGCTCAGCCAGAGAATGGGGGAGCTCGAGGAACAGGAAGCACAGCCAGGCTCTCCTGACCAATCACAACGCTGCAATGCAGCTTTGTGATTGGTCTGAGCTTCGTGGTTCGACGCTCAGCCAGGGAATGGGGGCCTGGGCATGTTCTCCAAGCAGGCTGTAATGCAGCCTGCAATGAGAATGGGGAAAGTGCGCATGACCGGTTTGGGCAGCCTGAGAGGGCCGGCCAAACAGTCATGTGCACTCAGGAGTGGGCAAACCACTCCTCCCCTGCCCTGCTCCAAGAGCTGAGCAGCCCTGCCCGCAAACTAAGCAGCAGCAGTGGTGGCCGGCATGGCTCGGGGGTGGTGGGGCGGGCGTTCCCTTAATGTTGCACTGCTTAAAAGCAGTGGGGCGACGCTCCTCCGCCATAGCGGAGGAGCCACCACTGAGCAGCACAGAAACATAAAATGATAATAACTTAATGTTATTATCATTTTATGTTTGCTTTACGTTGCACTGCTTAAAAGCAGTGGGACGACGCTCCTCCGCCATAGCGGAGGAGCCGCCACCGGCCCTCGGCATGCTCCTTAGAAAAACTCTCGGGCCTTGCGCTTGTGTTTTTCACAAGAGTCTGATAGAGTGAAATAAACAAAGAGGAATTGTAGTCGGATGAAAGAAAGAGGCATACTGTGGAGTCAAGACTAGTGTTGGTGTATGTATCAACCCCGGCATTCCATAGCCTCAGCAATGTGCTCCTAAAAAAGATTGGAGTCCTGCACTTAATTTAAAATAAATTAAGTAAGGGGCTTAACTCCGTTTTAGCACCTCAGGATGTCTTTCTAGGCCATAGATCTATTTTTTAATGCAGTTATGAAAGTCGGTTCCAGCAGCTGATCTTATGGACAGCCGGGGCACTCCAGAGTCTATAAGACAAGAGGGTATTTTTTTCGGGCTGTCATATCCCGCCTCCTGCTGTCACCGTGTCTTAGTTCAACGGATTGGAATGGAGAGCGACGCAGAGCTTCATTGTTCTGTTTCTGCGCCGCCTCCCTTGAAGGGAGGCACGTGCCGTTTTTTATTTGGAATAAATGAGCGACACCCTCACACCTCCCTCTAAATGCAGCACGTTCCATAATGTCCGCGTTACTCACTCCAGGGTTCTACAAGTGATCAGAGACACACAAATATGGACGGCAGATCACAGCTGACAGCCAGTATAGGCTGCCACGTGCCCTCTGTTTTACAGCTCCTTTTGAGGGCCGTAGGGTGAAACGGTGCACCTGTGCGACTGACTTTTCCTCATGTCTTAGCTGACCTTTCCTCGACAAACAGGTCATTTTTGCGCTGTGCATTTCTTCATGTATACCAAGTATTTAGACTGTAGATATTCAAAATGGTTTAGCGCATACTCACAGATTATTTTTTTTATTTCTAACGCGTATTGTTGCAATATCAATTCGGCGCTAACACGAACCCATTTTGCACACATGCACAATCTACGCAGACAGTGTGCATGAGAACAATGCAGACTGCCTCATTTAGACCTTGTTTTGGCAGTGGCACTACATACTTCACTAGATGGATACAAGTTTAGTAAAAAGCATTGGCAATACCAATGAGTATTTTCTTTGGGACAATGCCTTTTGGCGATGTTGTACAGTATCGGCAAATAGCATTTTTGGGCCAATGTATTGCTGCATCAGCAAAAACCGAAAACAAGAGATAATGACGTGGCTGCTGCATACGTCACGCACATGTCTAAGTAACAACATAAGAATCATTTTTTTATTTATCGATCAAAGATGGATCAGTGAATTAAAAAAACATTAACTGGAGTGGAGCAAAAAACGCTTTTTTGAAAGGTGGAGCGCCAGTAGCAATATGCTGCTGCAACCTAAAAAAAAAAAAAAAATCAGACCGCAGGTGTATGGAGAAGCAGGTGGGGGAGTTGAAGCAATGGCAAAAGTACAGAGGAGGAATGAAAAAATAAAGCCGGTTAGGGGGAGGAGGAGGAAGAGTAGAAAAGCAGTACACGAAAGAAAGAGAGCAACTTGGTGTTGGGGGAAGAGTCACATGAGGAAGAGAACATCAAAGAACTCGGGAAAAGAAGAACATGAGAGAGCATGAGCGAGCAACATGTAGAAAAGGGACAGAAGCACACGAGTGCAAGAGTTGAAAAACACATGCACTGTCATGGAGTGCTTAACCAAAAAGAAAAAAGTAGTTTCCAAAAATTGAGCAATTGAAGGATACAAGTCAGCCAATCACAGAATCGTAAGAGACTATGATTCAGGGGAAGGACATGCCTTTCGCTCTGACGTTTCTTGTGGGTTCTGCTTGCCAGCCCTCTGCTTGTTCATTCGGTCTCTCAATGTACGCGAGGGCAATTGATCTGCTCTAAGCAGCCGCAGGTGGCTCTTTTTATATAGACTCATGTCTGTCAATAATGGTGTTTGTGCTTTTTATCCTCAACCCTATATTTAGACAGATTTCGAGGTGAGCTGTGCTGCATCTGATGGGCTGCGCTGCCTCTGATGGGCCGCAAAGCACTACACAGGGCTACCACTTCCTGATGTTCCTCGGCTACCAACCTGATTGCATTTGATGTGTGTCTGAGTGCATTACACAAATTTGCTCAAGGCGTGTTTGCTAAATCAGTTTTTTTCAGGTCATGGTAGGCGGGCCTCCTACACAGTTCACGTTGCTATATTGAGATAGTTTTGATCGCAAGATTCATGGGAACCTATCGTCTATATTCTAAGGGAGGATCCTATATGTGCTATTCTTCAGCTTCGTTGTCTGTAAACTAGGGTTACTTTGACATTCCTACAGCCCTGTTTGTTAATAAATTGCTTAATCTGTTCAGTGAGCTTTCATTTTAACAGCACTGTGTTGATTTACCCAATGCTGCTTGTTTGTGATCACCCAGGAGCACAAATTAGTATAGCAGTCAACGTAAGACAATGAGTTTATACTGGCATTCTTTTCTTCAATTAGGCTTGGCTTAATGCAGATGAGAAGTAAGCTTGTATGATAACCGCCACGTGCACAGTTGTAATGAGCTACCATGTTTAAGCAACTTGACAAGGTGGCAACCGGAGCCTCCATGGAGTTTTACCAGTCCATGTGTGCAAAAATCACGATATATCACTCGTTCCTTCCTGCAGCTCCACAGTCAATATTTTTGTAATAGCACACTTCTTTTGAAAATGCTACACGTCACTAAGCCAAATTGCTCGGATGAGGTGCGGGCCAGCTATAGATTTCGAAACTGACAGATGTCAATTATTGACAGAATACTTGAAACCTTGCATAAAAAGTCTTATTCACACCCCAGCAAAATCAAAGGCGAGAGTGACAGAGTCCAATCACATACTTAGATCAGCTCTTTGATCAGTGCTTCGAGGTAAGTTTTTTATATTTGTATCCAGTTGTATTGTTTTTTGCTATGGGGGTAGCCAAAAACTTTTGATTTTAAAAAAAAATCATATATAAAATATATATACTTATAAGGGCTTTCACTCAGCTCTCTTCATCTATTGGTCTGTCATTGTGTCATTCACATTTTTGTTCTGCCACCAGCACATACACAATGTAGTAGAGGGTCAGCCCACTTCTTCCATTGGCTTACCTCTCTGTGAGTGATGGCAATCTGCTCTTTCACAATGTGCGAATACACACAAAAATAAGTCTCCTTATGCAGTGTTAAAAAAACAATTCACAAACATTGGTAAATCCAAAAGTTGGCAGTCAAAACCAGGCCTTTGGCTTTGCCAATGCATGTTATACTATGTTATGGACAGTGCTCGCTGTTCTTTGGGGTGAGGGTTGTGTATCATTAATATTAAAAAGAAATCAACAAAAGCATTCCCTTGATCCACACTTAAATATGCAGTACCTCAGTTGAACATGCTTTGCAAAAATAATGATGTCTTAATCATATTGTTTTCTGGTTAATTCCAGGAACTTGTTGCAGGTTCTCCATTAATAATATATTGTAAGAATAACTGGTGAAAGACTAGAAGGATCAGGAAATTTGAATAGCAGACATTTTGCATAATTCATATTCATTCTTAAGATTGTCCTGTTTTGAAATTCAAATCAAGATTCCTGACATAATCAGCATTTAGACATCTGTTGAGTTTGTATTCTTGCTCAGCACAAGGTGGGCACTGGTTGGTGAGAGACTCATTATACAACAATAACATTAGATCCTGACACTGTAATGCTCATCCATTTTAGTTTGCAATGCAATCTTTGAAGCATAGTAGGGATGAAAGCGATAGCAGCATGCAACCCTGCTGCCTGACCCTCTTGATTCATGAGGCAGGGTGAGCGCAGCAGATCACTCAATCGTGAAATTGAACTCAGAAATGGTGGGTCAAAGCTGAACTCTTAAATCTCAATGTGAAATTGCATTGCAATCCGCAGTTATCACCTTTTTCACACTAATCAGTTGTCAATACACTGAGTTCTGGCTTGTCTCCCTGGTTTCTTGAGATCACTGCATTTACTGACACAGATCATATAACAGACCACTTGCATCCAGTTTGTGTGACCTCCCCATGGCCATTGTTTCAAATTTATTATTTTGTATTTTGCTTCCAGTTTTTATTCAGCATCAACAGCATGAGGGAATATCAAAAGTGTTCTACAGGTTTCTTTAAGATAAAGACAAAAGAACACACACTGACAAAGGTGAGGCAGTGAAAGGACACAGTTTAATGTCGTTTTCAACAAAAGTTTGATCAAATTGTTCTAAAACCAAATTTCTTCCATCGGTCTATGGTCCAATTAAAAATCTAATGCACAACTCATAACCAAAGCAGCACATTTAAAGCACAAGATAAACAAAAAGTTGCAAAGAGGATAATTGTTCAAAAACACAGAGATTACGGAGAAAGTAATTTGAAAAATTCAAGATTGTTGCAGGGATTCTGCACAAACACAGAACTATGCACAGGATTATGGGACCTTAGTGTATAGGAACTGAGACTTCCTACCACCTTAGTAACCACAAACCTAGGACCAACTAGCTCTAGTATCTCACTTGCTCTCCTACTCACTTATGGAGAAACCAATGATTAAACACCCCAGAACACAACACTCCCAGATCACTCAGGAATCGCGGTAACAAGACACACCCTTTCGCTCGCACTCTTGCTCTCGTCCACAATAAGATCTGACAGAGACACAGAATAGCTTAAAATATTTATTTTAACTAACGTGCCCTAACATGCAGTATACGTGCCACAACAAATAGGAAAATGCATAGTATGAATATAGTCAGCATAGCAACTAATCCATAAATCATGAAGGGAGATGTCATCATAAAAAGACACTGGAGAAAAGACTATAGTGCCTAACCTCCTCCCCTTGCTAAGAAGAAGTATTATTATATAATAGAAGATCTCTGGGCTTTGTCTGCAGACCCCATACCTTAGCCTATAGATGGTAGATCCACATCATAAGCGCTGTCTCGCTCTTCTCCCTGGAAAGGTCCCTCTCCAAGTGTGTCGCACCTATTCATGTACCCCACTAACAACCCAAGTATGCTGTCTAAACAACAGCTGCATCGGTATGTTTTGTCTAAGGGCTAAGGCCTGGCCAGAACAAAATAACAAGGGGCATTGTTGTTCGACCTTGCACATAATGTTCAGTCAACATCCCAGGAACATGCAGAGAGTGAGCACAGCACTGAGTTCTCATGTGAAAGCAATTATTGAAAGTATTGCAAAAATAAAGACGTGTAGTAACGTGCGCAAAAGCAGCAGGCAAGCTGCAGCATGCTCATGCTAAATTAGTGAAAAACGACAATGTCCCTATCGGCCACGTGACAAGATAGAATTGACCTTCAAAGGCTTTTTTCAGAGCTATGAGAGAATGGCTGAAATAGGTGTATCTAGTATTCAGTAAGTGGATAAAGGTAACAGAAAGTTTGCTGTAAAATCATAATAATAATATAGTTCTATTCCTAGAAATTCTTCAACATCGAAATATCACTAATGTTTTGGATAGATAAGAAAGGGTAGTCAAGGCGGGCCTATTTACATATAGATCTTGGTATATAAGATCATTTGTGTAATTTCGTGTGAAAAATGATGATCTGTTTGAGAACTACTTCTAGCCTATAATAGCTAGTAATCCACCTTGAAGTACAGCCTTAGGGCCTTACTACGAGTTTCGGCAGTCCAGGAACGGGTGGCACGCCAGATTACAAGTAATTTTGTGCCTTGGCGGGCGGATGGCATGGCGGTCTCACAGCAGTGCTGCTTAAAGGGTCATTGTGAGCCTTAAACAGCACCGCCACGGGACTGCCAGTGCACATTCCTGCACGGGAAGGAATGCACCATGTTGTGCATTCCTTCCCGTGCATGAACTGGGGGTGCAAAACTACAGGGGGCACAACATGTTGCCTCACCGCCACCCTTTTCATGGCGATGGCAGTAGCAGCGGTTCAGTGGCGGTCCAATACTGCAGGCGGTCCCGCAGTGTGGTGGTGGTCGGACCACCACCACGACTACAGCAGTCCCATGGACTGCCGCAGTCATAAAAAGGCCTTTAATAGGGATTGTAAAGCCTTTAAAAGTGATTTATAAGAATTCCATTGACTGAGTTAACACTAGACTACACGAATGTGACCAATGTATGGAAATTTTACTTTCAGCATTTGATACAAGGAGCAGGAAAGGGTGCTAGAGTCTCATTTTCACAATAGATTTAATGGGTGAGTCCAAGTTTAGATATGAGAGAAGGAGCAGTACAATCTACAACTATTTCTTGCACTTAAGAATAAATAAACAAGGAATTGATAGTACTTGGTACAGTCATATCAAGGCTTACTTTGACATAATGCTCTGACTCCATGAGCTACAATCACACACTGAGGGCATGCCACCAAAGACCATATAGGTGATAAAGAGAGAAAAAAATGCTTCCTTGGTTCAATTAAACTGTAATTTGCATGGAGAGTTAACAGTGCTAGCAACAGGCATGCTCCTCAACATAGTGCGGATGGCATCGTCTTGCATTATCTCAGACTGTAAGTGTGGTAGCTTCCAATAGCTATATGATCACTACACAGAACTGAACGATGGAAACGACTGAGACTCAAGATGGAGTCTGAGATTAATATTGTTGTGACATGTCAATAGATACAGAATGAAACGTGAAGGTGGGGAGTAGTTTCTTCAGCAATGTACGCTAGAGATAGGACTGTTAGCACAGGCTTTACTGTAAGTGTATTGCTCTGATTGTATTTTGCATCCGCAATTGTAACATGTTAATTTATTTATTTTATTTAAGAGTTTTATATAGCACTAGCCACACCCGAAGGTATCAGCGCTTTACAACATGTATCGTGGTGCAATCAGTTATACAGTATTACAATAAACAGCAGTGTCTTGTGTCGAATCTTATTCAGGCGGTACTGGGAGCGAGTCAAAAAACAGGCGATGAAAGGCCTTCTTATCGAAGTATCTATGTTCTACGCTGGGCACTGTTCCTTTGGTAGGAGAGCTCTGTCATTTTGCGAGGCAGCTCTCCATTCAGATGAGATTGGTTGAGGAAGAGGTCTTTGAGCTGACTTTTGAAGTTTAAGAAGGAGGGATTAGTCCTGATATGGACCGGGATGGAGTTCCAAATTTTGGGCGCATTTCCCGAGAAGGAGCGAGATAGGGTTTTTTGTGTGCGCGTTTTCGGTGGAATGAGAAGAAGTGTGTTGGAGCTCCTGAGATTCCTCGTTTGTCCTGCCTTTTTGAGTTTGGAAGCCAGGTAGGCCGGTTTACCGGTGTGAAGAGCTTTATGTGTGAGACATGCAGTTCTGAAGTTGGCACGCATTTCGATTGGGAGCCATTTTAGTTCTCTTAGAGAGGGAGAAATGTGGTCGTATTTCTTTACTCCAGTGATCATCCTGGCAGCTGCATTTAGAGTTGATCGAAGAGGAGCTAAGTGAGAATTTGCCATGCCAGTGAGTGCTGCGATCCCGTAGTCCAATCTGGACAGAACTAAGGATTGAGTGGCCAGTTTAAGGTCGTTGGGGGGGATGAAGGGTTTTATTTTGTTAAGTAGTTTTAGGTTCAAGAATGCGCTCTTCGCAGTGTTCTTGATATGTTTGTCCATGTTTAGGCTTGGCTCCAGAGTGATTCCCAGGGATTTTACAGAGTCTGCCAGGGTAAGATTGCAATTAAGAGCGTCAATAGATTTTAGCCATTCTGTGACTGGGGGGGTCTGCTCCTTGTTGGATATGAAAAGGATTTCCGTTTTATCTTGGTTGAGCTTTAGGTGGTTGTGGGATAGCCAGTGCTGGACTTCTCGTAGAGTGTTATTTAGTTTCTGTATGTCTCCAATTGAGGATGTTTCTAGGTATATCTGTGTATCGTCTGCATAGAGGTGGAAGGGGATGTTGGCTTTTTTGAGTATGGTGGTGAGGGGCTCCATGTAGATGTTAAACAGTGAAGGGGAGAGAACCGAACCTTGTGGGACTCCCCTGGTTATGGGGAGAAGGTCAGACATGAATTTGTTAATTTTTATTCTTTGGGAGCGGTTCTGAAGGAAGGAGGTAAACCATTGTAGGACCACCTTGTCTGCACCAATTCTCTCTCGGAGTACTTTTATGAGCAGATTGTGGTCAACCGTATCAAAGGCTGCCGATAGGTCAAGGAGTATGAGCAGGCAGCCACGGTCTGCATCGAGTGATTTGTATACATCATCTATGACGTTCAGGATCGCTGTCTCTGTGCTACAACCTTTTCTGAAGCCTGATTGGTGGGTATCTAGAAGGTTGTTGTCAATGTGTTGGTTAAGTTGGAGGAGAACACAACTTTCCAGGATTTTGGCTAAGAGAGGGAGATTGGAGACAGGCCTGAAGTTGTTAGGGTTGTTTGGGTCTGAGCCCGTTTTTTTTAATAATGGCGTGTCTTGGCCGATTTTCAGACAATCTGGCATGACTCCAGTACTCGGGGAGCTATTTATAATCTTGGCCCAGAGAGGGGCTAGGGTGAGGTTCAGCTTTTTAGCCAGTCGGGCGGGAATAGGGTCAGCTATGTGTGAGGAAGGTTTGGACCTGATAATCAATTCTGTGATGTCTTCTTCGGAGATGGGGTTGAAAGTCTTCCAGCTGCTCGGAGGGTGCCAAGGGGGGATGTTTCCTTCATTGCTGGGGGGCGGGCTTTCGTTGACTGACAGGAGGTGGTCATCAAGGGAGCATTCAATCTTGGTGATTTTATCCTGAAAGAAATAGGCAAAGGTGTCACATAGCTCTTTGGAAGCCTGCAAGGTTGTAGTGGGAGGCTTGGTTGTTTGTTGTTTAATGAGATTGAAGAGTTCTTTGGGACGATTTTTGGCATTGTCTAGTGCACTACGGAAGAAGGTAGATTTTTCGTTCTTGATATGTTTTTTATATTTCCTGCGTTCTGATTTGAGTTGGGCAAGGTGGGTTGTGGACGGGTTGTTCCGCCAGACTCTTTCTACAGCTCTGAGATGTCTTCTTTCAGAGTTTAGGTCTGTATTGAACCAGGATCTTGATGGGTTGTTCCTGACTCTTTTTTGCTTCAAGGGGGCTACTTGGTCTAGTATGGTTGTCATTGTCATGTTGTAGTGTGTAGTAAGTTCAGTTGTAGATAGGTCGTTTGTTTTGGTGGCAAGTAGTGTTCTTACCTTTCTTCCAGGTCAGCAAGGGGAATCTGTCTTAGATTTCTCACCCAATGAAGGGCATCCTGTGTATGGGGTAGGCAGTGAGTCAGATGGTTAATGTGAAATAGAATGATGTGGTGTCTGACCAGTCAACAGGAAGGATGTGGTCGATAGTAACTGTATTTTCGTGAGCTATAGTGGCGTCAAGGATTGAGCCTCTATTATGGGTTTGTTCTGTGCAGTGTTAGATAAGGTTATTGTTGAGTAGAAGTTCGTTTAGGGATTGAATCAGGGTGTTATTTTCATCCTTCCATTGTAGGTTGAGGTCCCCTAGTATTATGTTGTTGGAGTCTGAGAGTGAGCAGTGTGTTATCAGGTCGGAAATGTGTTCTCCGAAGGTGGGAGTGTTGCCTGGCGGATGGTAGATGAGATGGCAGTGTATCGTTTTGTTGTCCTTCGTCTTAATGGTGGAGGATAGATATTCAAATGTATTGTAGGAGAGGGAGTCAATTTCGGTTATGGAGATGTTGCTCTTGTGGATAATTGCAATACCCCCGCCACAATGGTTCTTTCTGTCTTTGTTTATTATTGAGAACCCAGGGGGCACAAGCATGTCAAAGATTGGTAAGGAGGATTCGTTCAGCCAAGTTTCTGTGATGAACGCGATATCGATGTCGTGGGTTAGGATGGTTTCCGCCAGTTCTGTTGCGTGTTTGGTCGCAGATCTGCAGTTTATAAGCATGCAGTGGGTCGTTGCCTTGTTGTCGGGTTTCTTCTGGGGAGGGGCCGTGGGCACGTTCGTGAGGAGGGCTGGTGGTCTCTCCGTTCTTGGTGTGATGCGGTCTCTCCCAAAGCCAGTGATTACCTGGATCGAGGAGCTGGGGTTGCTAGTTGTAGAGGAGTCGTAAGAGTTGGCAAGATCGGTCACCTCTCTCAGGGACATTGCGGCGCTTGTTCTTTTGGGTCTCTGAGGCTGGTTAGTGAAGGGGGTTGAGTTCCAGCTGTGTAGCTGTGCCTTGTGAGGACTTGGGTGTTGTTTACTGGAGTCAGTAGGTAGGGAGTGTACACGTTAATGTTGTCATCAATAAAAAGAAACTATAAAAAAATATATATATATATCTTGTTGTGACAACGGTGTGTGATACATCCACTAATGTAAAAATGTATGAATAGCCATGTTGATAAAAACATTTTTGGTTGGAGTGTTTTGGCACCTTTATGCATATTAGTGAAGAGCTGGATAGTAAGGACTGACATGATGTGACCTCTGCCGCTGCACTAGGCATTTTTTTTTAACACTCTGATTGGCAATGTCAGCTGGCCACCAACATCTTGCCCTATTTTCTATGTTTGAAAGACCCCCGAAAAGAGATATCGCTTTAGAGGGGAGAGTGACAATGTTAATGTAAGTTCCAGTATTCCAGAGCCTTTTTATTGAGGCACTAGTCAAGTAACAGTTAAACAAACATATCATAAGTACCGGGAGTTGGACTCAGAACATGAACCCAATTAAAATACCTTGGGCATTTATCAGATAAAGGTCTCTTGGAAGATGTGAGGGGATGGTTAGAAGTCACACCGCAGCACTGACTGCTATTGCATCCCAGAGGTACAACAGCACTGTAAAGGCACCAAAGTACACTAAGTTGGTGGGTTGTGCTCCCTACTATACCAAGACTCCACAGAACTGTCATGCACAAAGCATGCTCACTGGACATCTATTGTTCACAAATACAAAAATATGTGTTTTTCTTTGAAAAAGTGCTATTGCATTAACTAAAGTGCAAAAACGTCTGGCCATCTCAGAACTTCCCTGAGATGTCAAAGTATATTTGATAAATTGCGCTAGGTATTGACTGCTGAGAGCTGCCATGTAAGATGTGCCCAGTACAGGTGATGCAAGGTGGAGAATTGGCAAGATAGAGTGGGATTGTGTTGGTATAGAGCAAGTTGAAATAATTCAATTGAGATTATATATTTAATAATATAGGAGAAGGAGATTGGGGCTCACTGAAAAGAAGATGGCTGGATATGATATAAGTGTAGATGCTTTCGAAGGAACAGTTAAAGTACAGTGGAGAAGCAAACTCAATTAATGCATTTCTTGTGACCCCTGTGAAGGTAGCACAATGTTGTGATGTGTCTCTAGGCACTGAAAGCTTAAGGAGCCACATGGAGACGAAATGGAGTCATGACCCCCCTGCCCCCCCCACCCCCCAATTTGGTTCCTGCTTGCAGCATGTGCATTTTCCCTGCCTTTAGGCATATCTTTCTTTGTATCTTACAATTTTTCATATTTATTTTCTCATTTTTTCTTAGTTCTCGCATCTCCATTGGTGCTGGAACGTGGGGGTTCTGGTAACCTCAATAAAGGCATAGGGGATATGTGGTAGCCTGTCTTTGAAAACTCAACCATGCTGCCAGAAGAAAAATATACGAAGGGCCCCTGCATTGTTTATTCTTCATCTAAACTCAAGTTGTATGGGGGTGCTGCAATATCATGCGCACCCTAGTTCCAGCATCACTGCGCATCCTTGCACATTTTATATTTTTCCTGGTCCTTACCTAGCACGAGGCAGGTTTGGGGCCAATCCCCTGCTTAAAAGTTTAGCCTCCTTCATCTTTGCAAGAAAAGGTGGAATCAAGGCCCTTTAAAGATTGTGTAGTTTCCACTCAAGCTGGCAACCTTGATTGCTCTTGCAGCTATTTCCTCCTTCATCAATACAGCAGTATACAGTATGCCTGTCTTTCAAAGGGTACATGGCTTCTCGACATGTCAACAACCTCCGTTCTTGTACATTTGTCATCATTTTACTCCTTTGACAGCTTATCTGCTTTGAGCATCTTCCCATATGGCTTATTGGGCTTTCTCTGATCACCTTCTTTTTTTAGGTGCATGCACAGAAGACCCTACTGCAACCTACCTAGGCTTTAGTTGTACAGCTCTCTATGTTACATAGCCTTAACAATAATTATAATTTTCGTGTCTATCTCGAATAAGATAAGAACACCTCTCTAGTCACTCATACATGACACCCACCATATTATTTTCCACATAGGATGACAACAAATGCACCACTCTGCCAACCACGCACCCAACCTCGGTGCAGTGTGCTACCTGTTTATGAAGCGCTAAACATGTTCAACTCACTTACATGTGCAACAATAAAAAAAAATACAACACCATTGTTTCCCTTCACACTGTGTGGCAATCTTAGTATCTCTCCTCGTCCTTGTTTTTCTTTGTAACACGGCCTCTCCTTTTCCTCATGCTTACTTTTTTTCACCCTTCTCTCTTGTGCTTTACCTGATTATGATCTGTGTTTCACTGATTGCATTTTCCCCCTGAATGCAGCCCATTTCACTGTATCGATCTCTGTCTTTATCTATGTATCTTGTATTTAGAACAAATGCAGCCTTTCAAAAATACAAGCTTGCACGTACAGTACTCGGCCTGTCATGTAAATAACGCTGAAGTGTGCGCTGATCGCTCCCTGGAGTGTCCGCAGGGAGAAGAGCAGGTCTGAGCAATAAAAGCACTTTCCTGCCAGAGCTGCGTCTTCGCGGGATTACCGGCCGCCATTTGTCTGGCAATGGACGTCCATTCCAGCGCTGTGATGGCGGCACCAGCCTCCGACTCACGGGAGGATCCATTACTGTAGGAAAGAGGGGGGCCGAGCGGTAGGACTGGGAAATGCTCTTGATAACGACTGAACACATTCAATCTATTGGCAGGTGTTTCTGGGTGGGGTAAATAATGGACTTTAGGCACCTGGGGAGTAAAGCATGCCCCTGCAGCCCTGATCTGAAAAAGTTCTTAAAAAGGGACACCCTGACATGTAGGAACTTGAGGGGGTCCCACAGGGACCGGCACCCCAAGGATAGAGTAAAAAAAAAAAAATACCCATGGGGTGTTGGCCTCCAGTGTGGCAGGGTTGGGTGCAGGTCCTGGCCAGAGGGCGGGCCCTGCTTCCAGACCCTTCTCTGTGCATTGCCAAAGGCAGTGTGCCCCAGGCATTGGCTGAATTTGAACACCACCCCTCCCCAGAAATTCACTACAAAAAGAAACGTTAAAGTGGTGTTATGGTTAAGATCTTAGTTTAAGTTAAAAAAAATACAGAAATTCACAGTAAAAAAGCAAATGACATTATAGTCACTTTAACCTTTGTGTTTTTCAGTGAATCTCTGGGCTTTTTTAACATAGGCTAAGATCTTATCACCATACCCACCTATAACGTTTCTTTAACCTTTTCGTTTTTTTGCAGTAGACAGACAGATAGATAGATAGATAGATAGATAGATCCCAAAAGGCAAAAATTATGTTGTAGTTAGGCCGTGTACTAACATAAATACTAGTGTTTAAAACAAAAAACACCGAATGTCATCAGTTATAGTTTATCGAGTTAACTATAACTTGTGTCCCCGCCATGCACTGCTTATGATCTCACATATTACATCCCTCACGACATGTTCAAAAGCATTATTGATGATATTACTGATGCAATTGATGTTCAGTTCAAATATACATTTATTAAGGCCGTCGTCTTTTAAACAAAAATTATAATCAATTCTACAATTTATCACTTAAAAGATTCTTCTTAAAAATGGCACAATTCATCACTGCACATAAGAAATGACAGGCAGCACAAGCAACATTGAAAAGCTCAATTGAGAATAAAAACTTCATTGAGTTCCTTCTATTATACACTCCATATATATCTTTAAAGATATTTTCAGAAATACTTCCTTTATACAAAAATAAACAATATAATACAATATGGCAATTAGAGCATTTAATCAAAGTTCCACAATTACATATCCCCCCATTACTTTGACACTGATGATCGGATCATCCTTTCTTACTATCCCAAGTGTTTGGTGTCCTTGTTGATATGCTTCCTTTCTTCTTATACCCAATTGTTAAAGTTTTTACTATTTCTGTTTTACTGTTTCCCTATACCAGGCTATTCTATTGTTGCTATCTACCTTCATTCATTGATCTTCCATAAAAATTGCAAATTAGCTAACCTAATTAGTTGCTTCTCTGTCTGTGTTGTTAACTGTCTATGATACTCCATCTGTGTAATTAAGATCTGATCCCCCTTCTTAATTTTACCTGGTTGCAACAAGGTTTGTTACAGGTAATGGTCACTGCCGTCTAATGCATGGGTACTCGCAAACATTTTCCCAAAGGCCAAAAAGTTTCATCTGTGGTGTGAACGAAGGGCGCACTGATGCCAGCCGGGTGGCAGTCGGGCGTGGGATGTTTAATGTGGGCGTGGGGGAAGTGATGCATGCACATCTAATGGTTGAATTGCACCTGGGATTAATCCGGGCTTTCCCACCGACCAAATTGTGTGATCCTAGGCAATTGTTTTATTTTACTTTACCTCGTTTTTCTTCATTATCACCTGTAAGAGCACCTCGAAATACATGACTTCAGCATGTGTGTCATACAAAACCATCTTGTGTTTGATTTAATAAACTATAATGTTGTCTATGTATAATAGCAACCCATGACAGCCAGAGGGAACACATAACAACTGGCTTGCCTCTTAGTTCACTATTGGCATTGTTGCAAGGGTAGCAAGAGGCATGAATGTTTCTAAACTCATGTTTGAAAACTGTCACTTTAAAAAAAAAATCTGTCACTTTTATAATCTGATATATTAAGGCGAAACGCTTCTGCATGTCAATGAAATACACTTTTTTGAATTTTGAAGGGACTTTATTAGATTTTTACGTTTGTTTTGCACAATGTCTTTAAAAATGAAGGTGTTTGTAAAGTTGAGTGTTCTAGGACACCTTCAGTGCTTCTTGTTTTTTCACCAGTTTAACTATAAATAAATGCTTGGCATTTATTTTATGTACTTATGAATATTAGTACTTTGTAAAGTAAACAGCATCCTAGTGCTGCTGTTCAACCGGGGGCCACATGTAAAGGTCAGTAGGGCCGCATGCAGCCCCCAGGCCGTATTCGAGTATCACTGGTCTAATGGAACAACAGGGACCTTTAAAATTAGATCAAAATGCCAAATTGGAATAGAAATATACTTAATTTTACAGAGTTGTGACCCTTCACAAAAGGTCTGGAGTGTTGGAACATCTCCTGGGAATCAATCATTCAAACATATCACCCCCCCCCCCAGTTTCGTAATATCGCTTGCTAATTATGATCCATCTTAGATGTTTAACAGTAGGGAAAAGCAGTGTTTGGAATGTGAAAAGCAGATAATAGTTCTACAACTGAGTGTACATCATCAGAGTTAAATCTTGCTTTGAAATCTCCTAATAATAGCATTACTGAACACATCACATCACTGAAGCATCACTGATGACATGACTTCTGTCATAAATAGATAGTTGGCAAGGTAAAAAGCCTTCTCGGACAATCAGAATGCTCTATTTTTTAAATTTACAGTACCGGGGAGTAGTACGGAACTACCATGGGACCAACCATCCGGATATCTCTATTTTATATCCCCTATTTCTCAAAAAAGGGCTGATCAAATTTACACCAGATCACAAAAAGCACTCTGAATAAAGATCTATTTTTTTGCCAAATCTGGTGTAATTATATTCAGCGTTTTTTCCAGCGTCTAAAACGTCCTAGGGAAAATTGCTCGGAGTAAAACATATTTTGGTACCCCCATTTTTCTTGCATCAGCTTTACAGAGCATCCCAAAATATTCTAGGGTGTAGCTGAGGTGGACAAACTTTTATTTTTATTTTTGGATGCGTCAAACAGCGTCATCACTGAGTAATTTATATATTTACATATATATATTATCTACTGGCGGTCGCCAGTAGGTAGTTATAGTTAGGACCTATTTTCCATAGGAAAAGTGTTTTTTGATTTGCCAATATCTTTGGCGCCGTTTGACGAATCTTCGCGAAATTTTCAAAACTAATGGGGCGCTCCGGTCAGCTCCTGTCTTGAAAGTTTCAGGGTGATTCGTCAAGCAGGGGCCAAGAAAAAAGGGGGGTACCAAAACGTGTTTTCCCCATGTTAATTTCCATAGGAAACTTTAGACACAGCTAAAGCCCAAATTGCTGAATGGAATTACACCAAATTTGGCAAAAAGGTAGCTCTTGGTTTAGAAAGCGACCTTTTTTTTAAATAGTGTAAATCTGTTCAGTAGTTACAGAGAAATTCAAGAAATAAAACATTTATATATCTGAGCCCCGAGGAGGAGTCGCAACTCCTCCCGAGCACGAGCTTCATTCTAATTGGCTGCCAACACTCCAAACCAGGAAGTGTTGGAAGCCATCTTGTGACTTGGTAACCGAGTCACAAGAAAACAGAAAAAAGATGATGAAAAACAAGAAAAGGGGGCAGGGTAGAAACACCCTGACCCCCTAGGCCTGCTCAGGAGGTCCCACAAGGACCCCCAAGCCCCCAAAAAGCATTTTTTTAAATAATTTCAGCCGAATTAGCGATGGGTGCATGAATCCGGACAAAATTATAAAACAAAAACGAAGCGCGGTCTCCGGCCACATCCCCGGGGCTTTATTGAAATTAGGGTGGGGGGCCTCGTGGGCCCCCCAAGCCCCGGGGACCGCCACCTCCCTGGGGCTTTGAAAATAATTAGTGTGGGGACCACCACCTCCCCGGGGCACTAAATATTCAAATGCGGGGGTCCGTTACCGACCCCCGGCCCCGGGGACCAGCACCTCCCCGGGGCTTTACAAATGATGGGAGGGGGGACGCGCGGCCTCCCCTCCAGGAGCCCTTGATGGCCCTGAGGACCGCCACCCCCCATGGCCGGCTCCTATAATGTCCCGGGGTGCCCACCCCGGGACATTGCTGTTTGCTATGGCAGGGCGGGAGCACGGCTCCCGCCCTGCCATAGCAAACTCTGCTTTGGTTTTTGGACGCGAGAGCAGGAAACCTGCTCTCGCTTCCAAAAACCAAAGCAGATTGCTTTTGGACAAGGGGAGCTGCATGTCAGCAGCTCCCATTGCCCAAAAGCAATGCCGGCTCCCGCAGGAGGCGAGGAGCCGGCTGGGACCGTGGGGGCATTGGGGCTCCCCCCATGGTCCCCAACGTATGGCAAGGCCCTGGGGGATGGGGTCCCCAGGGCCAGAAGTGGCCAGGAGGGGGGCCACAAGGCCCACTCCATTTTAAATAATTATTTATTAAAAAAAAAAAACGGAAGGCCGGCCCCGGGGGATGGGGTCCTCGGGGCCATAATTGGCCTCAGGAGGGGGGCCACGCGGCCCCCCTCCTTAAAAAAAAAAACAGGCTGGCCAGGCCCCGGGGGATGGGGTCCCCGGGGCCAGAAGTGGCCAAGGGAAGGGGGGCAACGCGGCCCCCCTCCCGTACTATTTTAATTAAAACAAAATATATAAAAACGAGGCAATGCCTCGGGGGATGGGGTCCCCAGGGCCATTATAGGCCTCAGGAGGGTGGCCACGAGGCCACCCTCTAAATTCTTATTTTTTTTTAAATGCTGGCCAGGCCCGTGGGGATGGGGTCCCCGGGGCCAATAGCGGCCCAGGAAAGGGAGGCCACATGGCCCCCTTCCCGTTTAAAAAAAAATGCTCAGGCCCTGGGGGATGGGGTCCCCAGGGCCCAAAAAATAGTAAAAGAAGGGGGGCCACACAGCCCCCCTTCTTCAAATGTTTTAAAAAAAGAAAAGCCGGCATCTCGCTGGAGGCCCCGCCCCCTCCCTGCACCACTGTGCAAATGCGCCTCCTGGTGCGTTCTGAGTTGGGGAATTAAGTCCCCTTGCCTCCTGAGGGGCCCTGGGGGCCAACTAGCCCACCAGGTACCTCCAGTAAGCCCCACACAGTTGGATTGCTGAGAGTGGTCCGAGGCCACGCCCCGTTTTTACACCACTCTGCAAACGCGCCTCCTGGCGCACTGCTGGTGGGGCGATGAGGTCCTCTTGTGTCCTGAGGACCTCAGGACACGAGTGGACTTCATGCCCCAAGCAGCAGTGCGCCAGAAGGTGCGTTTGCAGAGTGGTGTAAAAACGGGGCGTGGCCTCGGACCACTCCCAGCAATCCAGCTGTGTGGGCCTTACTGGAGGTACCTGGTGGGCTAGTTGGCCCCCAGGGACCCTCAGGAGGCAAGGGGACTTAATTCCACAACTTAGAATGCTCCAGGGGGTGCGTTTGCAGTGGTGGAGAAAGGGGGCGTGGACTGTGTCCACCTCTCAGCAATTCCATGTGTGGGGCTTACTGGAGGTAAGAGGTAGGCTAGTTGGCCCCAAAGGACCCCCAGCAGCAAAGGTGACTTCAATGCCCATCCAAGAGCGCGCCAGGGAGCGCGTTTGCAGAGTGGTGGGCAAAGGGGCCGTGGCCTGCTATGAGAACTTAGCAATCCTGTTCTGTGGGACTTACTGGAGGTAATAGGAGGGGTAGTTGGCCCCCAAGGATGTCCTTGGGGGCCAACTACCCCTCTTGTTACCTCCAGTAAGTCCCACACAGTGGGATTGCTAAGATGTCTTCGGAGGCCACGCCCCCCTTTCTCCACCACTCTGCAAACGTGCCTCCTGGCACACTACAGGTTGAAGGATGAAGTCCACTTTACTCCTGAGGGACTTTGGGGGCCAAGAAGCCCTCCTGGTAACTCCTGTAAGTCCTACACAGCAGAATTCCTGAGCGCTGGTCAGAGGCTCAGCCTCCTTTCTCCACCACTCTGCAAACGCGACTACTACGTTATAGTTATAAATTAGCATTTAAAAAACCTTAGAAATTAATTGAAAAAACCATAGGTTTCAGGGACGTAATAATTAGTAATTAGCATTTAAAAAACCTTTGAAAGTCACTGAAAAAAACATAGGTTTCAGGGACGTTATAGTTAGAAATTAGCATTTAAAAAAACGTAGAAATTCACTGAAAAAACCATAGGTTTCAGGGACGTTATAGTTTGAAATTAGAATTTAAAAAACCATAGAAATTCACTGAAAAAACCATAGGCTTCAGGGACGTTATAGTTAGTTGGACATTTCATCAGTGATGTCATTTGAGATGTCATCAGTGATGTCACTGACCATGTCATGAGTGATGTAATATGTGACATCATCAGCAGTGCATTGCGGGCGCAAGTTATAGTTAGCTCAACAAACTATAACGGCCGAATTTCTCTGTTTTTGTACGAGGGAAATGTCCAACTAACTATAACGTCCCTGAAACCTATGGTTTTTTCAGTGAATTTCTATGGTTTTTTAAATGCTAATTACTAACTATAACGTCCCTGAACCCTATGTTTTTTTCAGTGAATATATATATATATATATATATATATATATATATATATATATATATATATATTCACTGAAAAAACCATAGGTTTTAGGGACAGTTATAGTTAGCTGGACATTTTACTCGTACAAAACCCGTGAAATTCCCCCGTTATAGTTAGTTCAGCTAACTATAACTCGCGCCCCGCAATGCACTGCTGATGACGTCACATATTACATCACTCATGACATGGTCAGTGACATCACTGATGACATCACTGATGACATCTCAAATGACATCACTGATGACATCATCCAGTGACTGTGTGTTTCTGTAAAGTTTAAATATTTTTAATATATATAGGAAAAGACGTATTGAAGAGTGAGTGGGTGTGTAAGTGTCTGTATGGATGATTTAGTAGGTGCGTGACTGACTCTATAAGTGAGTGATTTAACGTATCTTACTGAATGCATGGGTTAGTGACTAAACTGAGTGAATGTCTGTATCCGTCTGTCTGTTGCTGTGTAAGTGGCTGCATGGGTTTGTGAATAGCTACATGAGTGTCTATAAGAGTTATTGATTTGTTGTCTGAGTATCTGTATGGGTGCCTGAGTGTTTGTGTGGATGGGGTGTGTGCGACTGTGCATAGATGTGTGAGTGGGTGATTCACTGGGTGGATGGTTTCAAGAGTGCATCTGTGATAGACTGTATGGGTGGGTAAGTGTGTGTAAGAGTGTGTTAGTGAGTGAATGTATGTCCCAGTGGTACATGTGTGAGTAACTACATATGTGAAAGGCAGTATATATGTGTGTTGGAGTATATAAATAGCTATAAGCGAGAGTGAGTGATTGTGATAGTGGCTGTATGGATGAGTGTGTGCTTGTATCAGTGATTATATAAGAGCGTAACAATGTGCTAGTATTTGTATGATTAAGTGAGCTGGTGTGTGTATAACTGTATAGGTGAGTAAATGGCAGTGTGTTTAATTATTTGCATGACTGACTAGGTGTGTGAGTACATCTATGGATGAGTGGCGGTGTTTGAGTGTCTATATAGGAGTAAGAGTGCATATGATAGTCCTGTACTGAGTGACCATAAGTATGAGTGACTGTACGGGTGAGTGAGTGGATGTGTGTGTGTAGACCTAAGAATCAGTGAGTGGGTATGTAGTTATTGGTGTTGGAGTGTCTATGGTTTTGCGAATGGCAGTCTGTAATTTAGATTGGGTGTATCAAAGGTTATATTAGGGTGTGAAGAGCTGCATCAGATTATCACGTGGATGATGTCATCAGTGATGTCATTTGAGATGTCATCAGTGATGTCATCAGTGATGTCACTGACCATGTCATGAGTGATGTAATATGTGACGTCATCAGCAGTGCATTGCGGGGCGCGAGTTATAGTTAGCTGAACTAACTATAACGGGGGAATTTCACGGGTTTTGTACGAGTAAAATGTCCAACTAACTATAACTGTCCCTAAAACCTATGGTTTTTTCAGTGAATTTCAAAGGTTTTTTAAATGCTAATTTCTAACTATAACATATCTGAAACCTATGGTTTTTTCAGTGAATTTCAAAGGTTTTTAAATGCTAATTCCTAACTATAACATGTCTGAAACCTACGTTTTTTTCAGTGAATTTCAAAGGTTTTGTAAATGACAATTTTTAAATGTATTAATTGTTATATTAATTTTTTTCATACTGATTCACTACATTTTTAGAAACAATTTTTTTTTACATATTTAATTTTTTAAATTACATTGTAATTACATTATACATTACATTACAAAAAATACTTTCTCAGAATGAATTACTTTAGTTTAAATACTTTGCACATAGGCAATAGACTTTTAAGTACAGTAGTTACAGTTGTTGCAATGGGCAACACATTTTCAAACACAATGCAACATTCAGCTCAATGTGAATTTCTAGTTAAATGCAATTAGTTACTTTATGGATTACTTTTCTAACCACAGGACTGGATCCTAGATTCAGTCCTGGTACATCTCCTGTAAACAGTTGAGTAAAAGCGTTTTGGTTACAGTCGTGATTTTTAAGGAATATTATTGTATTTTAAAAGTTGACACTTAGAAACTTTTTCTCATAGAATCACCAATGTTATCCTATGGAAGGAAATTCACTTAGCAGGTAAAAACTGTTATCGTTACTTTTTCTTACTCAGTGTTGGATCCTGGATCCAGCACTGGTGCATCTCCTGTAAACAGTTGAAAGAATGCGTTTAAGTCATACAGGCGATTTTTAAGGAATATTTGTAGTTTGTGAAAATCGACACTTTGAAACTTTTCTGCTGAAAACCAGACAATGGATTCCTACGGAAGAAAATATAAGTTACTGGTAAGTACGGTTAAAATTACTTTTCAGGGTCAGTGCTGGGCTAAAAGATGCAGCACTGGGTTCTCTCCTGATAACAGGTGAGTAAATTGGAATTCGTACTTTGGTTGATTTTAGAGGAATATTATAAAGTTCCAAAACTCCACACTTAGAAGAATTTCCAAGTGAAACCAGTCAATGTTAGCCTATGAAGGAAATTCAAGTTACCGGTAAGTACGGTTAAAATTACTTTTCAGGACCAGTACTGGCTGAAAGATGCAGCACTGAGGTCTCTCCTGATAACAGGTGAGTAAATCAGAATTCGGATTTCGGCTGAGTTTAGAGGAATATTTGTATGTTTCAAAAATCAACACTTAGAAACTTTTTCAGCAAAAAGCAGGCAATGATATCCTATGGAAGGAAATTCAAGTTACTGGTAAGTACGGTTAAAATTACTTTTGAGGGTCAGTACTGGGCTGAAAGATGCAGCACTGAGGTCTCTCCTGATAACAGGTGAGTAAATCGGAATTCGTATTTCGGCTGATTTTAGAGGAATATTTTAAAGTTCCAAAACTCCACACTTAGAAGAATTTCCAAGTGAAACCAGTCAATGTTAGCCTATGGAAGGAAATTCAAGTTACTGGTAAGTACGGTTAAAATTACTTTTCAGGACCAGTACTGGGCTGAAAGATACAGCACTGAGGTCTCTCCTGATAACAGGTGAGTAAATCGGAATTCGTATTTCGGCTGATTTTAGAGGAATATTTTAAAGTTCCAAAACTCCACACTTAGAAGAATTTCCAAGTGAAACCAGTCAATGTTAGCCTATGGAAGGAAATTCAAGTTACTGGTAAGTACGGTTAAAATTACTTTTCAGGACCAGTACTGGGCTGAAAGATACAGCACTGAGGTCTCTCCTGATAACAGGTGAGTAAATCGGAATTCGTATTTCGGCTGATTTTAGAGGAATATTTTAAAGTTCCAAAACTCCACACTTAGAAGAATTTCCAAGTGAAACCAGTCAATGTTAGCCTATGAAGGAAATTCAAGTTACTGGTAAGTACGGTTAAAATTACTTTTGAGGATCAGTACTGGGCTGAAAGATGCAGCACTGAGGTCTCTCCTGATAACAGGTGAGTAAATCGGAATTCGTATTTCGGCTGATTTTAGAGGAATATTTTAAAGTTCCAAAACTCCACACTTAGAAGAATTTCCAAGTGAAACCAGTCAATGTTAGCCTATGGAAGGAAATTCAAGTTACTGGTAAGTACGGTTAAAATTACTTTTCAGGACCAGTACTGGGCTGAAAGATACAGCACTGAGGTCTCTCCTGATAACAGGTGAGTAAATCAGAATTCGTATTTCGGCTGATTTTAGAGGAATATTTGTATAGTTTCAAAAATCAACACTTAGAAGACTTTCTCAGCAGAAAGCAGGCAATGATATCCTATGGAAGGAAATTCAAGTTACTGGTAAGTACGGTTAAAATTACTTTTGAGGATCAGTACTGGGCTGAAAGATACAGCACTGAGGTCTCTCCTGATAACAGGTGAGTAAATCGGAATTCGTATTTCGGCTGATTTTAGAGGAATATTTGTAAAGTTCCAAAACTCCACACTTAGAAGAATTTCCAAGTGAAACCAGTCAATGTTAGCCTATGGAAGGAAATTCAAGTTACTGGTAAGTACGGTTAAAATTACTTTTCAGGACCAGTACTGGGCTGAAAGATACAGCACTGAGGTCTCTCCTGATAACAGGTGAGTAAATCGGAATTCGTATTTCGGCTGATTTTAGAGGAATATTTTAAAGTTCCAAAACTCCACACTTAGAAGAATTTCCAAGTGAAACCAGTCAATGTTAGCCTATGAAGGAAATTCAAGTTACCGGTAAGTACGGTTAAAATTACTTTTCAGGACCAGTACTGGGCTGAAAGATGCAGCACTGAGGTCTCTCCTGATAACAGGTGAGTAAATCAGAATTCGGATTTCGGCTGATTTTAGAGGAATATTTGTATGTTTCAAAAATCAACACTTAGAAACTTTTTCAGCAAAAAGCAGGCAATGATATCCTATGGAAGGAAATTCAAGTTACTGGTAAGTACGGTTAAAATTACTTTTGAGGATCAGTACTGGGCTGAAAGATGCAGCACTGAGGTCTCTCCTGATAACAGGTGAGTAAATCGGAATTCGTATTTCGGCTGATTTTAGAGGAATATTTTAAAGTTCCAAAACTCCACACTTAGAAGAATTTCCAAGTGAAACCAGTCAATGTTAGCCTATGGAAGGAAATTCAAGTTACTGGTAAGTACGGTTAAAATTACTTTTCAGGACCAGTACTGGGCTGAAAGATACAGCACTGAGGTCTCTCCTGATAACAGGTGAGTAAATCGGAATTCGTATTTCGGCTGATTTTAGAGGAATATTTTAAAGTTCCAAAACTCCACACTTAGAAGAATTTCCAAGTGAAACCAGTCAATGTTAGCCTATGAAGGAAATTCAAGTTACCGGTAAGTACGGTTAAAATTACTTTTCAGGACCAGTACTGGGCTGAAAGATGCAGCACTGAGGTCTCTCCTGATAACAGGTGAGTAAATCAGAATTCGGATTTCGGCTGAGTTTAGAGGAATATTTGTATGTTTCAAAAATCAACACTTAGAAACTTTTTCAGCAAAAAGCAGGCAATGATATCCTATGGAAGGAAATTCAAGTTACTGGTAAGTACGGTTAAAATTACTTTTGAGGATCAGTACTGGGCTGAAAGATGCAGCACTGAGGTCTCTCCTGATAACAGGTGAGTAAATCGGAATTCGTATTTCGGCTGATTTTAGAGGAATATTTTAAAGTTCCAAAACTCCACACTTAGAAGAATTTCCAAGTGAAACCAGTCAATGTTAGCCTATGGAAGGAAATTCAAGTTACTGGTAAGTACGGTTAAAATTACTTTTCAGGACCAGTACTGGGCTGAAAGATACAGCACTGAGGTCTTTCCTGATAACAGGTGAGTAAATCAGAATTCGTATTTCGGCTGATTTTAGAGGAATATTTGTATGTTTCAAAAATCAACACTTAGAAACTTTTTCAGCAAAAAGCAGGCAATGATATCCTATGGAAGGAAATTCAAGTTACTGGTAAGTACGGTTAAAATTACTTTTGAGGATCAGTACTGGGCTGAAAGATACAGCACTGAGGTCTCTCCTGATAACAGGTGAGTAAATCGGAATTCGTATTTCGGCTGATTTTAGAGGAATATTTTAAAGTTCCAAAACTCCACACTTAGAAGAATTTCCAAGTGAAACCAGTCAATGTTAGCCTATGGAAGGAAATTCAAGTTACTGGTAAGTACGGTTAAAATTACTTTTCAGGACCAGTACTGGGCTGAAAGATGCAGCACTGAGGTCTCTCCTGATAACAGGTGAGTAAATCGGAATTCGTATTTCGGCTGATTTTAGAGGAATATTTTAAAGTTCCAAAACTCCACACTTAGAAGAATTTCCAAGTGAAACCAGTCAATGTTAGCCTATGGAAGGAAATTCAAGTTACTGGTAAGTACGGTTAAAATTACTTTTCAGGACCAGTACTGGGCTGAAAGATACAGCACTGAGGTCTCTCCTGATAACAGGTGAGTAAATCGGAATTCGTATTTCGGCTGATTTTAGAGGAATATTTTAAAGTTCCAAAACTCCACACTTAGAAGAATTTCCAAGTGAAACCAGTCAATGTTAGCCTATGGAAGGAAATTCAAGTTACTGGTAAGTACGGTTAAAATTACTTTTCAGGACCAGTACTGGGCTGAAAGATGCAGCACTGAGGTCTCTCCTGATAACAGGTGAGTAAATCAGAATTCGGATTTCGGCTGATTTTAGAGGAATATTTGTATGTTTCAAAATATCAACACTTAGAAACTTTTTCAGCAAAAAGCAGGCAATGATATCCTATGGAAGGAAATTCAAGTTACTGGTAAGTACGGTTAAAATTACTTTTGAGGATCAGTACTGGGCTGAAAGATGCAGCACTGAGGTCTCTCCTGATAACAGGTGAGTAAATCGGAATTCGTATTTCGGCTGATTTTAGAGGAATATTTTAAAGTTCCAAAACTCCACACTTAGAAGAATTTCCAAGTGAAACCAGTCAATGTTAGCCTATGGAAGGAAATTCAAGTTACTGGTAAGTACGGTTAAAATTACTTTTCAGGACCAGTACTGGGCTGAAAGATACAGCACTGAGGTCTCTCCTGATAACAGGTGAGTAAATCGGAATTCGTATTTCGGCTGATTTTAGAGGAATATTTTAAAGTTCCAAAACTCCACACTTAGAAGAATTTCCAAGTGAAACCAGTCAATGTTAGCCTATGGAAGGAAATTCAAGTTACTGGTAAGTACGGTTAAAATTACTTTTCAGGACCAGTACTGGGCTGAAAGATGCAGCACTGAGGTCTCTCCTGATAACAGGTGAGTAAATCAGAATTCGGATTTCGGCTGATTTTAGAGGAATATTTGTATGTTTCAAAAATCAACACTTAGAAACTTTTTCAGCAAAAAGCAGGCAATGATATCCTATGGAAGGAAATTCAAGTTACTGGTAAGTACGGTTAAAATTACTTTTGAGGATCAGTACTGGGCTGAAAGATGCAGCACTGAGGTCTCTCCTGATAACAGGTGAGTAAATCGGAATTCGTATTTCGGCTGATTTTAGAGGAATATTTTAAAGTTCCAAAACTCCACACTTAGAAGAATTTCCAAGTGAAACCAGTCAATGTTAGCCTATGGAAGGAAATTCAAGTTACTGGTAAGTACGGTTAAAATTACTTTTCAGGACCAGTACTGGGCTGAAAGATACAGCACTGAGGTCTCTCCTTATAACAGGTGAGTAAATCAGAATTCGTATTTCGGCTGATTTTAGAGGAATATTTGTATGTTTCAAAAATCAACACTTAGAAACTTTTTCAGCAAAAAGCAGGCAATGATATCCTATGGAAGGAAATTCAAGTTACTGGTAAGTACGGTTAAAATTACTTTTGAGGATCAGTACTGGGCTGAAAGATGCAGCACTGAGGTCTCTCCTGATAACAGGTGAGTAAATCGGAATTCGTATTTCGGCTGATTTTAGAGGAATATTTTAAAGTTCCAAAACTCCACACTTAGAAGAATTTCCAAGTGAAACCAGTCAATGTTAGCCTATGGAAGGAAATTCAAGTTACTGGTAAGTACGGTTAAAATTACTTTTCAGGACCAGTACTGGGCTGAAAGATACAGCACTGAGGTCTCTCCTGATAACAGGTGAGTAAATCGGAATTCGTATTTCGGCTGATTTTAGAGGAATATTTTAAAGTTCCAAAACTCCACACTTAGAAGAATTTCCAAGTGAAACCAGTCAATGTTAGCCTATGAAGGAAATTCAAGTTACCGGTAAGTACGGTTAAAATTACTTTTCAGGACCAGTACTGGGCTGAAAGATGCAGCACTGAGGTCTCTCCTGATAACAGGTGAGTAAATCAGAATTCGGATTTCGGCTGATTTTAGAGGAATATTTGTATGTTTCAAAAATCAACACTTAGAAACTTTTTCAGCAAAAAGCAGGCAATGATATCCTATGGAAGGAAATTCAAGTTACTGGTAAGTACGGTTAAAATTACTTTTGAGGATCAGTACTGAGCTGAAAGATGCAGCACTGAGGTCTCTCCTGATAACAGGTGAGTAAATCGGAATTCGTATTTCGGCTGATTTTAGAGGAATATTTTAAAGTTCCAAAACTCCACACTTAGAAGAATTTCCAAGTGAAACCAGTCAATGTTAGCCTATGGAAGGAAATTCAAGTTACTGGTAAGTACGGTTAAAATTACTTTTCAGGACCAGTACTGGGCTGAAAGATACAGCACTGAGGTCTTTCCTTATAACAGGTGAGTAAATCAAAATTCGTATTTCGGCTGATTTTAGAGGAATATTTGTATGTTTCAAAAATCAACACTTAGAAACTTTTTCAGCAAAAAGCAGGCAATGATATCCTATGGAAGGAAATTCAAGTTACTGGTAAGTACGGTTAAAATTACTTTTGAGGATCAGTACTGGGCTGAAAGATACAGCACTGAGGTCTCTCCTGATAACAGGTGAGTAAATCGGAATTCGTATTTCGGCTGATTTTAGAGGAATATTTTAAAGTTCCAAAACTCCACACTTAGAAGAATTTCCAAGTGAAACCAGTCAATGTTAGCCTATGGAAGGAAATTCAAGTTACTGGTAAGTACGGTTAAAATTACTTTTCAGGACCAGTACTGGGCTGAAAGATACAGCACTGAGGTCTCTCCTGATAACAGGTGAGTAAATCGGAATTCGTATTTCGGCTGATTTTAGAGGAATATTTTAAAGTTCCAAAACTCCACACTTAGAAGAATTTCCAAGTGAAACCAGTCAATGTTAGCCTATGGAAGGAAATTCAAGTTACTGGTAAGTACGGTTAAAATTACTTTTCAGGACCAGTACTGGGCTGAAAGATACAGCACTGAGGTCTCTCCTGATAACAGGTGAGTAAATCGGAATTCGTATTTCGGCTGATTTTAGAGGAATATTTTAAAGTTCCAAAACTCCACACTTAGAAGAATTTCCAAGTGAAACCAGTCAATGTTAGCCTATGAAGGAAATTCAAGTTACCGGTAAGTACGGTTAAAATTACTTTTCAGGACCAGTACTGGGCTGAAAGATGCAGCACTGAGGTCTCTCCTGATAACAGGTGAGTAAATCAGAATTCGGATTTCGGCTGAGTTTAGAGGAATATTTGTATGTTTCAAAATACAACACTTAGAAACTTTTTCAGCAAAAAGCAGGCAATGATATCCTATGGAAGGAAATTCAAGTTACTGGTAAGTACGGTTAAAATTACTTTTGAGGCTCAGTACTGGGCTGAAAGATGCAGCACTGAGGTCTCTCCTGATAACAGGTGAGTAAATCGGAATTCGTATTTCGGCTGATTTTAGAGGAATATTTTAAAGTTCCAAAACTCCACACTTAGAAGAATTTCCAAGTGAAACCAGTCAATGTTAGCCTATGGAAGGAAATTCAAGTTACTGGTAAGTACGGTTAAAATTACTTTTCAGGACCAGTACTGGGCTGAAAGATACAGCACTGAGGTCTCTCCTGATAACAGGTGAGTAAATCGGAATTCGTATTTCGGCTGATTTTAGAGGAATATTTTAAAGTTCCAAAACTCCACACTTAGAAGAATTTCCAAGTGAAACCAGTCAATGTTAGCCTATGAAGGAAATTCAAGTTACCGGTAAGTACGGTTAAAATTACTTTTCAGGACCAGTACTGGGCTGAAAGATGCAGCACTGAGGTCTCTCCTGATAACAGGTGAGTAAATCAGAATTCGGATTTCGGCTGATTTTAGAGGAATATTTGTATGTTTCAAAAATCAACACTTAGAAACTTTTTCAGCAAAAAGCAGGCAATGATATCCTATGGAAGGAAATTCAAGTTACTGGTAAGTACGGTTAAAATTACTTTTGAGGATCAGTACTGAGCTGAAAGATGCAGCACTGAGGTCTCTCCTGATAACAGGTGAGTAAATCGGAATTCGTATTTCGGCTGATTTTAGAGGAATATTTTAAAGTTCCAAAACTCCACACTTAGAAGAATTTCCAAGTGAAACCAGTCAATGTTAGCCTATGGAAGGAAATTCAAGTTACTGGTAAGTACGGTTAAAATTACTTTTCAGGACCAGTACTGGGCTGAAAGATACAGCACTGAGGTCTTTCCTTATAACAGGTGAGTAAATCAAAATTCGTATTTCGGCTGATTTTAGAGGAATATTTGTATGTTTCAAAAATCAACACTTAGAAACTTTTTCAGCAAAAAGCAGGCAATGATATCCTATGGAAGGAAATTCAAGTTACTGGTAAGTACGGTTAAAATTACTTTTGAGGATCAGTACTGGGCTGAAAGATACAGCACTGAGGTCTCTCCTGATAACAGGTGAGTAAATCGGAATTCGTATTTCGGCTGATTTTAGAGGAATATTTTAAAGTTCCAAAACTCCACACTTAGAAGAATTTCCAAGTGAAACCAGTCAATGTTAGCCTATGGAAGGAAATTCAAGTTACTGGTAAGTACGGTTAAAATTACTTTTCAGGACCAGTACTGGGCTGAAAGATACAGCACTGAGGTCTCTCCTGATAACAGGTGAGTAAATCGGAATTCGTATTTCGGCTGATTTTAGAGGAATATTTTAAAGTTCCAAAACTCCACACTTAGAAGAATTTCCAAGTGAAACCAGTCAATGTTAGCCTATGAAGGAAATTCAAGTTACCGGTAAGTACGGTTAAAATTACTTTTCATGACCAGTACTGGGCTGAAAGATGCAGCACTGAGGTCTCTCCTGATAACAGGTGAGTAAATCGGAATTGGTAGTAAGGCAGATTTTAGAGGAATATTTGCACAATGGTGAAGGGAGGGGGCGGGGCCTGAGGTGACATCTGTGCAAACGCGCCCCGTGGCGCGTTTTAAGTTGGGGGATTAAGTCCCCTTGAATCATGAGGTTCCCTAGGGGCCAACTAGCCCACCATGAACCTCCAGTATGCGCCAGGGGGCAACTAGCCCACCATGAACCTCCAGTATGAGCCAGGGGGCTGCGTTGCAGAGACGTGTAGAGAGGCCACACCCCTTTTTACACCCCTCTGCAACGCAGCTCTGTGGTGCTTTCTGGATGTACCTGTTGGGCTAGTTGGCCCCCAGGGACCCTCAGGATTGAAGGGGATTTAATCCCCCATCTTAAAACGCGCCACGGGGCCTGTTTGCACACATGTCACATGAAGCCCCGCCCCCTCCCTTCACCACTGTGCAAACGCGCCCTGTGGCGCGTTTTAAGTTGGGGGATTAAGTCCCCTTGAATCCTGAGGGTCCCTGGAGTCCAACTAGCCCACCATATACCTCCAAAAAGCGCCACAGAGCTGCGTTGCAGAGAGGTGTAAAAGGGGCGTGGCCTATGTACACGTCTCTGCAAGGCAGCCCCCTGGCGAATACTGGAGGTTCCTGGTGGGTTAGTTGGCCCCCAGGGACCCCCAGTATTCAAGGGGAATTCGTTCCCCCTCTGCAAACGCGCCAGGGGGCGCGTTTGCAGAGTACTGCAGGGAGGGGGGCGGGGCCTCCGGCACGATGCTGGTAGTTTTTTTTTTTTTTTTTTTTTCTTTTTTTTAATGGGAGGGGGGCTGCGTGGCCCCCCTTCCCTTGCCCACTTTTGGCCCCCTGGGACCCCATCCCCCGGGGCCTGAGCATTTTTTTTTTTTTTTTAATTAAAAAAAAAAAAATGGGAAGGGGGCCGCGTGGCCCCCCTTCCCTGGGCCTGTATTGGCCCCTGGGACCCCATCCCCTGGGGCATGGCCTCGATTTTTTATTTTTTTATTTGGAGGGGGCTGCGTGGCCCCCTCCTCAGGCCATTTAAGGCCCCGGGGACCCCATCCCCCGGGGCCGGCCTTTCCCTTATTTTTTTTTAAAAAAATTTTGAACTTTGGGGAGGGGGGCTGCGTGGCCCCCCTCCTGGGCCACTTATGGCCCCGGGGACCCCATCCCCCGGGGCCTGGCCTCACGTTGGAGACTGTGGGGGGTCCCCAATCCCCCACAGTCCCAGCCGGCTCCCCGCCTCCTGCGGAAGCCGGCATTGCTTTCCACATGGGGAGCAGCTAACATGCTGCTCCCCATGTGGAAAGCAATTGGTTTGCATTTTGAAAGAGAGAGCAGGTTTCCTGCTCTCTCTTTCAAAATGCAAACCAAGTTTGCTATGACAGGACGGGAGCCGCGAGGCTCTCGTCCTGTCATAGCAAACAGCAGTGTCCCGGGGGTAGGCACCCCGGGACACTGCAGGAGCCGGCCCTGGGGGTGGTGGTCCCCAGGGCCATCAAGGGCTCCAGGAGGGGGGCCGCGCGGCCCCCTCCCATTCAGTGCACAGCCCCGGGGAGGTGGTGGTCCCCGGGGCTTGGGGTCCGTAACGGACCCCCATATTTAAATGTTTAGTGCCCCGGGGAGGTGGCGGTCCCCGGGGCATGTGGGGAGCTGGAGCCCCCAACACAGGTTTAAAAAAAGAAGCCCCGGGGAGGTGGCGGTCTCCGGGGCTGCGGGAGGGCTCAGAGCCCTCCCGCCATCATTTTTAAATAAAGCCCCGGGGCTGGCGGTCCCCGGGGCTTGAGGGGCCTTAGAGGCCCCCCTACATAAATTAAAACCCCCCACCATGCCCCCGGGACTTGGGCCACCCGGAGGCCAATTGCTATCGAAGCGCGGGAGACCGCGCTTCGATTGATTTTTCGGCAGGATCCGCGCTCCCTGAGCGCATCCTGCCGATTTCTAAAAAAAAAAAAAAATTTTTTTTGCCCAGGGGGTCCTTGTGGGACCCCCTGAGCAGACCTAGGGGGTCAGGGTGTTTCTACCCTGCCCCCTTTGTGCATTTTGCGCACTTGTTTCTGTCCCTCGGTTCTACCGAGGGACAAAATGGCTGCCAACACTTCCTGATTTGGAGTGTTGACAGCCAATTAGCATGCAGCTCGTGATCGGGAGGGTGCGCGAATCCGACGCGGCCATAGATATATATGTACTTTTACTTTTGATTTTCTCAGCAACTACTGAACGGATTTACACCATTTAACAAAAGGGTTCTTTCTGAACCAAGAACTACCTCTTTGCCAAATTTGGTGTAATTCCGTTCAGCAGTTCGGGCTGTAGCCGTGTCTAAAGTTTCCTATGGAAAAATGAATGGGGAAAACGCGTTTTGGGTCCCCCTTTTTCTCGGCCCCCGCTTGACGAATCACCCCGAGACTTTCAGGGTAGGAGCGGACCGGAGCGCCCCACAAAGTTTGAAAATTTTGCGAAGATACGTCAACCGGCAAGAGAGTTATTTCAAATAGAATGTCGCGGATTTCCTATGGAAAATAGGTTCTAACTATAACTATCTACTGGCGACCGCCAGTAGATAATATATATATATATATATAATATATATAATATATAATATATATATATAATATATAATATATATAATATATATGTTGGAAACGGGGTTACCGAGTCCGTTACGGTAGCATGGCGCAAAGCGGGGAAGGCACGCGAAGGCAATGTGTAAGGTAGTTGTGCAGCACACTCTTACTTTGACTCAGAAATGCGAAGCAATAACCGGACACCACACCAGGCTTGTGTAATTAAAAATCAAGTTATTTTATGTCAATCAAGGTTGTATTAAATTAGGCAGATTATACATTACATTTCTTTAACTGGTGCACATTCTTCTAAAAGACCCTCAACAGTTCTGGCCACTAAAAGGCCGCAGGAATCAGCTCCTAAAAACACAGCACCAATAACGATTACCGGGTGCACTAATAACACAGGGCCTAGAACATGCAAAACACTTCAGGCATATTAAAATCCCTTGCAAAGGCACATACTTCAGGCCTAGATAATCATTGCAGCATGCGGGACACTATGCGGGATGAAATCCTAGAGGGAACCCCTCAACATGTCCAGCATACTGGGGCTTCCCTATGATGGGGGATTCCTATTTCTCTCAGGGGAGGTGAGGGTTAAATTAGGCTTGGCCCCCTTCTCAACAGGTGCCTTGCCTGGTACAAAATGTCAGTGAGGGCTCTTCCCTCGTTAATCCCCTGTAAATTGTGGCCCCCGGCCCCCAGGGGCTTGATCTAGAGCCCTAGGGGCCTCCCGGGCTCACCTGTGGTGATGTGGCTGGTCGTTGTGCTGCTCGACGGACTCCCTCCCGGGCCAGCCCTCTGTTGGTCGGGGCGGGGCCCAGAGCGAGTCCCACGGCCCTCCGGCCGGCGTTGCAGAGCTTCGTCGAGGCTATGGAGCCTCTCGCTGCCTTATCGGGTCGTTGGGGGGCCGGTATGGCACTCCTCCGGCCCCCGTGGAGTCAGCGGTGAGTGAGGGTAAAGGGAGCCGGCAGTCCTTCCAGACGGCTCCCCGCTTCCCGATTGTGCACACGGAGTTCTCCCTCCTCCGTACGTGCTGGGGGGGGGCGGGCTCTCGACGCCGCCCAATCCCAGCGCGGCCTTGAGTTCTTCTGGGGGCTCCCGTTGGCAGTGGAGCCCCTCCGACGTCTTCCTGCTTGGCTCCGGCGGGGCCAATCACGTCGCGGCCTTCTTCGGTTGCCGGGCAACGCCTCCCGCCTCCTTCTCCTCGGCTGCTGGCTCCGGCGGGGCCAATCACGTCGCGGCCTTTTCGGGGCGCGACCTGTGACGTGGTCGGCGTCCCCGGCCCCACGGCAACGGCGTCCGCGGGCCTGGAGGCCGCGGTGGGCCTCAGCTCTCTTCACGCGGCCCTCCTGGGCTGCGGCGGTGTTTTTCTTGGCTGCGATTGCAGCGGTAGGGGTCTCGGGCCCGGCGGTGATTTCTGGGGACTTCGGTGAGGGTGCGGACGGCGCACCTCACCACACTCATGAAAGGGGGCGAGGTCTCCCTCACCTCAGCACCTCTCTTCACGCGGCGGCGGCCGCAGCGGCGATCCAGTCACCAGGTCAGTGACTGGAGGTCAAGTTCTCCCACGTGGAGTTGCAGCGCGGGGCGCGCTGACAGCCTGATTCACAGGGCTGTGTGGGAAGGGTTCTTGGGGGACAGTCCAGCTGTCGGTCTAGGTAGAGAGGGGGGTGAAGGTCTAGCGCTTAGGACACAGCGCTTCGCCTCGTGATCCCCATTCGACGACTCAGCTTGGGTTCCTGTTACTCTTTGGTTTCAGGCTCCTGCGAGGAGCTTCTTGTCAGAAAAGTTCTTCTTCTTATGAAAGGGGGGGGGTTGTGAGTTGGTGGTTCTGGGAGTGCTTGATGTTCCTCCCAGCACGCTGAAGGTGGTTCCCTGGGTCCCCTCACACTGGGCAAGGTCAGTGGGTGGTGGGCGTTCCTCAGCTATCTTACTTCAGCAGGGCCTTAGCCCTGTCAGCAGCAGTAGTGTAGGTCTCCCCCTAGGCCCTAAAGCCTATACTCCGGCGCAGGTTCTCCCAGGTTCAGCGGTGCCTCAACCTAACTGACTAAAAGGTTTTCCCTCCAAGCCTCTTATACCCCTAGGTCAGGTGACCCTCATAAAGGCGGCAAAACTTAACTCCTCCCACAGCCCGGAAGGTTCTGGAACCTTCCACCTATCTAGCTATGTGGCCCAGAGGCGGGGACGAGATGGATACTGTATCCCTATGTCCCAGCCTGACTCTGGCTACTAGCGTGTATGTGTGGAAGGCCCTTCTGCAGTAGCAGGGGCCTGTGGCAGCCATCTTTAGTGAGAGAGCACCTGCACCTCAGCACTGACCAGCAGTGGCAAGGCGCCCGGAGACCTAGGTCCAGTAAAAATATGGTGGCAAAAATGAGGCGCAGAAAGGAAAAAAACAGGGCAAGACCACCCTAGGGCTGACAGGTCTAACACGCGTCCCCCCCAGCCGAAAGAGGGGAGAGCTTCCCAACCTCTAGGGAGTTCTCTTCGCTAAGGCGGAAAAACCGGGAGAGACCGTCAGCGTTGGCGTGGTCTACACCGGGTCGATGTTCCACCCGAAAGTCCATCCCCTGGAGGGAAATGGACCACCTCAACAATTTGGGGTTTTCGCCTCTCATCTGCATGAGCCAGCGAAGGGGTCTGTGGTCGGTCTGGATCAAGAAGTGACAACCAAAAAGGTATGGCCTCAACTTCTTCACAGCCCAAACCACAGCAAAGGCTTCCCGCTCGATGGTACTCCACCGCTGTTCCCGGGGGAGTAGTCTTCGGGAGATGAAGGCCACTGGCTGGTCTTGGCCATCGTCATTCAGCTGCGAGAGCACAGCTCCTATGCCATGCTCAGAAGCGTCTGTCTGCACGATAAACTCCCGTCCAAAATCTGGAGTCCTGAGCACCGGCGCGGTGCACATGGCACGTTTAAGGGTCTCAAAGGCTTCCTGGCAGGCAGCCGTCCAGATGACTCTGCGTGGCTGCTTCTTCGAAGTCAATTCCGTCAATGGGCCCACGATGGTTCCATATCCCTTGACGAACCGGCGGTAGTATCCCGTGAGGCCGAGAAAAGCTCGAACCTCTGTTTGGGTCTTGGGGGGCTCCCAGGCCATGATGGTCTCAATCTTGGCTTGGAGGGGTTGCACCTTACCTCCGCCCACCAGATGTCCCAGGTACACGACAGATCCCTGTCCAATCTGGCACTTGCTGGCCTTGATGGTTAGACCAGCCCGTTGCAAAGCCTGTAGCACCTCCTGGAGATGCTGCAGATGGTCCTCCCAGCTGCTACTGAAGACAGCTATGTCATCCAGGTAGGCAGCAGAGAAGGCCTCTAGGCCAGACAGCACCTGGTTCACCAACCGCTGGAAAGTGGCTGGAGCATTTTTCAACCCGAAGGGCATCACCTGGAATTGAAAGTGGCCCTCGGGGGTGGAGAACGCAGTCTTCTCCTTTGCTCCTTCCGCCATGGCGATCTGCCAATAGCCTGATGTTAAATCAATGGTACTCAGATACCGGGCTGCTCCCAGCCGGTCAATGAGCTCATCCGCCCGAGGGATCGGGTGAGCGTCGGTCTTGGTGACTGAGTTGAGTCCACGGTAATCCACACAGAACCGAAGTTCTGGTGTGGTGCCCGGGGGGCCGCTTTCAGCACCAACACTACCGGACTAGCCCAAGGGCTACTGGAAGGCTCAATCACCCCCAGTTCTAGCATCTTGACAACCTCACCCTGGATACTAGCCTTGACCTTATCGGACAGCCGGTAAGACTTGTTCTTCACTGGCGGACTGTCCCCTGTGTCCACATCATGGGTACACAGGTGCGTGATTCCAGGCGTGAGGGAAAACAACGAGGCGTACTGCCCCAAGACCTGGCGGCAGTCCCTCTGTTGCTCTGGGGTCAAGGATGGGGCGAGGACTACTCCCTCTACCGAACCATCCTTCTCATGGGCCGCCAGAAGGTCTGGCAGAGGCTCACTCTCCTCCTCCTCACTTCCATCCGTTATCATCAAGAGAGTGAGCTCGGAACGCTCCTGGTGTGGCTTCAGGCGGTTGACGTGGAGCACCCTGTGGGGTTGACGGGGGTCTTCATGTCGACGACATACGTGGTCTGGCCTTTCCTTTCCAAGATCTCAAACGGCCCAGTCCACCGGTCCTGGAGGGCGCTAAGCTCTCCTGGCTCCATGACCCACACCTTCTGTCCAGCGTCTAACTCTACCGTCCGCGCGTTCCGGTCATACCATTGCTTCATGACGGCCTGACTCGCCTCTAAGTTGTCCGAGGCCTCCTTCCACAGCTTGGCCACTTGGCTGCGGAATGCCAGCATATAGCTGACCACATCACGGGGAAGCTTCGAGGAAGACTTCTCCCACCCCTCTTTGACAAGACTGAGGGGCCCCCGAACGGGGTGGCCATAGAGCAGCTCAAAGGGGCTGAAACCGACCCCCTTCTGCGGCACCTCTCGGTAGGAGTTGAGCAGACAGGGTAAGAGGACGTCCCACTTTCTTCTCAAGTCCTCGGGTAGGCTCCTGATCATCCCCTTCAAGGGTTTGTTGAAACGCTCCACAAGCCCGTTCGTCTGGGGGTGGTAAGGAGTGGAGAACCGGTAGGTCACTCCACACTCCTTCCACATGGCCTGCATGTAGGCCGACATGAAATTTGTGCCCCTATCTGACACCACGACCTTGGGGAATCCCACTCGGGTAAAAATCCCCATGAGGGCCCGCGCCACCACCGGTGCTGTGATGGTCCTCAGAGGGATTGCCTCTGGGTACCGGGTGGCGTGGTCTACTAGCACCAAAATGAACCTATGCCCAGCAGAAGTCGGCGGATCCAACGGCCCGACAATGTCAATCCCTACTCGCTCAAAAGGGGTATTGACCACTGGGAGAGGTTCTAGAGGGACCTTCACCTTAGTCCCTGTCTTGCCGCTCGCTTGGCAAGTGGTGCAGGTCTTGCAAAACGTGTCAGAAGTGACGCGCATCCTGGGCCAGTAAAAATGTGGGACCAAGCGTGCAAACGTCTTGTCCTGGCCCAGGTGTCCTGCTAGTGGTATCTCATGTGCCAACTCTAGCAGAAAGGCTCGGTAGCATTGGGGGACCACCACGGCCCTTGAGGACCCATGCACCGGAGCCTTAGGCTCACTGTAGAGGAGACCATCCTCCCAGTAGACATGGTAATTACCAGTCTCTGTTCCAGCTGCTTGGGCTTCGGCCTGTTGCCGTATGCCTTCAAGCGTAGGGCACTCCCTCTGTGCCCGGCAAAATTCTTCCCGGGTAGGCCCTCCTTCCACCTGCCACTCTGCAGGGGTCGGCAGGTCCCCCACGGGAAAACCAACCACCTCAGCGGACTCCGGGGTCACCTCCGCGGGCTCCCCATCCATCTCACCGGGTGTCTCCTCCCGGACATCTCCTCGTCCAGCAGTGGGCTGGGCCCTTATTTCAGGCTCCAACCCGGGCTGAGTTCCTTGTCGGGCAGCCATGGACCGCGTGATAACGCAAGTCCATCCTGGTAACCCCAACATCTCAGCATGGGCATTGAACTCTACCTCTCTCCAGGCAGTATGTTCCAAGTCGTTGCCCAGCAGACAGTCAACTGGCATGGCAGGGCTCACCGCAACCTTCATCAGACCTGACACTCCTCCCCACTCAAAGGGAACTTGGGCCACGGGGTAATGACCCAGGCTATTATCAGCCATCACAACCGGGTGGAACTCCTCAGGAATCACCTGCTCTGGGGACACCAGCTGACGTCTCACCATCGTCATGCTGGCACCTGTGTCCCTCAGAGCCTCCACCTCCTCCCCGTTCACCAGGACCCTCTGCCGATACTTGGCAGTGTTCTCGGGTACCTGAACCCTTGGGATGATCTCTCTATCCCCCAGGGAAACTAAGGTCAAGCCTGTCCACTCACCTCCCCTACCTAGGGACAACTCCTCCCCAAGCGCTACACTGGCCACCCCGGGGCTCTTACCTCCTGTGGGGGCTGGGGTTCTCTTGCGACACTGGGGATCCCCCTTGTAGTGTCCAACCTCCCCGCACTCGTAGCACCGGACAGTTCTGGGCTGCTGACTCCTGTCAGGGTAAGTGGGTCTCTGGTATCCAGATTGGGATGGGGAACCTACCCCTCTCCCAGGCGGTCTATTTTGGGGACCTTTAAAGAACTCCCTCTTTTTATCTCCCCCTCTTTCTTCTGGGGGAACGCCTGTCCACCTTTCGGGGATCCGCCCCGGCTCCCTTGTGGGACACCCGAGTGCTGACCCACGTGTCTGCCTCCTCTGCAAGCTCCCTTGGGTTGGTCAGCTTGCGGTCCACCAAGTACTGGCGCAGCTCCGGAAAACATTTCTCGAGGAGGTGCTCTCTCAAAAACAGGTCGTACAGCCCAGTGTAATTGTCAATGTTGCTGCCACGTACCCACCCCTCCAATGCCTTCCGGGCATAATCATAAAAATCCACCCAGTTTTGTGTGGTGAGCTTGTGGCTGTTGCGGAACTTTTGGCGGTACTTCTCTGGGGTGAGGCCAAACTTCCTGAGCAGGGCCTCCTTCATGATAGGGTAGTTGGTCTGCTCCCCCTTATCTAAAGTTAAAAGTGTGTCCCTTACTGGTGGAGGTATGTACCTGTAGAGACCTCCTCCCCAGTAGCTCTCAGGAACTCTATGGGCCACCAAAGCTACCTCGTACGCCGCCAACCACTTGTCGATGTCATCACCCACACTAAAGCTGGCTATCACCTCCCTGGGTAGATAAAATGTGGGCTCCTGTGGAACCCCAGCAGGTACGCTGCCACCATTTCCTTTGCCTTCTATCTCCATCTGCAAGGTTCGGAGCTCTAGTTCTTTCAGGCTAAGCTCATGTGCAAGCCTCCTTTCCTCCATGGCTAGCCTTGCCTGCTCTCCCTCCCTTTCCATCCTAGCCAACTCTAATGTCAATTGCCTCTGCTCCCTCCTGTCCTTGAATTCCTCTGCTGACAAACTCCCCCTGACGCACTACTGCCTGCCCTGGAACGTCTTCCTGGCAACACATTCTCGCTGACGTCAATGTTCAGTAGGCTCAGTTCTCCTGGGTCGTCTGCCTCCCTCTGCTCCTCATCCCCTCTTCCCTCCGGGTGGGCCATTACCCATGCCCTCAAAGCTTTCTGAAGCACCTCCTTCTTGGCACCTCGCTTGACGGCCACCCCCTCTCTAGGCAGAACTCCTTGAGCTGTGTCACCGTGTACCTCTCTAGGTCGGCTAACTCAAACTCCATCCTCCTAGGTGGGGTCCCAGACAATTTAAGGAAGGGGTTCTAAATGGTAGGTAGCAGGTCTTACGCAGGACTAACACAATCGGCAATCACAAAAGAGTTCCTAGTACTTGCATTTCACTAGGTGTCTAATTGCGGCGCACACTGAGTCACTGTAGGGTGCTGCACAAATACCAGTCCTTATCCCACCGCTGAACACCAATGTTGGAAACGGGGTTACCGAGTCCGTTACGGTAGCATGGCGCAAAGCGGGAAGGCACGCGAAGGCAATGTGTAAGGTAGTTGTGCAGCACACTCTTACTTTGACTCAGAAATGCGAAGCAATAACCGGACACCACACCAGGCTTGTGTAATTAAAAATCAAGTTATTTTATGTCAATCAAGGTTGTATTAAATTAGGCAGATTATACATTACATTTCTTTAACTGGTGCACATTCTTCTAAAAGACCCTCAACAGTTCTGGCCACTAAAAGGCCGCAGGAATCAGCTCCTAAAAACACAGCACCAATAACGATTACCGGGTGCACTAATAACACAGGGCCTAGAACATGCAAAACACTTCAGGCATATTAAAATCCCTTGCAAAGGCACATACTTCAGGCCTAGATAATCATTGCAGCATGCGGGACACTATGCGGGATGAAATCCTAGAGGGAACCCCTCAACATGTCCAGCATACTGGGGCTTCCCTATGATGGGGGATTCCTATTTCTCTCAGGGGAGGTGAGGGTTAAATTAGGCTTGGCCCCCTTCTCAACAGGTGCCTTGCCTGGTACAAAATGTCAGTGAGGGCTCTTCCCTCGTTAATCCCCTGTAAATTGTGGCCCCCGGCCCCCAGGGGCTTGATCTAGAGCCCTAGGGGCCTCCCGGGCTCACCTGTGGTGATGTGGCTGGTCGTTGTGCTGCTCGACGGACTCCCTCCCGGGCCAGCCCTCTGTTGGTCGGGGCGGGGCCCAGAGCGAGTCCCACGGCCCTCCGGCCGGCGTTGCAGAGCTTCGTCGAGGCTATGGAGCCTCTCGCTGCCTTATCGGGTCGTTGGGGGGCCGGTATGGCACTCCTCCGGCCCCCGTGGAGTCAGCGGTGAGTGAGGGTAAAGGGGGAGCCGGCAGTCCTTCCAGACGGCTCCCCGCTTCCCGAGTGTGCACACGGAGTTCTCCCTCCTCCGTACGTGCTGGGGGGGCGGGCTCTCGACGCCGCCCAATCCCAGCGCGGCCTTGAGTTCTTCTGGGGGCTCCCGTTGGCAGTGGAGCCCCTCCGACGTCTTCCTGCTTGGCTCCGGCGGGGCCAATCACGTCGCGGCCTTCTTCGGTTGCCGGGCAACGCCTCCCGCCTCCTTCTCCTCGGCTGCTGGCTCCGGCGGGGCCAATCACGTCGCGGCCTTTTCGGGGCGCGACCTGTGACGTGGTCGGCGTCCCCGGCCCCACGGCAACGGCGTCCGCGGGCCTGGAGGCCGCGGTGGGCCTCAGCTCTCTTCACGCGGCCCTCCTGGGCTGCGGCGGTGTTTTTCTTGGCTGCGATTGCAGCGGTAGGGGTCTCGGGCCCGGCGGTGATTTCTGGGGACTTCGGTGAGGGCGCGGACGGCGCACCTCACCACACTCATGAAAGGGGGCGAGGTCTCCCTCACCTCAGCACCTCTCTTCACGCGGCGGCGGCCGCAGCGGCGATCCAGTCACCAGGTCAGTGACTGGAGGTCAAGTTCTCCCACGTGGAGTTGCAGCGCGGGGCGCGCTGACAGCCTGATTCACAGGGCTGTGTGGGAAGGGTTCTTGGGGGACAGTCCAGCTGTCGGTCTAGGTAGAGAGGGGGTGAAGGTCTAGCGCTTAGGACACAGCGCTTCGCCTCGTGATCCCCATTCGACGACTCAGCTTGGGTTCCTGTTACTCTTTGGTTTCAGGCTCCTGCGAGGAGCTTCTTGTCAGAAAAGTTCTTCTTCTTATGAAAGGGGGGGTTGTGAGTTGGTGGTTCTGGGAGTGCTTGATGTTCCTCCCAGCACGCTGAAGGTGGTTCCCTGGGTCCCCTCACACTGGGCAAGGTCAGTGGGTGGTGGGCGTTCCTCAGCTATCTTACTTCAGCAGGGCCTTAGCCCTGTCAGCAGCAGTAGTGTAGGTCTCCCCCTAGGCCCTAAAGCCTATACTCCGGCGCAGGTTCTCCCAGGTTCAGCGGTGCCTCAACCTAACTGACTAAAAGGTTTTCCCTCCAAGCCTCTTATACCCCTAGGTCAGGTGACCCTCATAAAGGCGGCAAAACTTAACTCCTCCCACAGCCCGGAAGGTTCTGGAACCTTCCACCTATCTAGCTATGTGGCCCAGAGGCGGGGACGGGATGGATACTGTATCCCTATGTCCCAGCCTGACTCTGGCTACTAGCGTGTATGTGTGGAAGGCCCTTCTGCAGTAGCAGGGGCCTGTGGCAGCCATCTTTAGTGAGAGAGCACCTGCACCTCAGCACTGACCAGCAGTGGCAAGGCGCCCGGAGACCTAGGTCCAGTAAAAATATGGTGGCAAAAATGAGGCGCAGAAAGGGAAAAAAACAGGGCAAGACCACCCTAGGGCTGACAGGTCTAACACGCGTCCCCCCAGCCGAAAGAGGGGAGAGCTTCCCAACCTCTAGGGAGTTCTCTTCGCTAAGGCGGAAAAACCGGGAGAGACCGTCAGCGTTGGCGTGGTCTACACCGGGTCGATGTTCCACCCGAAAGTCCATCCCCTGGAGGGAAATGGACCACCTCAACAATTTGGGGTTTTCGCCTCTCATCTGCATGAGCCAGCGAAGGGGTCTGTGGTCGGTCTGGATCAAGAAGTGACAACCAAAAAGGTATGGCCTCAACTTCTTCACAGCCCAAACCACAGCAAAGGCTTCCCGCTCGATGGTACTCCACCGCTGTTCCCGGGGGAGTAGTCTTCGGGAGATGAAGGCCACTGGCTGGTCTTGGCCATCGTCATTCAGCTGCGAGAGCACAGCTCCTATGCCATGCTCAGAAGCGTCTGTCTGCACGATAAACTCCCGTCCAAAATCTGGAGTCCTGAGCACCGGCGCGGTGCACATGGCACGTTTAAGGGTCTCAAAGGCTTCCTGGCAGGCAGCCGTCCAGATGACTCTGCGTGGCTGCTTCTTCGAAGTCAATTCCGTCAATGGGCCCACGATGGTTCCATATCCCTTGACGAACCGGCGGTAGTATCCCGTGAGGCCGAGAAAAGCTCGAACCTCTGTTTGGGTCTTGGGGGCTCCCAGGCCATGATGGTCTCAATCTTGGCTTGGAGGGGTTGCACCTTACCTCCGCCCACCAGATGTCCCAGGTACACGACAGATCCCTGTCCAATCTGGCACTTGCTGGCCTTGATGGTTAGACCAGCCCGTTGCAAAGCCTGTAGCACCTCCTGGAGATGCTGCAGATGGTCCTCCCAGCTGCTACTGAAGACAGCTATGTCATCCAGGTAGGCAGCAGAGAAGGCCTCTAGGCCAGACAGCACCTGGTTCACCAACCGCTGGAAAGTGGCTGGAGCATTTTTCAACCCGAAGGGCATCACCTGGAATTGAAAGTGGCCCTCGGGGGTGGAGAACGCAGTCTTCTCCTTTGCTCCTTCCGCCATGGCGATCTGCCAATAGCCTGATGTTAAATCAATGGTACTCAGATACCGGGCTGCTCCCAGCCGGTCAATGAGCTCATCCGCCCGAGGGATCGGGTGAGCGTCGGTCTTGGTGACTGAGTTGAGTCCACGGTAATCCACACAGAACCGAAGTTCTGGTGTGGTGCCCGGGGAGCCGCTTTCAGCACCAACACTACCGGACTAGCCCAAGGGCTACTGGAAGGCTCAATCACCCCCAGTTCTAGCATCTTGACAACCTCACCCTGGATACTAGCCTTGACCTTATCGGACAGCCGGTAAGACTTGTTCTTCACTGGCGGACTGTCCCCTGTGTCCACATCATGGGTACACAGGTGCGTGATTCCAGGCGTGAGGGAAAACAACGAGGCGTACTGCCCCAAGACCTGGCGGCAGTCCCTCTGTTGCTCTGGGGTCAAGGATGGGGCGAGGACTACTCCCTCTACCGAACCATCCTTCTCATGGGCCGCCAGAAGGTCTGGCAGAGGCTCACTCTCCTCCTCCTCACTTCCATCCGTTATCATCAAGAGAGTGAGCTCGGAACGCTCCTGGTGTGGCTTCAGGCGGTTGACGTGGAGCACCCTGTGGGGTTGACGGGGGTCTTCATGTCGACGACATACGTGGTCTGGCCTTTCCTTTCCAAGATCTCAAACGGACCAGTCCACCGGTCCTGGAGGGCGCTAAGCTCTCCTGGCTCCATGACCCACACCTTCTGTCCAGCGTCTAACTCTACCGTCCGCGCGTTCCGGTCATACCATTGCTTCATGACGGCCTGACTCGCCTCTAAGTTGTCCGAGGCCTCCTTCCACAGCTTGGCCACTTGGCTGCGGAATGCCAGCATATAGCTGACCACATCACGGGGAAGCTTCGAGGAAGACTTCTCCCACCCCTCTTTGACAAGACTGAGGGGCCCCCGAACGGGGTGGCCATAGAGCAGCTCAAAGGGGCTGAAACCGACCCCCTTCTGCGGCACCTCTCGGTAGGAGTTGAGCAGACAGGGTAAGAGGACGTCCCACTTTCTTCTCAAGTCCTCGGGTAGGCTCCTGATCATCCCCTTCAAGGGTTTGTTGAAACGCTCCACAAGCCCGTTCGTCTGGGGGTGGTAAGGAGTGGAGAACCGGTAGGTCACTCCACACTCCTTCCACATGGCCTGCATGTAGGCCGACATGAAATTTGTGCCCCTATCTGACACCACGACCTTGGGGAATCCCACTCGGGTAAAAATCCCCATGAGGGCCCGCGCCACCACCGGTGCTGTGATGGTCCTCAGAGGGATTGCCTCTGGGTACCGGGTGGCGTGGTCTACTAGCACCAAAATGAACCTATGCCCAGCAGAAGTCGGCGGATCCAACGGCCCGACAATGTCAATCCCTACTCGCTCAAAGGGGTATTGACCACTGGGAGAGGTTCTAGAGGGACCTTCACCTTAGTCCCTGTCTTGCCGCTCGCTTGGCAAGTGGTGCAGGTCTTGCAAAACGTGTCAGAAGTGACGCGCATCCTGGGCCAGTAAAAATGTGGGACCAAGCGTGCAAACGTCTTGTCCTGGCCCAGGTGTCCTGCTAGTGGTATCTCATGTGCCAACTCTAGCAGAAAGGCTCGGTAGCATTGGGGGACCACCACGGCCCTTGAGGACCCATGCACCGGAGCCTTAGGCTCACTGTAGAGGAGACCATCCTCCCAGTAGACATGGTAAATACCAGTCTCTGTTCCAGCTGCTTGGGCTTCGGCCTGTTGCCGTATGCCTTCAAGCGTAGGGCACTCCCTCTGTGCCCGGCAAAATTCTTCCCGGGTAGGCCCTCCTTCCACCTGCCACTCTGCAGGGGTCGGCAGGTCCCCACGGGAAAACCAACCACCTCAGCGGACTCCGGGGTCACCTCCGCGGGCTCCCCATCCATCTCACCGGGTGTCTCCTCCCGGACATCTCCTCGTCCAGCAGTGGGCTGGGCCCTTATTTCAGGCTCCAACCCGGGCTGAGTTCCTTGTCGGGCAGCCATGGACCGCGTGATAACGCAAGTCCATCCTGGTAACCCCAACATCTCAGCATGGGCATTGAACTCTACCTCTCTCCAGGCAGTATGTTCCAAGTCGTTGCCCAGCAGACAGTCAACTGGTATGGCAGGGCTCACCGCAACCTTCATCAGACCTGACACTCCTCCCCACTCAAAGGGAACTTGGGCCACGGGGTAATGACCCAGGCTATTATCAGCCATCACAACCGGGTGGAACTCCTCAGGAATCACCTGCTCTGGGGACACCAGCTGACGTCTCACCATCGTCATGCTGGCACCTGTGTCCCTCAGAGCCTCCACCTCCTCCCCGTTCACCAGGACCCTCTGCCGATACTTGGCAGTGTTCTCGGGTACCTGAACCCTTGGGATGATCTCTCTATCCCCCAGGGAAACTAAGGTCAAGCCTGTCCACTCACCTCCCCTACCTAGGGACAACTCCTCCCCAAGCGCTACACTGGCCACCCCGGGGCTCTTACCTCCTGTGGGGGCTGGGGTTCTCTTGCGACACTGGGGATCCCCCTTGTAGTGTCCAACCTCCCCGCACTCGTAGCACCGGACAGTTCTGGGCTGCTGACTCCTGTCAGGGTAAGTGGGTCTCTGGTATCCAGATTGGGATGGGGAACCTACCCCTCTCCCAGGCGGTCTATTTTGGGGACCTTTAAAGAACTCCCTCTTTTTATCTCCCCCTCTTTCTTCTGGGGGAACGCCTGTCCACCTTTCGGGGGATCCGCCCCGGCTCCCTTGTGGGACACCCGAGTGCTGACCCACGTGTCTGCCTCCTCTGCAAGCTCCCTTGGGTTGGTCAGCTTGCGGTCCACCAAGTACTGGCGCAGCTCCGGAAAACATTTCTCGAGGAGGTGCTCTCTCAAAAACAGGTCGTACAGCCCAGTGTAATTGTCAATGTTGCTGCCACGTACCCACCCCTCCAATGCCTTCCGGGCATAATCATAAAAATCCACCCAGTTTTGTGTGGTGAGCTTGTGGCTGTTGCGGAACTTTTGGCGGTACTTCTCTGGGGTGAGGCCAAACTTCCTGAGCAGGGCCTCCTTCATGATAGGGTAGTTGGTCTGCTCCCCCTTATCTAAAGTTAAAAGTGTGTCCCTTACTGGTGGAGGTATGTACCTGTAGAGACCTCCTCCCCAGTAGCTCTCAGGAACTCTATGGGCCACCAAAGCTACCTCGTACGCCGCCAACCACTTGTCGATGTCATCACCCACACTAAAGCTGGCTATCACCTCCCTGGGTAGATAAAATGTGGGCTCCTGTGGAACCCCAGCAGGTACGCTGCCACCATTTCCTTTGCCTTCTATCTCCATCTGCAAGGTTCGGAGCTCTAGTTCTTTCAGGCTAAGCTCATGTGCAAGCCTCCTTTCCTCCATGGCTAGCCTTGCCTGCTCTCCCTCCCTTTCCATCCTAGCCAACTCTAATGTCAATTGCCTCTGCTCCCTCCTGTCCTTGAATTCCTCTGCTGACAAACTCCCCCTGACGCACTACTGCCTGCCCTGGAACGTCTTCCTGGCAACACATTCTCGCTGACGTCAATGTTCAGTAGGCTCAGTTCTCCTGGGTCGTCTGCCTCCCTCTGCTCCTCATCCCCTCTTCCCTCCGGGTGGGCCATTACCCATGCCCTCAAAGCTTTCTGAAGCACCTCCTTCTTGGCACCTCGCTTGACGGCCACCCCCCTCTCTAGGCAGAACTCCTTGAGCTGTGTCACCGTGTACCTCTCTAGGTCGGCTAACTCAAACTCCATCCTCCTAGGTGGGGTCCCAGACAATTTAAGGAAGGGGTTCTAAATGGTAGGTAGCAGGTCTTACGCAGGACTAACACAATCGGCAATCACAAAAGAGTTCCTAGTACTTGCATTTCACCAGGTGTCTAATTGCGGCGCACACTGAGTCACTGTAGGGTGCTGCACAAATACCAGTCCTTATCCCACCGCTGAACACCAATGTTGGAAACGGGGTTACCGAGTCCGTTACGGTAGCATGGCGCAAAGCGGGAAGGCACGCGAAGGCAATGTGTAAGGTAGTTGTGCAGCACACTCTTACTTTGACTCAGAAATGCGAAGCAATAACCGGACACCACACCAGGCTTGTGTAATTAAAAATCAAGTTATTTTATGTCAATCAAGGTTGTATTAAATTAGGCAGATTATACATTACATTTCTTTAACTGGTGCACATTCTTCTAAAAGACCCTCAACAGTTCTGGCCACTAAAAGGCCGCAGGAATCAGCTCCTAAAAACACAGCACCAATAACGATTACCGGGTGCACTAATAACACAGGGCCTAGAACATGCAAAACACTTCAGGCATATTAAAATCCCTTGCAAAGGCACATACTTCAGGCCTAGATAATCATTGCAGCATGCGGGACACTATGCGGGATGAAATCCTAGAGGGAACCCCTCAACATGTCCAGCATACTGGGGCTTCCCTATGATGGGGGATTCCTATTTCTCTCAGGGGAGGTGAGGGTTAAATTAGGCTTGGCCCCCCTTCTCAACAGGTGCCTTGCCTGGTACAAAATGTCAGTGAGGGCTCTTCCCTCGTTAATCCCCTGTAAATTGTGGCCCCCGGCCCCCAGGGGCTTGATCTAGAGCCCTAGGGGCCTCCCGGGCTCACCTGTGGTGATGTGGCTGGTCGTTGTGCTGCTCGACGGACTCCCTCCCGGGCCAGCCCTCTGTTGGTCGGGGCGGGGCCCAGAGCGAGTCCCACGGCCCTCCGGCCGGCGTTGCAGAGCTTCGTCGAGGCTATGGAGCCTCTCGCTGCCTTATCGGGTCGTTGGGGGGCCGGTATGGCACTCCTCCGGCCCCCGTGGAGTCAGCGGTGAGTGAGGGTAAAGGGAGCGGGAGCCGGCAGTCCTTCCAGACGGCTCCCCGCTTCCCGATTGTGCACACAGAGTTCTCCCTCCTCCGTACGTGCTGGGGGGGGGCGGGCTCTCGACGCCGCCCAATCCCAGCGCGGCCTTGAGTTCTTCTGGGGGCTCCCGTTGGCAGTGGAGCCCCTCCGACGTCTTCCTGCTTGGCTCCGGCGGGGCCAATCACGTCGCGGCCTTCTTCGGTTGCCGGGCAACGCCTCCTGCCTCCTTCTCCTCGGCTGCTGGCTCCGGCGGGGCCAATCACGTCGCGGCCTTTTCGGGGGCGCGACCTGTGACGCGGTCGGCGTCCCCGGCCCCACGGCAACGGCGTCCGCGGGCCTGGAGGCCGCGGTGGGCCTCAGCTCTCTTCACGCGGCCCTCCTGGGCTGCGGCGGTGTTTTTCTTGGCTGCGATTGCAGCGGTAGGGGTCTCGGGCCCGGCGGTGATTTCTGGGGACTTCGGTGAGGGCGCGGACGGCGCACCTCACCACACTCATGAAAGGGGAGAGGTCTCCCTCACCTCAGCACCTCTCTTCACGCGGCGGCGGCCGCGCGGCGATCCAGTCACCAGGTCAGTGACTGGAGGTCAAGTTCTCCCACGTGGAGTTGCAGCGCGGGGCGCGCTGACAGCCTGATTCACAGGGCTGTGTGGGAAGGGTTCTTGGGGGACAGTCCAGCTGTCGGTCTAGGTAGAGAGGGGGTGAAGGTCTAGCGCTTAGGACACAGCGCTTCACCTCGTGATCCCCATTCGACGACTCAGCTTGGGTTCCTGTTACTCTTTGGTTTCAGGCTCCTGCGAGGAGCTTCTTGTCAGAAAAGTTCTTCTTCTTATGAAAGGGGGGGGTTGTGAGTTGGTGGTTCTGGGAGTGCTTGATGTTCCTCCCAGCACGCTGAAGGTGGTTCCCTGGGTCCCCTCACACTGGGCAAGGTCAGTGGGTGGTGGGCGTTCCTCAGCTATCTTACTTCAGCAGGGCCTTAGCCCTGTCAGCAGCAGTAGTGTAGGTCTCCCCCTAGGCCCTAAAGCCTATACTCCGGCGCAGGTTCTCCCAGGTTCAGCGGTGCCTCAACCTAACTGACTAAAAGGTTTTCCCTCCAAGCCTCTTATACCCCTAGGTCAGGTGACCCTCATAAAGGCGGCAAAACTTAACTCCTCCCACAGCAGGAAGGTTCTGGAACCTTCCACCTATCTAGCTATGTGGCCCAGAGGCGGGGACGGGATGGATACTGTATCCCTATGTCCCAGCCTGACTCTGGCTACTAGCGTGTATGTGTGGAAGGCCCTTCTGCAGTAGCAGGGGCCTGTGGCAGCCATCTTTAGTGAGAGAGCACCTGCACCTCAGCACTGACCAGCAGTGGCAAGGCGCCCGGAGACCTAGGTCCAGTAAAAATATGGTGGCAAAAATGAGGCGCAGAAAGGAAAAAAACAGGGCAAGACCACCCTAGGGCTGACAGGTCTAACAATATATATATATAATATATATAAACACATACATATATATATATATATATATATATATATCGTAAACGCCACAAGTATGCACGCTCTCAGTAACAATCGTAAAAAAACTTTAAAATTCACTGAAAAAAACAATTCAGCAGTTATAGTTACCTGAGCTAACTATAACTTATACCCCGCAATGCACTGCTTAGGACCTCACATATTACATCACTCATGACATGATCAGTGACATCACTGATGACATCACTGATGACATTTCAAATGACATCACTGATGACATAATCCAGTGAGTGTGTTTTGTAAATGTTTGTGAGACTTAAAGGTAGATACTAAGCTACAGAATAAGTTAAATTACTATTCTTTCTGTGCTACTGAGTGATACTTTTCTGAGTAAGTTGTTGTGTGAGTGGTTGTGTGTGAGTGGGTGTGTGAGAAGTGTTGGTGTGTGAGTGGTTCTGTAGATGATGTCATGAGTGATGTCATCAGCTCACTGACCATGTCATGAGTGATGTAATATGTGAGGTCATAAGCAGTGTATTGTGGGGGCGTAAGTTATAGTTAGCTCAGGTAACTATAACTGCACAATTTCAACGGTTTTGTGCATGTAAAATTTGAGCCTAACTATAACGTCCCTTAAACCTTTGGTTTTTTTTTCAGTGAATTTGTAAGGTTTTTTAAATTTCATTTGCTAAGTATAACATCCCTGTAACCTTTGGTTTTTTAAGTGAATTTGTAAGGTTTTTTAAAATTATATGTCCTAATTATAACATCCCTGTAACCTTTATTTTTTCATTGAATTTCTAAATTTTTTAATGTTATTTTCTAACTATAATGTTCCAATACCCTTCATTTGTTTTCTGAAATTCTACATTTGTTTACTGTTATTTCCTAACTTAATGTCCCTGTAACCTTTGTTTTTGTAGTTAATTTTGAAAGGTTTTAAAAAAATGTAATTCCTAACTCTAACCTGTAACCTTTGAGAGTGGGTGTGTGAGTGGCTGCATAGATCGGTGAGTGGGTGTGTGAGTGGTTTTATGGGCAAGTGAGTTTGTGTGTGAGTGGCTGTATGGGTCAGTGAGTAGGTGTCTGAGTGTCTGTGTGGGTGTGTCAGTGTGGGTCACAACAGAACCTCACCTGCCCCTTTATCCAACAAGAGTCCACAGTTTTGCACAAAATATCTACCCAACTGAAGTACTTTCTACTGCTTAAATACTAAGTGCGTCCTCCTTGGGTAAATGCCCAGTGTGTATTCCACACTACAGTTGTGTAATGGACCACAAGGAAATATCTCTAGTGACCTTGTGTGCATTTCAGCAATGTGATTGTACCTTGTGCGTCTTTATCTAGAAATCTGTGATAACATGAATCATCCTATAGAGAAGACAACAAGACTACAAAGAGGTAAATCTCCACTAAACAAGGGTACTTCCTCTCAACTATAAAAATAAAAAAAATAAAAAAAACTATATGCCTCTTTGTTTGGTGGAGATGTCCTCATATTCCTCGGCATCAAGAAGGCAACACCAAAATTGGCGGGAAATGCGATGCAGGCACTTTTATTAAGCTGTCCATCATCCTGGTAAAAGGAGGGAAGACCTTTGCATACTACTAAGTTGGACAGGGCCAAAAAGACGGAGCATCCAAGTGATTTGCACATTTGTATACTCATAGTAGTTTAAAAGGAGAACCATGGACTCTGCTCTCACCAGGAGAGGCCAAGCCTAGGATCCTTCCTAGAAGAGGAGGAGGGCCATGCCTCCCCCCTCTCTGGACCGATTTTGTTCCCCTGGACCCTATCTTATGGGCCTGGCATCTTCATTCTGAGTTCCCTGAGTCCACCCAAGGCACTCGGGGCCTGATTCACAAAGGTAAACGTAGACCAAAAGTCTAAGTTTAGACCTGAAGTCTAAGTTTAGACCTAATGTCTAACTTTTCTACTTGTTAAGTTAGACTTTTGGTCTAAACTTAGACCAAAACTCTAACTTTAGTAGTAGTAAAGTTAGACTTTAAGTCTTAACTTAGGCTTCAGGTCTAAACTTAGACGTTTGGTCTAAGTTTACCTTTGAGAATCAGGCCCATAGTCTCCAGCATTGGAGACCGTGAGAGAGCCTCAATGCCCCTGCGGTCCCTCCCGGCTCCCTGCCTCCAACGGAAGCCGGCATTGCTCCGACACATAGAGAGCAGCCCAAAATGCTTCTGCTTGCATGTGGGAGCAATTCTTTATCTGTTTTCCTGCCTGCTGAAAACAGATGAAAACCCTGCTCCCAGCGAACAAGTAGCAGTTTTCCTGCTTCCGCCCACTGGGAGCAGACTTACTGTTTGCTCTCGGTTGGCGGGAGCTGTCAAAGCTCCTGCCAAGCAAAAACATACAGATATGTTCTATGGTTGGGCACCCTGGGACATAGGGAGCCGGCCCTGGGAGGTGGTGGTCCCCAGGGCTAGTATTGGCTCCTGGAGGGATGCCATGCAGCCCCTCCTCCTTCCTTTATTTAGGGCCAGCCTCGGGAAGGTTGTGGTCCCCAGGGCCATTAATGGCCTGGAGGGGGGCTGCGCGGCCCACCTCCCCCTTTAAATTTGATTAGTGGCCCCGGGGAGGGGGTGATCCCGGGGAACCTTAAAGGCTACAGAGGGGAGTCCATGCAATTCCCCTCTAATTTTTTTTATAAAGCCCCCAGGAGGTGGTGGTCCCCAGGGCCTTTAAAAGTCTCAGGAGAGGGGAGGCGTGGCCCCCCCTCCAGTTAAATTAACATCAGCCTGCCCCGGGGAGGTGGCGGTCCGAGGGCCCAAGATTGGCCATGGGGAGGGGGCCAGCATGAGCCATATCCCCATTTTATATATATATATAAAGAAACCCCCAGGACCTAGCCCACCTGGGGTCTAACCATTAAACAAACGCTGGAGCGGCGCTTGTTTTTAAAAAAAAATTTGCAGTGAATTTGTGAATTTTTACGATTTTGTAGTAAACTGCCTTTTTCAATTGTGGCTTGTGCTGCGGCCCTTTTCCGGCCCTCAGCACAAGCCACTATTGAAAAAGGCATGTTTCCAAAAACCACCTTCTCAGCGGTTGCACCGTAATAAGGCAGTTGGAGCAGCTGACTACTTGTCGGGCGGTCTCCATCCTGGTACGATGGCGGTTGGACGCTCGGTCGACCGCCATCATAATGAGGCCCATAATGTCAACAATCGTGAATTAAGGGAGACTAGGAAAGATTGTAGTGAATTTACTAGGTCTAACTTTATAGTAAAGGAGAACTGACCACATGACTGGAGTTTGGGGCTGATATATAGGCACCTGTCCTGACGGATGCTCCTTACCATATAGGCCTTCATTGAAGGCAGAAATATATAAACTTTTACCAGGGGGTTTCCTTTGAAACAAAGCATCCTGTGTGTTTATTTTTAATTATGTGGTAGGGGAGAAGGCTAAGGCTACTAATCATGCCCTTCACACATTTACATTTTCCAGTCCTGATCTCTTGAAAGTAGGAGCTCACTGTTTCATACCTCAAACAGATACTGAAGAAACCCTCTCTTATGAGCCATGCACATAAAAATATCTCAAAAAGAGCTCCGAGAGGAACACCCACGAATCGAAGAATAGGTTGTGTTGAGGTGGAAGCCGATGGTGAAGCATGCCACTGATAGTGGGTGATGGTGTTTGCCCTTTTTTAAGGCACTCTGTGAAGTGAGGTCTAGGAAATTCATGAAAATCTTTGATGTCACCCTTAATTCAGGATTTTTGACACTCCCTCAACTGTTTGTCTGCTTAGCTGATATTTTTGTGACGAGAATCCATTGTATTTATGCTTTTACCAATTACAAGGAAACAAGTGATACAGGCCATCCAACTGCCAGTTGTATAAGCTATGTTAGCTACCTCGCCCGCAAAGATCATGATGCGATCATTATTGTTATGTAAACATTTCTGATAGAACTATTAAGGGTGCTAAATACATAAAAAGAAATTAAATAAATCTCGCTTTTGATCATATTTCTTATTCTACTGTCATTTTTTGGGTATTTATGATAAAGCCAATTTCATAAGGTGTATATTCTATAGTGTTGTTGAAGAGATGGTAAAAGTTATGTACAGATTAAAATGTTAGATCTACACTTTCAAAATCAGGAACATCTCATGTAGGTATTTTGGTTATTGTTTCAGGGAGTCCTCTTCCAGTTTAATTATAAAGAGGTTGGCATTTTATGGTACCAAGGTGCACCATTTGCAGCTTCTTTTAGAACTTTGTACCATTGAAATCAAAGTTGTGGTGTGCACGAATGAAACTCAAAGGAGATTTTATGACATTTGTTAAATACCTATAACATTTTCCTTTTTCTCTAAAAAACCTTTAGTAGTGTGTGACAGGAACTCTGTGAGGCACATTAGACCTTATGGCGTAAACATGTGTGGTAGCTAGAATTCAGGCCAGAAATGTTTCTTTTGGTAACTGCTCTCTGAGAAAGACAGTAGTGCCTGAGACAAAGGTCTCCAGGACTAATGATAATGGCTTCAAAATGGGTGATTACATAATTCTGAAATTGCTTCAGTAGGTGTGCTGACCTCAGGAATGATGTGGCTACTAGTACATGCAGGTTTAAGGAGAGTGTAGATTATTGAAAGAGTTACCTGCTTTTTTTACGCTGACAAGGCCTGATTCCAGAGTTCAGTGGTAATTGAAAGTCCTACAATTTTGGAGGAAATGCTAAACGCGGAGTAGGGTCAACCGGCTGAAATTTATCAATTGTGCTATCTGTAGGGCAGATAAAATTCAGATGGTGGATTATCTTTCATCTTTAGGATTTTCTTCAAAAATTGAGAAAGTCAATTACCATGAATCTCCAACTCTGTCATTGAATGGTAAAGTTCTCAGTGGGTGCGTGATTATAATTTGCATTAAATATACTCTATTCTGAAAAGTCCATGACCGTAGAAAGTACTTTCCTTGTCTGCAGTTTAACCCATACTATCCTCGTATTCTCTCTGCAGCCATCGTGACCCCAGTCGTCTGTATAACGGCGGCCATATTGGATATGAGTCTTGCTTCAGACACAGTCTTTCAGCTTAACTAAGTAAAAGTCAAAAACGTATAGAAACAGGGAAGACGATGACAGCAAAAAGTAAAAAGTGAAAGAAACTAGTGCCTGGCTGGTGAATTTAACAGACCACTAGCTTCATAACGCATCTCTGCATCAGCATGCAAAGAAAAAAACGAATTGATTGCTGAAATCCGATGCAGGCCTGGAAATGTTGGATTATTAATAGTCAGCTCCCATGTTTGTCTGCTAATATCATTAGCCTCCCACCTAACGAATGTTCTGTCTATTAGTGCAGAAAGCGATAGGTATATCATTACATTAATAACATGCAGATATTCGTTTTTTTCCAGTAAGGCCCACAGCTAATTGTGTGAGATGGATTTCACGCTCATAAGGGAAAGATCCGTTCCTTATGATGGTAACTCTATCCCCTGAAAAACAATCTGCGAGAGGAGGCTCAAGGACAATTAGCTAAAAAAAACACACACATTTCTTTTATGAAAAGTGGGTGCACAGTGCATAGATGCTGGAAATGTGGCAAGTCAACAAATATTATAATAATGTATTCATAAATTAAAATATATTATGTGTGTGCGCTTTATGAGCTGCAAGTGTCCCTCACAGTTTTTTTGAATATAGTGACTTATAACACACTATTTCCATTTCAAAGCGCTATGAATTGGCATGCAACCCACCAACCTCAAAAGAATGGCAAGCGAGATATATAGATAAACATACATAGAGATAGACAGATAGACGGATGGTGGCCAGACAGACAGATAAGTAGATAGATAGATAGATAGATAGATAGATAGATAGATAGATAGATAGATAGATAGAGTAATGTTTGAGGTCATTAGAGGGCAGAAACAGCATTTTTTTAAACGGATAATTTTGGTCCCTTTTGACAAAGTTACACATTTAGAAATAAAAAGTACGTATGACACGGCCACTAACGGTGGGGTGGGTGGCGGAAATGGATCGATGCATGATTGCAGAAAAAGAGGTCTACAAGCAGCGGGGCTGCCCTAAAAAGTGGGATAGGAAATGGGGTGGGTGGAACACTTACAGAGGGGAAATCTGTACCTCTCCATCAGAGGACATGGCGATGAGGAACAATCGTAACAGGGATCTGCCAAATAGTTAACTGTTTGTCATTTATGAATATTGTGCGTCACCTGTGGGGAGATCTAAACCTTTCTGGCAGAAGATACAGTAATGTGAGGACATTGTAACAGTAGAACCTCTACATTTTTTTTGAATAATTGTAAATAACGTATAATGTTGCGCTATGGTATACGTAAATTGCACTTGAATGTGATATTGTACTGATGAATCTGTGCATTAATTCTAATAAAAATATATAAATTTTAAAAAAAAAGTACGTATGTACCCATATTTGACCTTGTGAAGTTTCAGCGTTCCCCTCAGTCTCCCGAGTAAAATGATACCTCACTTGTGTGGGTGGGGCAAAGGCCTGTGACTGGGAAGAGCCCAAAACATAGGGATTAAGGGTATAGCACCGAGAATTCTAAGCGCTACATTTTTTTTTAAAATACGTTTTTAGCCAATTCTGCATTGGACACCCACACAAGTGAGGTATCATTTTACTCGGGAGACTGAGGGGAACGGTGTGGGGTAGGACATTTGTGCTGGCATGGTGATTCCACACAATAATATGTGGAAAATGTGTTTTTGTTCAGCTAAATTTTAGGGGTGCAGCGGATTCTGGGTAGGAAAACCATACCTCGCTGGACTCCCCCGAGTGTCTAGTTTTCAGAAATGTGTGGGTTTGGTAGGTTTCCCAAGATGGCCGCGAGTCCCGGGCCAAAAAACCAGGCCCCACCCCTGCAAAACCAGGTAGTTTTATGATAGGTAATTTTGACGACTCCACAGCACGATTTGGGCCATTTCCTGTTGCAGCCACTATGTCTACCCACACAAGTGAGGTACCTCTTTTATCAGGAGACCTGGGGGAACGCTAGGTGGTAGGAAATTGGTGTCAGCCCGGTGATCCCACAACTTTCCCACACAGAAAAGTGAGGAAAATGTGATTTTTTTTTCAGTTAAATTTGAGGTTTGCAGGGGATTCTGGGTAGGAAATCGTTGGGGGATCCACACAAGCCAAACCTCACTGGACTCCCCAGGGTGTGTAGTTTTCAGAAATGTGTGGGTTTGGTAGGTTTCCCTAGATGGCTGCTGAGCCCGGGGCCAAAAACCCAGGTGCACCCCTTGCAAAACCAGGTCGTTTTGTGATAGGTAATTTTGATGTCTCCACAATACGTTTTCGGCCCTTGCCTGTCGCGGGTACTTGACCCACCCACACAAGTGAGGTACCATTTTTATCGGGACACTTTGGAGAATGCGGGGTGGGTGGAAGTTTGTGGTCCCACGCAGATTCCAGAACTTTCCATTACAGAAATGTGAGGAAAATGTGTTTTTTTGGACAAAGTTTGAGGTTTGCAAGGGATTCTGGGTAAGAGAAACTGGTGAGAGCCACACAAGTCACCCCATCCTGGATTCCCCTGGGTGTCTAGTTTTCAAAGATGTATAGGTTTGCTAGGTTTCCCTAGGTGCCGGCAGAGCTAGGGTTCAAAATCTACAGCTAGGCACTTTGCAAAAAAAGGGTCAGTTTTCACTTTAAAATGTGGTGTGTCCACGTTGCGTTTTGGGCCATTTTCTGTCGGGGGCACTTGACCCACCCACACAAGTGAGGTACAATTTTTCTCGGAAGGCTTTGGGGAATGCGGGGTGGGAGGAATTTTGTTGATCCACACAGATCCCAGAACTTTCCATCACAGAAATGTGAGGAAAATGTGTTTTTTTTAAATAAGTTTGAGGTTTGCAAGGGATTTTGGGTAACAGAACCTAGTGAGAGCCACACAAGTCACCCCATCCTGGATTCCCCTTAGTGTCTAGTTTTAAAAAATATACAGGTTTGCTAAGTTTCCCTAGGTGCCAGCTGCGCTAGGACCCAAAATCCACAGGTAGGCACATTCCGAAAAAAAGTCAGTGCCTAGTGGGCTTTCTGCCGCCCTGGGGAGGGGGGAAATTGGGGGCTATTGCCCCGATATGCCCCCAAGGGGGGCAAAAAGACTGTGGCTATTCTTTTGGGGGGGGTGCGGGCATTGGGATGCCCATTCTGGGCGGCAGCCCCCACCCCTACGTATAAAAAAGCCAGCATAATCGCTGGCGCATAGTGGGCTCTCTGCCCCCCTCGGGGGGCAGATCAGGGGCTACTGCCCCCATCTGCCTCCTGGGAGGGGCAGAAAGACTGTGGTATCTTTTTTTTGGGGTGGAGGAATTGGCATGCCCATACTGGGCAGCCCCGACCCCGAACTTTGGAGAAAAAAAAATCCCTGGTGGCTAGTGGGCTTTCTGCAGATAAGGTCATAAGGTGCTGTTGCCCCATCTGCCTCGTAGGGGGGTAGAAAGACTGTAGCATTTTTTTGGGGTGGGGGCATTGACAAGCCCATTCTGGGCAGCCCCCACCCCTACCTATATAAAAAAAAAATCCCTGGCGCTTAGTGGGCTTTCTGCCCCCCCGGGGGGCAGATCAGGGGCTATTGCCCCATCTGCCTCCTGGGGGGGCAGAAAGTCTTTTGTTTTCTTTGGGGGGGGTAGGGTGGGGGCATTTGCATGCCCATTCTAGGCAACCCCCATCCTGGGCCTAAAAAAAAAATTAATCCGTGGCGTCTAGGGCTGCTGCCCCATCTGCACCCCAGGGGGGGCAGAAAGACTGGAATTTTTTGTGGGGGGAGAGGTGGGGCATTGGCATGGCCATCTTGGGCAACCCCCACCCCGAAATTCATCGGGAAAAAAAACCCTGGTGTCTAGGGGGCTTTCTGCCCCCTTGGGGGCAGATTGGGCGCTACTGCCCCCATCTGCCCCCCAGGGGGGCAGAAAGACTGTACTTTTGCGGCAATGGTGGGGGCATTGGCATGCCCATATTGGGCAGCCCCCACCCCTAATTTGCATTTGAAACAAAATCCCTGGTTTCTAGTGGGCATTTTGACCCCCGCGGGGGCAGATTGGGGGATACTGCGCCCATCTGCCACCCAGGGGGGGGCAGAAAGACTGTACTTTTGCGGCGGGGTGGGGGCATTAGCATGCCCCTATTGGGCAGCCCCCACCCCTAATTCAAATTAGAAAAAAATCCCTGGTATCTAGTGGGCTTTATGCCCCCCAGGGGGGGCAGAAAGACTGGAATTTTGTGGGGGGGAGAGGTGGGGCATTGGCATGCTCATCTTGGGCAACCCCCACCCCTCCTAAATTTATCGGGAAAAAAAACCTCTGGTGTCTAGGGGGCTTTCTGCCCCCCCTCGGGGGGGCAGATTGGGCGCTACTGCCCCCATCTGCCCCCCAGGGGGGGGCAGAAAGACTGTACTTTTGTGGCAGGGTGGGGGCATTGGCATGCCCATATTAGGCAACCCCCACCTCTAATTTGCTTATGAAACAAAATCCCTGGTTTCTAGTGGGCTTTTTGCCCCCAGGGGGCAGATTGGGGGATATTGCCCCCATCTGCCGCCCAGAGGGGCAGAAAGACTGTACTTTTGCGGCGGGGTGGGGGCATTAGCATGCACCTTTTGGGCAGCCCCCACCCCTAATTCAAATTAGAAAAAAAATACCTGGTATCTAGTGGGCTTTCTGCCCCCCCTGGGGGCAGATTGGGGGATACTGCCCCCATCTGCCCCCCAGGGGTGGCAGAAAGACTGTAATTTTTGCGGGGGTGGGGGCATTGGCATGCCCATATTGGGCAGCCCCCACCCCTAATTCAATTTAGAAAACAATGCCTGGTATCTAGTGGGCTTTCTGCCCCAAGTCTGTAATTTGTGCGGGAGGGGGTGGGGGCATTGGCATGCCCGTTTTGGGCAGCCCTCACCCCTAATTCAAATTTGCAAAAAAAAATCCCTGGCGTCTAGTGGGCTTTCTGCCCCCCGGGGGTAGAAAGACTGTAATTGTTTCAGGGGTGGGGGCATTGGCATGCCCGTTTTGGGCAGCCCCCACCCCTAATTGAAATTGCCATAAAAAATCCCTGGTTTCTAGTGGGCTTTCTGCCCCCCAGGGGGGGAAGAAAGACTGAACGTACCCAATTTTTTGGGGTGGAGCAAAGACCCTTGCCCAAGGGGCCACTCCCCCCTCCCTGGTGGCTAGTGGGTGGATCCCTGCTTGGGGATCGCCCTCCTGTAAAGCAGGCACCCTTACACCATGGCGCAAAGGTGCTTATGTAAAGTGCTCCAAAACTTTCAAGTCGAGTTTGCGCTATATAACACTGCAAAAAAAAAAAAAAAAAATTGGCTGGTAGTATCAGCACATCCCAATTCCAACAGGAACCCGGTCATTCCCTTGAGATTTGAACAATGCCCATGAGAAAAATGGAAATTTATAACACAAGGTCTGTGAACTAATAACTGGTTAATGAACATAGCTTCCCAGTAACAAGCCAACATGAACATTCTCAAAAATACTTCACACTTAGTTTGCCCAAGCACATGGAGACATTGGAGAAGGGGAAGCGTCACTCAAAAATATAGGGGAAGGAGTCAAGAAAGTGGCCAAAGACCAAAATATACATCTTGAGCCCTCGGGGATAGGCCAGAGACCAGGAGATAGTAACTCTTGGAGCATGGAACAAAGTGCAAGGCATGGATGAAGGCCACATCCTACATCAAGAACTGATTGGGCCTCGTCAAAGGCCTTGGCTGGTGGCTCACAAGAAGCAGGAAGGATTTGGGGGTGAGACATGGGTCCTGTCACCAACGTCCATTGTGCAAGGCCAAGCACCATACCCACTGGGGTCTGTGGGGATGGGGGCGGGATGCACAGAATGCAGAGTGCCACACAATCTGCCAAAAGTCAGCCATGTCTAGTTGACCCTGGAGGTAGTAGAAATGGGCATAAATTAAATCTAAATGCCATGCTGGCAGCCCAGAGTTCGCTGAGCCTAGAACGAGGGTCATATCCAGCGTGTTCTCAGTTCGGTTGAGTGGGTTCCAATTTGGAGTCATAACATCCTCAGTGCACTGTTCGTGACTTCACACACGACATCACAGATTATAGCAGAAATACTATGATCTGTTGCATTACTGATGGCTGTCTGAAGACCTGTACTTCATAGCCATTTGATTGCACCACTTGGAGTGTGCCAAGCAAGCTCTAGGCTCAAGGTCCAGCCCTCAGACAGGCCCTATGTTCGGCGTGTTCGGTGCTCATACCACAAGAGCCTGAGATCCATGACCTTCAGCAGGACCAGACATGCTGCAGTGCTATGGCATGACCTTTAATCAGGCCATTTGCTCCGCACTCCTTCCCACAAAGCCCTCTGGACTCCACTTTTGTGTATTCCTAGCAGACTCTGAATACAGGTCCAGACCTAGGTAGAAAACAAGTTAATGTACTGACACATCACATTTTAAATCCCAAGTAATTATGACCTTTTTTCATTTCATACCACTTTTAGGTTGATTTGCCATTTTCCCTTAACTCAGTATTCGGTTTAGGAAAGAGCTGCTCATACCAAAATGAACCAACGTCCGCCAAGGTGAAACTTTGATAATTTTGACTAATGACCCTACAATCACATAACATACATTTAAGCAGTTATTGTTTGGCAAATGTGCATCTGCTCCCATGATTGCTAATGTCATAAATTATTGATTGATTGGACCAAACCCAGTCTGGGAAAAAGGCCATAATCTGTCTCCTCGGCCCAGAGGTTTGATTTTTTCCAAAAACTTTTCTCTAGCAGTTTACATTCACAATATAAAAGTCAAATACGATTAGGAATCTGTCCTGTTGTTGCTGTACATTGAATTAAAGGGGTTCGATTGAAAGGTAGCCATTGGAATGCTGTTAAGTCCTCAGATATGCTGAGACATTTACAGGATACAATTCACCATTTCATGGATCCACTGGCTGTCATATCCAATTCACGGCGGTTCCTCTTAGCCTAACAGGACTTTTCTGAAGACCTTCAACATGCGTAGACCATTTCCAAAACTACAAAGCACAATAGAATACGGGACAGCTAGTTGGGCGGCATCCTGTATCAAGTTATAAAAATCCGCTGTCATTTCTCTTAGTAATATCACACATTCTTCCTTATTGATCTGGTATGTAGGCATCTATTTTAAGTCCTATGTTTGCCTCCTATTTAGCCTCTGTTGTGGCAGAGGACTCTGCAGCTACTCTGGCACCCTGAATTTGCCTACACAGTGCTGCGCTAGCATTTTTCTTAAAGTAGTTGAGATTGGAACCAGGAGGATGAGAAGGGCATCTATTCTCCCACAGATCCATTACTTTATAATTATCCATGGCTGTAGACAGAGCCTTGCTAAGCATCCACTAATCTTATATATAGTTACTCTCAGTGCAAAGCTAGATCCTGATCACCATTGTCACCAACAAGGTACACTGTTAAGGTACAATTTGTAATAATCTGGAGTCCTTTTTCAAATTTCCCTTATTACACACATTCTTTTCTCTAGGGCGAACTGATGCTCAACTATTCAAGTGGTTACATTTGTGGATGGGGATCACACACTTGCCTTGGAGCTATACAGAAGTTGTTGTTTCAACTGATCTTCTAGAAAATGTTATCTAGCACAGTCCTCTGGGGATGTGGGAATTGCATAAATCATCTGTAAGGTCAGATATTTGCTTTGCTCTTCTTCCTACAAGTCTCAAACCAACAAAGCACTAGAGGTGCATGTTATTTTAATGCTCTTTACTGTTACTTCTGTTTTGTGAGAGCTGTTCATTTTTCACCTTATATGTTTTATTATTTATTGAATTAAAATAGCTGTTGTACCATTAATACATGCAACAATATATCCTTACTGACCAGTGGCTTCCTAAAATCTAGATACATATGAACATCGCTCAGATATTAAACATATATGTTTTAATGATTATAACAAAATAACCAGTCCATCTAAAATGTAAAAATCAAGACTTATGATTCGATTAATTCAGCATTAAACATTTTATGATGACAGGCAGGGTTGCTGCAATGTTATGAATAAACGTAATAGTTTTAAATTATTAAATATTCTGCATTTACATTTGTTTTAATTTTTAATGTAATAACAAAACAATCAAAATGCTAAGGTTCTAGACCTCTTTAAATACGCGAAGGGAATAACCTAATTAACTATTTCAGATTTATATGCTAAGGAGATATAAAATGCATGTAATCGATCAATGCTAATTATATAAAGAATAGTGTATCTCAGTCATAGTCATTGTTTTCATTCCATAGGTGTGTCAAGGAGTTGGCAGACAGTTTAAACACCCCTTTAAATTTCTATAACAATTCATTGTATACACATGTTTATCTAACTTTATCAAGTCCCAGAAGTGTAATGTACCTATCATGCATAAGTGCAAAGGCGCACTTTGTGAAAACTGATCATAAAAATTAAAAAAACACGTTTCACCATTGCTGAGATTTTGTTTTTATTTAAAGAATGTCAAAGCTCTTCTATATATGAGAAAATCAAGGGCACCGTTTTCTATGTCCTACCCTTAGCGTACAGTTTTCTACTTCCTACCCTTAACATTTGACCCCCTTAGATGACATTTGTCAATTTACAACATGTCTGTGCTTATGCCTTTTCATGGGACGTTTGATGAGGATTGTTTACAAGTGTTATATTGTAACATATATGCTTTACTTTGAAAATGACTACCTCATATGCAAATACTTTTTTGGCTACGTCATAGGCAAATACGTTTCTGTATTCAAAGAGTACTTTGTTATTCAAACACCAACTAAGATTCAATCTTCGATTAAATCTTTGGTGACCTATAGCCTTTGCCCCTTAACAGATACCTTTAAAACATTCTCAAATGTTGTTTGTCCTGCTATGAATACTTTTGAAAAAATTGATGAACATCAATCAAGTAGAAAGAAAGGTGGTTGCATGCCACATTATTGGAACTTCATGAGGAGCTACCAGGGAGGTTGGTGGGCCACAGAGAAGGCGTTTGATACCGTAGAGTGGGAATACATGTACAAAACCCTAAGACACATGCACTTTGGGGAGCATTTCTTGAAATGGCTGATGGAGTGAATGAAGACAGAATGCATTATCTTATACTCTGAAGGTATAACCTGAGTGACTGCCTCAAAACATGAGGAGGCCCAAAGCACTCCGCCGTGTGCCACCTCAGAATGAAACACCTGCGGATCAGAGTACGCAAGGAGACGGCGGTGTGGCCCCAGAACTCGGGGAGTCTGTGTCTGCTGCAGCCTCGAACAGATTGGACAAAATACTGTTGGTCATTGAAGAAATGCCAACGGCGCGGGAATTCAATATCAAAATGGTTGTGTTAGATGAAGAATTAATACATATGGACCAGAGAACGATGGCTAAAGAGTGACAGTGGTAGAAATTAAATTATTGCCTATGGTGACTAAAACTAGGGAACTCCGGAAGTAATTGGTTAATTTTCATGACAGACTTCACTTTTTAGAATTTAATGTTGAAAATTCTGAAGGGGGGGTATGATGAAACAGTATATGCATTTTTGGGATACCCGAAGAAAAGGAAGGGCAGAGTATGGTATTATTCCTTAAAGAGTGGCTGAGTGGATGGTTAGTGCCAGATGAGTTGACAACATTATTTTCAATGTAAAGGGCACGCAGGACCTGCTGCATAAGGTACCACTTAAGTACCACCTAGGCCTGTCAATGCCAAACGTCTCAACTATTATAATGGAGATATCATCCTTCAGCATTACAGAAAAAACTGGTTTTCACTGATCATGCAGCTGTGCTGAAACTGCAGAGTCAAGGCGGGATCTCTATGGTGGGATCACCTAAAGGTGAAAAAAGCTGCTTGATCTGCAACTCCATTATATGCTGCTATTTCCAGTGCAACTGAAGGTGTTGAAAGATGCCACCATATTCCATTTCTTCATTGATCCGGCAGTCGATATGGACTGGACTGAATCACTGGGCCCACTACAGGCACGTACCCAATGATCCAGTCGCAGGTCTCGTTTGCATCATACAAGGAGGAATTGAAGAGCAGGGAGACCTACAATAGAGAGCAGGCTGAAGGACAGAACTGGTGCTGTGCTAGTGGTTGAGGCACTAAATTGTGTCAGCCAATCAACGCAGGACAGTGGCACTGCTTGCCAAGGCACCACTCTGGTAAAGGATCCAGCAGTTACACCCTTGTGAACTAAAGCATTGGGCCGGAAACCAAGTATCTAAGTCCAATTGGAATTGGGTATGGTATTGAGTTGTATATAAATGCTACAACTTTGGCAGGTAATGTTTTACTCATATATGCCACAAAGGGGGGTTATTGAAATGAATAAGCCACAGCAGGGGGTCAGCTGGGGCGTGACCCAATAGCAAGGCTCTCTCCTCTTGTTTAGGAATCTTAATCTGCTCCTGCAGATTGTGTTTTGTATTTATTTCTTGAATAAGTGTTACGGTTAATATGTTAGGTTGAGGATGGATTATGGTAATGCTCGACCCCAGGGCTATACAATGCTTTGATAGTCACGATTGTAATCCACATTGCTGGGATGTCTGAGACCTGTATTTGGCATTCACCTGCCTTTAGAGGGCTCCTCCTTTTACTTCCCGCGAGTTATCACGCTGTGCGGTTGTCGTGTACGGAGTGAGAAGACCGTGTTACCTTTGTCTGAAACGACTGCTGTCCATTTGATATTGATGTGGATCCTGGATTGGTTTTCTTTTGACACTACCAGATGTCTTTTTACAATTGTTTAGATTGAAATATCGTCTATCTTGACTGTACCAGAGAGCTTTAATCGGGCGTTTTAACACCCACATGATTGTCAAGGGGTGTTTTCATTCAACCTTGATTTAGCCCTGACGAAGTTCCCCTGGCACAAGGGAACGAAACGCGTTGGCTGTGTGCCTATTTTACAGTTAAAGCAATATCAATAAAGAGACGATTTTTGGCACTACACGTGTTTTTGAAGTGATTGCAATCAGAGTGCGCCTTCTTTTTCTATGAACTATAGTCACGATTGTAATCCACATTGCTGGGATGTCTGAGACCTGTATTTGGCATACACCTGCCTTTAGAGGGCTCCTCACGTGTGTACTCTTTGCAAGTAGATCAGGAAGGCTAAAGACATTACGTACATGATAATTACATGGAACGTTACGGGTATGGCAGGGCCGGCCAATCTGTCATGCGCACTTTAGAGCCTGCAATCCCAGTGCTGTAAAATGGCCGTGGGATTGCAGGCACAGGCCCCCAGTCTCAAAATGAGCACTGGGTTAGCCTGCTGCAACCAATCCTGGAGCTGCTAACAGCAGGAGAGCAGCTCCAGGATTTGTTGGATTCGCATAGAGGAAGTAAATCACATTCCTTTCCTACTCGTCGTCATCGGGAGAGGAGAAAGGCAACATATAGGTGAATTTTACGGCACGCCGCGTCTCACCGATTTTTTACGTTGTTAGCCGCGCCTGCTCACACTCCTTAGGGTATACACCACAAACGTAGAACCTGAACAATTCCTGAGCAAGTTATGGCTGTAATTGTCACTTGATGTATGAATACGCCTTGTATCCGGAGTAATTTAACTGTGTACCTGCCTTACCTGAAATGGGATATACCATTCCCTTCACTCACTGGTGTGAAAAGAATAAAACAACGAAATAGTTTAACAAATTTAATGGGCAGATTGTTTATGAGGGATGCTTGGAGGGCTGCAGATCCAGCAATTAGATTCAATGTGTTCGTAAACTCCATGCAACGTATCAGCTTGCCAGTGAACTTTGACCCCCTAGTACCTCCCCACTTTACTGTACACGTTTAAATGGGGCAGGATGGAGGTGACCATTCCTAACATGGATTTGCATCCACAGGCATTCTAAGCTCACGTATTTCAGAGAACAATTAGGGGCACAACTGTGAATTATTCCATGGAGAATGCTGAGTTAGTCGCAAAATGCTATTGGAGGCATTTAAAGTGGTGGTGAGTGGGGTGTGCATTAAGACAATATGTGGAGTCAGGCAAATGTTTACTATGGAAATGATGACACTGGAGGCTAGCCTGGGGGAGCAAGACAAGTTGGTACCACAGCAGGATTCCCACAATTATGAATTACTAGAAACTAAAGAGAGACTTGCACAGATACTTGAGAGGAAAAGATGTATTGGTTACTGTGAATATACCGATAGAACACACTCAGAAACAGACAAAGCAGCTGGTATGTTAGCATTCTTAGTGCAGCAAGACAAAGACAGACCACCATTGACCCTGATAAAAACCATGGTAGGCAAAACAAACACACACAAATGGAGAAAAAAACAACTTTTGTGACTATTGTACCTTATGACATAATGTCCCGTGGCACAAAACGCTGTCTTTCTTGGTGGAGGTGGACTACTGGCTCTCTCAGCCAAATACAGACAACTACTATAAGCTTCATTCATGATAGTGTATGTTAAAATGCAATTAAATAATTGAAAAGGGCAGAAACGTCATCTACTGATGGCTTGCAGCTGAACTGTTCAATAGCTTCTATTAGATGGGCGCCCTCTCTCATAAGACCAGGGAAGCTCTGGTAGCTCTGCTCACTAAACCAGAGAGACATTGGACGAACCCTCATATCTCCTGCTGTCCATGTTAAATTGAGGTTAGAAAATTTGGAGGGAACTTTTGGTGACTGGACTTTTGACAGTGCTTCCAAGATTGATCAATGTGGATTTGTCCCTAGCAGAAGCACCTCACCCAAACTTTGAAAGCTTTTGAACATATCATGGCAATTTTATGAGTATCTACAAGCACTGGTGGTGGCCCAAGTACACATGGAAGGCTTTTGATTCCGTAGGGTAGAATTATACATACAAACCCCTAAGGGACATGAACGTTGGGGAGGAATTCCTAAAATGGCTGAGGCTACTGTACACCTATCCGATGGAGAGAATGAAGACAAGATGCATTATCTCAGACAGCTGACGAGGAATGGATCAGAGTAGAGAACATGTGGCCAAAGTATCTAGAAACTCACAACTCAAATATTCAATGTAATTACCTTCACCATACATATTTCATCCATAGACAACTGTGTAAAATGAACCCAGAAGTGCCTACCATGTATCCTAGATGCAAAGTTGACGATGACGCATTCTTTCATATAGTTTGGGTGTGCCCCAAGTTTAGGACTTCCTTGAAGACAGTCACATACACGCAGACTGACGTTACAGAAAGTGAGGGTCTCCAAGTTCCCAATACACGTTTCTAAGGGCTTATGCCATGTCCTAAACACATGAAAGTAAAATGCAGGTTTAATGGCCTTGCTATGTTGATAGATAAAAGGTAAATTGCATTGTCCTGGAAATAATCTTGAACCCTTACCACTCGGAACAGGATACCGTAAACAAAATGGTGGATGGAGGTGGAAATTGGGAGAATAAGGACGTTTGATAGAAACCTGGGCCTGACTGGAAGATCACAACGATGGGCCATGCTATTACTGCATTCCCTTCTATTGGTGACCTGCTACCCTGAAGTGCCTTGATAGAATCAAACATTAGAGATTTCGTAATTGCCATCTACTGTGTCACACTGTGATGAAAGTGAGTAAACATGCACCGGGTGAACAGTGGTAAATTAATAAGTGTAATACATGTACATAAACCATGTACTAGTGCTCAGTTTTGTTCATGTTTGTTGGCAAGGGCTATATGCTCATCATAGTAATGTAGGATGTTATATTCCAATAAACGAAAGACAGCACTTATGAAAAAGACATTGAATGTTGAGAATATTACAATAACAAAATAATAAAGTGTACAGTGGTTCATGGAGATACTAGTTCAACAATGTTGAAGGGAGACCATTTCTGGCAGTTTAAGTTTGCAGTCGCATAGGTACTGCAAACATAACTCTTCCCAGTGTGCAATTCACCCACGAACCTCAAGCAACCACTGTCTATACACGTCCTGTTTTGGGTGGCTGGAAACTAGTTTTCCACAGGAACCCACAAAAACATATATCCCTCTGTCACGAAGTGCCCTTAAATCTTGACACGGTAGAAGAAGGAGGGGAGGAGACTGATACAATACCTCCTTTCGTTTCTCCCTTTCCCCAATATAGAGAGGAGGTAGAGGGAGAGGTCTGGGAGGGGTGGAGACTGTGGGACAAAGGACACACGGTATCACCTTACTAAAAGAAAAGAAAATATTGAAGAAGAGACCACTGGTGACGGTTGGGTGAATAAAGTCACTTTCTCCCCCCCCTCACTCCCAGACCCTAATAATCTGTAATGTAAAAAGAAGGAAAGAAACAAACGACTTACCAGAGTCACGTTTTCTTTTCCGATGGGCATCGGCGGGGACCAGAACCACGAAAGGATGTTCTGAAGACCCTATGAAAGAAAGAAGAGAAAAGTTAATCTCCATTAATCCTGTCAAATAGAGAAAGAAAGAAATAAAGAAAAGAATATTAAAGACAAATCTCAAAAGAAACTGCCGGGTTCAGAGTCTTTGCATATCTCCACCATAGCTGCAGTGTCACACCTTCTAGGATACAATACACAGAACGACCTCAAGAGGCCACTGTCTAAGCACGGGCACACTATGAGGGGCTGAGATATCAGTATTGTAACAGGTGAATTTGAAGTCCCTTAAGGCTTTAAATGGGAATATAGAAGTGCAGGTTCTCACTACTCCACAGCCGCGGTCCATGCAGGTAACAGTGGTGGGGCCGTGTAAGGGGATTGTGAGGGACGATGCAGAGAGAAAATTTATTATTTATTTAATGTACCCTCTGCATCGTTCCTCGAAATCCCCCTTACACGGCCCCACTGCCGCACCGCTGTTACCTGCACTGACCGCGGCTGCTACTCCAGAGTACCTGTTTGCTACTGAGAAGTGATTGTACTCTCCCATTTAAAGTATGACACAAGAGCTAGAGGTGGGTGAGCCTCTGAAAACTCGAGCCAGGCTCGTGCCAGATGCCAGTCTCTGGCTCAACTGGAGGTCCTCTTGGAAGCTCAAGCCCAAAACGAGCCGAGCTCACGTGGCTTCTGCCTGCCACCCTCCTCTGCCCTCAGGCACAAAGAGTGTAGAGTATTAACATTTGAGGTAAAAAGGAGAGACAAATTGACACCAGCTTAGTGGCTGATTTGTACAAAATGAAAACAGAAAACCTGGGATTTATCCTCACATCCACGCTTAAACAAATGGTGCGATTTTTGGCAAATATTTCATTTGATGGATCTTTCTTTTTCTTCATTATTGCGTATAGAACCACCTGCAAATACTTAAGTTCAGAATACCAACTATGCAAACACCTATTGTTTGGTTTTAAAGATTATAATGCTTCTCTACATATAACAATCTGGATCACATGCATGGTGCACTTGACAACTGACTTGCCACCAGGGCTGTGGCACGAACGGTTCTAAGTTCTTGTTTAAAAACTATCACTTTTAAAGGTACCTCTAGTGCTGTGATATAATATGACATATTAACATCAAAGTTTCTGCATGTTAAAGAAATACACTTTCGTGAATTTTGGAGAGACTTTACCATATTTTACGTCTTGTTTGTTGCATATAAGGCAAATATTTTCAGGGCTCGCTCGTTTACCGACTCTTCGAGCGAAGCCAGACCCTTGGCTCAGCTGTGTCTGGGCTCGTCATTTTATTTGTTGGCTCGAACACCTCTAACAACAGCTGAAGTGGTAGTAATCTCCCTTTCAAATTAAAGAAGTGCAGGTACTCTGTACCAGGCAGTACCTATCCATTGAAGCAATGTAGTCTTTATGATGTAGTCTGTGCATTTGTATTTTGTCTTCGTGAGCGCCTCTTTGCATAACTTTGTATGATTTTACATGTAAAAGTATTATAGAAGACAACATTTTAAAACTAGATTGCAATATCTTTGTTAAATGTACTACTTTGATTTTCCTATTATTATCAGCCCCGATGCATGCACACAATTGTTCAGCGCGCGGCCTCGGGTCGGGTTTTCATTGGAAGGCTACGGCTCCGGTTTCCGTGTCGTCACTCGGGCCTCTTTCTGTCCCATCCCAGATGCCGCTCATCTTTCCGGCCAGGCTCATATTATTGTCCCGGATCGATAGACTCCCGTCGGGGGTGTCGTTCATTGACATCACGTCAGCTTCCATATCTCTGACGATGATGTGCTCTTTCCAGCTCCCCTTCAGAGGGCGCCTGGGGGCCCGGGGCGGTTTTCGCTGCTGACTGCTCGTCTCTCTGAACGTGCGAACTGTGATATGACCGTGCGGTAACTCCTGCAGCTTAAAATGAATACGACAGATGCCGGATCGATCATGCGGAAGTTGGAGCTGTTGGGCGGTCAAGTGGCGGTGACCTCTGCGCGATTTGTCTTCTGTCCGTCTCTCTGTAGGACTCCGCCGCCCCTCCCCGTGAAGAGAGCGATCCCCCCGAAGCCCGCCATCGTAGTAATGCCCGTGTCCATCCACATAGCACACATCAAGCAGAACATGGTCTCTTGGTACTTAAACACCATGGCACTGTAGAGAAACTTTGCACTTATTCAAAAAAAGACCATTACGTGTTCTTGATTTGTGACGCTTGTGTAATAGTGGAAATAATGGCATTGGCTGGGAGCTTAAGGTTTGCTGCCCCGGAGACAATCAAAGAACAAGCAGATTTCACAGTTATTTTTTCTGTGTTTGTATGATAAAAAATGATTTAGCGAATACATTTTTTCACAAATGCGAAACATGGTACTAAGTTTCAGCTAACCATATTGTTCCATTTTTTTGGAATCACATTCACATACAAGCACACGTGTGTACTGGCATAACTCGAGTAGTTGATTTTGTATGGCACTTTCACTCATACCAGGATTTATGGACAAATCATTTTGGCATTCATGGCTCTTTATAAGAGCACACTCCAGAATGGTAAAGCCACAATTAGAAGTACAAGACCGCAAAGTCCTGGTGATGAAGATGCTAAGTCTGGCTGGTGGTGCAACACGTGACATGTGGCACTTGACAGTCATGCAAATTCACAAAAGCACACACAGAGATACAAGAGAAAAAGAAATGATGTTGACAATTTGAATTGTTTTTGTTTTCCTGTTTTTAAGAGTTTTTTTTTTAACATTTGTATGTAAAAAAACACACAGTTAAAAATTACTTTGCTCTTTCTGTGTCACACATTCTAAATAAAAAGTGCATTTTGGGAATAAGAAATAGGTTTGTAATTAGTACTTCTACATCAGTGTTTACATTTATTTGCAGACAATGATTTGGGTCCCTAAAATATTATCATACGTTTATAAGGGGAGAATGCCCTTCAAAACTGGGCAGCCATGTTTACTGAGCCTGGAGATGCTGATTCACATCTGGAGGTGTGGACTGGAGGAAGTCCAGGCCCCGAATGCACTTTATGCGCTCCCACATTCATCCTAATACATCTAAGAGCAGTGCGCACATGCTTCCTTTACACACTGGCTGCAATGAGCCAAGTCCCTTCTCATGTCAGCTGGCTCCCACGACTTCATCAGAAGCACCGATTGAAGCACAATTGGCATGAACGGGCCATTAACAGCCTCATATGGCAGGGCATCAAATCACAGTTATTTAGTTATTTTTTTAAAGAGCACTGAAATCCAAAGAACATCATAGTGCGAAAATGGAAGACAAATCAAACAAGGATAAAAGCAACAACGAGAACAATAAAGGGCAGTGGGCAGTAGAAACCAGACGAGAATTTTAACCCATAAATTAGGGTTAGAATTGAAATAATTTTCACCACTGCTGAGGATTTACAGGAGCAGTTTAAGATATCAGAAGTGCAATGCTAGCAGGAGGCATTCTGCCTCGCAGGGCTGCCTTAGTTGAACTGGTGTGTGTGTGACATGCGTGGACTTCATCACCCCCCCTTTCATGAGACAATGAGGCAGGGATATCTACACCAGGAACTGCCCAGTATGCATATTTTGCGTCTGAGGTATTCGAAGATGGCTAAACCAAAATGTGCACCCACATCAAATTGTGCAAAATGCTACTTCTTTGGAAGACCATCAAGATAGTTTGAGATCTGTCCTCTGTCCGCCACAGATAAATACAAAAGTGTGAAAACTCACATGAAACACCTACAATCCATAGTGAGTTCTTGTTGCAGGGTGGCTGTGTACAAGGCATTGTCATAACGCACAAATCCAGTCCCCAGATCCTACTACAAAGTGCTGAATGACAATCCTCAGTGTGAGCCCCAAGCGTGTGAGTTCAGGGACCCATCCAAAGTGTGCGGTTTTAGAACCCAGCCCTAAGTGTGCAGTTAGGCCCTAGACATCAGTGTGATGTTGGAGTCTGTTCCTCGGCGTGAGAGTCCAGTCATGAATGTGACATTGCAGCCCTGTCCTTAGTGTGAGATTGCAGCCTATGTCTCAATCTGAGACTGAAGTGCAGACCTTTGTGTGAGACAGACAGCAGTAGAGTCCTCAGTGAGATTGTAGCCCAATTCTGAGAGTGAGATTATAGGCGAGTCTTGCAAATAGAAATTCGAGTGGGAATCGAGTGTGACGTAAATGAATGGCCAATTTCATTCATTAATGCATACATGGCTGCCTGAAGTGACTTACAGTGTACTGTAATGTGCACTGCCCTGCCCCAAGGTGCTTTTTTCTAAACTGAACACAACAGAGGTTCGTAAAGGTAATTTTCTGATACAGTTTAGAATGAGAGCTGCCTAGTGGAAATGTAGATTATCTAAGATAGTGTTGTGCAATGTCCAGAATCCCTCAAATTCAAACAGTCTGGTTTTTTCCCCTTAGTAACCTCGTGCTCTAGAGGTTGGAAGTAGTCCTTAGTTGAAGAAAATCAGGAGTGCCCAGGGGTGTTGTTTTTTTTTTAGTTTGCTGCTGGTTAATTTAGGAGTTTTTCGTTGCACGCATTCAGGGTTGACTTGGAGCCAGAGCGGTGCCTTCATTGATTTTGTTGTACAGTAGAAGTTGTAACTCCTACTACTCCTGGTTGAGAATTTTGGAACTTTTAGAGGTGTGTGATTTCTTAGTTCAGCAGGCTACGGAACAGTGCGTTGACCTAGGCCTAGGAGGACTTATTGATTTCTCTCGCTAGCATTAGGCTGCGCGCCTGCTGCAGGGAAAGATGCATTTACTACATGCAGTGATGAGTCGTCCTGAACAATCACCAAAGCTGGGCAGCTTTTGAGTCAATGGAGAATCTTAGGGCCTCATTTATAAAGCCATACCGGCACTTTTGCGCTGCCGGAATGTCACTTTTTTGATGTTCCAGTGGTGCAATGTGCCACTGGCATATTTATAAGGCCACGTAAACCCCCGTTACGTGGCTTTTCATGACCTTATAAATATGTGCCCCTTTCACGCAGAAAACTGTGTGAAAGGGGCGTTCCATGGGTGTTGCTGGGGGCGTTCCCAGCAACATCCATGGCTTTTTGACACTGCCCCAGATTTACTAGAAATCGTAAGTCTGAGGCAGCACCAAAAACTTACGCCACCCCAGGGAAGGCGTAAGGGAGGCACTACGAGGAGTAATATCTTTATTTCCCCTCGTTTTTCCTCTTTCTATGTGTGCCGCATTCTACAGCACAGATAGAAAGAGGAAAAAGCATCTTGTGATTGTTTTTGTGCAGGAAGGTATCCCCGCAACACACCATGGTGCAAAGGTGCCTGTGTTGGCGCATGGCAGCCCATTGTGTGCCGGCGTAGGGGAAAACAACAGGAATGCGCCGTATCTAATAGATATGGTGCATTCCTGCCCTTTTCTTTTGCCGTAGGGCAGTGCAGCAGCAAGGACTGCTGTGCTGCCTTATCGCAAAAAAAAAAAACGTAAATGAGGCCCCTAGAGTTTTGGCATTGATGCAATTTCAGTGGCCGGACGTCTGCAGCCTCAATGTGGTGGAGACATATTGATGTTTTTTTGGGGGGCAAAGAAGGTCTGAATCACCCTGTATGAGATTCTGAAGATATACACTAGTAACTGTTACTATTTTTCCTAAACTAACCATTTTTTCATGATTTTGATATCAGGACCCAGGCAATTCTGTTAATCTGTAACTACTACAAATGTTGCAAAAACACACAACACACATTTCCAAGACCCTGCTGGTTTCAAAAAATATTTTTCTTTATTAAATTCAACAGAAATGAGCTTGCTGGTGATTGTGGTTTATTCAAGTCGTATGAAAGATGATGATATTGTTGCAGACGGAATCATAGTTTTTAATGGAAAAGTTCAGTTCTATTCTTACCTGCACTATACAAATAACCATATCATCTACTTTGTTTAGGCATGTCTGTAAAATTGAGCTGTAGCCACGCACAGTACGTGTACAGCATCCTGATATCCACATTGGTTAAGTCTGTTCTTTATAGCAAAACTACAACAACAACAAAAAGCAGTTGTGATGGCCCATTTCAAAAGGCAGACCAATCCAGAAAAACTGTAACTTTGAACTGTGCCAAATGTTTTAGTTCCTATAAGCTCTTAGCGTGTACTTAAGTGTTTGGAAATGAAAATATAGCCTAGATAATTTAAATGAATGTAAAATTGAGTCGTTCTTGAAGTGGGCAACTTTAGGATTCCTGTATTAGCAAACTGGGCCTGCACGTGTATGACTGGTGGGACCAACTCCTCATAAACTGAGCCCAGTTTCAGTGCAGGAAAAGAAATGCAACAGGCAGGGGAACCTACTGAATATTGTATGAAAACCTAACGTCCCTTTAATGCAAACACACATACTTCTGAGAAGCTGATGAACACAGATCTCTACATTTGACTTTTGATTACATTTTAAGGTGTTGGTGTTTATATTTAACACATTGATCCATTTTGTGATTTTTTGGGGGGATTAATTTATGCAACATCTTTGATAATACACTTGGTGACTAATGTCAAAGCTGCACTGGAAATATTTTATTTCCGTTTGTGTGAGTTAGTCACCCTCTGCAAGCTGCTGCAGGATTTGGGGCAGGACTGCGGCAGAAGTCCAGGGACCTCCAGGGAGCCTTCATTAACATAAAGTACAAGTATAAGCATGCAATACTGTTTAAGGGTTTCACAATTAACTCACATTAAAACAGTTGCTGGCAGCTTCAGCAGAGAGGCCACTTTCTGAATGAGCATTGAACCAGAACTCTACTCTGTCATGACTGGACGGCTGTGATGCACAGTTGAAGGTGGAAAGCTTGCACTTCTGAGAATGACTTTGGGTCCTGATATTATCAGTCCAGCAAATTGTACAAGCCAAATATCTCACAAGTACCTAAAGGTTACTTAGTTTGCATTATGAGCTTTAACAAAAAAACAATCATTGTTCTTGACACTGCAACCTGCTGGGTTTCACTTTGGGTAAATCAGTACATGTGCTTTACTCCTGCGGAAAAAAAAATACCACGTATTGTTGGCACTGCCATTAGGCAAGGCTTAGGGAGGTCTGCTGTTGAACATAGTAGGCAATTAAGAGAATTTTCAAATTCTCCATTTCAGCTTTGGAATACATCTCTGTTCTTCCGGGATTGTTTTCTGGGCATGTTTTCGAGAAGAGGCATCAATAAAACAGACAACTCTTTTTTCTTAACTGACTTTATTTCCCGTACTGTTTTAAGCGTGTTTTTGTTTTATAAGCCACTTGTGAAAGTGTGCTAACATTCTAAACTTGCATTACATTTATTTTTCACAAAGTGTATGCAGGTTGTTTTAAAGAACATTTGTACAATGGGCAGATTCAGACACAGTACTCGTCCTCTAAACATAATTAGGACATCGTAGAGGTCACGATACTTTTTTTCCAAACCAATCCAGTTTGGACTGTACCACTGAGAACTCTCTCTATACTCACAGCAGAAATAGTTCAAAATCCACACGGCATTAAAAAAAACCTCTTATATTAACTGGTATCGTTTGGGTAATAACCTTATCAATTACATTCGCTTCCGGTTAAATCTACTATAAATTTGCTTTTTATCTTCCTTTTTCCATAGTCACCCTGGGTCTTTACATTCCAAGGAGGACATATTCGGAGAATGTTTATATGGATCAGCCTGCGGGCAGCCCTCTCGTGTACATCCGTGCCCTGCGCGAAGTGCCCAGGGAAGAGCCACACTTTCTGCTGTGCCAGAACCGCTTTATACCCAGCGACTGGCTGCAAATTGGAGAACGAACCGGAATCGTCTACCTCAACAGGAGTCTGGATTGGAGAGATTTTTATTCTCTGAGTAAGTGCTGCGCTTCACTCCTGGTCCTAGACTGCCATCTCGTGGCAAGTAGCTGGCAGTGAAGGTAGTTAGGCAATGACTGAGCAGGCAGAAACCTTTTTTGCTGTGATCACTAGATTAAATACTCTTTTCTACTTGTCAAGGTTGCCACTTAATTTACTATATCAGAGGGAGGAGTTGTGTTTTAGTGAAAAAGGGACAACGAGCAATCCTAACCAAAACAGTCCGATGAACAGTGTGATTCTGGGATCAGCACCCCAAGCTCCATGTGCATATGGTAAAGTGCTGGACACTGGGATATATTTGTTGAGTTAATTTACAAAATGACGACAACCCATGGTCTTCTAGAGTGCTTGTAGTCTCAGAACTGTGATAGATCAAATTAAGTAGAATCATTTTAGGAAACACGTTAGTTCGGGCAGAGGCATGTTTAAAACATTTAATGAAATTAGAGGGCTTTAACCCTCTTCCAAGTGACAATGTAGGTTTCATACAAACATTGAATCCTAGGCTGTACGTCCCCCTCTCCCCCAGACCATACATTTAATAGTCTGGTTTTGATTACCTTACGTGCATTTATTAGCTGGGCACAGGTTTATGACTGGCTAGCATGTATTTATCCATTAATTGGAAAAGACTGGAAACATTTGTCGTAACAGCCAGAGATGCCGACTTTGGAGCTGGGGAACCACGTTCAAGTCTCGCCCTTAATTCAACATTCTGTGATTCTGGGCAAATCACCTAGGGGCATATTTACCAAAAAGTCACGCAGCAAGTTACCTTGCTGCACTGACCTGCGTGATAGGGAACGGGCAGGAATGCACCATATTTAACATAATACAGAGCGTTTCTGTCTTTTCCCATCGCTGGCGCACAATGTGCTGCCTAGCACCAACGCAGGCACCCTTGCACCATGGTGCAAGGGTGCCTGCGTTGTAAGCAGAATTGTCTTTGTGCAGGGAAGGACTCCATCCTGCCCAAAAGCAACCCCCCTGAGGCATTTTACTCTTTCTAGAGGAAGTAACGAGGAGAAATAAATATATTTCTCCTGGTTATGCCTCCCCTGGGAAGGAACAGCATTCAGATGCATTCCCAGGACTACCAGTATTGGTGAATCTGGGAATGCTTCAGAATCCATGGGTGGATGCTTGGGAACACCCACGCTCCACCATTGAACACCTTCCCACAGCAGAGTACGCAACACAGCAATTTAACCTGCGTTGCATTACTCTGGATTTATCAATCCACTCAGGGTCACACAAGGTGGCTTTGCGTGGCTTGATAAATCATACTTAAGGGTTGCGTCACTTTTGCACCCTGTTGCGTGGTACAAAAGGGAAGCAAACCTATGATAAATATGCCCTTTAATCTCCCCATGCCTACAAAAAAAATTAATGTGTCTTTGTGTAATGAACACCTTAACCTCTAGTGAGTGTTTTAAGTTTGAGTAACGCCTTTACTGGAAGGGAGTGTACTCTCATAAGAATGTAAGCAGTGTGCGTCATTTGCATAACTGTATTCACTCTCTGGGAACTGGAATGTGTGTCTTCTGAGAACTCGTCACATAGTTTTCATGGTCTCCTAAATTGTACCCATTCTTTGGTGTAACTTTTCTCCAGAATACTGCATTCACAATCAGGGCTGGATGGATTTTCTTATGGAGCCTGAGTCGATTACTGCCTTAACAGCCTATTTGCTGTGCAGGCTACAAACACTACAATAAATACAGCATCACAATGTGTTCTTTAAGTTACACAAATCTTATTAATTTCATCTACCGCAAAAAAACTGGAGCAAATGCATGGAATGGTTTCCTTGAGAGCTCAAGACTAATCCCAATAACCAGCAATTGATCACTCACCTTGGGTTCCGTAGTAGTGTACTACTCTCCAAAAAGCACTGCAATGCATCACCAGCGGTAATAGGTGCTATATAGATTCAATTACAGTACAAAGTTAAACCCATTTTTATTAAAAAGTGAGAATGAATTCTGCAAATTAGATTATTAGAGTTAAGTCTAAAACATGTCTGTTAGCATAGTTTACCATCTTGTGGCCAATAATGAGTACTGCAGCAATTTGCTGTGTTTTGTCAGTCTAAAAACACATTCTTGATCGTGTGTTCACGACTATTACTAAGGAGGTTACGAGTACAACTATTTAACATGACATAACGTGTATTTGTAAAGCGCACGTTCACCAGTAGGTATCTTGGCGCTGAATAACAGATGTTTTAGAAAAATAAATAGCATTATCAAGTTTATAATATCTGCTTGATTCGTATGAGTAGCACAAGTACAGCAGAATCTAGTGTGGATGATTGGTGGACTCATTTGAAGCACTGGTTTGCACCAACCAAATACAGCATGAATTTGGAGCAAATAGACAAACTGATATGCTGTTGTATGGTATATCGCTTCATCGGTTGGAAATGAAACAACATTTTGATAAGCTCCAAACTTCCCATTAAAATTAAAAATACGAAGTTTTAATGTTTTTGTGCATTAAATAAAATATTTCAACATTTGTTTATTGGATTGATGTATCCTTGTTTCTGTATTTTCGTGTATTGCTTTGCAATTCAAATCATAGAACATGTATAGGTCGGGGCCATCCATCTTCCAGCAGTGATTCGGCAGAGATCTGCAGAAGTCAAAATGTTAGGAAACGCTGTTTTAAGAAACTATCTCACTGTGCCCAATCTTATTTAACATATAGCTACTATTTTAAAAATTAAAGAAATAAATAAAAAAAATTCTCCCCTCCGCAGCTCCTGGAAGTGCACCTATGATGATAAAATTCAAAGTGATCGTCCTGCCCAGGCCTTTCCAGGAGAAGGACTGCGCTCTGGAACCTTCGGCCACGGTGTCCCTCACCATCAAGAATGCCACGTTGCCCCCCTGCAGCTCTCTCATACCGGAAGACCTCTGCTTCACCAAGACAGACCTCTCCTTCACCATCAAGGAGAACCGGCCGCCCACCACCTTCCACAGATTCCATCTGCTGCCCATACAGAACCAGTGCCAGAATGTCAGTCTGTCCTACAGGCTTTTAATAAGTAGGCAGCCTCTTTACAGATCAATTTTTAATGTATGCGTTTGTGTAATGTGATGGTGTACCTCGGTGTGTTTTGTTACCATGTCCTATGCTATATTATGTTACATTTGAGCTCATATAACTTCACAGGACAAGCTGGCGTGCTACATATAAAGGCACTGTGAATGCGTGATTTTGTTTGTTATTTTGATTTATTGTTTAGTTTTGCCTGTTGTATTAACATTACCATCGAGAATGCCAGCTGGGAGAAAACTGCTTAGTATTCAAGCAGAAATAATATTTTGAAAGTGGAAAAGTTAAAGGAAAAGAGGGCCTGTGGTCAAGTATAGTCATGGACACTGGAAATATGTGGCAAGAGAAGACAAATAACTGCTTAGAGTTCACTAGATTATTCTTCAGGAAAAGCAAATGTATGCGGCATAAGGCAGAACTTTAGTGTAGTATCGTTTTGCTATTGTGTAATCTGAAAATGCATTAGAATTGCATATGCAAAAGTTTCACCTCCTTTGCAGTAGCTTAACTCCTGAATACAGCAATCAGCCACTGAAATGTGACCAATTAATCTTTGCAAAGGATCTGCCAGTTCAAAGCATAAAGTGTGGCTCTTTCAATAACTTTTGATCAGTTTGACCTAAAAACATTTTTTTTTGCAGTCTGAAAATTATGCAACAAATGTGGATTATATGGCAAGTGCAGTATATATATATATATATATATATATATATATATATATATATATATATATATATATATATATCCAAAGCAATCCACTCCACAAAGGAAGAGGTAGAGGCCACTCGAGTGAAGCGTCGGGAAATCTTTATTTGCAGGATTTTGTCACCAGCCTTCCGACATACATACGGGACTCCAGTGATTTCCTTTCCAAACTCAGTACACTAACGTGGTCCACTGAATTTATGTTTCTTACCCTTGATATAACTGCCCTCTATACAAGCATTCGACACGATGATGGAATCAAGGCAGTTGATTTCTTTCTTAAAAAGAGACCAATTTCTATGTACAAACATAACATTATGCTACTCAAAATGATCACAACGTGTCTGTGCAATAATGTATTTACCTTTGATGGAAAGTTTTTCAGCAACTACAGGGGGTAGCTATGGGGGCATGCTTCTCCCCAGCTACGCCTGTTTGCACGTTGGCTGGTGGGAGGAGCATGTCCTCATGACTCAATATCATGATATGTGGACAAATAATGTAGTAAAATGGTGGCGATACATTGACGATGTTTTTATAATTTGGAAAGGTACTAAAACACAGGCTGAAAACTTTGTAGATAATTTGAACTGCAATCCAATGAATTTGAATTTTACATCACACATTGACTCATGCACTACCAACTTTTTGGATATCACTGTTTATATTGAGGAGGGCAAAATTGAGACATGTTTGTACAGGAAACCCACTGCTGGGAACACATTATTACATGCGAATAGCTTCCACCCACAGCACACAATATCTAGCATACCATACGGGGAGTTTCTACGTATTCGACGAGCATGTAGCACACAAGAAGCTGCAGTCCAGCACCTTAGCGCAGCCAAACAAAGGTTTATAGAAAGAGGTTATAACCCTACTAATCTTGAGAAAGCCCTGACTAAAGTTAATAAGATAAACAGGCAGACATTACTAAGTGGTAAGACAACTGAGGAAACCACAGGAACGCCAGCACGAGACACACCATCCAATGACAGCACTGTCAATGAAATGGACATTGGTCAGTGTAGACTAATCACCACATACAGCAAACAAAGCAAGGCCATCAAAGCTATCATCAACACACAATGGCCTATTGTGTTGACTGATGCTACATTAAAACCTACCCTATCCACTAGACCCACGCTAACTTTCCGCAAGGCATATTCTATGCGTGATGACCTTGTGAAGAGTAGCCCGGAATGTGACAACGCCACTAATTGGTTGTCCCCTAGACGAGGTTTTTACAAATGTAGTACCTGTCGGGCCTGCAAATTTGGAACCAATACCACTACATATTCCACAGCTTTCTCTGACACACCTGTTAAACTCATAGGCCACTACACATGCCGAACGGATTTTGCGGTTTATGTGTTACAGTGCAAATGTGGGTTGCGCTATGTAGGAAGCACCAAGCTACAAGTCTATGTACGCATACTACAACATCTTAGAGCCATAGTAAATTCGGACCCTGCATATCCTGTAGCTCGACACATTAAGGTAGAACACAACAATAACCTTAACTGTCTCCAATATTTTGTGATTGACAATGTTCCATTTAACAAACGGGGTGGCAATCGAGAGAAAAAGTTAAGACAACTAGAGAGTAAATATATAGTTGAGCTCGATACCAAGTCTCCACAGGGTCTTAATATATGCGAAGACTTACACAATTTTCTATGAACATATACCCGTTTGTTATGTTTTCATTGCTACCTGCAGACAGCATTACACCCCATATTGACTTAACTTACTTTAGTCTAGAGTGATAAAATATGTACAAGCAAAAAAACAACACATTCTAGGAATATCTCAACTACATTTATGGATCTTAATATTAGGGGGCTCCCTTACATTTTTGATCACCTAATTTATAACAGATATAATATATAGTTCAGCAGCAAGCCATTTGTAATTTTTTCTATGTAATTTTATATAACACATATGCACTTTAGACACTTGGTAGTTTATCACTCATTTTAGCAACTTCCTAGTCAGCATGGCACTTTTTCATATGTAAATTATAAAAATAAGCTTACATATAGCAATATATTTTTTAAATCTAAAATCTGTATTTTATCATGCTTGTATTTGCACATGGTATTTATTTGATTTTATATCTATGAATAACCGGCTTTAATGAGTGTTTACATATTTATATTCTGCGTTTACTGTACTCTTTACCTTTAGCACCATTCTAATTTATTGTAAGGGCATCTGTGGCAATTTGCATTTTTGCATCCCTTTAGATAGCCTTATTTTTTTGAAATGGCGATATCAATGTATTAATTTATTGATTGTATTAATACTATTAGGTATATATTGCAGAGCACAGAGTATTTGTTAAACTTACATTGACATTTGTTACTACTTGATATATTTTTTCTGAGTTACCTCATTTTGACTTACGTTGATTTATATTAGAGGCTGTTCCTTTATACAAACTGGAGTTTAAATAGCGATTGCATTGATATACGCAAACATATATCTATATTTTTATTCTCTTTTCAAACGTAATGACCATATATCAGAGGATCAAGTACAAACGTTCATATTATTAACTCATGTCAATGGATTATGCTTCCTAGCCGGTTAAACAGACAGAAAGACATCTACAGAGAGATAGTATTTTGTCTATGCCTATTTTCTAATGCTGAAGTTGGTGTCACATGTCCATTTTTTCATCTATATAAATAAAATCACCTGCATGCCACGCGATCATGTGACCAAGGCCACTGTGTTGGCCGAAACGCGTTATGATCGACTGCACCTTTGACTATTAATAAAGCGCAACATTGACAACAAGTTCATCTAGCGGTCCGTATCTCTTATGTGTGAGGACTGCACGAAGGAGTGGTAATTCGATATATATATATATATATATATATATATATATATATATATATATATATATATATATATATATCCAAAGCAATCCACTCCACAAAGGAAGAGGTAGAGGCCACTCGAGTGAAGCGTCGGGAAATCTTTATTTGAACAGCTCACGCATAATGCATTTCGGCCTTTTAGGCCTTCCTCAGATGCCGCTGTATACAAGGTATAACTCCACCCCCACCTTTCACTGACCACAGTCACTCCCATTGGCGGTAGTCCGCTGACCAATGGCCACGTGATCGCAACTCCGCTGCAGTTCGACCAAAACTACAGCTCCCAGAATACTGTATTGCCGGGTAAGTGTTGCTTGGGAGGGACTGAATGTAATAAACTTCTGTGGGTGATGGTAATTAATTAAAAGGTGCTGAGTGTCAGAATATGGAGTCCTTGTGAAGAAATTAATCGCAGATCTCCCTCGGGTCCCCTTCAACGTTCCAGCCTTGTTGTGCGTATGTCAGCCGGGCCGTGAGACAGAATTACAGTGAGTCTGACTCACCGTTAATAACGGACTGCATTCCGCAGCAACCCATGGCATGGCTTGCACTTCATGGCTATATATATATTATGAGGAAAGCACAGCAGCTGCAGAATCAGACAAATCAAGTGGCCCTGCGGAAAGATTGGAGAGCCAATTGGCAGAAGATGAATCCAGGTTGCTCAGCATAGTAGTTAGTACTTTGTAGGCAAGGCCACTGGAATTATGTCGTGCTGTTTTAGAAATGCTTATAGATTTGCTGCATTCACCATTGAGTCCATCGTCTGCTGCATAATTTCCAGATCTTAACAAAAAAGATTATTTCTACCTGAAACAGATCAAAAGTTACTAAAAATTCAGAGACACTTGTTGCCTTGAAGTGCACACCTTTGCTCATACAGTGTTGACCAGCATAAAAATAAAAAAATTATTAAGTAATAATATCTTTACGCCACATTATTTGCCTTTTCTTGCTTCATAATTTAGAAATCCTTGTGCACAATTTGGTCCTCCACTTTTGCATAATTCCAGTGGCCCTGTTTATAGGGAAATAGTTGTTAACCCCTCACTGGCCAAATCCTTTAGAAAACGAATGAGAGAGGACTAATGACCTTCTGAGGTGTTAAATGCCACTATGTGAAATTAGTCTCCCAGGAGAGGGGGCTTCAAGTGTGGCTGGCTAGCAGGAGTGTAATGACTGGGGCATATACACACACCTTGAAAACACATGTATTTATATAAGCATTCCTTTGGTGAAAAAACCCTCACCAAGCACAGTGCAATTGCTAATTTGTATTTTTTTTTCTTTTTTTCTTTTTGAGCAAAAAAGAACTCCGGGGAACACCCTGGATCTCCTGTGAGTGCCTTCTTAGCAGGTGTCTTTGGATCTAAGCCATGTTTTACAGGAGATTGTCTAAGGATATAATGGAATTTATATTTCAGCGGATAGGATATCCGTCACCGTTGTGACGGAGCAATCCATCCACCAGATCTAAATTAGGCCCTAAGTTTTTTTAGATTTTTGTCTAGAAAAACTGCACTGGCTGAATCCAAATTAATCCAGGTTAGTCCAGAGCCTGATGGGGACTGGAAAGCCTGATTGACTGGTGTTTTTGGTTCTTTTGTAGTGAATCTTATAATGTTTTGCAACTTTCAAGAAGTTGTCACATATATAACAAGGTCATTTGGTCCACAAAAATTGAACTTTTTAAGATATTTTGCAATTAATATTAATTGCAATGGTTCTAACTTCTGGAAACTGTGACAGAATATGCCAGAGAAGCTTTGGAGTTGGCCAAATTGATACACTTCTGTTTCTTTGGGCTGTTGCCCTGGCTTCAGCTTGTTATGGTCGATTTGGTGAATTTGAGTCTTAGCAAATATGCATTCTTCGCAGTTGCAGATGGCAATAAATAAGAATTTTTAAAACTCAAACATTTTACTATTTCTTTCCAGGGGTGGCTGGTCATGGCATCCAGTGTGGCCCCAATGGCTGAACTCTTTGGACTAAGTACGCCTTATTAAGACTTAGGGTCCCTTTACAAGGAGGTTGTTATTTCTGATGCATCTGGTAACAGGAGTTACCCACTGAACTGGCTGGGGATTACAAGTATCAGGGGAGACTGCAGCTCACACGTCGTTCACACGCACATTTCATCTGCTAAAAGCTCGAATAATGTCCAGGAGGGAAAAAATGCCTCCAAAGTAGGAATAACATGAAATAATATCAAGTAATGGTTGAGGAAACACCGATTCCTGCTTGGTAATGGCCCTTCCTCATGGAAAATCGTGTATTAACTGGAATATTTCACAAGAGCCTATTCAAGACCTATGGCTTTATAACATATTGTTGTGAACATTGTGTTCCAAAGTGCACTATTTGTCCCATTTATAGCTCGTGTTTTTTCTGGGGAGAATCCCACAGAAACCAAATAGAGGAAGTTCGGCTATCTCGCTATTAAAAATTTGAAGTAGTTATATATGCCCCCTCACTTTAAAAAATCAGCAGCCACCACTGATGAAATCCGGGAATCCTTTACATTAGCCACTAAGCAGGAATGTTGCTTTGGAGTTGAATCAGGACCGGCTCTAGGGCAGTGCGACCGGTGTGACCGCACCGGGCACTGACTTTGGGTGGGCGGCGTCATGTTTGCAAGTATATTATGGTTTGAAAAGCACCTGCTGCCGCGTTCCTGGCCTCCAGCAATTTTCAGTCAACAATAAAAATGTCAAGATACCTCCAGTGATTAATGTTCTTCGTAGAGAGAGATCAGAGGTTTGTCTAGTTGAAGTATTGTAATGGTAATGTAGCGCAGTGGGTTAATCTGCCTACTGCAAATAAGCGCATGAATCATCCCGGAGGGGATCTCTCGGTGCTTGAGCGGCCGCAACAGGTCACAGTTCGATGACAATATTAAAGATAGAAACAACCATGTTTTCAGAGATTTCTTAAATTAAGGTAGGTCTGAACAAGAACGTAGCTCCTACACCTTGTAGTCCTCTGTCTTAAGTAACAATTCCTATACACTGATTTACACACCTATGATTGATTGTCTCTGTGTAGTGTGTGTAATGTAAAGTGCTCTGACACCCAACACTGGGATGAGTGGCGCTGTAAAGCTAATTAGATATATCTGAGAGAGAGTGGTATGGAGACTTGAGGGACACTGTTAAAGGGTGGTAGTGAAGGAATCTGGTGGTCACTGGGGGGTGCCAACAAACCTTGTCGCACTAGGCACCACCAGCGCTACAGCCGGCTTTAAGTGGAATCCACTTTAGAATATCCAAGAGACACCACTTTATATTTTTCAAGCGTGGTTGTTACATACAGAGACATGTTCTTTGTAATCATTGACAGGTAGGAGGTAGTGCAAAAATGGACTCAGAAGACTTATGCCCCTTTTTGCTCTAATGGCAATTGAGAACTGATTGATAACTATGCACACTTAAGATTTGCACATGCGCTGGTAGCTTGTGATGAGTGAGAATAAAATGTGGGATAAATACAAAAAGTAATCTACACAAAATAGGTGCACTCTGCATTTTATTTGCTCAAAATTGCCCTTAGGAATGTTCCATCCCATATGTGTACATTTTTCAGAACGAGTAACTGCTGTTCTTGCTTCAGTTGCCAATGTTCACTTTAAGGAAATGACTGTCAGCAGTATAGCACTGACATTCAGATCAAAGTTTCACTACAGAGGCAGCGGAATCTCTGAGCGACATGTTGGAACGTGCAACCGAGATTAGGCCTGAGTTACCATCCCAACAGTTGGCTTGCTTTTGCTCCCATGCTATTAAACCAAAGGGAATTCCTGAGTCAGGAGCTGTAAGACAATACTTTACCTATAAATTAAGCATGCCCTATTCTTGTTACCGGAATCGAGCCATGGACAACTTTTGCCTTGTGCTTGTTGAGGTCACATGTAGAGTAGATACATAAGCTTTTAGTTGGGCAGAATTAATTGAAACTGACTCTTGACAAGGTTTGGGAGATGATTATGCAGTCACGCGCTGGCTTATGGTGAGATCTGGAATGGCTGGTTGCCACTGGTGAATGAAACTAGATCCTAGTTTTTCGTGCAAACCAGGATTCCTAGACGTTTGAGTATGGCTTCAAGAAGAAGGTCAGGTGGTGGATAAGATAGGCATTTTACTGAATTGGACACCAATTTGAGAACTGACAACCTATTCCTTTCTGCTCTTTATTCTGGTGAAGGGACCCCAGGTTCAGTAGAACAAGACTGCTTCCAGGCTGTGTGCCACTGGGCTCCTCAAACACATCACTCATCCCCTCTGACCTTCCCCGTGACCTATGACAGCCTCTTATCCAGCCACACTGCCTTACCACTGCATGATATGGAGTATGACTATTGCTGATGGACTTTCTATTGTGAAATTCACTTGGGCACTGTGACCATTTCCCACAATGCCTTTCCGGGTCATCTGTCTCATTTGCTATGATTAGTGTCCAGAACCATTGCTATTGGAGATATGTAATCTGAGCATATTTTGTGATTTCGAAAGCTGTGCAAGATGGTGAATGCAGTCTTTAGTTTTTCATAAAATCATGACCATTGGTTGTTATGTTGCTGTATTTCTTCTTTAGTGTGCCGAGCTGTCACCACAAATCCACACTGGGTGACATCAATTAAAAAAATACAATGCATTGGTGCCCTCACAACTGTTTTCTGTCTCACCTGGTTCTATATTGATTTTCAGAGGAAGGATTCCCATTTTCCTTCAATGAGGAGTCCTCGGAGGTCAGAGTATCGCAGATTCTGGACCGGGAGCAGAGAGAAGTCTATGAGATGATGGTGCAGTGCACGGTGCAAGAGGGTTCCAGAGAGACTGAGGTGGTTGAGCCCTTCCTGGTCAGTGTCTATGATGAGGACGACACCCCACCCTTCCTCCTCAATGGCACTGACACAGCAGAAGCCGTGGTGGAGTTCAAGCGGAAAGAGGTAGCCGTTACTCGTTGATCTGTGGTAAAAGTTGTTCAAGAGGGATAATGCATGTGTTGCAGGAAACTGTGTCCACCCAGAAGGCCACAGTTTACAAATCTGGCAGTTGCTGATTCAGTATGTGGTACCAGAATATTTTGTCAGAATATTGCCTGATATTAAATTTACATATATATTGTGACCTAAATATCAGTTGTGGCTGTTGTTGGGGCAAAGTGGCAGGGAGAGGAGGGGACGAAACAAAAAACAAAAAAAAAAAAAACTTACCTGAATCCCGTTGCATCGCCGCTCTTCAGGCTCCACGGCAGGCACAGGCTCCCAGACTGCCCTGCGGCCAATCCTGATGCTGCTCTCTCAGCATGAGAGCAGCCTTAGTATTGGCCTGGGCACCCTCAATTTGCGCTCCCAGTGAGACTGGGAGCCTGTGCCTGCTGCCTCCAACCCGGCAACGCAGCTCGGGTTGGAGGCAGCTTCAGTGCCCATGACGGTTTGGCCATCCTGCGCCAGCCGGCTAAAGCGTCATGCGCACTGACAGCAGTGCACCTACCACTCCCCTCGTGCCTGTCATCCCCATGGCCCCACCCCCTACATTGAATGGAGAAAAATAAAACGATAATAAACATGCTTTATAATCGGTTTATTTTTTAAGTGTTGCAGCTGCTGCTGCTGGCAGGTGGGGCAACGCTCTTCCACCATAGCGGAGAAGCCGCTGCTGCTAAATATCCTAAAAATCTATACACAACAGGGCAGTTTTTTTGTAAATTATATTTAAGACAAAATATTTATGGCAGATGAAATTTGTATATACAGTATTCTGACATACAGCTGGAGACGTTCTTATTAGGAAAGTCCATAAAATGAATTGTGGCAAAAAAACGGCATATATATGCAAATACTGGGGTGTACATTCACAAACCCGATTAGATGTATCCTTAAAACAAACATACACTTATAGCAATAGAGGCAATACAAATTGTAGCCTGTAGGACAATGGACCGAATGTATTGTGTTACGTTTGGAAAGCAGTTTTGGGCAAACTAATAGAACACAGGCATGTATTTCATCTGCAAAATGACAGAAGCGTCATTGACTACCCATGTTTTTTTCTCCCCTACCGGACTGCAATGGATTCCACAATTGGTAACCATAACACACTGAAATAAAGTAACTGTTGCCTCAGACGTGGTTCCGCATGAGCACAAAAAGAGGGTGGTGGGTTCAGCATTCCATCTTGAATACAAAGTGTCCAGCTTTTCTTACAGATTCACAAATCAGGTCTGCCTTGGTGGCGCTCTTTTCATCTCAAAAACACCCCCACTTTAAACCAAACTCTTATGACGCCAAGCAAGCAAAGCAAGTCATCGCAACCCTCCCCAGAAGAGCTTGCTTGTCTTTTCCATCCAAGCACCTATCTATTCATCCTTTCATCATTCCATCCACCCACTGATAATCACTATTTCACCTTTACATTCTGTCTTCCTTTCAGTCTTTCATCCAACATTCAGTCTGTCACCATTCCATTCCATCCATCCGTCCGTCCGCCCATCCATATCCATTTCCAACCCCATCCATCTATCTTCAAATCTATCCATCGAACATATCCATCCTTTTACTCAGTCATCCATCCTTTCACTTATCCATTCCCCCTTTCATCCATTCATCCATCCTTTAATTCATCGATCCACCCTTTCACTCATCCATCCACCCCTTTAATCATCCATCCATCCTTTCACTCCATTCATACATAAATCCTCCCTTTCACTCATCCATTGATCCACCCTTTCACTCAGCCATCAATCCTTTCACTCATCCATACACCCTTCGACCCACCCGTCCACTCATCCATCTGTTTACCCCTTCACTCATTCATCCTTTCACTCACTCATCCATCCACCCTTTCACTCATTCATCCTTCCATTTACCCTTTCACTCATCCATCCGTCCCTCATTCATCCAGCCAGCCAGCCATTTACCCTCCCTTTCACTCATCCATCCATTCTTTCACTCATCCATCCTTACATCCATCCATTCACTCATCCATACATCCACTCATCCATCCATCCACCCTTTCACTTAGTCAATCCATCCATGCATCCACTCATTGTTACTTCCATTTACCTTTTCACTCATCAATCCATCCTTTTACTCTCTCACCCATCCATTCTTTCTCTCAGCATCCATCCACCCATTCACTCATCTATCCATATATTCACTCTTTCACTCATCCATCCATCTATCCATCCTTCCTCCCTTTCACTCACCCATCCTTACAACCATCCATCCTTCCATCCATTCATCCTTTCACTCATCCATCCATGCATCTATCCATCCATCCACCTTTGTACTCATACATCCATCCATCCACCCTCCCATCCATCCATTCATTCATTCATCCATCTGTTTACCCTTTCCCTTGTCCATCCCTCTTTTCTCTCTCTCATCATCAATCCATTCACCCTTTCACTTACCCATCCATCCACCTTTTCATCCACCCATCCATCTATCCTCCTTTTTTATTAATCCATTCTTTGATTCATCCACCCTCCATCCTTTCACTCATCCATTCATCCACCCTTTCAACCTAGTCATCCATTCATCTATCCACCCTTTCACTCATCATCCACACTTTCACTCACTCACTCCATCGATCCTTTCTTTTATCATCCATCCATCCACCCTTTCAGACATCTGTCCATCAATTTATCCATCCTTCCTCCTTTCACTCATCTATCCTTACATCCATCTTTACACATATTCGCCCATGCATCCACCCCTTCACTCACCCACTCATCCACCATTTCCCTCACTCACCTTCCCACACTTTTACATTAATTATGAGAGTTTGTCTACTGAGTTGCAGGCAGAAGAGGCCCATCAAAAACCTCTCCTCTGTTGTATCTGCTAAAGCGGGGAGGGGGTTGATGATCACCTTTATGTTCTGGCATCCATTATGTCTTTCATCCAACATTCAGTCTGTCACCATTCTGTCCATAAATCCACCCATCCATACCCAAACCTATCCAATCATCTTCAAACCTATCCATCAAACATATCCATCCTTTCGCTCATTCATTTATCCTTTCACTTATCCATCCCCCTTTCATCCATTCATCCTTTCAGTCATCCACCCATCCTTTTACTCCATCCATCCATCCTCCCTTTCAATCATCCAACGATCCACCCTTTCACTCACCATCCATCATTTCACTTATCCATCCACCCTTTGGCCCGCCCATCCACTCATCCATCCATCCATTTTCCCTCTTACTCATCCATTCATCCTTTCACTCAATCATCTGTTCATCCACCCTTTCACTCATTTGTCCATCCATTCATGCTTTCACTCATTCATCGATCCACCCGTTCATCCAGTCATTAATCTACCCTCCCTTTCAATTATCCATCCATTCTTTTACTCTTCCATCTTTACATCCATCCTTTCACTCATCCATACATTCACTCATCCTTTCCCTCAGTCTATCCATCCATTAATTGATCCATTCATTTAGCCTTCCACTCATCCATCCATCCTTTTACTCCATACATCCATCCATCCTCCCTTTCACCCATCCAACGATCCACCTTTCACTCAACCATCCATCATTTCACACACCCATCCACCCTTCGGGCCACCCATCCACTCATACATACATCCATTTACCAGTAGCGGCCCGTGGTGGGAGTGCTGCCAGGCGCTGACGTGGGGCGGGGGAGGGGCAGGGTGGGGGGTAGTAAACTATGGATTACGGCCGATTAGAGGTAAGTAAACATATAAATAAATAAAATGAATTTCGTTGCGCGCGCTGCATCGCCAAAGTGAAAGTGAAAGTGAAAGTGTACCCAATAGTCAATTCAACAGCTAAAAAGTGAACCATGTTTACAAATTGGAGCAGTTTTGAACTTGCAAAGACACGCCGTTTGAATTTTGCAAAGTATTGAGGGCTGCATTGATTTATGCTTGCTGTGGGCAATGTTTGTTTTAATATCAGGGAAATCAACAGTAAAATCTGGCCCAGCAGACCATAAAACAGGCCCACAAATACGGAAATAAAAAAGAAAAAAAAGTGAACCGCACTGACCTGTCAGACCAGCCCGTCGGGCCTTCCTGATTGCTCTATAGTCCAGTCTGAACCTGACGTTTGTCATCACTTCACTCCCATTAGCTCCCTTTTTTCGAATCGTATATCTTAGCAGCTGAATTCCCCCTCTAGCATGCATGCACATTCATTAATCAGATCATCAAATTGCACTACCACACTCTTTTAGGGAGGATTTGGTACATCTCTGGTTTCCAAACTCTGGGTATGTACCAACTGGGTAGTTTGAAGCCATGTCCAGTAGGGCAAGAAAAAGGATTGAATCTTCTCCAGCCACTATGCTAGTTCCTGAGAAAATCAATAGCATTTTGTCACTGTACTTAGAAATATATGTTCTGAAAATGAAATGCTTAATATGTTATATGGAAAAACGAAAGATAAAGTGGACATCATTTACTGTCAAAATTGTTTTGATTTATATATATATATATATATATATATATATATATATATATATATATATATATATATATATATATATATATATATATATATATATCCACCACAGTTTCTTCGTTTACAGAGCCCCAGACCCTGACAGGGCGGCTTCGTCGAGCAGGAACGAAGAATCCTGCTTTTTAATCCACACAATATTTCTAAACAGAAATACGACGACTCCGATGAAAAAGGCAACTTCAAGCACTTTATTTCAAACTTCAGAGACAGGCAGGCAGTCCACCATAAACACTTTGCCCATATCCTTACGCATTTCAGCTTTCTCTCAAGCCTTGGTCACAGGTAGGCATTTCATCAAAGCAGGAGTCACATGCTTATCTAGCATAGGTCAGACTACCGGATTGGCTGTAGTCCACCAATTACTGTTTCTGATGAGCACATTTTCAAAATTGAAAGTTATTCTTTAAACTGCGTTCTTTTTAAATCGTTTTTCATGTTTTAATGAACTGCAGTCTATAATCTTTTACTCATGTGAGAAAAAAATGTGCTAAAAATAAATCAGTGCCATGGACTTGCCTCGTGCAGTTTCACTCTCCGAGTGCGTGTTTGAATGCTATTAACACCAGCCAGCAGAATGGAATATTCTGCAAGCATCCCTTGCCCACCTCCTTCTGAAATTTCTTCTGGGTGCAATCCCATGTTCTTTTGTAAAGGGTGTTACAGCAAACAAATGATGGACGGAATGCTGACAATGCAAACATTCACCCCCAGTCAAAAGATCTGGGTTAAATCCATCGTTCTTTTGCCCACTACGCCACCCCAGTTGGACCCAGCCATATGCAAATCAGTCTTGACCCTGTGCCCCATGGGAACAGTCCAGACCAAACTGACAGGCCAGGTCCTCCCTGGAACGGAAACAAGCATCCTGGGACCGGTTTCAGGGTATGTCACCCTTCTTCAGCCAGGCTAGCTTGAATCCAGTGGCACACTGAGCAAGGGACCCAGTCTGGGCATACCCATCCCACTTAGGGCGAAAAGTGTTACAGCAAACAAATGATGGACGGAATGCTGACAATGCAAACATTCTCCCCCAGTCAAAAGATCTGGGTTAAATCCATCGTTCCTTTGCCCACTACGCCACTCCAGTTTGGACCCAGCCATATGCAAATCAGTCTTGACCCTGTGCCCCATGGGAACAGTCCAGACCGAACTGACAGGCCAGGTCCTCCCTGGACCGGAAACAAGCATCCTGGGACCGGTTTCAGGGTATGTCACCCTTCTTCAGCCAGGTTAGCTTGAATCCAGTTGCACAGTGAGCAAGGGACCCACGTCTGGGCATACCCATCCCACTTAGGGCGAAAAGTGTTACAGAAAACAAATGAGGGACGGAATGCTGACAATGCAAACATTCTCCCCCAGTCAAAAGATCTGGGTTAAATCCATCGTTCTTTTGCCCACTACGCCACTCCAGTTTGGACACAGCCATATGCAAATCAGTCTTGACCCTGTGCCCCATGCGAACAGTCCAGACCGAACTGACAGGCCAGGTCCTCCCTGGACCGGAAACAAGCATCCTGGGACCGGTTTCAGGGTATGTCACCCTACTTCAGCCAGGCTAGCTTGAATCCAGTGGCACAGTGAGCAAGGGACCCACGTCTGGGCATACCCATCTCACTTAGGGCGAAAAGTGTTACAGCAAACAAATGATGTACGGAATGCTGACAATGCAAACATTCTCCCCCAGTCAAAAGATCTGGGTTAAATCCATCGTTCTTTTGCCCACTACGCCACCCCAGTTTGGACCCAGCCATATGCAAATCAGTCTTGACCCTGTGCCCCATGGGAACAGTCCAGACCGAACTGACAGGCCAGGTCCTCCCTGGACCGGAAGCAAGCATCCTGGGACCGGTTTCAGGGTATGTCACCCTTCTTCAGCCAGGCTAGCTTGAATCCAGTGGCACAGTGAGCAAGGGACCCACGTCTGGGCATACCCATCTCACTTAGGGCGCAAAGTGTTACAGCAAACAAATGATGGACGGAATGCTGACAATGCAAACATTCTCCCTCAGTCAAAAGATCTGGGTTAAATCCATCATTCTTTTGCCCACTACGCCACCCCAGTTTGGACCCAGCCATATGCAAATCAGTCTTGACCCTGTGCCCCATGGGAACAGTCCAGCCCGAACTGCCAGGCCAGGTCCTCCCTGGACTGGAAACAAGCATCCTAGGACCAGTTTCGGGCTTTCAGCCCTCATCATCCAGGATAGCTTGACTCCAGTGGCATGGAGAGCACGGGACCCACGTCTGGGCATACCCGTCCCACTCGGATTTCCAGTCCAGGGAGGACCTGGCCTGGCAGTTCGGGCTGGACTGTTCCCATTGGGCGCAGGGTCAAGACTGATTTGCATATGGCTGGGTCCAAACTGGAATGGCATGGTGAGCAAAAAAGCGATGGATTTAGGCCCAGATCTTTGTACTGGGGTGAATGTATGACATTGTTCTGCATTCTGTCCATCAATTGTTGTTTTTGCATTTGTCACCCCCGAGTGGGACGGGTATGCCCAGACGTGGGTCCCGTGCTCTCCATGCCACTGGAGTCAAGCTATCCTGGCTGATGAGGGCTGAAAGCCCAAAACCGGTCCTAGGATGCTTGTTTCCAGTCCAGGGAGGACCTGGCCTGGCAGTCCGGGCTGGACTGTTCCCATTGGGTGCAGTGTCAAGACTGATTTGCATATGGCAGGGTCCAAACTGGAATGGCATGGTGAGCAAAAAAACGATGGATTTTGGCCCAGATCTTTGTACTGGGGTGAATGTATGACATTGTTCTGCATTCTGTCCATCAATTGTTGTTTTTGCATTTGTCACCCCGAGTGGGACGGGTATGCCCAGACGTGGGTCCCGTGCTCTCCATGCCACTGGAGTCAAGCTATCCTGGCTGATGAGGGCTGAAAGCCCGAAACCGGTCCTAGGATGCTTGTTTCCAGTCCAGGGAGGACCTGGCCTGGCAGTTCGGGCTGGACTGTTCCCATTGGGTGCAGTGTCAAGACTGATTTGCATATGGCTGGGTCCAAACTGGAATGGCATGGTGAGCAAAAAAACGATGGATTTTGGCCCAGATCTTTGTACTGGGGTGAATGTATGACATTGTTCTGCATTCTGTCCATCAATTGTTGTTTTTGCATTTGTCACCCCGAGTGGGACGGGTATGCCCAGACATGGGTCCCGTGCTCTCCATGCCACTGGAGTCAAGCTATCCTGGCTGAGGGCTGAAAGCCCGAAACCGGTCCTAGGATGCTTGTTTCCAGTCCAGGGAGGACCTGGCTGGTAGTTCGGGCTGGACTGTTCCCATTGGGCGCAGGGTCAAGACTGATTTGCATATGGCTGGGTCCGAACTGGAATGGCATGGTGAGCAAAAAAACGATGGATTTAGGCCCAGCTCTTTGTACTGGGGTGAATGTATGACATTGTTCTGCATTCTGTCCATCAATTGTTGTTTTTTCTTTTGTAAAGGGTGGCAGGCGGGTCAGGCTCCTCTCCATAAATCCACCACAGTTTCTTCGTTTACAGAGCCCCAGACCCTGACAGGGCGGCTTCGTCGAGCAGGAACGAAGAATCCTGCTTTTTAATCCACACAATATTTCTAAACAGAAATACGACGACTCCGATGAAAAAGGCAACTTCAAGCACTTTATTTCAAACTTCAGAGACAGGCAGGCAGTCCACCATAAACACTTTGCCCATATCCTTACGCATTTCAGCTTTCTCTCAAGCCTTGGTCACAGGTAGGCATTTCATCAAAGCAGGAGTCACATGCTTATTTAGCATAGGTCAGACTACCGGATTAGCTGTAGTCAACCAATTACTGTGTCCGTTTCTGGTGAGCACATTGGTGGATGCTTGCAGAATATTCCATTCTGCTGGCTGGTGTTAATAGCACAGGGTCAAGACTGATTTGCATATGGCTGGGTCCAAACTGGGGTGGCGTAGTGGGCAAAAGAATGATGGATTTAACCCAGATCTTTTGACTGGGGGAGAATGTTTGCGTTGTCAGCATTCCGTCCAACATTTGTTTGCTGTAACACTTTTCGCCCTAAGTGGGATGGGTATGCCCAGACGTGGGTCCCTTGCTCACTGTGCCACTGAATTCAAGCTAGCCTGGCTGAAGAAGGGTGACATACCCTGAAACCGGTCCCAGGATGCTTGTTTCCGGTCCAGGGAGGACCTGGCCTGTCAGTTCGGTCTGGACTGTTCTTATGGGGCACAGGGTCAAGACTGATTTGCATATGGCTGGGTCCAAACTGGGGTGGCGTAGTGGGCAAAAGAACGATGGATTTAACCCAGATCTTTTGACTGCGGGAGAATGTTTGCATTGTCAGCATTCCGTCCATCATTTGTTTGCTGTAACACTTTTCGCCCTAAGTGGGATGGGTTTGCCCAGACGTGGGTCCCTTGCTCACTGTGCCACTGGATTCAAGCTAGCCTGGCTGAAGAAGGGGGACATACCCTGAAACCGGTACCAGGATGCTTGTTTCCGGTCCAGGGAGGACCTGGCCTGTTAGTTCGGTCTGGACTGTTCCCATGGGGCACAGGGTCAAGACTGATTTGCATATGGCTGGGTCCAAACTGGGGTGGCGTAGTGGGCAAAAGAACGATGGATTTAACCCAGATCTTTTGACTAGGGGAGAATGTTTGCATTGTCAGCATTCCGTCCATCATTTGTTTGCTGTAACACTTTTCGCCCTAAGTGGGATGGGTATGCCCAGACGTGGGTCCCTTGCTCACTGTGCCACTGGATTCAAGCTAGCCTGGCTGAAGAAGGGTGACATACCCTGAAACCGGTCCCAGGATGCTTGTTTCCGGTCCAGGGAGGACCTGGCCTGTCAGTTCGGTCTGTACTGTTCCCATGGGGCACAGGGTCAAGACTGATTTGCATATGGCTGGGTCCAAACTGGGGTGGCGTAGTGGGCAAAAGAACGATGGATTTAACTCAGATCTTTTGACTGGGGTTGAATGTTTGCATTGTCAGCATTCCGTCCATCATTTGTTTGCTGTAACATCCTTTACAAAAGAACACGGGATTGCACCCAGAAGAAATTTCAGAAGGAGGTGGGCAAGGGATGCTTGCAGAATATTCTATTCTGCTGGCTGGTGTTAATAGCATTCAAACACGCACTCGGAGAGTGAAACTGCACGAGGCAAGTCCATGGCACTGATTTATTTTTAGCACATTTTTTTCTCACATGAGTAAAAGATTATAGACTGCAGTTTATTAAAACATGAAAAACGATTTAAAAAGAATGCAGTTTAAAGAATAACTTTCAATTTTGAAAATGTGCTCATCAGAAACGGACACAGTAATTGGTGGACTACAGCCAATCTGGTAGTCTGACCTATGCTAAATAAGCATGTGACTCCTGCTTTGATGAAATGCCTACCTGTGACCAAGGCTTGAGAGAAAGCTGAAACGCCTAAGGATATTGGCAAAGTGTTTATGGTGGACTGCCTGCCTGTCTCTGAAGTTTGAAATAAAGTGCTTGAAGTTGCCTTTTTCATCGGAGTCGTCGTATTTCTGTTTAGAAATATTGTGTGGATATATATATATGTGATCAAGACCGGGGAAACTCGGTCGAAACGCGTCATGCTGCTTACAATCACAATAAAGCACAGCAATATTTAAGTTATTTGGTGGTCCGTACCTGATTTCCCGTTCTTATGAGGATATTGCATCAGGATTGTGGTTCTCGATATATATATATCTATATATCTATATATATATATATATATATCTATATATTCACTGAAAAAACCAGAGGTTTTAGGGACAGTTATAGTTAGTTGGACATTGCACTCGTACAAAACCCGTGAAATTCCCCCGTTATAGTTAGTTCAGCTAACTATAACTCGCGCCCCCGCAATGCACTGCTGATGACGTCACATATTACATCACTCATGACATGGTCAGTGACATCACTAATGACATCACTGATGACATCTCAAATGACATCACTGATGACATCATCCAGTGACTGTGTGTTTCTGTAAAGTTTAAATATGTTTAATATATATAGGGAAAGGCGTATTGAAGAATGAGTGGGTGTATAAGTGTCTGAATGGATGATTTAGTACGTGCGTGACTGACTCTACAAGTGAGTGATTAAACGTATCTTACTGAATGCATGGGTTAGTGACTAAACTGTGTGAATGTCTGTATCCGTCTGTTGGTGTGTAAGTGGATGCATGGATTTGCGAATAGCTACATGAGTGTCTATATGGGTTATTTATTGGTTCTATGAGTATCTGTATGGGTGCCTGAGTGTTTGTGTGGATGGGGTGTGTGCGACTGTGCATAGATGTGTGAGTGGGTGATTCACTGGGTGGATGGTTTCAAGAGTGCATCTGTGATAGACTGTATGGGTGGGTAAGTGTGTGTAAGAGTGTGTTAGTGAGTGAATGTATGTCCCAGTGGTACATGTGTGAGTAACTAAATATGTGAAAGGCAGTATATATGTGTATTGGAGTATATAAATAGCTATAAGCGAGAGTGAGTGATTGTGATAGTGGCTGTATGGATGAGTGTGTGCTTGTATCAGTGATTGTATAAGAGCGTAACAATGTGCTAGTATTTGTATGATTAAGTGAGCTGGTGTGTGTATAACTGTATAGGTGAGTAAATGGCAGTGTGTTTAATTATTTGCATGACTGACTAGGTGTGTGAGTACCTCTATGGATGAGTGGCGGTGTTTGAGTGTCTATATAGGAGTAAGAGTGCATATGATAGTCCTGTACTGAGTGACCATAAGTATGAGTGACTGTACGGGTGAGTGAGTGGATGTGTGTGTGTAGACCTAAGAATCAGTGAGTGGGTATGTAGTTATTGGTGTTGGAGTGTCTATGGTTTTGCGAATGGCACTCTGTAATTTAGATTGGGTGTATCAAAGGTTATATTAGGGTGTGAGGAGCTGCATCAGATTATCACGTGGATGATGTCATCAGTGATGTCATTTGAGATGTCATCAGTGATGTCATCAGTGATGTCACTGACCATGTCATGAGTGATGTAATATGTGACGTCATCAGCAGTGCATTGCGGGGCGCGAGTTATAGTTTGCTGAACTAACTATAACGGGGAATTTCACGGGTTTTGTACGAGTGCAATGTCCAACTAACTATAACTGTCCCTAAAACCTCTGGTTTTTTCAGTGAATTTCAAAGGTTTTTTAAATGCTAATTTCTAACTATAACGTGTCTGAAACCTATGGTTTTTAAGTGAATTTCAAAGGTTTTTAAAATGCTAATTTGTAACTATAACGTGCCTGAAACCTACGGTTTTTTCAGTGAATTTCAAAGGTTTTTAAATGACAATTTTTAAATGTATTAATTTTTATATTAATTTTTTCATACTGATTTACTACATTTTTAGAAACAATTTCTTTTACATATTTTATTTTTTAAATTACATTGTAATTACATTATACATTACATTACAAAAAATACTTTCTCAGAATGAATTACTTTAGTTTAAATACTTTGCACATAGGCAATAGACTTTTAAGTACAGTAGTTACAGTTGTTGCAATGGGCAACACATTTTCAAACACAATGCAACATTCAGCTCAATGTGAATTTCTAGTTAAATGCAATTAGTTACTTTATGGATTACTTTTCTAACCACAGGACTGGATCCTAGATTCAGTCCTGGTACATCTCCTGTAAACAGTTGAGTAAAAGCGTTTTGGTTACAGTCGTGATTTTTAAGGAATATTATTGTATTTTAAAAGTTGACACTTAGAAACTTTTTCTCATAGAATCACCAATGTTATCCTATGGAAGGAAATTCACTTAGCAGGTAAAAACTGTTATCGTTACTTTTTCTTACTCAGTGTTGGATCCTGGATCCAGCACTGGTGCATCTCCTGTAAACAGTTAAAAGAATGCGTTTAAGTCATACAGGCGATTTTTAAGGAATATTTGTAGTTTGTGAAAATCGACACTGAAACTTTTCTGCTGAAAACCAGACAATGGATTCCTATGGAAAAAAATATAAGTTACTGGTAAGTACGGTTAAAATTACTTTTCAGGACCAGTACTGGGCTGAAAGATACAGCACTGAGGTCTCTCCTTATAACAGGTGAGTAAATCGGAATTCGTATTTCAGCTGATTTTAGAGGAATATTTGTATGTTTCAAAAATCAACACTTAGAAGAATTTCCAAGTGAAACCAGTCAATGTTAGCCTATGAAGGAAATTCAAGTTACCGGTAAGTACGGTTAAAATTACTTTTGAGGATCAGTACTGGGCTGAAAGATGCAGCACTGAGGTCTCTCCTGATAACAGGTGAGTAAATCGGAATTCGTATTTCGGCTGATTTTAGAGGAATATTTTAAAGTTCCAAAACTCCACACTTAGAAGAATTTCCAAGTGAAACCAGTCAATGTTAGCCTATGAAGGAAATTCAAGTTACCGGTAAGTACGGTTAAAATTACTTTTCAGGACCAGTACTGGGCTGAAAGATGCAGCACTGAGGTCTCTCCTGATAGCAGGTGAGTAAATCGGAATTCGTATTTCGGCTGATTTTAGAGGAATATTTTAAAGTTCCAAAACTCCACACTTAGAAGAATTTCCAAGTGAAACCAGTCAATGTTAGCCTATGAAGGAAATTCAAGTTACCGGTAAGTACGGTTAAAATTACTTTTGAGGATCAGTACTGGGCTGAAAGATGCAGCACTGAGGTCTCTCCTGATAACAGGTGAGTAAATCGGAATTCGTATTTCGGCTGATTTTAGAGGAATATTTTAAAGTTCCAAAACTCCACACTTAGAAGAATTTCCAAGTGAAACCAGTCAATGTTAGCCTATGAAGGAAATTCAAGTTACCGGTAAGTACGGTTAAAATTACTTTTGAGGATCAGTACTGGGCTGAAAGATGCAGCACTGAGGTCTCTCCTGATAACAGGTGAGTAAATCGGAATTCGGATTTCGGCTGATTTTAGAGGAATATTTGCACAATGGTGAAGGGAGGGGCGGGGCCTGAGGTGACATCTGTGCAAACGCGCCCCGTGGTGCGTTTTAATTTGGGGGATTAAGTCCCCTTGAATCATGAGGGTCCCTACGGGCCAACTAGCCCACCAGGAACCTCCAGTATGCGCCAGGGGCTGCGTTGCAGAGACATGTACAGAGGCCACACCCCTTTTACACCTCTCTGCAACGCAGCTCTGTGGCGCTTTCTGGACGTACCTGTTGGGCTAGTTGGCCCCAGGGACCCTCAGGATTGAAGAGGATTTAATTCCCCATCTTAAAACGCGCCACGGGGCCTGTTTGCACACATGTCACCTGAAGCCCCGCCCCTCCCTTCACCACTGTGCAAACGCGCCCGTGGCGCGTTTTAAGTCGGGGGATTAACTCCCCTTGAATCCTGAGGGTCCCTGGGGTGCAACTAGCCCACCATATACCTCCAAAGCGCCATAGAGCTGCGTTGCAGAGAGGTGTAAAAGGGGCGTGGCCTCTGTACACCTCTCTGCAAGGCAGCCCCTGGCGCATACTGGAGGTTCCTGGTGGGCTAGTTGGCCCCCAGGGACCCCAGTATTCAAGGGGATCGTTCCCCCTCTGCAAACGCGCCAGGGGCGCGTTTGCAGAGTGGTGAAGGAAGGGGGCGGGGCCTGCGGGCCCGATCGTTTTTTTTTTTTTGGGGGAGGGGGGCCGCGTGGCCCCCCTCCCGGGCCACTACTTGCCCCGGGGACCCCATCCCCCGGGGCTGGCCCTCTCGTTGGGGACTGTGGGGGGGTCCCCAATCCCCCCACAGTCCCGCCGGCTCCCCGTGTCCTACGGGAGCCGGCATTGCTTTACACATGGGGAGCAGCTAACATGCTGCTCCCCATGTGGAAAGCAATCGGCTTTGGATATTGGAAGAGAGAGCAGGTTTCCTGCTCTCTCTTCCAATATCCAAAGCAGTTTGCAATGACAGGACGGGAGCCGCGAGGCTCCCGTCCTGTCATTGCAAACAGCAGTGTCCCGGGGGTAGGCACCCCGGGACACTGCAGGAGCCGGCCCTGGGGGTGGTGGTCCCCAGGGCCATCAAGGGCTCCAGGAGGGGGCCGCGCGGCCCCCTCCCATTCAGTGCACAGCCCCGGGGAGGTGGTGGTCCCGGGGCTCTGGGAGTCCAAACGGACCCCCATTGTAATTTTCTTAGTGCCCGGGGAGGTGGTGGTCCCCGGGCGTGTGGGGGCTGGAGCCCCCCACACAGGTTTCTAATTAAAAAAATAAGCCCCGGGGAGGTGGTGGTCCCGGGGCTGCGGGAGGGCTCAGAGCCCTCCCGCACCATTCTACATTAAAGCCCCGGGGGTGGTGGTCCCCGGGGCTTGGGGGCCTTAGAGGCCCCCACACATAAAATTAACCCCCCCAGCATGCCCCCGGGACTTGGCCCACCCGGGGGCCAGTGTATCGAAGCGCGGGAGACCGCGCTTCGATTTTTTCGGCAGGGTTCGCGCTCCCTGAGCGCATCCTGCCGATTTTTAAAAAAAAAAAAAATTTTTTGCCCAGGGGTCCTTGTGGGACCCCCTGAGCAGACCTAGGGGTCAGGGTGTTTCTACCCTGCCCCCTTTGTGCGCTTTGCGCACTTGTTTCTGTCCCTCGGTTCTACCGAGGGACAAAATGGCTGCCAACACTTCCTGATTTGGAGTGTTGACAGCCAATTAACATAAAGCTCGTGCTCGGGAGGATCCGCGGCCCTAGATATCACTATCTTTTTTACTTTTCATTTTCTCAGCAACTACTGAACGGATTTACACCATTTAACAAAAAGGGTTCTTTCTGAACCAAGAACTACCTCTTTGCCAAATTTGGTGTAATTCCGTTCAGCAGTTCGGGCTGTAGCCGTGTCTAAAGTTTCCTATGGAAAATTGCATGGGGAAAACGCGTTTTGGGACCCCCTTTTTCTCGGCCCCCGCTTGACGAATCCCCCGAGACTTTCAGGGTAGGAGCGGACCGGAGCGCCCCACAAAGTTTGAAAATTTTGCGAAGATACGTCAACCGGCAAGAGAGTTATTTCAAATAGAATGTCGCGGATTTCCTATGGATAATAGGTTGTAACTATAACTATCTACTGGCGACCGCCAGTAGATAATATATATATATATATATATATATATATATATATATATATATATATACATATATATATATAGGCCACCAAAGTCCCTTGATCGCTATAGCTCAATATATTGACACACTAAATTCATCGAAAGATAAAAAGCAATTCAGAACATAATTTTGGGATTTTTTCTCCATGATGCCATCTTCTGATCGCACTTACTAGTGAATATTAGTTGGCGGATTCTTTTCTTGGGGCACATACCTCAATCCCCTTTATACATTTTTAGCTTGTTCACAATATTTAAAATGTAACACAAAACTTGTCAGAATGTATGACATAATTTTGGAGGGCCCTTTCCAATTTATTTCACCTTATGGGACTTCGGATAAAAAAATTTTTTTAAGTCTACTGTCTAAGAGACTTCCTTATGCCCAATGGAAAGCTTGAGTCTTCATTGCACCACCGCTCTGAGAAACTATAGTTGGAAGCTGGTAAAAAAGGGTTTTGACTATTAGCTCCTTTGCAGGAAGTTTTGTAATTTGCAGTGCAAGGATTTGCAAAATAAGTATCATATCCAGGAAGTGCTATCAATAATTAAGTAGGCCTGTGTTAGTGTAAGAAAACGCAGCTCTTTGCAGATGCCTCCCCTACGTTTTGCCCCCATTTGGGCTACTTGATGCTTGTTTTCGACTCTGACGGTGCAGCAGAGCACTCTAACCAGGCGCCAGTGCTCTTTCCCCAAAACTAATATGTGTGAATTGGCAATGCCAACTGCCAAAGATTTTACTGCCCTTATAAGTACCTAGTATATGGTATAAGCGGTACCCAGGGCATAGGTGGTAAAGGGGTCCCCAGGGCTTCGGGTGACTTTGTGCCACCCTGGAGGACCCAAGCAAACTACTGACAGCAGGCCTGCCATTGCAGACTGCAGGAGCAGTGCAAACTGCTCAAACTCGACTGTGCACTCACCATGTGCGGCACAGTCAATACACTATCTTTGACTATATGTGAGGCACCCCTAAGGAAGGCCTTCTCAGCCCAGGAGGCAGGGTGAAGTATATTAAAGGTAAGAACATATAAGTGCAAGCCTATATGTCCATATAATGGCGCTCCCCATTGGAAACTACAATAAGTATTATCGATCTATAGGATAACAAAGGCTGCCACCCAGGCATTTTCGAGGTTGGCAGCTCAATTATGGTAATGCCGAAATATGTCATGTTTGAAATTATCCCCAGGATTAGTGATGGTGATAAGATTGACAAAGGGTTTGAAGCCTTGGAGAGGTCCTGCAAAATGAGGAGGATAGCACACCAGCACTGGGGCTTTCTACTTTGGGAGTTAAACTCAGTGAAGGGCAGAGATAGACTTTTGACCCTTAATGAGGAGATAGCTGAGTCCTATCAGCAGATGAAGGAGATCTTGATAGAAGGATTTAGACTCACTACTGAAGAATACAGATTGAAGATTATGGACACCCATAAAGGTCAAAACCAGACCTGGGTAGAATTTGTGGACTCTTCAGTCAAAGCACTAGAAGGCTGGATAAAAAGCAATTAGGCGGACATTTATGATGGGCTGTATAGTTTAATTAAGATAAAGCACATTTTAAGTAACTGTACTTCAGACAAGTTACACCAGCACCTGGTAGATCAGAGCTTTCTAGCTCTAGAGAGTTGGGCAAGAAGGCAGATGAGTGGGTAAGGACAAGAGTACCCAAGAAAACCCAGGGGAGCGACTCCAGGAAGGGGGTGTTGGGCCCACAAAAAGCAAAGGAGGGAGGTGGTAAGCCCACCAAAGAGAATCCCTAAGGACCCCATAACCCTAAAAAGGAAGGGAGCAAAACCCTCCACAATTCTGGAAAGCAGAGGTAGGGGGACCCAGGGCTTAAAAAATCCTTGAAGAATAACTGTGTTTTGACTGCCAGCAGTCAGGTCACTACAAAGAACATCCATCCTGCACCAAAAACTTGGTTAGCACTGAGCTATCCAGTGTAGCCACAGGGGAGGTTATCTCAGACGAGGAGGTCCTCTTAGCTTTTAACTGGGAGGAGGGTCCAGATGCTAAGCTGGTGATCCCTGAGGGTGGCAGTAAACACTTCCACTCAATTCAAGTAAATGGGATCCCTACCACTGGGCTAAGAGACACAGGTGCCAGTCATGCCATAGTGGTTGACAGGTTGGTGTCCCCAGATCAGTATGTGCCAGGGGAAACAAGAAGAGTAAGGGTAGGCCCAGGGGAGGTCACAGTCAGACCTGTGGCCTTAATGCCCCTAGAAAGAGAGGCTACTCTTAGCTGGCATATGGTGGTAGTCAGCCCTGACCTCCCCTAGATTGTATCCTAGGCAGTGACCTCCCAGAGATTGGTCTGATCCCAGAAGGGGCGGTCGACCAGGGCACTGCCCAACCCAAAGATCTTGGAGATCCTGTCCCTAAGGTTCGGAAACGTAGGCCACAACAGAAAGGGAAAAAGAGTCAGAAAAGGAAAGGGAAGCCACTCTTAACTACAGATCCAGCAAGCCAAGGGCATCCTACCCCAGTAAGGAAGTACTCCAAAGTTGGCACAGGTAAGGCCTACCCTGACCCCAAAGAAGTCCTGAAAAGTCAGGCAGCTGTTCAGAATCAGGCTGTCCCCCTGAACCGACAGAAGGGAGAGTAGAGAAAGGGTGTCTGCCAGAGGAAGTGGTAGCCCCCTGCTCTAAACAGCAGGGGAGGTTCCAAGAATGCACAGTTGCAGCTAAGGTAGCTCATTCACCTATCAGTGAAGAGTTCATGGTGTGGTTTTGGATATTGACAGCTGTCAGTAGCCTGTGCTGGGTGCTGGCCTTCATGGCAGCGCTGTACTTGGCGTGGGAGGCAGACCCGATAGCCAAAAGTTAAGTAGGTCCCCTGACCCTGCTGGTCATGGTGGGGTTGCTCAAGTGTTGGGTAACCTCCGTGGGTAAGCTGGGCGTTGTCCTAGTAAAGATAGGGTTAGAAGAGGTGGGTACCTCACTACCCTAAGTAAAAGGGGAGGAAGTAAAAGGCACAGCTGTAGTTAAAGTTCAATTTTAAATGGGTCCTATTACTGTTGAGATGGGTCAAGTGCCCAGAGGGAGTGACCTGGTAGGAGGATGTGAGTCAGATTAGTCCCTGCAATAGTACAGCCAGTTTTCTTTACATTCTTCCTCACTGACAAGCCAGGAAGACTGTCCCAGGGTTGGGCTGAGTCATCTGGGTGTGTTGACGGGGGTGGGGGTGTTTGTGTAAGAAAACAGGACTCTTTGCAGATGCCCCCCACAATATGTGCCCCAATTTGGATTACTAGATGCTTGTTTTTGAGTCTGACAGTGCATGGGAGCCTGATAACCAGGCCCCAGTGCTCTTCACCCAAAACTGATATCTGTGAATAGGCGATGCCAACTGACAAGGACTTTACCCCCTTATAAGTCCCTAGTATATGGTACCAGGGGTACCCAGGGCATAGGTGGGAAATGGGTCCCCAGGGCTGCAGCATGGTTTTGTGCCTTCCTGAGGGACCCAAGCAAACTACTGACTGCAGGTCTGCCATTACAGACTGCAAGAGCAGTACAAACTGCTCGAACTCGACGGTGCCCTCACCTTGTGTGGCACAGTCAGTACACTATCATATGTCAGACACCCCTAAGGAAGGTCTCCAAAGCCTAGAGTGCAGGACGCAGTATATTAAAGCTGAGGACATAAAAGGTAAGCCTATATGTCCCTATAATGGCGTTCCCCATTGGAAACTACCATAAGTGTTAGTGGTCCATAGGATAACATGGGCTGCCACCCAGGCATTCTCAAGGTTGGCAGCTCCTTTATGGTACCACTGAAATATGTCATGTTTGGTATCAAACAACATGAATTCTCCCCCTTGACATGAATCTCATGCCCTGGATGATGTGGCATGCACCCAGGTAGCGATCTTAGATGTGCCCACCTGGTTTTCCCATCTTCTCTGTGCTCTGGCGGGCAAGCTGCGCTTTCCCGCACCTGCTGCCACCAAGAAAGGATTCTGACCTTCTGCCAGGCAGTGTGATCACTCCCAGGAATCAAGAATAAAGGCTTGGTCAGGAAGGGGGTCACACCTCCCACCTCCCAAGCAGGCTAGTGAAGTGGCACATCAAGGCGGTAAGCTTCAAAGGCTGCACCACTTCTGATATGCATCAGGGCTGACTCCTAGTTAAGGAACAGCACTCCTCCTGCCCCAAGCTCATTTGCATCTGGGCAGTTGGGAAATTAGCAATACATGGAGGTGCACACCCCCAAAAGGCTAGCCACACCTCCAGGGTGAGCAGCCTTGTCTGTACACCACAATTTGATTTCTGCCATCTTTAGGAATGGCAGAATAGAGGGTTCGGGGTAGAAAAGGTGACCAACACTCCTGGATGTGGTCAACTCAGGAGACGACTAGCTGCAGGGACTATCTCCCACACCCATAGCTCCCCTAAATTTAAAGGACTCTCCTGAAACCAGAACCTCAGATCTGAACAACTTGCATCAAGGAAGGTCAAAGAGGAGACCTGTGTCGCCAACAACCGAACTTTGCCCACAGCACCAAAGCAAAAGAGGGATACCTTGTTCCTGTGGCAACAGACTTGGTGCTAAGTGAACAAGCCTCGTTCTTGGCTAAAACTCAGCACTCCCAAAGAGAAGGACCCGTGTGAAAGCCAGAAGCATCCTCAGACTCCCTGTACTACTGGCACTAGTCCCCTGCAAACTGTAGGAAAAAACAATCACTGGATCCAAAGAATTACTGCCCATCGGGGCCTTAGTGGGATCGCCCAAATCCAGGTGGTCCACTGCATTGTGGGAGTTGTAGTCTCGCCTGCCCCAAAGTCTCTAACCACTACCTCACTTCCCCGGACCCAGTGAAGTTACAGTACCTTTTTGCTGTGCTTACTGCTACCAAGGCTTGTTGGTTGCCGGCCCACCAACCAACCCCTTTATTAAACGCTGCATTAAGGAGGAACTCCATCCAACCTGTGACCGACATCAACAACCACTCCTTTGTCGTCCTCTTGCATCTTTTTTCCCCACAGCATCGTTTCAATGCTAAAAGCAGCTCTCGCGCAGCTCCCGTTCAGCACCACGGATAGCCAGGACAACTCTGCACCCGGGCTCCACGGGCTAGATAAAATTGAACTGACTGTCTTGGCTTGGTCCTGGAACCTGCATCACCTTTACCCTGCAACACACTAGTGGTTTTTCCCTTTGACGCAAAGTAAAATGTTACTTGTATTATTTTGCATTTATTTTCTATTGCTTCTAAAATCTATAACTCCAGTTATATGTATGCTAATCTGTTCATTTTGGTGTCTGAATTAAGATAAAAATATGCTCTATTTTTATAAATTGGTGTTGGATTTCCCTCGAGTTCTGTCAATTCCTTATCGTCCATGTTGGTACTCTGAAATGCTTAACACATGTTCCTCTAGTAAAGCCTGACTGCCCTTTGCCACTCTACCAGGACTGAGCTAAGGATTTATTAGTGTGAATCCAAGGACCATCTTTGGGGTATTGTGATTATATTGCATGGTAAGACTACTCAGCCATACCACATAATATTCCACTTTCCTACAGTTTGCATATCTATTGAGCAGAGTAAGACGGTGAATGTAATTTAATCGGTAAGGAGGGGGCAGTCAATTTCTAAAAAGAGTTTGCTCCCTGCCCTCACATCACCCTAATAATTGCATTTGGTACAGGAGGGCCAAAGTTATTACTCCACTTAGAGTATCCATGGATTTCGACCGAACAAAAATTCTGGTACATGCTATACGACAATTTTTTACTCACTGAGGACTTAGGACTTTATTGCGAGTATGGCAGCCCTGGGACCGCCGTACTCACGGTGGCAGTCCAACCGCCACCACCCCAGTGGTCCGACAGCTGTATTACGATGGTGGCAGTGGGACCGCCACAAAACCGCTACCTCCGCTGGGATCCAGGATCCCACGGTGGTGGCGGTGTGGAAAGGGGTAGAAAATAGTGGTGGTGCAGATGCCTGCACTGCCAAGCAGATTACAACCTACATTTCCACCGCCCATTTCATGGCGGGTATCCCGCCATGAAAAGGGTGGCGGAAATGCAGGTAAGGGAGACCTAACAGGGCCCCCGGGAAAATCTACCCATGGGGGTTTCGTGCGGAGGGGCACATCTTGTGCCCCTCTAGAAGTACACCTTCGTGCATGCACTGAGTAGCATGCACGACATGGTGCATGCCACACAGTGCACGAACGTGCTGGAGGCCCGATCACGGTGACGGTATGCTGTTTAAGCTTTCCTATGAGCCTAACATACCTGCCGCTGTGACACCACTGTTGCACCACCCGCCCTCCCTGGATTCAACTCGTTATCTGGTGGATGGGTTCGCCACGGGCATGGAGGTCTTCCTGGGAATGCCTCAGTGGCGGTCATACAGGAAGACTGCCAAACTCGTAATAAGGCCCTTAATAACTGACCCAATATTCACTTTGACTCAGTCATAGCTAAATTTGAAAGAACCTAACTGTTGGGGAACTCCCCTTTTTCCCTGATTGACCATCCACCTCTAAACCTCCTTGCTGCCTTGGGGTCAGATATAGTCTCACATTCTCTGGATGATGACCATGGTCTTTGCTTTTTTGCAGGGAACGGTCTTGGCATCACTGACAGTTTGCGATGCTGACACCACCACTGCCGTAGCTCTGGACAAAGGCAAGAAGTACACTGGAATCATCAACAGCACCGACCCATGGATCAATGAAACTTTCCGTGTGGAGTACACCTTCCAAGAAACAAAATTCAGTCCGAATGGCAGCCTGGTCCGTGGCACCCTGCATGAGTACAGTAAGAACTTTACTTTTGTCTTTGACGAAAGCAAGAGCTTATTTGTTTAAAAAAAAAAAAGAAATTAAAATTGCAGGGGCCCAAATTTTTTCTTAGGAGGCTATCTCTGGTGCTACCAAATGTCAGTGCTGACACACACCAAGGCTGCCTAGGCTTTATTCCATCTCATATCTCTTTCATTCCCCATCCTACACTTCCTTGCTCTTCATCTGACTCTTGCAGGTTATTTCTTGTCTCTGCGTTTTCCCTTTATCACTATTTTTTTTAGATTTCTCTTCTTCTTTTTTCCCATTTTCTGATTTTCCCTCTCTTACTCTGGTACAAAGTATAATGATAGAAATTAAGGTCCAATCCGCAAAATGGGTGTCAGTGCCCACCACCTTCAGCCACTGAAGCAAATCAATCACTGCACAACAGTATTCAATGAATAAATTGAAATTAAGTAAAATAAAAACTCAACTTTATAAAACAGGTTACAAAGCTCCCACCCCAACAGGATGCTCAGTTGTTATTCCACTTGGAAATTTGCAAAAGAGTTCAACGCCTTTCGGAATTGTGAGAAGAGAGATGCCAAAGCACTTGGAACACTTTAAAGTCCATAGTTGGAGAGAAACAAAATTAACACTAGAAGTTTCTCATCCAACCCAACAGAACTACCCACCACATCATAAATGAATCTTGAACCAAACATTGAAAAATCATGCATTAGTGCCCCACAGTAGCCTTGACACACAGCCGCAAATTGTGTGAAGCCCTTATCCCATAACTATTTAGTTTAGTCCATCTTTGGCATAATAATCCTCAAATATTACACTGGAAATATGCTAGCCAAAGGTATTGGAATATACAATATTAAAAGAAATTGAAGGAAACAATAGTTTGGTTATAGTAAGGATACAAATGCAAACATAAATCATCCATGTCCATATGAACATAGATATATATGCTGTTCTCATGGCACTCTTGTCAGCCCATCACCAGGAGGGGTTCAACTCAGAATCAAAGCACAAGAGGCAGATGTGCTGGGGGTGGGGGCTCAAGTGGTGCAATCCCTAAAGACGGTGCCACTTTAGACAGTTTTGTCAGCTAAAGACTGGCATCTCATGACACTGAGGCTGCATTGTATTGCATTAGTCACACTCTTTTTTACAACTCTGACAGCACACCAACAGCAAATTGAATGTAATGTGTTCTCCATCTATGTGCTTAAGTGAGTACGTTGCGTGGTAAGTGGAAGTCAACCCCAACAGTGCAATCAAACAAAGCACATATATGTATTTTAAACATGAATTTATAAAGTAGGCTACAGCATCATTTGAAGGCCTGAAACCATGTTGGTTCAGATTGAAGTGACCTGATGCCTGCTCAATGGACACTAACTTGAAAGCAGACAATTCCTCAGCTGCCTAACATCCGCCTGACCTATTTTACAACTCATCTAGGCCGAAGCTATAATCATTCCAACCTACTGTAGGATTTTTCACACTTGAGCTTTTCTTCCAAAATCCTTTTCACTCAAAAGTTAGTGTGTAACAAAGTAACTCCTGCCTGCTTTCGGCGACTTGACTCTGTGTTATGAGGCTGATGGGTAAAGTGCAGCTTTTCCTTCCGGCAGAGCTCGTACTGAAGAGGACTTTGGCAACTATGGAAAGCCGCTCGGTGAAGGTGGAGGTGCTGGTGAATGACACCGAGTACCGAGGCCCAGACGGCGTTGTCCGGCTTCTCTTCGACGTCACGGTCCTCCCCGTCAGCATTCAGTTTCCGAACATGACGTACTTGTTCACGGTAAACAGGAACGCAGACCGCTTCGCTCAGGTGAGGGCACCCTCTGAAGTTTGTCAGTGTTTATTGCATATGAGTCTACAATTAGCAAAAATAGGGCACTTTAATGAGTCACCACCTGCTACCCACATCTGCCTGCATGTTCGTTTATTTATTTATTAAAATGCCAAATGTGGTCATCATTCTTTAACTACACAACGCCAGGGCTCATTGTGTAGGATGGTTCAAGCTCTCAAATATACATTAAAATAATCCTAGATGGATGTTTTTGTTTTAATACCGTTGCTATATGCATACCTGGTCCTAGGATTCATATAATAAGTCTGATTTGTTTTAATATTGTCTTTTGGCCTGCTTATAAGAGTTTCAAATGCTGAAGGGTGACAGATGCACAATGATACAAAATGATTTGCCCAGGATCACACTGCATAGCCATGGTTGTACTCAAGATTTCTGGATTCCACCATCATAAAATTGGCCCCTCAGCCGCTGGTCAGAGTTCCTAAAAAGCTAGACACAGAACACAGAAGATATAGCATAGCCTTGGCCTGCGAACCATCTCTTATGTACTCCTTTCCTTCGGAGAGGGGCTGCCTGCAGTGTAGTGCACATGCCCCACAGCATGAACTTTAATGAAGTGCACCTTATTGTGCACAGCAGCGAGTACAAAGATGGAGGTCTGTAACAGATGGCAGGCGCCCACCCTTATGTCTGCATTTTTGTACTGGCATTGTGACCCTGTTTTTTTAAATGGACGGGATTCACAAAACTGCAGTGGCAGCTGACACTGATTTAGAGTGGTAGGGCAGATTGAGGGGGAGCGCGAGGTTAATAATTAAAAAAGAAAACGTACCTGGTGCTTCCCGTCGCCTCGCGCTCCTCTGTTCCTGGTCCCAGCAGTTCCTGGGACACCATCAGAGGCTCCCCCTCCTATCTCCGGCCTGCTCTCATGGTGCATGAGAGCAGCGTGGTGATTGGCCTGAGCGGGCTGGATCAGCGCATGCTCAGGCGCAAGGAGTCTGTGCTGTTTCTCCAACCCGGCTGTGCAGCCAGGTTGGAGAAACCTAAGTGCGCATGTCAGTTAGGCCGGCCTGAGACAGCCAGCCAAACATACATGCGCACTTAGAAGTGCACCAACCAGTCCTCCTCCCCCTCCCATGGCCTGGCCTCACCCCTCCCTGCACATGCTGGCTCAGAGCCAGCAGCTGAAAAATAAAACAATATTAAAATATAATTTTATTTTTCAACTGCTGGCTCTATTGACCATTGCGGAGGAGCCGTCCCTGCAGAGCTGCAAACAATACCGCATTTGAAATTTGAAAGATGCATTGAAGAGAGCAAGCGGAAGCTGGAAGGACCACTGTAGGTTCCCCTTATGGCCAATAGCAGCGAAATGCACAGTGATCACTGTCACGATGAACAATTTTCGCTTTACAAATGGTTACCGCTTGAGGCCCGCAACATGCGACTTTGCAGGGCATTGCAACCACAGAAGCTGTTGCGGGACAGTGATCATTTCCTTTTCTATTATAAGGGGCGGGGGCACTCTCTCTGCCACTCCCTTCCCCTTGTGACGCAGCTGGGTTTGCATTTGTGCATTGCGCTTCCAGTGCTTACTGCGAATTGCAGAACAGTTTTGTATATTTCAAATAGCCACTTTGTAACGCCACAGTGTTTGTTCTGCAATGGCTTTGCAAACGCAATGTTCTGTCATGAATTTAGACTCATATACGAATACTAGAGCATAATGAGGGTTGGTTTGAACCCAGACTGAAATCTCAACTTGGAGATGTGTGGCGCGTGGGAGAGGTGTGGCCCAGCAGCCAGAGCGGCTGACTCCGGAGCTTGGGGCTCACGGTTTGATCACCGGCGGCAGCTCAGCATCATGTGTACTCTGGGCATTAGCTCACTTAACCTCCCGGACGGCCCCCAGTGCCTGGAAACCCTTAGGGGTGATAAGTTTGTGCTTTAGAAATGTGGAATTATTATTATTATTATTAAGTTAATTCTTTGTTGCACAATCACCTTCATCTGGGCCCTGAGTGCTGTTTTTTTCCCATTTGTTCATGAGCCCAGATTGGAAGGGTCTGCATCGAGAACTGCATGAAGTTTGCTGGGGTAAACATCACCTACAAGTTGCACCCCTTGAATGTCAGCTTCTTGGTGGGTCTTCTCCAAGGGCGAGAAAATACTTTTGCAACCCTTTACTTGTACAACTCATCTGCACTGCACAACTACAAAGGACAGGAGCTACAATACGTTGTCCAGGCCGCCGACAAGTCGACCAAGAGGAACGTCAGAACGCAGATTACAATCCTGCTGGAGGGAATGCGTACGTCCTGGCATTTCTTTGGCATTCTGTGTTTTGTGTTTTTTTCATTCTTCATTATCTCCCCTGACTGGTTCAATCTCATCTCTGTTTGATATCTTGGTTTCGCTCTCTTTAGGTTTACTGAGTAGAGCAGAAGTGACTTACTAGACCGCAGAATTACACAAGAGTAGCATATATGAATATTGAGTACAAAAATATCGGCAACCATATTTATAAATGTGTATGTTTGATATATGCTGGGCCACCGGAATTATGCAGTAGGACCAAATTATGGGACAGAGGTGACTAAATTATGCATCAAGAAAAGGCAAATTATGCAGCCAATGTGGCACATTTTGTTACAATATTCCTTTATTAATGTGTCATTTTTACACTTGTTAACACTATTTTAGCAAAGGTTTCCCCTCCGGAAACCAATTTAACACTCAAATACAGCAATAAACTACTGAAAGGTGACCATTTAGACTTCGGGAAGGACCTTCCACTGCATAGCAACACATGTCGCTGCGTTTTTAGTACCTTTAGATCCGTTTGCCCCAGAAACATTTTTTTGTTGTTGATTTCTTCAAATTATGCAACAGAAGATGCATGTATGTGGAAAATCTATTACCATGCAAAAGACACTGCGGTCACAGAATTGCATAATTCCAATGGCTCTGGATATATCTATTTCCTTCTACCTATATACATATGTACATATTTAGTCAATGTACATATTTGTGGAGTTAAGTAGAGTAAACCTATACTTACCTATGTACAGTTACCTCATACACCATGGACCATGTTATTTTTATGACATTTAAAAGTTGATAGTCCGTTAGTGAATAGGTCAGTATGGGCCAAGGGGACCTGGGTCAGTCAGGTGCTCAAGGGAAATGGTAGGTCACAAAAGTGATAAAGGAGCGCCTCAAATTTAGGACACAGTTAAGAATGTTGTTGCCTATGCAGGTCCCTGCACTTGGAAATAAAATAAAGCACTATAGGAATGAGTCAATGCTTTGGGCCTAGCAATTGCAAAGGGCAATCAATGCTCTCTGTTTGCATGGGTTCAGTATACATCTTATCCGCTCCAAATACAATGTGCATATTCTACTTTGCTGTGATATATGGGTGAAAGTTAGGAAGAAGATTTAAAATAATATCAGTTTTCACTGCAAATGTGTATTAGCCATTTCTGGGTGCACGTGTGACCTCTGCTCATAGCCCCCCACCCAAGGCCCAGCTCACATTAAACTCTGTTTGAAATAATGGTTATTTGTCTTAGTGTCAAGAGTGCTTGGATGCCCTCTGGGTATAGTGTATAGAAAACAGACCACCCTAGCTGTAATTATCCAGAGAACACTCTATATTCTTGCTCAAGTAAATACATTTTCTTAATCTGTGTGTTTATTCACAACTAATTACGTGATCGTCTGTGCAATTGTTTACACTTAAACATATCAATTCAATTCAGCTTTATTTCAGCTCAAAGGCTATAAAAGCACATAAAACACATTAATCAATATAAAGCATAAATAATTAAAAACATGAATATAATTAAAATCCAGGTCATTGCGGTTCTGACAATGGTCATAAGAGTTATAAATACAGCAGATTTTAAATAATTAAGAAACTGTTAGTTAATAGGTGCAATATAGAAGAGGATGAGGGAAGATATCAGGAAAATCAAGCAGTAAGATCCAGGACTGAACGTAGGAAATACAGCGCATCACATCACTACATCTACCATGGGTAGGTTCCCAGGTAATATGCAGAGCTTTGCCCTAACTTTCCACATAGCCAATACATAACGAGTTAGTGCAAAAATTAATGGCTTACTAAGATCAGTACTAAGTATCCTTAGGGCAACTTTACATTCTCTAGTGTACAGCAGTAATATCCAACATCGCCTGCTACTCTCATATGCCGGGCAGAAAAACAAAACATGCTCTCAAGTCTCCTTGGGAGCACCACAAGCTGGGCACCGCCTCTCATCGGCACTGGGGACTTTAGCCTATCTGGCTGTAAAAGACGGAGAGGAAGGGTGCCATAGCGTAACTGCAAAAACAAGAGCCTGGCCAAAGGAGGTTCAATCCCAACCACAACATTTTCTCTGCTGTAAACATCCTTAACTGCAAGAAAAGCATCAGTTAGAGAACCTCTACTTTCCTGAGAATTTACTGCAAGGTCTATGTGCTGCCAATAAGCTTTTTTAATGGTGTTCATAGAGATCTCCGCTGACTCAAAAAGACTTAAGAACTGATAAAGTTTACTATAACAGAACTGGCTTAGAATCCCCAAGGGACACTAGTAGCAAATGGGCTTGCATAAATAATCATAGCAACTACAGCCTCTGCATGTTGTTCATTATCAGACTGGTCATATGAGTATGTGTCAATATATGTCACTATGGTATAAGTAATTTCAGAGTTTTGTACAGTGTTGTATAGTGTAAAAATGTGCCTTTATGATTATCTGAATGTGTTTTAATGGATATGTTTAAGTATAAACAATTGCATAGAAGGACACAAAATAAGTTGTGAATAAACTCACACGTTAAGAAAATGTATTTACTTGACCAAGAATATAAAGTTTTCTTTGAATAATTACAGCAAGGGTGATCTGTTTTCTATATGTTTTAAGGAGGCCTATTCCAGCTGTCCAAAAGGGCCCAAACCCCAAATATGTAACTCTGAGTATAGTTAGCACTATGTAAGATTTAATTAGAATGATTATAGCTTCATGCAGCTTGAATGTGCCCCAGTTGTGCCTGCCTAGTAGGAAACCTCAAGGAATTCTGCCAAGGTTGTCCACCTCTCGGATGGACTTAAACTGGAGGACTCAGCAGACTGGTAAAGTTGTCTGAAAATAGAAACACACTAGAAATAATGCTGGCAAAGGCTTTTCAGTGTGTTAAATGCTCACATTAGCTGTCACCTGCGAGTCGTGAGTACGAATCCTGGCATGGGCAACTCAGCCTTCATTTCTTCTGACATCATTACTTAAGTAAAACTACATTGGTCATTAACAACACCTGTTATTTACAGCACGCTGATGCAGTAGAAGTGTGGTATGACCTGCTGTATACAAAACAAGTCAATATTATAATGGCAGATTTTGACAGCCAGACCCAATCTTGTCTACTTTAACCCGTTTAAATTAACAACTCCTACTTCATATCAAGCTTAAACATTGCTTTTCCGTTACTTTTGTTCCCTCATGTCTTTCTGGTCTGTTTTGAAAGAAACCTTCAGCTGCCTGATGGCTGACTATGTGGTTTCCCTAGCTTAGGCCGCCGCGGAGTTCCTGCCTAGTCAAAATTCAAGGAAAACTCCTTTGATAACTGGCGGCACCGAACATTCCCAGGATGTGGAAGAGTTCCTTAATGAGATGTCTCCAGTTTCTTACCTGCCTGATGACACATTGTTTACTTGCTGTTGCCCAAGTTAATGGCCGAATGTGACTCTTGTAAGAAAGAGAAAGAGAAGTGTACCACCGTCCCAGCCCTTTATCCGCCTGCATGCTACAACGGTGCAAGCGTGCAAAGAGCTGCACTTGAAGATTATTTATTATTATTATTATAATTATTGGGGAGAGGATGTGGCCTAACGGCTAGGGCGGTCGACCTTGGAGCTGGGGAACTGGGTTCGAGTCTCGGCAGGGACGCTCAACATCCTGTGATTCTGGGCAAATCACTTAATCTCCCCGTGCCTAACAAAAATGAATGTGTCCGTATGTAATGTGCTCTGATACCTTCGGGTCTAGTTCACGCTATATAAAACTCCACAAAAAAAAAAATTGGTGGATGGCCCAGTATCTAAGGGGGTTACTTGGAAGAAGGTGGCAAGCTCCCTGCTCCAGGTGAAAGGGGAAAGAAGTTCGTGCTCTGACCAGCCTCACAGGCTGTACAGCTCTCCAAAGGCCTCACTGAGGACAGCCGCATTAAATGACGATCTATGTGCGGACACCTATTTGCGCAGGGGTGGTGGTTAGAAGTGGTGCAATCATGTTTGCACTCTCTCGATTCCCCCCGCCCCTTTAAATTTCGGTAAGCCAAACAGGCTGCAATTTCATAAGGGACACTGCCCAGTACATTATGGAAACAATCGAAAGCTGCATGTTATGACAATTTTTAGGGGCAAACTTATATTTATTGTGAATTGTGAATGACGAACCTCAGGGCATCGTATTTCACTGGGTTTAATAAATATCACCAAATCCTCCGGGGAACTCCTAATGGCAGCCTCAGTCTGAGTCCTGCCAGCCTCAGACTTCCCAGTAGGTCAACAACAAAAAGTACTCTAATAAGGGCTTCATTTTTAATGTTTATATTTACCCAAAATCACGGACAAAAATATTTACAGATAAGTATTATAGATTGTCCATACCTAACTCCACATCTACGTACCTTGATGTTATATATGTATCTTCAAGATACGTAGATGTAGATTTAAGAGCAGTAAATCCATACTACCCTATATGCGCTTACCTTTTGATATCTTTGTCCTTGATAGTTTGGCTACAATATTAAGGTATAACAACACTACCTGCTAGATGTTCCAGACTACTGCATTTATCCATGTGTATGTTTTGGCAGGTAAACATATTGTTTTTGTCTACAATATGTTTGTATACTTTTTCTGATAAATGTATACCCATACTCTCTGTAGGATGTAGTCAAATAGTAGTAACCAACACACACACCTGAGAACCTTAGCATTGTAGTATGAACACGCCTGCCCATCTGCAGCTATTTAAGTCCCCTCAGGAAGTAGTATTCCATTTAAATGCCCTGTGCACAGCCATCAGATTGACAGTATGAACAGACAACCATAACAAGATCTTAAAGTTTTAATAAATAAATACTGACCGCTAAATAGATTGGCTTCTGCCTGTATTTATGAGTAAAAATCTGTAAAAATGGAAAAAACTGTGAGCCTTAATTATACTGCATAAATCAGATATATCCACTCTGTTTTCCACACAAATATCTGTTAGGGTTTTGGCGACAATAATAATCGAAATATAAACAGTGAGCCCCAAAATATAAGGGGCCATATTTGCCAGTTAATTGTTTAATATTACACCTCATTAAGCCATAGTTCAATTTCTCATTGGTTCTTTGACATTAGCTGTCCAGATCAATCAAGAACTGTGCAATCTGGAAATTCATAGAACGTGCTTAGGGACAACAGATGGATGGTACTACACATGAGCTCGAGACCTGTCTCAGTCAGAACCCTGATGTGAGCTCTCCTGCACACCAGATGGGTGCAGTGAACAAATATGCTGCTATGGACCTCTATGTTGGGAAGGGAAGGGCACCCACAGTGCTAGGAAGAGCAGTGAAGAGTAAGGGATGCCTGCCCGCAGACAGCCCAGAAAGACTCAATTCTGTTCTCAAACACTTGACTAACCAGGCGGCCATTCAGGGCCAAATGGTGGTATGAATGGAGAACGCAATGAATTCTGGGAAGGGCTTGGGGTTCTGGGAAACAAATATCCTGTTATGGGCCTCCATGTTGACAAGGAGAGGGCCCACTCCTGAAACTAACCTAAAACTGACCAAACCCCTCACCCTAATGTATATTTGTTTCTTAAATGTGCTTCTCTAATTTGTATTCTATTAAATGTTCTTGAATTAATTGAAAGGGTTTCTTCTAAAATGTAGTAGGATGAAATGGCAGGATATCGATCGTATTTTGAGTGCCAAACACAGTAACATTATTGGGCTATTGGAGGGCTATTCTCTAGCTTGGATTGGACCAGAGTCCAGAAATCAAGAGCTCTGGGCTCTCAAAGTATCTTTAAAGGCTCTCTGCTCCTTCCCGCAGCCATGAATAAGGAAGAGGAATGCCCCTACTCTTGCTCCGAGAGTAGGCACCGTGGCGAGTGTGAGGAATGTGGTGGCTTGGGGACACTCACTGGAAGGTGCCAATGGAGACAAGGTGATGGCAAAGGTAAGGACTCCCTCCACTCAACTCCCATGCTACTCACAGATACCCGACTGCATTGCTAATGATGTTGTTTAGTGTTTTTTGTTGATTTTATGTCACTGCCTAAACATAAACAGCAAATGAGAGGCAAGGGGCATCCAAATGAGCACTCAAGGCGAATATAAGCTCATTCCTCGTGAAAAAAGGTCAGGAGCTGGCCAAGCTGTCCATCACAGAGACTGTTTATATAAAAGCATTTGGAAAACATTGACTAGATGTTATGCCTATCTTGATACACCTCTCACTCATATTTCCATCCATTTTATTGCATGTTTGATAAACTCTTCACATTGAAATTCTTTAGCAGAGACTTAAGACACTTTTCCATATCACATACCCCAGTGTGTAGCTGCTCTGTGGAATATCAATGGCGCTCCCTATACAGTACGAGTTGAGATGGATACAAGCCTTTCTAAGCACATGGGGGTGTGGAGGAAATGTGTTCAAAGTCTTGTCTGAATCTTGCTGTCATTGGGGCCGATCTGGATATTAGGTAATTCTGTGATGAGTCCAGGTCATTCCAGGGCTGTGGACCATGTATCTTGATAGGTGTGAGTCTTTTTTTGATCCACCTGAATTTGTCTGGAACATTGACAAAAGTGGCTTGATCTGAGATCCCCTGAAAGTGTGTACCTGTGTGTCAGGTTTATGGGATACTTAGGCCTTTACCCAGAAGTCTTTGCTCATAGTGTGGCACATTACATGCCCGGAAGTTAGTGGAGCAATTTCAAGGTGTTAAAGCAGGAGTGACTGGTTGAACTACTTCAGTTCCAAGCATGTCCTAGCAATTCGGTTCCAACACAGGCCAAAGATGTGTAAGCTCCTGTTTTCCCCTGAAAGAATACGCAGGCCCAGATAGTATAGCTTTGGAAATAATGGGATGCATTTAGTTACAAAAACAATAAAAATCACATTCCCTCAATTTACAACACAAACCTGTTAACAGTCATCCAAATGTCACATAAATCAATAATATAAGGTGATTAACAAACAACAATTTTTAAATAATATTTACATCAGTTGAAATTTTGAGGCCAGATTGCTCCAGTCCATCACCCATCTCGCAGTTTTAAATTGGCCAAGTAAAGACATTTTACAGCCCTAACCCTACGTGCCTGACAATTGAAATTGATTGTCTAAGATGGCAATGCCATACTGTCCTCAAACACCTGTACTTTGGAGTCGATCGTTGACAGCCATCCACAGAAGCCACATCCATGATGCGATCTCCCCGTTTGCCTTTTTGTCCGCCTCGGCTGGAGACGAATAGAACAGAACTATTGTCACCCCTGTACTTTGTCTCTCAAAAGTAATAACTTTTCTGTATCCCATGCTGTCAGGCAAAATTACATGTGTAAGGCGTTAACGTGTTAAGCTGTGGGATGTAAAGTGCCCCACTACTCTTACTAACCAGCTCGAGCAATACTGGCCCCTCCACACCCCTAAGTCCAAAAGAGAAACTGCAGACCTCAGATTGCTGACTCAAAAAAACTCTGTGTTAACTAGACTAAGTTTCTGCACTGTTTATTCCCCAACTGAAAATTACAGATATCAGGGTGGGTGAACTTTTACTACGATGGTGCACTTCAGGTCTGGGAGACGTCCAAGGGCAGCAGGCGAAGAAAAAAAAACCTCAATCTCTGAGCTTTATAGCTCCCAGGGATGCTCCCTCCTGTAAGTGCACAGGCTTGCACAGTGACACAATTCTGACTACCCCAAACCAATCACTTGAGCTGGGAGGTAAAGCTCTGCACCGTACAAGCGCTGAGGGAGCTGGGAGCCCACCACCAACGTGCGTTAACGTGACACCATAAGGCTAGTATCATACGTTGATATCATTGTGGTGATGATGCATTGTGGTATAGAGCTGTTGAATGTTCTTTGAGTGAGCATTCCCGGTCCTGTGACTCTTGTAGTGAGTTGGAAGTAGAGGCCGGAGGAAGAGTTTGCAAGCATCTGGTAGGACTAGTTGTACCTATTTCAGTTGCCTAATGGAATAATTATCTTTTTTAAACAAAGGCCTTGACATCACCATAGATTACTACATTAATAGTGATCAATCATTGTCAATGTTGATAAATCTAGATTAAGAGTTTTTGTGCCTGAGTGAATTAATAGTGCTTTATTTACACTCATGTTCCTGAGTCTAGATTCATATAATATTCCTTTGACCACTATCTAAAACCTTTGAAATAACTGAATAGTCCCCTTTGTCACTTCATGCTTATGCCGAGTGTGCTATTAATGTATATTTCTGATGCTTCATCTTTTTAAAGCTCAATGGGTTCTTTCCTTGCAGGTATCAGCACAAACTATTCTACCTGCACGCCAAGTCTGCAGACATGCCCTGATGGAACCTGTGACATCGTTGAGAGCAGAGATCCCGCAATATGCCCGCAGGATTGTACAAGTATGAAAGAATGTCATGTTTAAGCAATATTGGTCAAGGAAAGGTGCAATTATTGATGAGGGGATGGGTTTGGGATTCCAGGGGTAATACCACTTTAACAGCCACAGCCTCTGATTTCGAGAAGAAGGCAGTGGTTTACATGAGCTAGGTTGATTTCCCTCTAATGGATCTTGAAATCAGGCCACCAATTCTGGGGTCCACTATTACATGCCCGTTAACTCTTACTGCTTCGTGTCTCAGTACTAGTAACATTTAAATCCATTCACAGATAAAAAAATAACAGGAGCCTTCTGAGTCTCTGGGAGAAGCTTGATCTTTGATCTCATTGCAGAAAGAAACAAAGCCTTCATGCAATCTAGAGAGAATTCCTCCCCTCAAAAGTATGTCAGACGGTTGTTTGGTTGCGGGAAGGAAGGGTAGTTTTCCTGGCTTGCAATCCCTCCATTGCCTTCCAAGGGATTCAGGGGCTCTCCATCATTGCCCCTTCCCAATTGGGCTTGCACTGTCTGTTAGCTATTGGTCAGACAGCGACCAATCATAATGTAACATTCTGATACAATGTATTCAGCCACTTTACAATTACAAATATAATATCATCATTTGTACAGAGCCACATGCATTATATATGTGCAGAGACATTTTCTCTCAAGTGAGTGTGTAAGTTAAAAGGTTCAGCCACAAAGAAATGTGTTTCTGAATTACTCCACCATGCATTATTTATAAACATTTCTGGTATCAGCCAAACTGTCACAACGCACAAAGGAAAACCTGCCGACATAAAAACAGAAACACACAAATCTATCAGCATCATTGTATTGCAAATGTCATTGATTGTCATACACAGTTGACCTTCTTACTTCTATTTTTACATTACTTTCATACACACTGTGAGAACATTAGGTTCTATAGCGAAAATTTCATTACAGGCGGTAAACCTTTATCAGTGCCTATCCCTAACGGTGTGTCCTCCATTTTTTACCAAAACATTTCCATATAAGCCCATTTATAAACACAACTGGTTGACAGGACTATGCAAAACTAGGTGGGTGTAGTATCCTGCTGCTCAGCCAGAATGATTGCGTGAGAGAATGTTGGGATGTGGAATGTTGGAGTGCCTGAGTCAGTTGGTGTATGGGCTGAGCAGCAGAGAAGCTGCTCCTGGTGGGGCTCTTATTATGCTCTTATTCCTCTCTTCCATGTAACCTGCTAATCAATAAATCTTCATGGAAAATTACTTGGACTCGACCTCTTTCAGTATACTACAGTGGGCCATTAAAAACATATGTTGCACAATCACACTCATCACTATACCCAAACAATGAGGTCATCATGGTGTGACAAAAATGTAAGGTGAGGTGCATTTCTCTAAATGTTTAAACTTCAAATATACTTTTCTAATGTGTATCTGCTGGAGATCCCAAAAGTAAGCTTTGGAATTAGAGTGTGAACAGCCATTAACTGTTAAGGTTTCAGTCACAAGTCAGGCATAGGTATTCCTGGAAGGGTTATCACTCCCCTTAATAACAAATTGCATCTGGTGTGAATCTTCATACGATGTCTCGCTCACTGTACAATACTGTTGACTCTTTCTTTGATAATCTATTAGAAAATAGATACAGCATCTTTGCCGAATGGTGATCAAGAATAGACTAGGTAATGTGTCCCTAACAGAATGAAAATCATCAAGAAATAAGCAATAAACAAATAAGTCATAAGACTCAAGAAGGCTCAAGATCAATTAAGTTAGTCATCATTTAATTTAAGTAATTTAAAGATGCAATACAGGAGGCAAAAATCATGGTTGGTCAAAATGCATGGTAAATCAATATAGGGAATTAGCAGAAGGCTCAATCAAATGCAGCAAAGAGAATGACATAAAGTCAAGACTCAGAGTAAAAATATTCTAAATCCTAAGTAAGAGACAGTCAAACAAGGACCTGCGAATTAAGTCAGAGCAAATCAGACTTGGCTCACCTTCCAAATGGAGCCCCTATATAGCAAAGTATAGTGTGAAAATTGCACTGCCAGCATAAGCTGATAGAATTAACAAATCAGAAAGAAAAATGTAATGTGGCATCATCTAACCTCACCACAGCACCATCCCACAAATAAATATTAATATAACCCCTTTTGGCCTAATGCCATTGGATATGTCAGTACAAATCTAATTACACTCAAAACAATGGAAGTCTCAGATTATGAATAGGCTTACAGTGGCTCAGGTGAAGGTCCTTGATAATATTACAAAGAAAAAAGAAAACTTCTACCGGCATTCTTCGAGAGCAGCATGTCAATGTAGAAGTGCACATTTTGCTACATTCAATGTGAGGAGAAAATGCAAACACACATCATGGATGCATTAGGATCCAAAATGGAAGTTAGCCCTTGTTCGGGCCTCTTTCAATCAAATACAGGAAAATACAGTTCTGAAAAGTGCACTGTTTTCGTATGTATGCAAAATAGTTCATTATGTTGGCACACATTATTTAAAAATCAGAATAACATCTCCAAGAATACCATGGTGCAGCAGAGGAATTACAGGCTGAAATGAGTAATTCCGGCCCCATTAATTCTAGCCCCCTTACAGCAGCCTCAACATGATCAGTCCCTACGCAGGGTAGTTATATTGGGACTTTGGATGAAATTCAATATTTGAAACAAACGATGATATTTCCAAGATGTGAGACTCCATTATGGTCTATATGGCCCTTGAGGATGGTCAGAAGAGAGACTCCACTAAAATCTGTTGGGCCATGGATGCTGGACAAACTAGATACTACAGGAATGTCAATTTGGCTTTTGAGATTGATCTTGAGTGGGGCTGCCTTACAACATGTGAAGCCTGTAGGAACAGCACAGCAGTTCTCCAAATCAAGATGTATTTCTCCACATAAATTAAATTACATAAAAAAATTAGTTGGTAGCTTTCCAACCAAACAACATTTTAAATTACATTGGAAATTACATTGGTAATTGGACAATTCAGAAAGCAAGCATTCTTACTTCTGAAGTACTTTACTACCATAATGTGAAATGTTCACTGGCTGTATTCTTAATCTCCACCCTAATGAATCCTAATCCATGTATAACATATCCAGACACATATTTTAGAGGGGGATTAAAATTCCCTTAGTAGCTAATAGTCTGAGGTGTGCAATGAATGCCTTACACATGCACTGAATGACAATGCCCATACTCAACCCTTCACAATATCTGTGTCTCTCTTTTATTAGGGGAAAAAGTCATTGGCGGCTATGAGCATGGAGTGGACATGGTGGGAATCAAGGCCGGTCATGGCACTTGTTACTGTTTCCCGCAAGACAAATGCTACTGTGAAAAGGTCGACATTGAAGGTATGTTGCCTCCATTTATATGTTGGCACAACTCTGGGCAAAGACATAAGGTTTGCTTATCCAGATGAAAGTAAGTGTGCAGTTGTAAGTGTGGCAGCAATACCTGCATGAAAAATGAAAGCCCAGACAGAAAAAGTGGCAAAAGAGCAATGACGCCCATTCAAGATTACACTTTAAAGCATAGGAATGTTTTAGTGTATTAAGAAAGGTCCATGTAATTTAAGGGGCAACTGTCCACAGATTTTTTAATTCTTTCGTTTCCTGCTATGCCCCAATCAGCTGGGGAACAGGATATCTTGAGGTTCAGGTAAAAGAACTAAACCAAAAACGTCTGGGGGAAAGGGCATGTGGAGCTGGGGCTCAATGTTTTCATATATGTCCCTGTGGGGTGACATAGAGACACCTTTGATAGCAGATTGTAGCTGTCACATGATGTTTTGGGAAGATGTAATAATGTGTATAGATCAGTATTGTATCTCAGTATTAACACTGGCCTTTACAAAAAAAGTGTGAATGTTCAAAAATACACCATCCTCACATATCCAAGGCAAAATGTCATGACATTTTTCCCACTATACCTCACTTGAAATATGCAAGACTTTAATATGCGTATCAGTGGCCTAATTGATTGCCAATGTTAACATAGTACTTTTATTAAAATTAGACATTTAATCTCAGTATGGTGCATTTGTGCATGTTTCATAATGAATATTTACTGATTAATAACATTAATTTGACGCACTATTTAATTAAAGTTGATGTTTATTTACATGCCCATCAACTGTCTAAACTACAAATTCTCCTCTTAAATTCAGGGTGGTCAATGGTACAGCAATATTAGCATGAACAGACTGTGCTAAACTGTATTACATGACAGTATGTGTGCAAATAAAGGTGGTTTGTTATGCATGGGTAGACCCCTGTTCTCACTTGATTGGAATACACACAGGCATTCTTCCTACTTTTAATGATGTTTGTTCCTATCTTTCTATGTGCAGAGCGATTGTGCGACGATATGTGTAAGACAGTGATTGCTGGAGGGGTCCTGCTGTCCTTCATCATCTCTGTTCTACTCTCCTCTTATTTCATCCACCGATATCACAAGAACTCACCCAAACCACCCATCGCCTCTGCCGAAATGACATTCAGGCGTCCAGCACAGTCATACCCCATCAATTATTCATCTACTAATGTCCGCCGGCCTTCACTGGACTCCATGGAGAACCAGATCTCCGTTGACACATTTAAGATACCTGTGAGATTAATTTTCATTCTACAGAACGTTCACCCACAAAATAACAATTACTAGTTGTGTGTCTAGGCATAAACCTAGAAAGTGTAAAATCATTAGAATTCAAACACATTCACCAAGGGAAAAGTCTGTAAAAAAAGATAGGTTTGAGGGGCAAAGCTGTCATCTCATTTTTGGGAAATTGATTTCAGGAAGATCATTGTAGGTGATGGTCTGTGGCTCATGTAAGGCTTAAATCCATGCTAAAATGCAACTGTATTTCTAAACATTTGAAATCATATCAGAGAGCTCTTTGACAAGTTAATCGATTGCAATAACAATAGACAGGAGCACTACTTAATCAGTGTAACGCCTTATGCTAAGGAAGAGGGATTATGTGTCATAGTTAATAGGAAAGAGGCACGGGGAGGGTATGTGTGGTATTGGTAAAAAGAAGCACGTGGAATTTAGCTACAAATATGGTTAAATAAGTTGATAAAATACTAAATTGCAACTAAGAAAAGGATATTTTGATCATATAAGATTGAGTATGTCATGAATTAAAAAGCATACTTAGCATATTGCACACATACAAATCTACAATTTAAGTGATCGCAATGAATTATAAACAGAAAGCTTCAAAATGAAACATTACATCTCAGACATATCTGAACAATTCTAACAAGACTGTCTTTCAGGTAGCGACACTTCATTGGGTGCTCTTGCAAAAACCTCACCTACCAGTTTTGCTCTAAAAGTTTCCTATTTTTCTCCATTATAACCAGGAAGATCCAAAGTGGGAATTCCCCCGGAAGAATCTGGTGCTGGGAAAAACGCTGGGCGAAGGAGAATTCGGCAAAGTCGTGAAGGCTACCGCTTTTAGGCTAAAGGGAAAAGCTGGCTATACCACAGTGGCTGTAAAAATGCTGAAAGGTACTGTGGCAGGGCAAGCAGCGTAGACTCCTGTGTTTTCATCTGATATTGTAGAGGTGCACTTGCTGATAGGAACTTGTGAGCAATCATTATCAGTCCAATTGAGGGTGACCTTCGGTAGAAACATATGGAATACTACACTTACAATAACTCATAGGGCAAAGACATAACTGTTGAATTTGGCTATGGAGCCGCAAGGTTCCCTGAGATCCAGTCTATTTTTATGGGAAGTCATATCAGAATCTGAGAATTTATATGACATTTGCATCTAAATGCTGGCAAAAAGATATTTCAGTTTTATGAACCCCATCAGCAAATCAGCTAAGTAATCCTTGATTCAAGAAGATGAGTGCAAAGGACTTCTTGTTCTTATCTTGTTACTAGATTTTATAGCTCTCTCCCACAGTACATGCATAATATTGATCATCTATCTTTTTGACACACTCATAAGCTTGGCTTTCATTTCCTCTATAATTGAGGTCGCAGAGCGCTATGGCAAGTTTCCTTGTTTCTTCTATGATTCATTCTATTTAATACATATCCAATGAATACACAGATTCAGATTTAGATTCAGAAGATTTTATTCGGCTGAAACACAGCCATAAAAGTATACATCAGCATAAAATAAGTTAAAACCAATCCTTTGCTCCATATTTACAAAAAGAATAATCACATATATGATAAAGCACAAATGCATCAGATTATGCAAAAGTGCAAGTGCATTAAGCGATATCCAGAATACACATCTTATTGTGCTGTTGCAAATAAACTTCATAATGAATCCACTACTATTGTACAAATTATTACAATAAGCAGAAATTTAATTCAGTTAAAAATTGGCCCTTTGAGTCATATGTCACACATCTGCTTTCAATCTCTATTTAAATAGTTTGCAAAACAGACACATCTCATGATTTACCTGTTGAGTGTTCCACCCTGCCATAGCCCTAGTTTCATAACATCCCTTGTTTACATAACAGCTGCCTTTGTTTCCACTTTTAAATGATTTCCATCATGCTATATCAGAGTTTGCAAAGGAACCATTTTTGCATGTTGTCACTTCATCTTCATCCTCCATCAGAAGTTGCAGAAGGAATTCGTATTTGTCAGTAAATCAAACACAGGATCAAATTAAGTGATGTTCGAATGTACAAAAAAACCTTGGGAAGGTCTTGGAAAAATATCCACACAATGCAGAATTAAAATGAGGCCTAGCTGTGCTTCAAACCCAGTCTCCTATTCCCAAACATAAAAAGCTCAGCTTACTACTGTTGTGGGCTGAGTTAAGATACAGTTTCATAAATGGAAGACAATTAAGAGATTATATGTCAGAATATTGTTGGCAAAAATATTATCTTACAGAAGTATGGTGCCCTGAATATCAATAATTTTAAAAATATTGAATTTCGGGTGCAGATTTTCTGTTATTAACTTCATTGTGGCAATATTTTGCAAATGATATTTACAACATCATGGGGGCTATTCTCAAAAGTAATCTTACACATGAGAAAATCTGCATGTGTAAGTTTACTCTTACACTTTGTAATGAATGTACTACTTTTGCATATTCACCATTCATTAGTGTAAATGTATTACAAAGTGTAGACTTACATGTCACCACCCTATGAAACTGAAGTGTGGAGCCTAACTTATGAGTGCAAGGTCACACATAGGCAGAGTTGTCCGCCACCGAGTTGAAGATCTCCCTTTTGTAAAGTATAGGGAAAAGTTAAATAGTTTAATAAACTTAAAAAAAATACTAAAAATACTTTTATGTTAAATATTAATGTTAATTATTTTAACATTTTTATTTTAAGTGTAGAACAAAATAAAAATGCTACAGGACTATAAATTACATTTTAAATTAAATATTTAATTAATTTAAATATAATAATTTAAATAACATTTTTGTAACCTATTAAAAAACCCTAAAATACTTATTATATTCAATAAGTGATAAAAGTATTAAAAGCTATCTATAAAATGTATTTAAATTAATTTATTTTAAAATATAAAGTTACATTTTTTTAATTTAAAAGATGTTATTAAAATGTTTTAAAATAAAATAATTATGTTTTAGCTATGGATATTTTTTAACTTTTTTAATAACTTAATAAAATGTATAGAGGTACATTTTAAGAAGTCAAAATAAATTACTTTGAATATTTTATGTCCCTGCCACCATTATTTTCTATGGGAGTGAGTTGCAGTACCATTGGTTGGCCATGTGTGGTGTTGGACTTACTCCAGGTCTGAGCTAAAGTACACTTACTACTGTTTTGTGGTCTTTATGGCTCTAATTACTTTAGAAGTGCAGTTTGGGAATAGCAATGGGATTATTCTTTTGTGAATGGATGCATGTGCCTTTCTAGCCCTCTGCAACCACGGACGTCATTTAGGGGTCACCAGATGTTGCACCTGCAACCCCTGCATTGCTTTCTACTACCACTGATCCTTCCTTTGGGACCCTTTGCCTCAGAGGAGGCAAGTGCAGATCTAAGCAAAAAGGAAACAATATCCTGATACGCACTGTTTACATTCTGCTGCTACCACTATGATCTAATTCAAAAAAGTGAAATCAGCATAGAAATGCCACTCATTTGAATATATAAAAAAACACACATTATTAAACAAATTATGTTTCTTTATTGTGAATATGTGAAAAAATTATGTTAGAACCATAAATTCACCTTTGTGCCTGCTAAGAGTGATCAAGGTATCATAAAGTGATGATAAACAAAAAAACAAGTTTTAATAATTATAGGAATACTGTGAGCCAATTGTAATTTTTATTTTGTAGAACAATATACTCTAATTCACACACAAAAAATGTGTAATGTTTCCGTGGCTTATCATGTCAGCATACTAATTGGTAAAGTAACTGCAATGTTATATTAACTGTGCACTTATTATGGGGTTCTTAAGATCAGGGGTAAAAAAAAGTCATATGACATCATTGTTACTGCAGTTAAAGGGTGTGTGATATCACTTCTGCTGCATCTATCATTTTGGTGAATCGAAGTCCATGCACGCAAACCCTCCTTCTGGATCTGATAGAAACATGTACTTTGGCCGAACACGGCTTGGGTACCAAACCATATCCCTGTGACCTTAGGGATTTTAGGACCACGGGATAGAACAGACGGATCCCTACTCCTGTAAGGAACTGACATTGTGTCCCGGTAACTTAGGACCGTGCTAGGCTTACGTCACGTCTGGATGGTAGATGTGATTCTTCCAATTACAAGGCATGATTAGTGATATGCCGTTGGTACACTTTGAATGACGGTTTTGCCTAAAAAAGTTCACTGAGTGTGATTTATTTATGCCCTGATGAAGCCCTGTTGAGGGTGAAACGCGCTGGCTGCGCTGTTGTTTTCTGACTTCGTACAATAAACAAGCACACATCTTCAACACAGAAGCCTCAAGATTAAATGTTTTACTTATTGTCTTGTTGCTATTGTTGCCTCTCTGTTTATGAGTTGTTTATCGTAGGGTATGGTCAATGAGCAGCGGACCATTGAGGTGGACAACATTGTCAATTATTACTTGATTGTACTTTGATGTGACGCATAGGGCAGTGCAGCTTTAATTCCCTTGGCTGCTTAAGGTAATTTGAATTTGGCAACCCCTCCTTACTCAAACCAAAAGACCTCTCATTTAGTATTAAGTATCTCCCATTTTCCAGCCACGATCCCCTGTCCCTCCCAAATTTGCTAGCACAATGTAGGTGTATATGTATGGAGCTCTATACAGTTGGGGCGGAGATCTCTGCACAGAAAACTTAGGTCATGCGGAGGCAAAGACCTCTGCATGTAGGTTTGTGCATAGCATTTTGTATAGTACGTGAGTAGCAATATTGTGGTACTGCCAATAGTACTATAAAATGCAGTTCATGAATAGGCCCCAATAAATCTGCAGGACTATATTTTGATTATAATATTCTGGTTCATATGGATTAAAGTCATTGATGCTCTCCAACGTAAAACAGTTCATTTATTTACAAGACAGCTCTTTAACACCACATAAGACAAGCCATCAAAACCCCAAAAATTGCAACATCATAACTTTTCAGAATCGCGTATGAGATTGATGTAGATAAATCATACCACCCGACTATTATTCTTTAAAAAATATTTTAAAAATATTGAAGCAAATGTATGCCAGTCTTTTGAAGCAATTTTCTTGTGTGGTTTAAAAAATCTTCTACACTAATAGGAGCAAAAGTTTAAATCCATACTCCTTTCTTATGGCTGAGATTGGGATGTTCTCAGAAAAGCTCCAACACACTTTCATAATATAACATACCCTCTGTTTTATTTATTACCGTCTATAACCAGAACCACAAAATCTAAGAGCAAAAAGGACATAAGAAAGGACTTTGCAAAAAGACATATTTCTTTGGTTTTATAGACTGGCTACGATACATTTTATCAGTTCTCTGAAAAGTGTTCATTTTCTCCTAACCTATTACCTGGGGTTTTAAGTACATGATTCACTTGCTTGGAAAATTGAAAAGATGCATACCATAAGTGAGCTACATGCTCCAATTTGGTACCTACTATGCCCCTCTCAAAGATCAATCAAAGGGCACAGAAACCATAACTTTGGTCTTATCTTTATTAATTATCAGTTGATTTTTAAAGCAATATTCTCTAAAATATTTATGCTCAAGTGGAGGCCCATAGCAGTTTAGTAAAAGACTGTGTTGTCACCATACATGATAGGGCTTAGCTTATTACGGTTGCTTATAATGGTATATATTATATGCCCCTGCTCAATTTGTCTGAGCCATTTCTCACAGAATGAATAAATATATGAATCAAAGCCTCAGACCTAGGATTTTTGTCAATGTAACCATTGTTGGGAATTCACAAAAATCCCCCTGAGTATGTATGGAAATCATTATACATCTTAGATTTACCTGTGCATGATGGGGTACCCTACACCCATCAATTGACTGCAGGTGGGCAAGTCATATTCTGGGTTATTTGAAATATCCAGTTCCCCATTTTGCTCACCATACAGAAAATATTTTCCATCCACGTAGAAAACATTTATATTTATATGAGGAGGTTTCTTTCTACATAGTCCCCCTAAAATGTGGGGATTTGAGAAACGTTTGAAACCCATACTTGTTACAACCTATTGTGCATTAAGTGTAAGACTTTAAGAATGTTTATGAATGCCCACAAAATTCCAGCTTCATTAGTTTTTACATTTTTATTAGCCGACCCACCAAGACTCATAGAAACGAACAATTTCTTTCTCCCTTCTTAACACAACCATGCAGAAAAATCCCACATTTGGTTCATTTTTTTCAAGACGTTTACAGATGCAACTGTAAACATTTGGACACTGTGATTCTGTGGATCAGGATCGGCCATGAGCAGTCATAGATGACATTGTTTGTGCATCCAAGTTAAACCTAGAAGTGCAAAATGTTCTGAATCGAGCCTCTCAAGGCCAGTGCAAAAAATACTAAACAACAAAGTGGCGTCCTTGTTTTAGGCTGGTTTGTATTGCACTCCTTCCTTCCCTAGATAAGAATGAAGTCATATTTTCAAATAGAACAATACTGTGGCTCTTAGTAAGATTGAAAGGATTGTCAATTACTGAGCTTTCTCCCACAATGTTAAACTTGAGCCATGGTCAAAGTCAAATATGTTTGAAATATCTACAAAGTTTGCAAAAGAATATTCCTTCCTTAGTTCACAATACTTATATACTTTGAATTAGAGGACATTGTTTGTTTAGCATCAGCTATATGCCACTGTATGTGAATGTGACCTGCTGCACAGTGCTCTCAATCGCATGAGACCTTACCCCTCATGCCACAATTCACTCAAACCACAATTTTGTACATATCTGGAGAGAGGGGTCATTGTTGATCTCTTTGTTACCTGCTTTCAAAAAAACATGTCCCAAATTCCACACTGGCCACTAAGTTGTTCAACTAGAATATGATGAGTGCCACCCAGCTTGAATTCAGAAACAGAAGTGACGTTAGCAGCAGTTGTTACAGTAGTCCTCCAGTGAGAAGTCATTTCCAAATATCTCCACATATTTTTAAATTGATTGAAAATGAGATTTCCAGAACAAAGTCAAGTATACACTTTGTTCAAATGCACATGTGTTAATCGGTTGGAGGAGAAAACATCCCTTCCACTTGGTAAATAATGTGTTCTATTCAAGACTCATATGCAATCCTCAACCCAGGCATGTGTTTTGTTTTTCATGTTTTCTACAGAGAATGCTTCCCATAGTGAGCTGAGAGACCTTCTATCCGAATTCACCCTCTTGAAGCAGGTCAATCACCCCCACGTCATCAAACTCTATGGAGCCTGCAGTCAAGACGGTAAGATTTTTCTACATAATAGGTGTTACTGAGGACTGCCCCAATAGAGTCACCACAATGGTATGGACAACTAAAATAAAACCTAAATGCAAGTATTCATTAGTTAGGCAGTAAATACAAGATGTTGTATTGTACCTTAGAAGACCCAATGAAAAATATTAAAGAGTTCCAATTGATTAATGAGAGGCACTTAATAGACCTGTAAAAGTCTGAGTATGAGATTGGGTTTCGTACAGTTGAAGAATTCATAGAAGGCATTTAACAGTACTATTGAGACCCAAAAATGGTATGTATTAGTTAAGAGGGCCAGGGAAGGCTAAACAGAATATATTAAATTGTACCTTGGAAGAACCAATACGGACTACCAAACAGTACCACAGAAGTGACAATATGGGGTACTGAATGGTACCTTGATAACACAATAGTTAGCACAACACATAATTAAAGGCGGAGGGGCCCACCCCTACCACCTTTTGCAAAGCTTGAAAAGTGTCTGTCAGGCTGAGCAAAGGGCAGCCTGACAGACACACATTATGTTTGCGTCAGGCAGCCAGGTGTTGTACATGCTCTAAATGTGCAGGCGCCTGGGAGCCTGAGCCAGACTTTGCAGGGCTGAACATTTCACAGCCAGGAGGGCTTGACCTTCTCAGCCCAGCAAAACCCTATGTGGTTCTCTCCTCCAGACAAGGGGGAAAATAACCAATAGACGTGGAACTGGGTGCTTCAGTTTTAAGCCCTGAAGTGCCCAGGGATGACTGTCAATCAGTGACCCTCATCTCAGACTGGTGTGGAGTCAGCTACTCTCACTGATCCCCATCCTATTAAGTGATGAGTGAGGGAAGGTCCTCCTCTCTTTGGCTGATCCGTGACAAGGTCGGTCAATGAGAGAAACTGGCAGGATCTTGTTTTTCCTGCACGAGCATCCAGCTCCTGCCACGACACCTCTTGCTGGACCTGCCATCAAGCCGTGGCCCAGGAAGTACCTTTTTTTAAATGTTTGGGTTTGGCATGCATGTATGAATGTATGTGTATTTGTGAATGTGTGCTGTGGATAAGTGAGTATGAAAATGTGTGTGCTCTTGTGGCCCGCCCCACTGCTCAGCCACATTATGGATCACACTGCACACTGCACACTGAAGCAGTACATTGAAGATCCAGGATTTAAACAGTACAATAGCAAGCACAATATGACTCAATGAACAGTACAACAAGTATGGGCGGCATTACGATGTCGGGCGGAATTGCGTCCGCCCGACCTCGTAGCAGACTGGAACCGCCTGACGATAGGTCAGTGGTTCCGACCACACAATTTGGATGCGACCGCCCTATGGGCGGTTGGAAACATCCATTTTACAATGGCAGCTTGTGCAGCCGGTGGAAAAGGCCTGCAGCACAAGCTACCATTGTAAAATGGATGCTTTTAAACATCCCAGCACCGAGTGGCAGGTGGTGCAGGGATGTTTAGGGGGACATCATAGGTGCACCCCAGGCCTCATAGTGGAGGCCGCAGAGGGACGGGGGTCCTGCTAGGGGCCCCCAAAGTCACTTTCCGAAAGGCTGTAGGGAAGTGACATCATAATCCCAACGGTGGAGCCGAGGCTGTCATTATGGGATTACGTGTGTTTTCGACCCTCCGATGGGCTGCTAGAGTCCATCGGAAGCGCGGCAGACAGTTCCTCCGCCCGATGATTCCGCCCGTCACATCGTAATGCGGCGGGCGGCCCGCAATGGCAGATGTCGGGCGGATCGCAACCGGCGGTCGGTTGGTTGCGGTCCGCCTGACATCATAATCAGGCCCTATGTTGTTTAGTGGCATTGAACAGTAAATTGAAGAACCAGAGTGAGTCTTAAACAGTACATTTTAGAGCCAAGATGGAGGCTTGATGGTATAAGACATGAAAAGATATCTCAAAAAGATAACAGAGAAAACAATCAAAAAAAGAAAAATCATAAAAATTATAAAATGACGCTAAAAGAAGTCAAAATTCTTTCATATTTTTTAGATTTCCTATCTATGCTTATCTAATGTTGGAATCTTCAAAGCTCCTAATTTCACCCGACACCCAAGATCCCTCTTCTTAGGACGTCATTGCTCTGTAGATGGGCTTTAGCACTTGTGATCTATTTCTTCCCATATCTGGCTTCTCCCAGGCAGTTAGAATGAGAAACAGAATTTAGATTTTCTCCTCTCTCATAGCACAGATTTTTTGGGAAACAACTTAGCAAACAAGAAAAATGTTCAACAATGGGCCTGTGCACACGTCAACAGTATATGCAGAGCAATTTCTCTGGTCTCCGACACTGCGGTCTTGGAAGCTCGCAGCGTACTCGCTGCAACAAACAACATTGGCTCCACTTCCCGGATCATAGCCGGGTACGACTACTGGCCGCGCTGCCGTATACTGAGGCACACCTTCTGAAGTGAAGCCTCCACTTTCGGCTCCACTGCATGGTCTGCACTTCCGGACCTAATACATTTTAAGATTTCCAACTTCCCCACGCCAGCCGGGACGGAAGTACAACCGGCAGAGAGATCCATTACAAGTTTGCTATTGCCTATAAGCCCTGAAGAAGTCTTGGGGTACTTCCCCAGATGAAACATGTGTTGGCTGGGCAACCGTTCAGGATTAAAAAGAAGAACAAATAATACTCCTGATTGTTCATCTTCATTTGTAATATACTGTGTAAAACCGTATCACCAATCTGTGAGAAGTCTTGATACAGAGAAATTGCTCTGCATATACTGCTGACGTGTGCACAGGCCCATTGTTGTTATGTTGACCCTGTGTCTGTGATTTAGGGGGTTCAGGGTTAACCCCTACCTGTGGCACCGTCCCACGTACATTGAAGCTACATACAAACGCACACTCGTTGTAGGCGCCATTTCCTACCACATACGTTGAAACCCTGTCCTTTGAAGAAAAATGTTCATTAAAGTGATTAGATTGATGTTTTTAACCAAATATAGGTTACATATATCCTTACGTGTTTGCCGATTCTAGCTATGCAGATTTATCGCTCCATTGAGAGTGGAATGAAGACTAGGGAACTGGTTGATGATTTTTGACTTCAATTAAGCAAATAAGCTGTTTGTTTCTAATTCACAAAGTGAAGGAAACAGGAGAAGGGCGGTTTGGTTGTCAAATGAGGATAATCTAGTTTGTTTGAAATAATATACTAAAATATTATCCAAATCATTTTTTGGACAACACCAATGAAAAGTGAAAGTTTACCATATGAATTCCTCCAACCTTTCATGTAAACTATCTTGTACATTTCGGTTCACCATTGAAAAAACGTGATATTGCATCTGAGTCAACCATGAGTTAAGCTCAGTCCCACTGGTGCTCAAAAGGACAACTTGTGATTTTACTCAAAAGGCACTGTCATAGTTTCAGCCCTCCCCTAACATTCTCTTTGCACCAACAATGACCGAGTAATGAGCAGCTGAACTCCTCAAGTAAACTTCCGGTAGTATTTAGGCAACCTTCAAGCATGAATGGCATCCCAACAAATCACAGTAAGGTGAACGTGGCAACTAAGGGGCAGAACCTCTCAGAGTATTTACATTCTCTAAAAAATTCTGCCCTTGTGCTATTGAATAAAAAAAAGTATTTGAGTACATTAGCGGCAATTGACGATTTACTTATGTTTGTGTGAAGTCTAAGAGGAAACAGCTACATCAGCTTATATATCCAGACAGGCTGCAGAACTATTTGCTTTCTTTCCTGTAGGACCTCTGTACCTGATTGTGGAGTACGCCAAGTATGGCTCCCTGCGCAGCTTCCTGAGAGAAAGCCGAAAAGTGGGACCAAGTTACATGAGCAACGATAGTAATCGCAACTCGAGCTACCTGGACAACCCAGACGAGAGGGCACTGACAATGGGAGACCTCATTTCGTTTGCCTGGCAGATATCAAGAGGGATGCTCTATCTTGCAGAAATGAAGGTAACAGTGCTGTTTTGCCATGAAGTAACATGATTTTATGTGTGTGGCAGTGGTGGAGTTAATTTTGAGCGGGTAATAAAAATTATTTCAAAGGTTATCCTGGACCTTGTATCAAACCTGAATTGTATTTGTTGAGTTTATTTTGATGTTTTGTGTTGTGGTTGCTTTCACAAAGTGTCTTGGCAACACTTACTAAACATACTTCAGTGTAGTCACAATCATAGTTACACCAACTCCATGTGTAATCATTCTAAGCAGTGTAATGCAGAGAATAGCATAAGTGAATATGACATACAGTCAGCAACAAATGGATATAATGTAAAAATCATTAGCTATAAAGAAGCAAATAAAAGTTGCGCTTATGTGATGTCAAACAGGAGTGCGACTACTTTAGGCAGCAATGTGAGACAGAATCAACAAGTTTGAGATTGTTAGGGTCAGATTTGTGAAGACACAACCGTCAGATTTTTGAGGGAACAAAAGGATAATGTAAACAGTCCCCAATGATCGCTGCCCATGACTTCGAAAATCCTGAAGGATTAAACAGTTCAGTATAACAGCTGAATTTTCTGAAATTTAGTCTGCACTACTTGTTGATGTTTCCCCTCTAAACAAAGGGTCGGTGCCTTATGACTGTGTTCCTAACTCTAGGCACTTTAGAGTGGATCAGTTGTCCAAACAAAGGATAAGAAATCTTGTGTTGTTAGAAAGAGCATTGTTAGACTTGGCATCTTTTGGCGTGTTTCCCCTGACTTTTTGCTTTCTGACCTCCCGGTTTTGACTCTGTTTTTGCTGGTGTAATGATTCTGCGCACTTTCCTCACTGCTGTCCAGTGGGAAAGTGCAAGTGCTCCTGTATAAAATGTGTTATGGATTGGTGTTTCCATGATTGGCCTATTTGGTTTATGTGTCAGTCCCTTGTAAAGTGCACTGCGAGTGCCAGGGCCTATAGACCAAATGCTGTTGGTGGGCTGCAGCACTGGATTGTGCCACCCACGCAAACAGCCCGTAAAGTGTAACCCGGGCCTGCCATCGCAGAGCCTGTGCGCAGCCTGGGGCTGCCATGTCGACTTGGCAAGTGCACACACTTGCAAGTCCCTAAACCTTCCCTTTGCTACATGTTAGCCACCCCTAAGGTAGGCCCAAGGTACCCCTGTGGGCAGGGTGCGTTGTATGCGAAAGGTAGGACATGCCCGGGTGTGTGCGGCATGTCCTGATAGTGAATTACAGCCTAGTTCGTTTTTCACTATTGCAAGGCTACCTGTTCCCCCTAGGCCAGAACGGGCAGTTTTGATTATTACAGCTTATAATCCTAACTGACCCCGGGAACATGGTAGAAATTCGAGTTTAGTATGCCTGGACTCAGAATGATAAAATGCATCTTTTAGTGAAGTTGGTTTTAACATTCTGGGTTTGAAAATACCACTTTTAGAAAGTGGGTATTTTCTTGTCTAACCATCCAAGCCTGCCTCTGCGAGGTTGTGTATCCCTTGTCTGGAGTGTGAGTGACAGGGGCTGGGGGATGCCAGGAGACAGGGTGAGTCAGCGCAGGGCTGAATAGCAAGATCTACATGTAGATGGGTGGGAGGGGTCGCACCTGGGCCCTGAATAGGACAGTGCCGTCCCTCCACAATGCTGGCTCCACCTCCTGTGGTGCGTCTGATGTCCCTGGCCTACTCACTGAAAGAAGGGACGGAGACTTGTCAACAAAGTGCTCCAGAACTGGTTTGGACTAGGCAAAGGCCTCTCTGCCTCCAGTGAACAAAGGAATTTGGGATATAAATATTGGGGCCCTGACCCCACGAATTTAGATCTCGCTGGAATCAAGGAACCTGCCAAGACGAAGAGCTGGAAGAGCTGCCAGGAGGAGTACTGCCCCTTTGCTGTGTTGTTGCTTTGTTGGGTTGGCCTGCAGCTGCTGCTTCTGCCTTGGGCAGGGAAAGGACTGGACTGAACTTTCTACAAACTTGTGCTGAGTATCTCCAAGGGCCTGAAACCGAGCTGGCCTCCTGTTAAGAAGTCTCAGGGACTACAAAGACTTCACAAGCCTCTGGGTACCGCTTCTGGAACGCTGTTTCAGTTGCCACAGAGGAAGGGAACTGCAACCGACTCCGTCAACCGAATCCATCCCTGGCCGGTGAACTGTTTGCACCGCAGACCTCATCGCCCCGCTTCGCAACCCTGGTCTCACCGTGGGCGACGTCCGACGCCGCCAACATCGAGCCGCTGCTTGCACCGTGACCTGTGGGCACCGCAGTTCGCATCGCATCGCTTCACTGAACCAACCGGACCCGACCGACGCGGTCGCTGCAACTGGCTCAAGAGTCGTGACCGCACCGCATTTGGGGCACCGCTCGCACGTCTGCGACGCACCGCTCCGACTCGCACCGCTGTCCGACGCCAGCTCCCGCACTCCGGCTAGGTCGCCTGTATCGCAACCTGTCAGCACCGCATCGAGCATCGTCTCGCCCTGCATCGCACGCCTTGGACTCACCGACTCCGTCTGCACGACGCTCATCGAGCCGCTGCCTGCACCGCATCGAGGGACACCGCACCTTGCACCGCTCCGTCTTGCACCGCAACCGCGACGAACGCCGACCGGCTCGTACACTCCGTACCAGCCACAACGAGAAAGGTACTGTAACCGAGTCTGTTCACGACTCTGCTGGCCCGTATCAACGCGGTCGGCTGGAACTGTTAGACTCTGTGGTTTTCAGCATCACGGTAGGCTCGGACGGAGCTACCGACTCGTACGAACTTTGTTTTTGAACTATTCTTGCAAAGAAGAAGTTACCGTATCAAGCATTCATTCGTAAAGTATAGTATTGTGGATTTTTATCGTAATTGGTCTTGTCTTGAGTATATAAAATATTGGTTATTTTTCTAAACTGGTGTGGTGTCCGTTTGTAGTGCTTACACTGTATTACTGTTGGTTATGTGCAAATGCTTTACACACTGCCTCTGAATTAAGCCTGACTGCTCGTGCCAAGCTACCACGAGGGTGAGCAGGGGTTACTTCATGAGTGTAACACCCTTACCCTGACTAGGAAGAAGGGTCCCTACTTGGACAAAGGTGCAAGCCCTTGCCAACTAGAGATCCCATTTCTAACATTGGTTGTCAGCGGTGGGGATAGGACTTGTGTTTGCACTTGACTTACAGTGATTGGTGTGCACTACTACCATATCGCAGACCATTACGTACCACATACTGGTTCTTTTTCTTTTGGCCTATTTTTGATCTTGCCAGTTTTCAACTCACGACTTTTGTCATGCCTGAATCAATTGCATCATCCGTTGCATCTCTGGAAGTTATCTTTGAGGAGGACAGGTTGGAATCCTACGCCGTAAAGGAGTTACGAGCGATTTGTAAAAACCTGAAAGTCCAAATTAAAGGCCTCACAAGGAAGGAGGAGCTACAGAAGGCGCTGAGGGCCTGGGTAGCAGCCAGACATGCCAATGGGCAGCCTGGTGATCTCAGTGAGGAGGTGGAGGAGCCTATTTCCAGGGTGGATGTGCTTTTGGGTAGGGGGGAACCCGCCAGATCAGGCAGCAGCAGTCTGTCCCCAGAGGAGCTGGAGGACAGGCGGGAGACAAGGCAGTTTGAGCTGCAGAAGCTCAGGCTGGAGAGTGAGCGGGAGGAGAAGAGATTGGCCATAGAGGAGAGGAAGATGCTCTTAGAGCATGAGAGAGAACTGAAGGAGCTAGAACTTAGGAGTAAGTCAGGCTCAGATGGTGGCAGCAATTCGTCCAGAAAGGCAGACAGGATTGTGCACATTCCCAAGAACGTAGGCAAGGAGTTCAAGAAGGGGGATGACATACAAAGGTGGTTTCAGGGTTATGAGGCAGCCATACACATGAATGGGGTCCCTGAGGAGAATTGGGGAGCAGGATTGTGGCCACTTTTCCCTGAAGAAGCAAGGGATGCTCTGATAGCTTTGGGTAAGGGGTATCACCTCACCTATGCTGACATGAAGGATGCCCTTCTCACGAAGTATGGTCTTACTCCTGAAAAGTACAGGGATCAGTTCAGGTCCAGTAAGAAGTCTGATGCCAACACTTGGTTGGAATGTGTGGATGTGTTCTGCAGGTCTCTGGATGGTTGGGTGAAGGGCAGTAGTGTAACAGATTTTCAGGGGCTCTACAACTTGATTGCATGGGAGCACTTGTCTAGTCTATGTTTTGTAGATCTGCGCCAGCACCTAGTTGATAGTAAGCTAACTGACCCCAGGAAGCTTGCTATGGAAGCGGACCGCTGGGTGAGTACCAGGGTCCACAAGAAAGCGTTTGGGGGAGACTCAGCCAAAGGTGGGCAGGGTCCCCAGCAGAAAGGTGGGGGGGACAAGGGTAAAGCACAGGAGTTCTCTAAAGGGCCCCAAACTAGTACCCAGGGTAAAGGTTCCCAGCCCCCGGTGATAAGAAGAAAGGGGTCTCTACAGGGAAGCCTGTTGAGACCGGCCCCGCAAGTGTTATGCATGTGACCAGGTAGGTCACTTTAAGGGGGACCCCAAGTGCCCGAAGGGGACACAGCCACCCACCGGTGGACAGTCCAAAGTGTTGGCTAGTGTAGCGCTTGGGGAGGAGGGGTGCCCACAGGAGGGTGGGGATCCCGCAGAAATGACCCTTGTCTCACTAGGGGACAGTGAGATGGTCCCAGGAAACCAGGTGCCCCCTAACACAAAGAAATATAGCACCTGGGTGACCATTAATGGGAACAGGGTAGAGGCACTCAGAGATACTGGAGCCAGTGTGACCTCAGTCCGGTGTCACCTGGTGTCTGAGAAGCAAGTAGTCCCAGGAGCATTCCACCAAGTAGTTGCTGTCGACAACTCTGAGCGCCAGTGTATGGTGGCGCAGGTTCCCTTTGAATGGGGGGTCTCAGGTCCCTTGAGGGTGGTTGTGAGCCCTACCATGCCTGTAGATTGTCTGCTAGGAAACGACCTGGAGCAGTCCTCATGGAAGGAGGTGGAGCTCAGGTCTCACTTGGAGATGCTTGGGTTGCCAGAGTGGGCATGCGTGTCTACTCGGTCAATGGCAGCCAGAAAGGGTGATCAAGAGGACTTGGAGCCTGAAACAGTGGCCCAAGTCCCTGCCAAGAGAAAGGGCAGGGCGCGGGAAACCGGCCCCGAAGTTCCCACAGACCGGGAGGAGGCGGACCTCGAGGAGGACGCCCCGGTGCCTACAGGGGAGCAGGTAGCCGAACTGGGAGACATCTCTGAGCTGACCCATTGGCAGCAAGAAGGGGGTCCCACCAGGGAGGAGTTCTGCAGGGAGCAGAACGAGTGCCCTACTCTGGAGGGTCTGCGGCGGCAGGCTGCAGACCAGGCAGCTGGTAATCAGTCCGGGTCACATCTGATCTACTGGGAGAGTGGTCTCCTATACAGTGAGCCTAAGGTTGCTGAGCCTGGGTCAGCCCGTGTGCTGGTGGTACCCCAGCGCTTCAGGACCTTCCTACTGGGTCTGGCTCATGACGTGCCTTTGGCAGGACATTTGGGGCAGGACAAGACCTTTGACAGGCTTGTCACCCACTTCTTTTGGCCCCAAATGCGAAGGCAGTCAGATGCACACTGTAGGTCTTGCCAAACTTGCCAGGCAAGTGGTAAGAGTGGGAGGAAGGTCAAAGCTCCTCTCCAACCTTTTCCTGTTGTTGGAACACCCTTCGAAAGGGTAGGGATGGATATTGTGGGGCCACTGGATCCCAAGACAGCCATGGGCAACAGGTACATCCTGGTCTTGGTGGACCATGCCACCCGGTACCCGGAGGCAATCCCTCTCAGGACAACGACGGCGCCAGTGGTGGGCCGGGCGTTAATGGGGATCTTTTCCCGTGTGGGATTCCCCAGAGAGGTGGTTTCTGATAGGGGGACCAATTTCATATCCAAGTATATGACATCCCTGTGGAAGGAGTGTGGTGTAACCTACAAGTTCACCACTCCTTACCACCCACAAGGAAACGGTCTGGTGGAGAGATTCAACCAGACCTTGAAAGGCATGATCAAGGGTCTAACAGAACCCATGAGGCGTAAGTGGGACGTCCTCTTGCCATGCCTACTCTTTGCATACAGGGAGGTGCCTCAGAAGTCTCTTGGGTACAGCCCCTTTGAGCTCCTGTATGGCCACCCTGTCAGAGGACCTCTGAGTTTGGTAAAGGAAGGCTGGGAGGCAGCTCCCAGGAAAACCCCCAGGATGTATTTAGCTACATGCTGGCCTTTAGAAACCAAACTGCCCGCTTCAGGAAACTCGCTCAGGCGAACCTAGAAGCAAGCCAGGAAGAAATGAAGAGATGGTATGACCAGAATGCCACTCTGGTCGAATTTCAACCTGGGCAAAAAGTGTGGGTCATGGCCCCAGTGGCACCTTGTGCCTTGCAGGACAAGTGGACTGGGCCATATGAGGTAAAGGAGCGCAAAAGTGACGTCACCTACCTGGTGGATTTGCAGGCTCCAAGGAACCCTTTGAGGGTCCTTCACGTGAACCGCCTCAAGCCCCACTTCGAGAGGTCCGAAGTGAGTATGCTCTTGGCGACAGATGATGGGGTGGAAGAGGAGAGTGAGCCTCTCCCTGACCTCCTGTCTACCAAGGAGCATGATGGGTCAGTAGAGGGTGTGATCCTCTCCCCTACTCTGACTCAGGAGCAGCAGGGGGACTGTCGCCAGTTGTTGGGACAGTTCGCCCCACTGTTCTCTCTGACCCCCGGTGTTACTCACTGGTGTACCCATGACGTAGACACCGGTGACAGCCCTCCTGTGAAGCACAAGATTTACAGGTTGACTGACCGGGTCAGAGCCAGCATCAGGAGGAGGTCTCTAAGATGTTGGCGTTAGGGGTGATTGAGCCCTCCCACAGTCCTTGGGCCAGCCCAGTGGTCTTGGTCCCAAAGGCTGCGGCGCCCGGTGCCACTCCAGAACTCCGGTTTTGTGTGGACTACCGTGGGCTCAATGCCGTCACCAGGACTGACGCGCACCCCATCCCCAGAGCTGATGAGCTCATTGATCGGTTGGGAGCTGCCCGGTTCCTCAGCACGTTTGATTTGACGTCTGGGTACTGGCAGATTGCCTTAACCGATGGGGCCAAGGAGAGATCAGCATTCTCAACCCCAGAAGGTCATTACCAATTCCGGGTGATGCCCTTTGGGTTGAAGAATGCCCCTGCCACCTTTCAGAGGTTGGTCAATCAGGTGTTGGCTGGGCTGGAGGATTTCAGTGCCGCCTACCTGGATGACATTGCTGTGTTCAGTTCCAGCTGGGAAGAACATTTACAGCACCTTGAGAAAGTGTTGAGGGCTCTGCAAGGTGCAGGCCTCAAGATCAAGGCCAGTAAGTGCCAGATCGGGCAGGGTTCGGTGGTGTACTTGGGACACCAGGTAGGAAGCGGCCAGGTGGCGCCCCTACAACCCAAGATTGACACCATTCTGGCTTGGGAGCCCCCAAGACCCAGACAGAGGTGAGAGCCTTCTTAGGCCTCACCGGCTACTATAGGAGATTTGTTAAGGGCTATGGCACCATTGTTGCCCCCTTAACAGAGCTGACCTCTAAGAGGCAGCCCAGGAAAGTGATCTGGACTGAGTCCTGCCAGAAAGCTTTTGATGCCCTGAAGGCAGCCATGTGCACAGCGCCCGTGCTCAAGGCACCTGACTTCTCCAAGGAATTTGTCGTGCAGACTGACGCTTCAGAGCATGGTGTGGGAGCGGTGCTCTCACAACTGAACGAAGAGGGCCTGGATCAGCCTGTAGTCTTCCTTAGCAGGAGACTACTTCCCAGGGAACAGAGGTGGAGTGCCATAGAAAGGGAAGCTTTTGCTGTGGTCTGGGCACTGAAGAAGTTGAGACCATACCTGTTTGGGACTCACTTCCGGGTTCAGACAGACCACAGGCCCCTCAGATGGTTGATGCAAATGAGGGGTGAGAATCCAAAACTGCTGAGGTGGTCCATCTCCCTACAGGGAATGGACTTTACGGTGGAACACCGTCCTGGTACAGAACACGCCAACGCAGATGGTCTGTCCAGGTTCTTCCGCCTTAGTGAAGAGAACTCCAAAGGGGTTGGGTAGTTCTCCCTACTTTCAGCTGGAGGGGACATGTGTTAGACTTGGCATCTTTTGGCGTGTTTCCCCTGACTTTTTGCTTTCTGACCTCCCGGTTTTGACTCTGTTTTTGCTGGTGTAATGATTCTGCGCACTTTCCTCACTGCTGTCCAGTGGGAAAGTGCAAGTGCTCCTGTATAAAATGTGTTATGGATTGGTGTTTCCATGATTGGCCTATTTGGTTTATGTGTCAGTCCCTTGTAAAGTGCACTGCGAGTGCCAGGGCCTATAGACCAAATGCTGTTGGTGGGCTGCAGCACTGGATTGTGCCACCCACGCAAACAGCCCGTAAAGTGTAACCCGGGCCTGCCATCGCAGAGCCTGTGCGCAGCCTGGGGCTGCCATGTCGACTTGGCAAGTGCACACACTTGCAAGTCCCTAAACCTTCCCTTTGCTACATGTTAGCCACCCCTAAGGTAGGCCCAAGGTACCCCTGTGGGCAGGGTGCGTTGTATGCGAAAGGTAGGACATGCCCGGGTGTGTGCGGCATGTCCTGATAGTGAATTACAGCCTAGTTCGTTTTCACTATTGCAAGGCTACCTGTTCCCCTGGGCCAGAACGGGCAGTTTTGATTATTACAGCTTATAATCCTAACTGACCCCGGGAACATGGTAGAAATTCGAGTTTAGTATGCCTGGACTCAGAATGATAAAATGCATCTTTTAGTGAAGTTGGTTTTAACATTCTGGGTTTGAAAATACCACTTTTAGAAAGTGGGTATTTTCTTGTCTAACCATCCAAGCCTGCCTCTGCGAGGTTGTGTATCCCTTGTCTGGAGTGTGAGTGACAGGGGCTGGGGGATGCCAGGAGACAGGGTGAGTCAGCGCAGGGCTGAATAGCAAGATCTACATGTAGATGGGTGGGAGGGGTCGCACCTGGGCCCTGAATAGGACAGTGCCGTCCCTCCACAATGCTGGCTCCACCTCCTGTGGTGCGTCTGATGTCCCTGGCCTACTCACTGAAAGAAGGGACGGAGACTTGTCAACAAAGTGCTCCAGAACTGGTTTGGACTAGGCAAAGGCCTCTCTGCCTCCAGAGAACAAAGGAATTTGGGATATAAATATTGGGGCCCTGACCCCACGAATTTAGATCTCGCTGGAATCAAGGAACCTGCCAAGACGAAGAGCTGGAAGAGCTGCCAGGAGGAGTACTGCCCCTTTGCTGTGTTGTTGCTTTGTTGGGTTGGCCTGCAGCTGCTGCTTCTGCCTTGGGCAGGGAAAGGACTGGACTGAACTTTCTACAAACTTGTGCTGAGTATCTCCAAGGGCCTGAAACCGAGCTGGCCTCCTGTTAAGAAGTCTCAGGGACTCCAAAGACTTCACAAGCCTCTGGGTACCGCTTCTGGAATGCTGTTTCAGTTGCCACAGAGGAAGGGAACTGCAACCGACTCCGTCAACCGAATCCATCCCTGGCCGGTGACCTGTTTGCACCGCAGACCGCATCGCCCCACTTCGCATCGCAACCCTGGTCTCACCGTGGGCGACGTCCGACGCCGCCAACATCGAGCCGCTGCTTGCACCGTGACCTGTGGGCACCGCAGTTCGCATCGCATCGCTTCACTGAGCCAACCGGACCCGACCGACGCGGTCGCTGCAACTGGCTCAAGAGTCGTGACCGCACCGCATTTGGGGCACCGCTCGACCGTCTGCGACGTACCGTTCCGACTCGCACCGCTGTCCGACGCCAGCTCCCGCACTCCGGCTAGGTCGCCTGCATCGCAACCTGTCAGCACCGCATCGAGCATCGTCTCGCCCTGCATCGCACGCCTTGGACTCACTGACTCCGTCTGCACGACGCTCATCGAGCCGCTGCCTGCACCGCATCGAGGGACACCGCACCTTGCACCGCTCCGTCTTGCACCGCAACCGCGACGAACGCCGACCGGCTCGTACACTCCGTACCAGCCACAACGAGAAAGGTACTGTAACCGAGTCTGTTCACGACTCTGCTGGCCCGTATCGACGCGGTCGGCTGGAACTGTTAGACTCTGTGGTTTTCAGCATCACGGTAGGCTCGGACGGAGCTACCGACTCGTACGAACTTTGTTTTTGAACTATTCTTGCAAAGAAGAAGTTACCGTATCAAGCATTCATTCGTAAAGTATAGTATTGTGGATTTTTGTCGTAATTGGTCTTGTCTTGAGTATATAAAATATTGGTTATTTTTCTAAACTGGTGTGGTGTCCGTTTGTAGTGCTTACACTGTATTACTGTTGGTTATGTGCAAATGCTTTACACACTGCCTCTGAATTAAGCCTGACTGCTCGTGCCAAGCTACCACGAGGGTGAGCAGGGGTTACTTCATGAGTGTAACACCCTTACCCTGACTAGGAAGAAGGGTCCCTACTTGGACAAAGGTGCAAGCCCTTGCCAACTAGAGATCCCATTTCTAACAAGTATTGAAGTTACATAGATTTTTGATTGCAGCCTAGAGCTTTGCATAACCTTTAAGAATGCTATTGACTGGTATTGCAAGTTTAAGTACCTCTAAAGCAGTGTAGGGCAATTCTTATTGAATGGGGATCCACCACACTATGTAACAAATTGATCAATATCTCCAGACTAGAAGCCATCGCCTTAACTTTGTTTGGGTTCAGCCTCAGACAGTGGTCTCCCATCAAAGTGGAAATATCCAAAGACAGAAAAGCCCAAGAGACCCTCTTAAATATTAGAAGAGGAGCAAATGTGAGAGCTATTGACATCCTGATGACACCTCAGGCCATGCTTTCAAATGGTTTCTCTCGTGGCCTGGCTTAAGAATTAGTTAAGAGTAGTGAGGACTTGGCTGCATATGGACACTCGCAAAGGATAGGTCCTGCAGATGACATTTGAGACCGCATGGTGCTTTCTGATTCCTGCCATTCAGGATGGAGGAACTGATTCAAGCACACTTACCCTTTTTGGTTAGACACCCAAGAGCCAGAATCATGATTTCATTGTCAATAATATCAAATGCTGCCAAGAGGCCTAATATCACAAGGTTGAAACAAAGCTTGTCTATGACTAGAACAGACTCATTAGTTACGCACACCATTGTGGTCTGTATACTAAACTCTGCCCTGAAATATTCTAGATCACTCTATAGGCGCAGCGCCATCTGACTGGTATGTAATTTGTGCATGAATATTGTCACTAAAATGGTCCCAAAACGTGGAAAATATATAATGGTTGAACAAATAATCCTGAACCAGTAACCATTTGTTAAATGCATCCAAAAACATGCCCTTCTTGAGAAGCCACCATCAATGATATTATTTTCTACCACCCTATGAGCCAAAAAGAGAAAAGATCCTGTTAATCTCATTGATGCCTATTAAGTCTATCTTACACGCACCTGAGTGAGGTCAGATGAGAGAGCAGGTCCATCGTCTTTGCAATTTACGATGAAATCCAGTTTGATAGTCCTTCTCACGTCTTCCTTTCTGTTTGCTTCTCTTCTCCAAGCTGGTGCATCGGGATCTGGCTGCCAGGAATGTCCTGGTTGCTGAGGGTCGCAAGATGAAAATCTCTGACTTTGGCTTGTCTAGGGATGTCTATGAAGAGGATTCCTATGTCAAGAGAAGTAAGGTATGTTAACCCATGAATGGGGAACAGGGAGAAAAAGTAATAACTTTTTTACTTCAGAACAGTACACATGCATTCTACATGCACATTTACAGAATGAATCGCATAAATCGTCTGACAAAAATAGTGTGGCCTAAATATCATTTACGAAAAACCGCTCCATTGGGTGTCAATTTTTAAATATTAACTGCAACAGGGTGATATATTTGTAAAGTATATTTAGAGGCTATTATTTATGTCAGATAATATTTAAAGAACGATATTGTGGTGCCATACCCTGGAAACCCGATTTGGGGTTCATTTCAATATGATCTCTGAGGGTTGTCAATCATCTCCTTCATAGCACTGAGTGTCCACAGCTGCAACCTATGGAAGGAATGTCCTATTCTGATAGGACTGATGGTTTACCTCGCGGATTACAGTTGTCAGAGGTGGGTGTTGACTTGAGGCAGAAAAGAGAAAGGAGTGACATTCAGTGAGTGCCAGGAGTGAGTAAGCGAAGTGAGGAGAGAAGGCACTAGGAATAGAGAAAATGTGTGATAGGACAGGTGAGCTTTGACAGGAGGAGCTAGTAGTGACTGCAGGACATTTGCAGTAGAGGTGGGTATTGACTGAGAGGAGAATTGGGAAGTGGTGGAGGAGGAGGGTCATACACGAGTAATGGGCAGTGACAAGAAAGGTGGAGACTGATGGGAGGGGGGCATTGACGGGAGAGGTTGCCAGTAATGGAGGAGTTAGGCAGGCGTAGCAAGGGGTGCAGTGACGGAAATTGTGGACACTGACAGGGGAGGTGGATACCAATGGGGAGGTGGACACTGAGCAACAGGGGGGCACTGACTGCAGCGAGGGGCAGTTACAGGAGAGGTGTATAGTGAGGGTGTCAGTGTCAGGGGAGGTGGGTACTGACAGAGGGAGGGGCAGCGGCAGGAGAGGTGGATGCTGACAGCGGGAGGGGCAATGATAGGAGAGGTGGATACTGACAGTGGAATGGGCAGTGACAGGAGAGGTGGATGCTCACGTGGGAGTGGCAGTGACAGGAGAGGTGGATGCTGACAGCGGGAGGGGCAGTGTCAGGAGAGGTGGATGCTGGCAGAGGGAGGGGCAGTGACAGGAGAGGTGGATGCTGGCAGAGGGAGGGGCAGTGGGAGGTCAGAGGTGGACACTGATGGAGAAAATGGACATTGACCAGGAAGGAGTCAGCATTGATCGCCTGATACCAGAATATTGTGTCCTGTTATCTGACCAAAATATTGTGACCTAAATATTGTTTACAAAAATACTGCCCTGATGGAGTTTACAATAGAAAATCTATACTGAATGGAGCAATATTGTTGTAAACAATATGTAGCCCAAGATGATTATGTCAGACAGTATTTTTGTTATTGATATTCTCAAATACATCTGTGATGAGAGAGGTGGGCAGTTTAGATTATCCGGACAGCGATGGGAGAGGTGCGCTCTGACGGAAAAGCTGGACAATGGCATGTGAGGTGGACACTTACTGGAGAAGTTAAAGGTGATGGAGAAAGGTGGACAGTTACTTGTTACTAAGGCAGTGTGAAACATCTGAGCGGTGATTTAGGCAGTGACAGGGAGCTGTGCCATGATTCTTGATGAGGCAGTGGCTGAAGGGAGTCCAAAGAGAAGGAAAGAAAATGCGCTGTCTCCCTAGTGCCGCAGTACAATCTCCACTTGGACAGCATTTGTCATTACATCACTGTCCGAAATCCCCATCCACTAAAGTTTGAGGGGGGCAGACACAAGAATATTTTCCAGGGGAGCTGGGCGTTATAAAGTTTGAAGACTTCTATTGCAGAATCATTCCAGTGTTTGCTCCCACGACCAGCTCCTGGTAGTAATACCACTAAAAACAACAGCACGTAAACAAGTGCTCCTAAATATTCAGTACTGCTGCCAAACTTTTCAAAATTGTTTGTGTGATGTCTAGTTTTAACTTTCTTCGTTGCAATTAAGCATTGCATGCACATCCCCAGCATAGTTGCTAGGCTGTTTGCCAAGAAGTCTATTTATTTTCTTCCTCCTTGTGAGTCTCACATGACAGTTGCTCAGAAATAATCTATTATTCTTCTGCAGGCGACAGAGAAGCTTGCTTTCTCTGCAGTTGCCCAGTAAAAACCTAATGGGGTATGACCCAGTGCTGTTAGAATTCTAAACTCCATGGAAGTTTCACGAGGTCGGATTCGTTTGAGCATATTTTTACCACATTAAGAGAAAAAGCAGACTTCAAATGAATGTATCTATTTCCTAAGAAAAAAAAAGGCAACAGTGTCTACTTTCCAAAATATTCCTGGTTATTTTAAAGGTAAATTAGATTTCCTACTTTCACACATTCAAAGATATATATTTTTTAAAAAGACCACGAATCTATATGATGACGCAAATTGCAAGTTTCGGTGAAAAGGATCATTCGACCAGGCCAACTGGGTGTTCATCTAAAGAAGGTTTGCATTCTCCAAGTTGGACAGGAACATATTCAAAACAAGTTGAGAATTTCCAGAAAATTCTGGGCTCTAAGGGATATTATGAAAAAAGCAATTAGTCTACTGGTAGGCACACATACATTTGCAATTGCTTCAAATGGCACACTTGGATACTTATGAGTTAAAATGTGGTAACGTCTTTTTGGTTTGTGTAGTTGCTCACAGAAGAATGAGAGGGGAGTCGAGGGGCAATTGTTAGCTTCCCGCAAAAATACGTATTTAGTGTGTAGTGGGTTTTGCCTTATACAATCTAGGGCTTTAAATATTACCACCTTTAGAAAATGGCCAGCACATTGACAGGACCGGGCTCCATATTGCCAAGAACGCCCACAATACATTAGCTCTGGCTAGCTTCAAGCCAGATTTATACCAAGGTTATCAAGTATGCCCACACTGTGCCACAAATGACGAAATTTTTGCCACAGCCAGAATTAAGTCAGGGATAAGCTCTATAATGCCAAGTAGTCCTACATTGTATCAGAAGTGGCTAGAAGTAAGTAAGATATGGGTCCTATCAATTCATGAATGACACATTCTGCTAAAAATAGCCACAGTTAAGCTGAGACCAGAATTATGCCGGTAATGGGCCTTATCATGCAAAGGATGCTCACAGTATGGCCCCGGGATGGGCCATACAACATGAGAGATTCCCACTTATGGCACAGTGGGCCACTGGATATCAAGGGTGTCCCAAGATGCCGGTGGGGGGTCACCAAGAAGGATAAAGGATACACAGACACAGAAAGACATGCACATGTAGACACAGCACAGACACATGCAAGTACATCCTTTCAACCAGTGCTGGTAAAGGAAAAAGAATACTTTGGGATCCCATATATTAAGCGTGGGGGACTGGAGAGTGGCAGCAGAAAGGGTGCGTAGTGACAAGGGGCAGGCAGCATCATGTGGAGCAGAGATTAGAAGTCAATTTATACATTAATTTTTTTAGAAACTCTGACCTCCCTTCCTCATCAAGGTAATTGGCAGCATGGACAATTGTGATCGTATATCTGTTCTGGATTATCTAAGTGGTAAAAAACAGACTTTTAAAATAGTTTATCGGGTTAAGGTACCTTCTGCAGAGATCTCTGTGTACCCAGCAAATGCCAGGGTATAATAGCAGTAAGATAACTGTTGGTTAATGCATTTGCTTAAAATATCTTTGTGCGTCTAGTCACAGATTTGATTAATCAAAGCACAACATGTAACATGAAGGTGGCAGATTTGTAGGTCTCATGTAACAATTGTTAGTAAAATAGCTTAGGGGCTCATTACGATGGCGGAACGATCGCCACCGCCGGGCCGGCGGTGGCGATCGTTCCGCCATCACAATGAGATTTACCCACCGCCATATTAGGATGGCGGTGGGTATCGCGGCGGACGCAAAGTCCGTCCGCCGCTTTTCCGCCGGTGGCAATCGCACCGATTGCCTGGCGGGCAGAGCAGGGCCACTAATATGGTGGCGAGGCCTAGCAGGCACCGTCCGCCATATTAGGATGTGTCTGTGTAGAGGCCTTTCCATGGCGGCGATGCCGCCATGGAAAGGCTGGCAGGGATTGGGTTTGGGGGCCCATTGCGGGCCCCCCTTGGGGGGGTGTCGCTGCACTGGGGGGTACCCCCCTGCATTTCCATGCACCAAGTGGCAGGCGCCGCAATGTTAAAGGCCCAGGATGCGCCCGCCAGTATGGCGGGTGCATCCTAATCGCAGTGGTGGGACCGCTGCATGTCTGGCGGGCGGTCCCAATCACCGCTACGGTGGCAGAGTGACCAAGTCCCCCCGCCATCGTAATCAGCCCCTTAGTGAGCATAATGAATTATGCCCCAGAACTAAGGCGTTCCATGCATACTGCAAGGCTTTAGGATTACAACTTGTTTTTTTCCCCAATATTTTATTATTCTAAGGTTGGTAAAAATCATTCCTTTGATTTTTATTTTATATTTATAAAGCGAGGACCAATGCCCGGAGGTGTCTAGGCTCTGAAACTTCAAAGGCGATAGCTAGAAAAGAAGAAGCAAATGAGTCTTAAAACTATTACAGGGTAAAAAGCCAGGTCTTAAGGGCCTTCCTGAATGAGAGCAGATCTGAACAATTTTTTTAATGGGTGGGAAGAAAGTTCCAAAATTTAGATGTGGTGGTAACAAAATGTTTTAACAAACAATTATATCTCGGCACTCTGGTATTTGGCTAAAACAATTTGCAGTTTGGTCATCAGGTTTAGTTAAATGGCCAGTGCTAGAAATCCTAAAAACGATTACTTAATCAATGTAATATATCAAAGATAGAAAAACATTTCAAAATAGATCAAATCGAAAACAAAAGAGAACATCAAAAATAAATATTGTTTTTATACAATTTAATATTATTGAATCAAAATATTTCTTCATAACAGTTTGATTGAACACTACAGACAAGAGCAATATTATCAAGCCAAATTGGAGGTCCTAGTCCTAGGGCCTTCCAAGTGGTGATGGCTGACGAACAGCCAATGACAGCCGACACGTGTTTCGTTACATATGCGTAACTTTTTCAAGGCTGTAAACAGAAAATGAATAATGGAAACATATTGCTCATTACATATTTTTTCTGGGGTATAAATCAGAAAATATTATTACTTCACTGTTCGAGTTTAATCAATGTGTGAGAAATAGGGGAAATTTTTAGAAAATGTGCAGCAAAGATGTTCTCTTGTGATATTTAGAAAAAAAGAAGTATTTATCGTTTCATATTCATAGGTGAAGATAGCACATAAAAAGAAGGAGATTCTAGGAAGACCATGATATCCCAAATAATAACCAGGAAAGATAAGACCATAGTGATTCAAAGAAAATGAAGATACACGTGAAACGGGAGAAGCGCGTGATACAATCTTAAGAGAACCATAGTAAGGAAAAAGGAGGTTAATCATGCTTCAAAGCTCTAAGTTTTCACCAAACTGTGAATAAAAGAGGAAGCTTAATGAGTACCTTGCTCTCTTATTATTGTTAAGGCTGTTGTAGCAAAGAAGGATTTCCGTGTTATCCTTAGCGCAATCTTTGATTTTATAAAAGTCAATTCTAAAAGACAAAATTAAAGATAAATGAGTGTAATCACACCCCTATCACTAGTCAATTTGTCACTACTTATTCCCAATCTAAAGATCTTTAAGACACTACGAGAAATTAAGTACCTGATTCTCGCGTGTAGTATTTTCCCCTTACGGGTGACGGAGTATGAAGAAAGTGACTGTTCACAGATCCATCATTAGTGGACCTGTGAGAGAACGTAAATGGCGAGATGTTTAAGAATTGTAGTTGAAAGTGTAGATGAAAATCTATTCTAAATGGACCAATATGCCCAAGAAAACAATAACCTAATAATTATTAAATAAAAGAGAAGCATGATCTATACCTGGCACGAAAAGTAAGAAGAAGTTGCCCCGTTTGAATTCCCAGCCTGTCTGTGGGTTATTCTTAAATATATACCGTGGACCCTCTATGAACAAAAGTAAAATAGAAAACGGAGTTAAATGTCAGAAAGCCCAATATATTATTATTATTTTATTTTTTTTTTAATTCCTTTTTGTTAAAAGACTAGTAGTAATAATTGTATTTGTCGTTACAAAATTAAGAAACCTAAGCGACCCTAATTAAATGGGTCGCTTAACAAATCTACGACAAACCCTCTATGAGAGAGTGAGTGAAAGAAGAGATCTAAAATCGGAAAACCCGATTTCTATTAAAAACATATTATAAATGGATGTATGCTATCGTCGTTAGAATTAACATTCCAATTTAATACACCTATGTGGATCTATTTAGTTACATCGCTCAACATCAAAAGTAAAAAGATCCCATTCCTAAATGACAAATTAGAAAAAAGGAAAATATATCCCAGTAATAATGTCTGATCAATGAATTATTTAAATGCAGAGTAACTCTTAGTAAGAGTCAAGTCAGAATATAAGCAAAATGAGCTGCCTACCATTTAGTACAAGGACTAATATACCTATAACGAAAAATGCACGTAGACCTCTTTTTGTAAAGAAATGGTAGGTATTGAGTTGGCTACTCATGTAAGAAGCATCATACTTACTTACAAGAGGTATTTGTTTCACGTGGCAACTTGGGGCTTTGATGGGTCCCTGAGATAAATAAAGTAAAAGGGTAAGCTTAAAATAGTATTTATATTTCACATAGGCTTTCTAATCTAGTAGTTTCACTCCTGTTCTGCATCACTTACTTATTTAAGATACCGATCTGGTCCAAGGTGCGGGGCGATCCTGTCGTGTGTTTGGAGACGGCCATTTTCTGCTCCTTTCTTCTTTTTTATACTATAGGGCTCATGGTAATAGAAAGTGGAAAAGTCCACTTCCTGCAGATGCCCTATCCCGATCGTAAAGAGAGAAGAAGGACTACTTTCTTCAGTCCAAACTATATCATGCGCCATGTTTGAGTGGAGGGATGAAGACCTAAATGAGTGACAGACGCGGTAGTGATTAAATTATTTCAAAAATTTAAAACAAAATGTTTGGCACCCCAGTTTGAAAGCCGGAATCTAGGTACCTCAACCAGATTTTGGGTGGAAGACTGGAGGTTTCTTGGTGGAACATACCAGTGGAACCGGTGTATTAGATATTCTGGTCCAGATTTATGTAAGACCCAGAAGGTGATGCATAAAGCTTTAAAATCAATCCTTTTCTTCGTGGGGAGCCAATGAAGAGAGATAAGAGCTTGTTTGGCAGAATGATGTCTGAGAATCCCCAACAAGCGTCGGGCCGCCGCGTTCTGGAGAACCTGTAGCTTTGCAAGAAAACCTTTCTGTATTCTAACAAAGAGAGCATAATAATAGTCCAATTTAGAAAGGATAAGAGCAGAAACAACTGTTTTTTGGAGATCATGAGGTATAAATGAAAAGATTTTCCCGAGCATTTTTAATGTATAGAAAGTGGACGAAGTAATAGTGTTTCCCTGGTGTTTAAAGGATAAAGCAGTGTCGAAGATTACAACCAAATTCTTTACTTTAGTAACTGGAGTGGGGAGCAAGCTAAGTTCCTGGGACCACCACTCAGGTGACCAAAAGGAGATGTTAGATCCAAAAAGCAGTACCTCGGTCTTACCTGAGTTTAATTTCAGGCAATTCTCTGTCATTCACTTGTTAACTTGTTGTATACAGTTTTGAAACCTGACAGCTGTGTCCTGAATATTGTTGGTCACTGAGACAATGATCTGAGTGTCGTCAGCATAGGACACCATGGCAAAGCCAAAAGATTTGATAAGACCTGCCAGGGGAGTGAAATATAGATTGAAAGGAGAGGGGCTGAGCGAAGAGCCCTGTGGAACACCGCAAGGAAGCTGGAAGGATCGAGACACATAATTGCCCAGTTCCACAAATTGCTCTTGCTCAGCTAAAAAGGATTCCACAAGAGAAAAAGCTGAACCACCTATGCCTAAAGTTTGGAGACGACTTATCAATAAACTGTGATCCACAGTGTCAAACGCTGCAGAGAGGTATAAGAATGAGTGCAGCATTACCTCCACCATCCACCACACGTCTGACCTCTTCAGTAGCGGTAATCAGGGCCAGCTCCGTACTGTGCTCACTCCTGAATCTGTAATACGTCGAATCCAGGAGATGGTTATTATTAATTAAGGTAGTCAGTTCTTAATTTATCAATCTTTAAAGGATTTTTGCCGGCAAGGGTACGCAGGAAATCAGACGATAATTACTGGGATCCAGAGCATCCAGATGGGGTTTTTTTCAAGAGGGGAAGAATAGAAGTTTTTTACCATAGTGTAGGGAATACTCCGGTCTTAAAAATAAGATTAAACATGTCAGTGAGATGCTGTGCTATAAGATCCGAAGCCAAATGAATTATTCTTGGTGGGCAAGACCTGGTCGCAAGAAGTAGGTGAAAAGGCGGTAACCGCGGTGAGTTGATTTCCAATGATCCCGTAAGGAATCTCTGGCTACTAGCGCCCCAGTTGCCACCAAAAGAGGGGCTGCGGGTTTCAACAGACTGGTTCATAGAGGACGTGTCACAGAGCCACTCTGACTCCTGATTCAAATTAAATTTCCATCAGACCTGGTGCGACTGAACCACTGAACAATAGTTCCTCTGCTCTGTCAGGATTCCAGAATATTCATTTTTATCATCGACAGTTACCAGCAACCTAAGTAGCCATACTAATTATTCTGAGTTAAAATTCTCACATTCTTACCTTCAGTTCTCAACTGTGCTAGTTCATCATAGATCAACAGGTGCAACAGAGTTCTCTGCTTGAGTTTAAAAGCAGCCAAAGGGGAACCCTCACAAAAACTTATTAGGCATCTTTCCATTGCACCAACCTGCCCCACCCGGAAGTTGGTATGCAAACCACAAATTCTTCACCCCAAAATGGCGCCCGTCCAGGATAAGTGTCAGATCTGTAAAAGTGTCAGGAGCAGCTTCCTAAAAGACCTGAACATAGCCAGCTTCATCAGTTCAAAGTATAATCTAAAACAACTCCTGCTTAAGTGGCAAACATGAGAATTAAGGTGGCTTGTGCTGACCCCTTCCGAAGCCTGCTTTAGGAATACCCCTCTCTCCTTCCCTGCACTGCTATTTTATTATGTGTTATGTTGCATATCTTGTTACTCTGTTCCATTGATCTATATTCTAGCTTGATTAATTTCCAGTGTTTCTGCACCAACTACATTATCTTCATAACATGTTTGTTACCTTTTGTTTGCTTCTTTTATTGTTGTTTGATGCCTCTAGAACCTTTTGTCTGTGCATTACAAATTAAAACAATACAATGCGATATAATACTCCTGCTTGGCTACCTGAAATATAAGCTCTTTGTTAATACCATTCAGATTTTTTTCTTTCTTGATGTCTTTAGCCACCGGATAAGGGAGCATCATGATTTTTTGCCTACCATAGTACAGATCTGCCATACACTTTATGAGTGCAAGATGCTTTTTCCTTATGTGAAGTGTGTCACAATAAGCAAAGTGTACACTTCACTTTCTGTTCTAATAAATGAACCTAGAACCATGCAAACAAGTGTGATTTGCTCAAAGCGCAGTAAAAGGGAGGAGAATTACGGGTGCGCTGGGATTTCTTGAGTTTCATCTAATGATGAGCATCAAAATCTCCCTTAGTAGGGCAAGAATAGAGCAAGAGATGAAAAAGGAAGACAGACCATTCAAGTATTTATTAATATGCAGAGTGTTTCTCCATAATACAAAATGTATATTGTGCCTGGTGGGGTGAGGACCGCGGAGGGTATGGATAAGTGTTGCATGCACGGTGTCACTAAAACTAACCCTGCCTCTTTCACTTTTGCTTCCCCGGCAGGGCCGCATCCCTGTGAAATGGATGGCGATTGAGTCCCTGTTTGACCACATCTACACAACACAGAGCGATGTGTAAGTGTCTCTCTTGCAAAACGTACGACAAAATGTTTAATTTTGGATTGTAGAATCCAAAATCCAGAAGAATCCGCAGAACATCAGCAACAGCATTAATTCAGAAAGTACCAATCTGCCTTTATCCTAGGCCAGAGGCTCCTGCACCTTCTGAGAAGATGTGCTCGCATTAAACACTTTACAGCATACATTATAAAACTGTTCTAAGGGAGCATTTGTGTTGCTTTCTTTTGTGCGGTACGATAACACCCTTTGTTGCAATTATCACTACTTAACAAAATGACAGAGAAAATTAAATGAAAGGTACAATTATATGTTCCACCCAAGCAACAAACTGCTTTAATAATATCCTTCTTCCGCATCACCAACCACCCTAACCCTTAACAGAGCAAGAGCTGAATGGAAATTGGGACCATTTTAAGCCCGTTCTCCATAAATTAGAGATCTGTATGCCTGGGAAAGAAAATTCTAGGAAGGTGATTTGGGATTCCATTTAGAGTGGCTAACTTGCTAGCAGCAGAAAAAACACAATTGCTCCACAGATCCAAATATTTTTTTGTATTTAAGTTTACGTTTGGAACTGGCCAAGTCTTAAGAAAAAGCATCCTAGACTGAATGGACGGTTCTGTTTGCGGGAGTGGTGTTAGAATAAACAGATACACGCTGAGGGGAACATGCCTTTCGATAACACTTTCGGGATTAGTGTAATGTTGCTTAGTTGGGTCCGGAGCTGAACCTGGCCACCTTGGAGATCTCAGCCATGCCGGCCCATCTAAGGTGTTGTTCTGCTGCTGTGTATTAGGCAGGGCCGGGCTGGGAACCAAAAGCAGCTCTGGCAATACTGCTCAAAACAGCTCTGCTCCCTTCCTCTCCTGGCTCTATTTCTCTCTTCCCATCCATGCATTCTCCCTCTCTCCTTATCTCTCTCTCCTCCCTCTCTGATCTATTGCTCTCTCGCCATCCGTCTCTCCCAATCTTTCTCTCCAACTTGACGCCTCCCCGTGCCTGCTGCATTTAATCTCGAGGAGCTGGGAAAGTGACTGAGGCACCAGGAGAGGCCCTGGGCTTTCACAACCTGCCTCCAATGGCTCCAGCCTACCGGGGAAATGCCCGATAGGATAAAAAGCGATTCTAGGCCTGGTTGCAGGTTTGAAACTCCATTGAGATGATCCTGATTACTCGTGCGCAAGTGTCCCTATACATTTCACCACCAACGTACGGCGTATTTGCAAAACTTGGAAGCGGCAGCTCCTTTCAGTCCAAGTTCCCAAAAAAGACCCTATTCTGATTTTCACATCCTTCCTTCCTGTATTCCCTTTGTTCCCCTGCAGTCTATTCTCCCTCCCAGTCGTCTGCCCTCCCTTCATCCTATAACCCCTCCTTCTGCCCTTCGCTCCTCATTTCGTCACACTCTTCCTATCTTCCTTCCTCGCGTCCTTCTACCTCCCTTCTGCCGCTCCACTCTCCCTTCAGTCCTCTCTTCTTTCTTTCTTATTTCAGTTTCTTCCTCTTGTTTATTCCTTTCACTTTTTTCCTTCTGACCATCTTCCCTTACTTCCTTTCACCCTCCCATGTATCCTTCTTCCCCTTTCCTTCATTCCCAATGCCCTCCATTCATTTGCACCTTCCTCACCCGTTCCTTCCTTCTGATCTGTCTTCTCTTAATTCCATTTCTATCTTTCCTCCTCACCAGGGCTTTAAGTGGGATGAAAAAACTGGGGGGGTCTCTCCAGGGGGCATGGTCAATGTAATTAAGGGCGTGGCTTAAAAACATGTAAGCTAAAAACCTGTGCTTAGCATAGTGTGCTGCCCGACTTGTATTTTGCTGTTTCTGTCATTGCATCCAGATATATGATACAAGTAACATCATACCTACAACAAGTCAGGACTATTGGCTTTGTCAATGGTTGTTAGTTGTATAAGATAAATAAGCAGCAACTATGGCTTGTACATAATATTGAAAAAGCTTCCACTTAAAGTCCTGGTGACACCACAACAATGTTGCTGCTCCTGAGTTTCAAAAAGAGAAGGGAAATCCAGAGAGAAAAAGACACTCTTTAAAGGATTTCCCTTCCCCTACAACGCTCACCTGGCATGACGTCGTGCCGTAACTTCTACACTAGTGAGAAGTGAGCAGTGTGAGCACGCGCACATCGATGTGCAGCTGTCACTCTAGTCTGGAAAAAAACGGACCATCTGTGCCAGGGCAGAAAACAGAGCCCGATAGAGACCCGTTTCGAGGCCCCCTTTAAAAAACTACCGGTGCTCAGCACCGGTGAGACCCGGCCCACTTAAAGCCCTGTTCCCCACCCATTTATTCCCATGTCATCCATCCTTCGTATCCCCCCTCCACTGTTCGTGAGTCATCTGTCTTTTGACCATTTTGAAGGCCATTCAATTTGCTTTGCAGCCGATCTTCCGGTAGCCCCTATCACAGATTTCTTTTGGGGAGAAGCTTCTGGAAGTTAAAAATGTGATCAGAATAAAATGAATGACATCCTGTCGCATACTTTGAATCCTATTTGACTCCATTTCTCTTTGCTTACAGCTGGTCCTTTGGCATTCTTCTGTGGGAGATCGTAACCCTAGGAGGGAACCCTTACCCGGGCATTGCTCCAGAAAGACTTTTCAACCTCCTGAAAACTGGCTACAGGATGGAGAGGCCAGAAAACTGCAGTGAGGAAATGTAAGACTATGTGGATGTGCGGGACTGAAGGGGTCTTTATTTATAAACTGTTTTTGGTTACCGGTTGGGTGTAAACAGGATTTTTACATCAGAAACCAGTGCGTACATAGCTATTTGCACAGCTGGCAGAGAGACCACTATAAAAGAAAACGCGCTGTGCACTGCACTGATATTCTTTTTGGGGTTATGAAAAGCCCCTTCTTGGCGCTGAGGTTTTAAGACATTCTGCATCGAATGCAGTGATGATGTGCGACAATTTGAACATGTCTCAAAATATGTACCATTCCAGAGAGGCCTGCAGCTGCCGATCATTTAACAGTTTGTAATTTTTTAGAAAAAATCCTTGCTTAATTATCCAAGTCGGACCTACATCAGCACATCGAAAGCAGTCAACCCCAGGGGTTCATCATGGCAAGGGTTTGAGAATCTGTTCTTATGCATGTCTGCACAGAATTCTCTGTTAGTGGACGTAAGAGTAGCGGCCATGTTGATTATTTTGAACAATTACCCACCTTCCGTGGTGTTGACCAGTGGCGGCTGCCACGGAATAGTACGGGTGAGACGGGGAGTTGGGGGGGTAAAAAAAAACAATTCACCTACCTACCGGCTGCCGCCTCTCCTCTCTCCTTTTCGGTCAATGCACAGAAGCACACAGGCTCCCAGACTCCCTTAAGCCAATCACGAGCTGCTGTCATGCTGGGAATTCTATTACCAGCATGACAGCAGCATCGTGATTGGTCTGAGGAGCCTGGTTTACCACTCAGACAGGGACTGGGAGCCTGGGACTGCTATCCACCCTGCTGTGCAACACAGCCGGGTGGAGAAATGCTAAGTGCGCATGTCTGTTTGGCCGGCCCAAGATGGCCGGCCAAACCGTTATGCGCTCTTAGAGGGTGCCCACCATTCCTCCCCCTGCTCTGGACAGCCCAGCCCTGCCCCTAAATGAAAACAAACTGACCAGTACGGAAAAATAAAATGATAATAGCATTGTGTTATTAGCATTTTATTTTACCTTTTTGGACTGCTCAGAGAGCAGTAGGGCGGTGCTCCTCCGCCTCAGCGGAGGAGCCGCCGCTGGTGTTGACCACATGCTAATTCTTCCTCAGACAGATGTGACTGGAGAGTTCATGACAAAGTAAGCACGGGTGCATCCTTTTTCACGCAGAGGCCCAGATTTACTCTTCTAATGCACTGTCTCTTGCATAACGCTATGCGACACGTCGCAAAGTAGCACAAACACAGAGTAATGATCAACTTTTCCTGCGCTAAAGTGTTGTAGCCTCGAAAGTTGATGCGATTGCAGCTCCAAAAATGCTTTGCGTTGTGGAGCAGCAAGCCCCTGTAATGTAGGTAATGGGTGTACAAAATGGGGCTACAATAGCACAAGAACCTGTAAGATTTAATGTACAGCAAGAGTTATTAAATTAGAGTAACCTGCTTTGCATCATAACTTGAAATGGAACCGGGATCAAACAACAGCCATGTAGGATATTGCATGCTTCAGAGGGCTGATTGTCACCACTTTGACCTTTCTTCTGGGGGGTGTACTTAGTTGACCTTGCGCCATAGTGCAATGCTTAAGGAACAAGGGTCCCTAAGTAAATGGATAAGAAACAATGCTCTAGATAATATAATAATATCCAGGAATTATCCAATTGGACGTGTAGTAAGCATTTTATTCTAAATTAAACAGTAAAATATAGAAGATTAACCCCGCTGGGGTAATCCTCATCAAGTGTTAAAACCACGATACAAACAGGCAAAGAACAATAATGTACACAATAAAAGGTCACTTATTCTTAGAACAGAACACTACTGCACTCAGACGTCATATATACATATTTATAGGGTCAGAGTGTTTTTAGGTCGATGACATTTCAATCCATTAATAATGCAGGATCATCATCAGGACAACAGAAATATATGCCTGATTACATCATTACTGCATTTATACGCAGAAAATATGAATAAATTAACACTTATCGCAGCGTCTGCTTAGAACTCAGCAGTCGGCTGAGTAAAACAAGGAGAATACTAGATGCATCATTCCAAGTAATTCCAAGTAATTCCAAGTAACATCCAAACAACCATCCACAATAAGGAGGAGGCAATCAAGAAATCTCAAAGGGCCATAATGTAAGGTCCAAAGTTAAGCAATCTGTTCAATCCAAAAATGGGGGATCGCCAATGTGCAGTGCCACATAGCCAGGAGGGACCAGACCGCAAAAGTACACTGTGCGATTGCTTGGATGTTCCTTGGAATTACTTGGACTACCCTTGGTCCCTATTGATTCTTGGGGTTCCCTTGTATTTACTTATACTATATAGTGTAATGCTTAGCATCATGATAAACTTACTTTTTGTGTGAGTGGTATGAATGACAATATCAGTGCACGTTTCTTGAGGAAACTTCCTGCAGCTCAAATTTTTAACATTCACGCCACTTAGCGCAGTTGATTTTCAGGCAGTGCTGCATTGCATGACTGCAAGTATATGTAGCCCCCCCCCCCTACCATCTAATCACCTTCTTATGCAGAGTGCCACACTATCTCCTATTACAAGTCCTATAGTCAAGGCCTATAAAAATCCATTGTGTAATGCTTGAGGTTACAAAGTGTGACAACTGATTCCAGAGAGAGTGGCATACGATTTAGATCTACTGGTTAATGACCACTGTTTCAGATCTAGTGTTCACAAAATGGCAATTGATTACCCCAACTCCAGATATGAAGGTGCGCAATTAATCAACAGAAAAAGACAAAAAGTGTACGGTGCTGACACAAATACCCTATCCCTTACCCTACCTTATCCCTTATACAACATAACAGTCTTGTACTGTGGACCAAAGCTGTGGAATGGCTCACATAGAGCACAAGAATAATCCCAATAATCAACAATAACTACAAAAACACTAATCCTGGGACCTGGAGCAGCATGCTGCCCCCCGTAAAGTACATCAATGCCTTGCCAGGGTCAGTAAGTGTTAAGTAATGCAATTACAATACAATCTATAACCCACACTAAAACGAATACCATAACACTCAGCAGTCAAACAGTCAACTATAGTTCATATAGGCTGCTTAAAAATTCCCTTTTACCGCTTGGCACTCTTACACTCACATAAGACAAAACTGCTATCCCTCACCCAGTACTGTACCAGTCCACAGAAATAAACCACCCAATACCGTCTAATTAGGAGTAGAATTACTAAAGAGATTGGCTACATGCTACTGGCCAATAGGGAACTCTAATTTAGTTCACCACTGCAGGTCCCAACTAACTACATACTACAGCCACTTCTTGACATCTCACAATGACAATCAGATTTGGGATGATATGAACAAAGTCCAAACCTGCAGATCTCTTCACCACTACTCCCATTATCCTATGCCTGCTCAGGTCTGTAAATATTAAACAAAAGGTCTCAGAATGGACAACCCAACTAAGTGGACTATTAGCATAAGAAATACCAGACCAGCAGAGCGGCTCAAAGCTGCCAGCTTACTGAAAACCATAAACTATGTTCCTATCTATTACACTTCTTCATCCATCACACTTTTAAGCACTGCATCCTATAATGCAATAACTGCACTTCGGTGGTCATCACGCACAACATGGAAACATTTCCCACACAGAATCAAAACAAAGACAATATACTTTCAACCAAATACACTACAGAGTGTAGTGTGCTCCCCTTGTAGGCAAGCATTTCAGAGTCCCACTCAGAGGTAAGTGCTATATGAATGTTACAATACAATACAATGCAATATGTACTGTCTTTAACCTGGATATCGCTAAATGGTTGCTTAACTAACAGGCATTGGCAAAGCCAATTGGCCTGGTCTTTAAATGCTGCTCTGCATTGGCAAAAATACAAAATAATGTTTGCGGAAGTGAAACATTATTGACAAAAAAAAAAAAACAATGAATATGCAAGGAAGCATAATCACACATGTGCCCATATGCGTCATGACACTGTGCCAGCCAAAGTACCACCACATATGCACATACATGCATCACCACACTGGCGCGCATATGCATTGTGATGTAGTGATCATTTTCTTTTTTGATTTAATTTTCCTTTCCAAGATGTCAGGCAACCATCTTGGAGCGTTAAATAAAAAAATAGATATTAATTGCACCAAAGTACATTTTTTTCCAAAAAGGACAAGCCTGTGAGAACATTTGTTTTCGAAAACAGACATAGAAAAGTGCGAGTTGAAATAATGCCCTATATGGGAACTGACCAATAAAACCAGACCGCTGTCTGCGGTAAAGGCCAGTGAAAATAATGTCATTGGTTTCAACTGGAAAGTTCTCATCACCTCAGCGAAAAGATTTTTGTATAACTGCAATAGTGATCTCAAAACCATGCTCGAGTACCCCTCTAGCGCACTCTGAAAATATCCTGCCATGTTACAGATCACTCTCATCACTCCTCAGCAGTGCTCTCAAACTGCCCCACTCAAAACAAGTCCATAAATTATATTTTTGATGGTCAGCCCTTGTCTGGACCAGCCGACATTGGCACCCAAATGTATTTCATCGTGACTGCAAGGATCTGACTGCCCTTTCAAAAGAACTCTTACTCCACTTTTAAAGGAAAATTTCGATCATTGTAAAGCACAAACATTAGGACTGAAAACTGTATATTTAAATTCTGCATAGAACATCAACCATCTACATATCATGTAACCCTTTAAATTGTGAAAACAGGAAGGATTTCGTGCCTAATAATTAGCATGTTTATGGTAAGTATCAAGTATCATATATGCCTGAAAAATTGCTTTCCGACAATGCCACCAATAATCGCAATATAGAGCGGCATTATAGGTGCTTTCATAGACCACATCTTTTCCATCCTCCGAAGTTACAGGCTATGTAATTGTTCGGGTTTTGCACTACTACTGCACTACACATGGAGTAACAGCAGCAGGGCCGGACTGGGATCTGAAACCGGCCATGGCAAAGAGCTCGACCGGCCCTGGAGGGGAGGGGGGGTGCTTGCGGAAAGCGTTGTGCCACTTTTGTTGCTGGGGGCCGATATTGCAGCTATGCTGCAAAACTGGCCCCCAGTAACAAAAACGGCCCCTCAGGGGTCTAAAACCGGTCCCCACCCTGGCGGCCCACCGAGGAAACGCCCGGTGCCCGCTACGCCCAATCCGGCCCTGAACAGGAGGGGAACATTGATAAAGCCAACACTTAACCATTGTGCCCTTTGTTACACAGGTATAACCTGATGCTCCGCTGTTGGAAACAGGAACCCGACAAAAGATCAACATTTGCTGAGATCAGTAAAGAACTGGAGAAGATGATGGTCAAAAGCAGGGTGAGTGGGTGAGCCAAGGGTGTCTTGTGCCAGAATAGTGGATTCAGATTTCCTTTCTTAGAGGCCCAGACCATTAACTCTTCAAACATGTCTTCAACACACTTTCCCATAATATTAGCTCTTTTTATTTGAGATCCAATGGGAACTAGAGATGGGGCTCAGGAACCAATTGCTTCCATTGCTGTTCACCAGAGTATCCAAGTAACAGTTCTGAGGATAGTGTAACCCATCATTAGCTCAAACATTGCAAAGGTGGTCGGAATGTTTGATCCATCTGAGAGACTGGGCTACTCCAAGCACACTGCAACATTTTTATTTATAAGGATGATTATTCTGTGAGTGCGATGAAATGTGAGGGACTGAAGCTAATTTGTTCAGTTTATTTGATATTTCACTATCTTGAAGCTCATGAAAAGTCCATCTTTGGGAGGCCTGGTTATAAGTTTATCTCACCTCAATAAATCAGACTGATTCAGACACTCTATAAAAATGCAAATGCATTCATGCAAATACTTATTAAATACTCATTAAATACACATATATCCATATCATTAAATATACATATATCCACATAGTTTTATCTTATCTGTGCTCCTGCTCCAGAACTCAAGAGGTAGGCCTCTTATCTAAGAATGGTATAGATTAGTACATTTCAAGCTATCAGGATATTGTTTTAACCCCAGTAACAGCAGAGCCTTGGCTGAATTAATGTCACGAAATGTGGAAAAAAGTTGGTCAGAGGACCATAATTTCCTCTTCCTGTCCAGAGAAAATTGAAGAGCATTCCAGACATCAATCAATGTTATGTAAAAACCTCCTTCTCTGAGGAAGCTTGGGGGTGCAGAAAGAAGACTAGGAGAAAGCTGTCCTTGTAGCTGTGAAATTCTAAAAATACCAAAAGGGTGAATGACCTTGTAGGACAATCTCGTCTTGATTGAAGAAGATGTACAATTCTAAGTCACAGAGGGCCTGCATCTACTCATGCTCGTCATAGAAGCAGTCGTCCAAAAAAGATACTTCAGGGAGCAGGAAATAAACAACAAGGGATTGAATGAATGCTTGAATTAATTCCAGCCAGTGCTCCATTCCAGTCCACCGTTTTTCGTTGTGCGCTACTCTAGACAGACACCAGACATATGCAAATCAGCTATGGTCCTGCTCCTATAGGAACAGTCCGGTCCAAACTGCAAGGCCACGTCCCCTCCAAACAGGAACGCAAGCAACACCAGACCATCTTCGGCCTCATCACTGATGTACAGGTTGAGTCCTTTGGCACAGGAGGCACAGGACCAATGTCACCGCTTACCTTTGAGTTCCACCGATATTTTTGTAAAGCAAAGAGATTGAGGCATGCTGTCAGACACAAACCTGGAATGCAAGAGTTTTTCTCAGTCTCCTCTCCTGCTGTCACAAGACCCCTGCAATAAAGGAGGATCTAGTGTATGCCCTTGTGACATCTGATGCCATGCTGCTTCAATGAGACAAGAAAGGTGCCATTCCCAGCAAGTGAGCCGTACTCCTTGCAGTACCCATGGAGCTGATTCTGAATTAACACATAGGACTCCCCCCGGCCCACACAAAGACAGGTAAAATAGACTGATAATCCTACCTTTGTAAACAACAAGGAAGCGTGGAGAAGAGAATGAAAAAAAGCAATTAAATCAGGACCAAGCTGATTTTCTGTACTGCATATCTAGCCTACACCAATCTACCTTTTTATCCATAGCGGACAGAGATACATTTTTGGCTTGACAGTGGAATTCTCCGCATTCTCACCAGAACCCAAGTATAGATGCTGATATAAATTTAGACAATCTCACAAGCAACCAAGGAGTGCAGGCATGCATGCAATCGTCCAAGGGAACTCTCTCTCTCGCTCTCTCTCCCTCTCTCTCTCTTCAACAAGAAGAGGAAGAGAGACCATAGAACTTGGAGCAAGATCCAATAAATGTAAGAGATGGGAAAGGAGATCTTGTGGAAAGTTCTGTTAAGACAGAAAAACTTTGAAAAAAATAAAGAATGCAGAGTGGGGAAAAATGGGAAGATGTGAAGTAAGATCGAAATTATGAGGAATTTGGGGATCTGACAGAAAGCAGATAGGCTCACCAAAAACAGCAGTCTAGTAAGCCAGGCAGAAAATATTAGGTCTTGGATTAAGGGAGACCAGCACATCTTGGAGCAACTTGAAAATAATAGAGAGGAAATGGGTGAAGGTTGCTGGTTATATCAGGAATAAATGTGTGTAGCTATTGTGGGCTGCTACTGGTATCCCTACCATGCCATGAGGGCTTATAGAAGCATTGTTTGTACAAACGTGGTCACATCAATATATACCCGAGCTGATCTAATGGCAGGGAAATGCTTTGGAACTACATTTTGCTTATGCACATATCAAAATTGTAGGATAGAACAACAAATGGTGCTCAGCAGTTTAGAGATGCACAGATTAAAGGTATATGGAATACAAAAGTGAAATAAATTGCTAATTATTGGCACGCATATATTAGCAACTCACCCGGTCATTCACCCTGACCCACAATTTTACACTTTCCATTTTCCCCATCACTTCACCTTACCTGCACGCACCCGAACAAAAATTAAAAACCTTTTCAGCATCTAAAGTCCTCTTGTTTGTTCAGCAGTAGAAGAGCTGGTAGACTCCTCTCTTTAGAGGAAAAAAATGAAGATGTTTGAGAAGCCTCCTGGATTTTCCATCAATTTTAAAAAGCAAGCACACCACAAGCTCTAAAAACACTATATGGCCAAATTAGAGCATGACGGTTAGTCTGCCCATTTGCTGGATGGGGGGGTCAGTGGAGGTCCATATTTCCACCCCCTTCTTTTACTAACTCCTGCCATATTCAGAGACCTCCACTGTGAGTTTTTTTATTGAAAAACAAACCTCTAATGACCTCTCCACCCTGGGAACATTCTCCCAGGATGCAGGGATACATTTTCTTTTTCTTTGTCTGATATTGCTAAGTTTTTCATGGCGTGACGGACAAAATAAAAATAAGACTATCTGTTCGAAATAGGGCAGGCGGCCTGATGCCCTTTATCCAACATCCCCTACTCTGTTGGACCATTGGAGTAACCTTTTTGACAGCCGTGCCAGCAGGGGCATCGCTGTCGGAAAATGAGGGTCTGCCTGACTCATAATACAGAGGGTGGATCGAAGGTTTGACAGACAGGGTGCTCTCTAAATTGTGATGGAGCAACTTGTCCAACAAACCATAAATCAGCCGCTTTATGTTATGTTAAATAATGTTTACATCATGCTACATATTCTGTCATAAGGTTTCTGCACATACACAGAGCTATGCACAGGATAATGGGACCCCGGAATACAGTGGTTTGCCTACCATATACCGTAGCACCCAAAAACCCCAACCCAACTAGCTTAGCATCCCATTAGCACCCAAGTACCAATGATTGGACAACCCAGAACACGGTATCTTTATCTCAGGACTCGCAGAAGCAAGAACACTCTTTCGTCACTCACTCGTACTTGTCCACAAGGTACGTAGGAAGAGACACTGGATAGGTTAAAATGTTTATTCCAACTTACGTGCTCTAATGTACAGTACACGTGTCAGTACTAATAGCATAATGCATATGAATAATATAAGCAGCATGGTTACAATTCCATAGAATACAAACGGGGAAAGCATCTCATAACTCAGTGGATAAATGTATAAATAACATTACCACCCTCCCTTGCAGTAAGATAGTTTATTATAAAAATAGAAGACCTCTGGGCTTTGACTAGCGAACCCTCATACCTCGGTCTCTAGATGCAGAACTACATCAGCAGACAATCACAGCTCTTCTCACTGGAAAGGATTCCTCCAAGTGTGTCAAGCGCCAGTAAAAACTGCAGTATTAAAGGCACACAAAGTTTCATGGCAATTGCGCTTAATGTTATGTCTGGGTGCGCGAGACTGGCCATATCAGGAAGAACCGAAATACATTGTTATGCGACCTTGTACATGTTGTGCAGTCTGAGCCCAAATCGAACAAGAGAAAAGGTGAAAGACAGAAAATGCAGACAGCGCAAAAGAACTTGGCAAGAGCAAAGGGCGAGGGAGCCCTGGCTCAGTGTAACGTGCGCAAAGAAAAGCAGCATGGCAGCTAGGCCTAGGCCAACATACCAAGGCAGGCAACAAACCACAAGACACCCTCCCCTGGTCAGTCCGGCGGCCAAGACAGAGGCCCAACAGAGAAACACACATCCAGTGGAGCACAGGGAGCGCCCAAACGGCGAAGGGCAGGTCAATCCATGAAAGTGTAAGTGCAGAAAAAGGCCATACCCTCCAAGAGTACATCATTGGAATCGTCAAAAAACATAGATGCCATCCAATCCATGAGATCAAAAGAGCAGGAATGCTCCTCAGCAAAGGGAGCATCCAAAAGCAATGCGGGACAGCTTGCGTGATAATTGAAACAGCTTCGGTGTAGGAGATCCTGGGCAGCCGCCCAGATATCCCATTGCGCCAAAATCCCCAGTGCAGCCGCACGCGCCATACAGCCGGCAACGGAACAGTCCTGTTCATGGGCCTCTAAGGGACCCATCAACTGAACAAAATCCGGAACAGACAATGACGAATTGGAGAGGCAATAATCCAAAGTCCAGGTGAAAGGACAGCGGATGCAAGTCATTACAGGTTGCACGCAAGTGAAATACGCAAAGCGAAAAGAAAGAGTATATGACACACTCAGTGTCGCCAATGGCAAGACACCAAAACCAGCCAAAAGGCGCTCACGGAGCAGCTGGAGGCGTTCTGGATCGAGCAGGTCCCATCGGGGAGCAGCCATTGCGCAGAAAACAAATTAATAGCAGGACACCAGCCGCCAAAGCGATGATCAACGGGAAACCGCCAAAGACGCTGGAAAAAATAGAATGAATAAACGCCGGGATGACACCAAAAATAGTTTGGAAGGAGGACACCAAACCAGACCCCACGACTTTAAAAAAGTGTACCAGACCCTCTGTGTTAGATGCGTTAAAAATACGATGAATTAACTCCCCAAAATGTTGGGGGAGATTAGTGTTCAAAAGGGCCTGTATTTCACTGTGGGTACTCGCCACCTGGAGAATGAATGTCTCCCGGGCGGACGTGAGCATAACTTCCTCGTTCAATAATAGTGCCTTTATTCTGCTCAGTCTATTGAAATCTGCCTCCATGGTAGGGATGGAAGGCCAAATAGAGATATCAACCTTGCCATGAGGGGGAGGAAAAAGCACATTTTTGCAGCAGACAACCCTGTGCGAAACTGTTACAATGTAAGGAATGCCAGCCTGCAGGCCACAACAGTTTTCGTTATTTAAAAGTAAATAACTACCATTGGAAAGGAGAGTGAAAGTAGGAGAAATAACAGGAGCAGGAATACCTTTCAGCACACAAGCAAGATTAGGAGCGGAAACGCTACATGAGCCATGCAATTTAATGTGTTTACAAATAAGCGAATGACCCATAGTCGAGTCGCAGGACTCCCCCGTGAGAAAAACTTCCTTGCCGTCCCGAAGGCATTTATACATGAAAGGCAAGGACCAGAGTTCATGCAGGAAAGCACTGCCCAAGGGCTGGTAACGGCCCACAGGATAATGTTTCATGCACGAGTCAAATTCAAACAAGGAAAAAGGTAAAGCGATAACCCCATGAACTAGCCACACAGCAGAATCGAGTTCTGCAACAGAGAACGGCAAAGGATCCATCTTTTCGATATGTAATAAAGTGTAAGTTGCATCTTTCATGGACATGAATTGCTGTTTGTCAGTCAAATTAAAAGGTAGAAACAAGGCAGAGGTGTTCAAAAAATGCCAAGGAACTTTACCTAACTTGAGCGTTTGTAAAGTCCATGCAAACTGCATAACTGAGCGCAATTGATTCTGACCATGATATAACACAGAAACATCATCTTGTACAATATCAACAACAGAGGACACAATATTCTCTAAAGTGTAAATGCGAGAAGACAGGGTATTAATACTATTGTCAACAACAGCAAGCACCTTTTCCAAATTTGCTTGATCTATTTCCCGAAGACGGGAAGCAGCTTCCATTTGTGACAGCTTCCAGAGTTCATTATACGTTTCATAAATTAATCTCTTAGGTCGGGGACCACGAGGTCCCAAAACAAAGTCGGACAGATCAATATTGCCTGAAAGGAGGGACAAATGTTGTTTAACAGAATCAAGGGACGAATGTTGTAGCCATTGTTTGCATAATTTACCAACAGAATATGTAGTGACAGTACGGGAAGCAGTAAATCTCGGATCAGGCCTATCCTGTGTGTAGCCAGTACCTGAGTCGTGAAAACGCATCTGGCATGCATTAGATGATATAGGCCATACCAACCAGGGTGACTGATCCAGTTCGGAAACATTAAATGAATTATTCTGTAACAGAGCCTGTAGGGTCATCAGGGACAGGTTAAAACGTGAGCTATCATTGGGAAAACTCGACAGGGATGGAATTGAGGGCGAGTTTAATTGTTTAGTGGTAGCTAAGCCCCAACACGTAGTCTGATAGATGGAAGCATTTAGGAACATAATTTGGGTAGGGATGAGGCAAGCACGATGCAATGCCTCGGTTCCTTGTACCTGCCATGGCTTGGAACCCCAAATAGATTTCAAATCTACTGTATCCTCCCAGTACTCATAACCACCCACTGCTAGGGCACTTAAAAAGGAACCCGAATAAAGCAATTTGGTGTGTGTTAACATAATTTTCTGAGTTGACGTGGTATTTAGTCTAAAATAATAGGATGCGGGGTTTGACCGATTAAAATCAGTAAAATAGGTAAACTTATTTCGAAGAGTTTGTGAGCTACCTGGCAAGGGGTTTGGACAATGTTCCCATTGGGTGTAGTTAACAGAACTACGCAGGGCACTTGGCTTATGGAGAAAATGATTACCCCAATGTTGGTAACAATACAAATCGGCATAATTCGCAGAATTCATATATAAATCTTCAGCATTAAAAGATGCATAATATTTTAAATCGGCAAACAATGCTTCAACGGCATGCACATCCCAATCATCAGAATGAATGTTATTTTGTACTACATCACCCATTGAAACACGAAGGACATTAGGTACATTAATAATTTCTGTCGGACCATGGATTTGATAGTTCACTGCATCCCATACGATGCCATCAGCAACTGGAAAAGCTGAAATGTTCACAAATGTGTGGTCACGCTTCATGATGTGAGACGAGGAATGAGGAGCCAAAGTTCCAGAAACATAGTCTACAGCAGAGCGTTCAGGTAAATAGTGACCATTGATTAGTAGGAAAAACACGGTGACAAAGCCAATGGACATGAACAAAAAAATCAAGAAAAGTACCAACCAGATGTATGTCCAGGGTGGAATCAAAAAATTGTCTCTAAACCAGGATACAAAAATACTGAACTTGGATGGGACTTTTGAAGAGGTGGAATCCGAATCAAAGGAATAACGAGTCGGGCCAAGTGGCGTTGTTGGTTGATGCGCCACCGATTCAGATGCAGGATAGGTATACTCGTCCTCGTCGATGTTGGTGGAGAGTTGGGGATCAATTATAGTTTCAGGCAAAGGAGAGGATTCAGGCAAATCAACCATCTCAATTACAGCATCAGCGACCGTTCGTGTAGATGGGCCACGAACATATGTCCGATAAATGGCAGGACAAGAGACCGCTGGTGTGACACTATTCAGGATCGGCCAGGCGCTGTAGCTTGACATTTTCCACTGAGATGTATCTGTTCTCCTTGCGACCAGGAAGCGGTGGTAAAATGACTGTACGTGTTCCCTTCAAGCCCAGAACTGGAACCGGTGCACGAAAAGAGGGGCCGAATTCTTTTTTGTTTTCAACCTTCTCTCGAACCAGTTCTCCAACCTTTGGAAGCCAGCCGGCTACCGGAATCTGCAACGCAGGATCTGTGGCTGAAGGCAAATGTGTAGTTGCAAGTTTGTCTCGGGCTTCTTGTAAGTCCTGTAACATAGCAGAATGGTTATCTACATCAAACTTGGCGGATTGCGCCGCGATGTCTGGACCCTCAAGGTCAGGCACAAACATTCTTATGCCAAAGAACATTTCGTATGGGGTCCGCCCACCCAGAGGTCTTCTAGGGAGATTATTAAGTGCACGCTGAACGGTATACAAGTGGGCCAGCCAGTTCCTGCCAGTACCTATAACTCTAGCTGTTAAGGATTGCTTTAAGTCACGGTTCATTCGTTCAACGATAGAGTTGCCCTCAGGCCTATACGGAGACGAAAATTTCACCCGCACCCCAAGCGAAGCCATTGCATCCTTGTAAGCCCTAGAGGCAAACGCCGGACCTTGGTCCGAATGGAAGGTGCCGCATGCGAAAATTCCCACAAAGACACGCAAATCCCTGATTACATTTCGAGCGTCAGCACTACGTTGTGGCCAGACCCAGAGGAACCGTGTGCACGAGTCCACTGCTACTAAGATGTATTTATAGGCAGTGTCTGATGAGAATGGACCGCAGTGATCCAAGTAAACACACCCAAAGGGTCTGTTAGCAATGCAGAGCGGGGTCTGTGGAGGGCGTGTTACCGTGGAAGGCTTAATCTGTTGACAAATGTCGCAGGAAAGCACAAAAGCACGGGTGTCTTTATACAATCCACGCCACCAATAACGCTGCTGCAAGATGGAAACTGTAGCCGACACACCTGCATGAGCAGAAGCCATGCCTTCGTGTGCAGCTGATATCAAGGCACTCCTGCGGTCCGCGTTGGGGATCAGCCGATCTCCAACGTCAGGTATTGTTACATAAGGAACCTGATCGGGACTTAATTTGTAAGAATACTTGGAAGGGAAACCTGTAGGGTAATTATCACCTTCCTTGGTTGCAGCAATAGCTGCTAGAATAACAGAGTCAATTTTAGACATGGACCTGGTAACCGCTGCTACTGAGCACGTGACTACTGCTGAACGGGCAGCTTCATCTGCCAGATCGTTACCAATAGCGTGTGCGCCCACCCGCTGATGGCCTAAGGTGTGAACCACCTGTGTGAGGGGCAGACGTTGTTGCAATTCTGCCACTCGAACCCAAAGCATTTTATGCTTAATTGTGCTCCCTTTTGCGTCCTTGTAGTCGTTTTTCGACCAGAAAAACAGATTGTCATTGTAAGATTGTACACAGTAAAAAGAATCACATACGATTAGAGTGGTCTCATCCTGAGAAGCGAACTCAAGCGCAAGTAGCAATGCATGCAGCTCGGCCAATTGTGCGGTACTATCTCCAAGTGTGCGAGTATGCACTACAGAGGACTTGAACGTTCCATCTACAAAGGAACCCGCAACAATAGCACATGCAGCAGAATAAGCGTGCTTGGACCCAGTGGCCGGTTGCGCCGAACCATCTGTGTAGATCACACATTTGTAATCCTCAAGCGGCAATATAAACAGAGGAGGAGGATGAACGAATTCATACTGTAAGAACTCCTGAGTCTGAAGAGAAGAATCGAAAATAAAGGTGACGTCTGATGACGTCAAGGATGTAGCCCATTGTATCCAACGGGGATGCATTGCTTTTGAGTTCGGTACACTTGCCTTTGTTACTGCCTCTAGGGCAGGACAGGGTGTTACCACTAGAATCCGCTTTCCCTGTGCCAGTGCGCGTTCTTTTAGAATCGCCATTTGCACTGCAGTTAGAACTTTTTCGACAGATGTAAAGCGCAATTCAGCGGAAGTGTACAGATGTGACTTGTATGCGATGGGTACTGTATCACCTTCATTAAAGGTTAAGTATGTGAATCCCACCGCCCCCGGAATTATTCTAATCACCAAGTTTGTGTGGTTATCACGAGTCAAAAGATATTTAGACTCCAATAGGTCTGTCTGCAAAGACTGCAGAATTGAGGTATGCTCAGGCAGCCAGCAAGACCTTGAATAAGTAGGTTGTATCAAAGCATACAAAGGCTTGATACGCTGGGCATATTCGGGAATGTAAGTACGCCCGAAATTCAGGAAACCCAGCAAAGACTGAAGTTTCTTCAGAGTATTTGGGGGGCACAAATGTGCACATTTTTCCAAGAAATGGGGGGCTAAGCCCTTACCTTCGTTGTTGAGCTCATAGCCCAAGAACAGAACGGTAAATTCAGCAATGTGTGACTTAGCAAAGTTAAATTTGTAACTCTGCTCCGCAAATTCAAGAATAATGCGGTCCACACGGGACAGATGTTGATATAATTCGTCGTCTGTCAGATAGATGTCATCTACGTACGAACATGCGTCTTGATCAATGTCATTTAACAAAGAAACAACACGGGCGGCGAATATACCCGGACTATTTTTGTAGCCCATGGGTAAACGCCGGAACTGGAATAATTTACCACCGGAAGTGAATGCGGTCCATTGGCCACTCTCCAGGGCTAGGTTGTGCGTGTAGAAACCGTTTGAAAGGTCAAGTGTCGTTTTATATTTTTTACGAACAAGACTGTCTACAAGCGCAGAACTATGTGTATTCTGTACCGCAAAGTTCCGACAATGGGAATTTAAATGCCGGTAATCCAAAACTAAGCGGTAGGATCCATCGGGTTTAGAAACCACGAATAGGGGATTGTTCATAGGTGATACGCATGGTTCGATTACTCCCTGATATTCCAACTGTGTCAGAATTTCGGAGACGGGGCCTTTTGCCTGCCGTTTGATGGGATATTGGGGTTGTGGCTGCGGTAGTGACCGCAAAGGTATTGCATGGGGAGGTGATTCTTCATCCCATCCCACATGGTTGCGGTATAACGCTGGTGCCAGGTACACAGCCCACTCAGCTGCAAGTGCTTCAGCTTTGTCTTTTGGGACATGCCGTGAAAAGCTTGGAAGGATTACCTCCTCTCCTTTATGTGCAGCTAAAACGAATGGGGGTGGCCAATCCACCTCTGCTAACAAAATGTCATATGAAGAGGTTAGATTTTCCCAAAAAATCCCTTTTATTTCACGCGGTATGTCACCTTCAATTTGGATGACTATGTTGTAAAGTCTGTCAGGGGGTGCCACTCTCGTGTCAGCTGTCTCTACAGTAACGAATGTTTCAGTTGCTGTCGCCTCCATATGAGGACGTAGCGCCTCCCGCACTATGGTAACTTCCGCGGCGCTGTCTAGGAGGGTCACTGCCCACGTCCAATTCTGGAGTCTCGTTCTCACGGTCTGTGGCATATTTCGCTGTTACAGCGGCAACTTTTTCTTCTGAATTTGCGGTCGAGGAAGGTGAAAGTCTTCTGCTTTCCCTCTGACTTGTTGTCGAGGTTGGTCTCGCTCCTGGGGAGCCTCTCGGCCCCTTCCTCTATCTTGCCGTCCTCCTCCACCAGCCTGTGACGACGTCTGGGCCTGTGAAGAACGAGGAGAACGCGTATCAGAGCTCTGAAACCTTTCTGGTGATTTAATTCTCGACCTATCACGTAAATCATAAGTACGTTCAGAAGAAACCGAAACTGGGGAAGCGCCTCTCGACCCCGGCTTCTTTTGTTGCTTACCCTGTTTTTTCTGTCTCCAACTCTTTTTAGTGAAGACTGGTCTATCATCTTTCTCAGATGTACTTTTTGTTTGTGTAACTTGTGTTTGCGATTGAGTTTGCATTTTTACAAAAGGCTTGTTGCCTAGGCTGTTTCTTCCAATTGTTTTATAAGCCCGGGCAATGATTTTCGGTAATTCGCGAGGCCTGTCCAACTCTGGGACCAAAGCCAAAGCATTCGCTACTTGAAAGTTCATAGCATCGCCCTTGACATTTCCAAGGATCAGTTCAGCTACTACATCAAACACTCCCACTAGTCTCATCCCTAATTCCACAGCCGCTTCAGGGCCATGTTCGTCCTGTACTTTTTTAATTACAGAGGGTAGAACCGTCATGGAAGGAGTACCAAAACATTTTGAATAAACTGCTGCGAATACCTTACCCCAATTTTCACATGATGTCAAATCGGGGATTAAGTCTTTTGGCAAACTTATCGTAAGGATGCGGTGTTTATCCACTGGGGACGTATGTGGAAACACCGCTTCTATCTGATCGAACTTTTCGGCAAGCCAGTAAGGATAATCGTCCTTACTTTGTGGACGTTTGCCCATCACAGAATTGACCATGACAGGACTTATGGTCACTCCAGCTGCAACAGCTGGTTGGCCAGCGACTACAGGGGCAGCTCCATGTAGGCTACCTGTAACGTATGTCACTAAGGCTCGATGCACTCGCACCAGTTCGGTATGCATAGTGCGCAGTTCCGCAATCGGTAATGCCAGATAATTTGGATGCGGGGTATACCCGGCCAATACAGGCCAAGTGGCCCCCAGAATGGATAAGGGGCCTAAACGAACTGCGGTAGTTGGTTGTGGGAGGGCGCCATTAAACCAAACACGGTGCTGCCAAGCCGTGAGAGGCACTTCAAGAGTAGTATAGGGTCGATAGGCAGCAGGAATAGCGGTGGGTTTATATTCATGAAACAGTTTATCACCTGCATCCACCGCCTCAAAAGTGATCCAAGTGTAAAACACTTCAAAGTGATAAGCCGGATCGGCTTGAACCACAAAGACCAACTCGACCCCAGCATCGGGCACTCCGTATACACCTAGGTGTTCTCGGAGTGGTCCTCGGCTATGTGCAGCTATCGCCACACCAGCCATAACTAAACAATTGTATTCGACAACCTAACAGGGAGCACAAAATGGGTTATTTATGTAACCTTTTTTAATAACTTCAAGCTTGAAAGAACCTATAAAGCGTTCAATATAGGAGGTATCACCGTCACTTACGCCTCCGGAAGCATACGTGAGGGTTTTGTGGACAAGCACAAGTACTACTCAAGCGTCTCGCAGATAAGCAGCCCCACGGTGGTCGCGCCATGTCATAAGGTTTCTGCACATACACAGAGCTATGCACAGGATAATGGGACCCCGGAATACAGTGGTTTGCCTACCATATACCGTAGCACCCAAAAACCCCAACCCAACTAGCTTAGCATCCCATTAGCACCCAAGTACCAATGATTGGACAACCCAGAACACGGTATCTTTATCTCAGGACTCGCAGAAGCAAGAACACTCTTTCGTCACTCACTCGTACTTGTCCACAAGGTACGTAGGAAGAGACACTGGATAGGTTAAAATGTTTATTCCAACTTACGTGCTCTAATGTACAGTACACGTGTCAGTACTAATAGCATAATGCATATGAATAATATAAGCAGCATGGTTACAATTCCATAGAATACAAACGGGGAAAGCATCTCATAACTCAGTGGATAAATGTATAAATAACATTACCACCCTCCCCTTGCAGTAAGATAGTTTATTATAAAAATAGAAGACCTCTGGGCTTTGACTAGCGAACCCTCATACCTCGGTCTCTAGATGCAGAACTACATCAGCAGACAATCACAGCTCTTCTCACTGGAAAGGATTCCTCCAAGTGTGTCAAGCGCCAGTAAAAACTGCAGTATTAAAGGCACACAAAGTTTCATGGCAATTGCGCTTAATGTTATGTCTGGGTGCGCGAGACTGGCCATATCAGGAAGAACCGAAATACATTGTTATGCGACCTTGTACATGTTGTGCAGTCTGAGCCCAAATCGAACAAGAGAAAAGGTGAAAGACAGAAAATGCAGACAGCGCAAAAGAACTTGGCAAGAGCAAAGGGCGAGGGAGCCCTGGCTCAGTGTAACGTGCGCAAAGAAAAGCAGCATGGCAGCTAGGCCTAGGCCAACATACCAAGGCAGGCAACAAACCACAAGACAATTCAGTGAGTAAATTAGTGGAAATTACTGTAATTGAATTGAAAAATAGGCCAGGGACAGTCAAATCAGGGGAGTAGAGATCAGAAAGTAGAAGCCTCTTTCCTTGCGCTGGCACTCAATTGGCTGCTAAGCGTCAACGCAGGCACCCACGCACCATGGTGCAAGGGTGCTTGCATTGTAGGGATGATTGTTTTTGTACAGGAAGAGACACCTTCCTGCATAAAAATAATCAATGGAGGCGATTTCCTCTTTTGCAGCACACATAGAAATAGGAAAAACGCTGAGAAATAATGTAATTTCTCCTTGTTATGCTTCCCCTATGACACCCACAGGGAGGCGTTGGCTTTTTACGCATTACCAGTTTTACAGCTTGTTATAAATCTTGGAATGTGTCAAATGCCATGAGTGTTACGTGGGAAGACCTTCCATAATGCCCATGGAACACCTCTCCATCGTAGTGTGATGCAACGCAGCGACTAGTGCTGCGTTGCCTCACTCCATATCTACAAGGCCATGACAAGCCACACAGCGTGGCTTTACGTGGCCTTGTAGATATGGCTAAGTCTGTGCACCATCGGAACGTCACAAAAAGTGACGCTTCGGCGGCGCACAAGGCTTGTTAATGAGCCCCTTAGATTGAATGGGACTAGAATATTTTATCTGCCATTAATTTTATTTTGGTACAGAATAGATGTGGGAAACCTTGGTACACGAGCACCACAGCCCTGCTCAATTTTCAGGATCATGTGAAAATCCGTAACCAAGAAATCCATTATCTTGAAACAAAATCTGCAAATAAAAACCATTACCACAATTTTTGTTTTGGAGGAAGGGTAATGGGTCAGATAAGACTTACACCGGTATGGGTGGGGGAGGTTGTGGGGTGATATGGAGAGTGTAGGGGGACTTCCATCAAAATAAAAGGAGCCTTAGTGGAAAAATGTGATGGGTTTCTCCTTTTTCACCTACATCCAAATTTTCAGAATATCGACTTCTGATAAATTGATGTGCAATTAATCTAGCCCTCATTAAAAGTTGGGCAGAATAAGGTATTGCTCACACCTGGTAAATGTAATTTGCCTACGTGAGGTATTTAACATATTTGGTAAATACCTCCTATTTTGAGTTTTCAACAGGAAAACGAAGCATAGATGCAGAATCAGTCACTAAAAACACCCGAATTCTGCATGTTTTGCATTTTTAGGTGCCTTTCCCCTGATAAATTTCAGCAGGATTACTCTGTCAGAACCTAACATGGGGGAAACTGCAAGGATTTGCTAATTATCATAAGACTCGTTATTTCGATCCCTATACAAATAGGAGTTTGTACAGGGATCAGAACTAACCCATTGTAATGAATGCCTAGTCCTTATTCTGAAAATGAGGCATAACTCCAGCCCTTCTCATGGTCCAACGCTGGACACCCCCAGACCTGCCAACTCACACGACGCCACCATGTGTCTCACAATTCCAGCTCCCTTCACACCGTCACCCGGTGAGGAGCCAAAATCACACAGTGGCAGGGAAAACGAGCTGAAAACTACTGCAAACAGTGAGTTTCTAGCTTGTTTTCAGAGGTTGTAACAGCTGATGACCCTAAAAGGTGTGAAAACACCCCAGGACATTGGCGACACCCTCGATGACCCTTTGTTTTGGGGGGGGATTTTGGGAGGAGGTGGGGGGGCTTGGTGAGGGGCAGAGTGCTTATTAGTTAGCTCTGGGCACAGGGCCCCGCCCCCTCCCCCTCCAAGGCCCCGCCCTCTCCTCACACTGTTAAAATATTTTGTAAGTTGGCAGGTATGCACCCCCACTGTGAGATGTACTTCCATTTTAAAAAACAAAAAACAAGGTGCGTACCATAAACTACCAGGAAGATAAACAAAACTTCTAGTGTGCTGATTAGCATACCATAACAACGCTTTTCCTATTCTGTTTTTTCCCTATTAGGACTATTTGGACTTGGCGGCATCTACTCCCGCTGATTCCTTACTGTACGACGACGGGCTCTCAGAAGAGGACACGCCCCTGGTGGACTGTAATAACGCTCCCCTCCCTCGAACTCTCCCCTCCACCTGGATTGAAAACAAACTCTATGGTAGAATTTCACATGCCTTTACTAGATTCTAGCAACGCACACACGCGCACACAACGTAATTTTCTTCTGCACTGTCCTTACACTCTGCCAGATCTTAAGAGTGTTTTCCTGTCTGAATGAAAACCAATCAAAAGTTTGCTTGGGCGTCTTTTAATTTGTAACTGACAAACTTTGCATCGGGTTTAAAGGTTAAAATCTATTTATACTATACGCTTTTTTTGCAGTTGTGTTTCAAAAAGGATGTGAAAATACGTAAAATAACATTATGTATATATATATACACACATAATATATATATATACATGTATTCGAGCAAAAAAATTAAAAAGTAGATCAGGGAAGTAACTCAGGGGAAAATGTACATTATAAGGCAAATCATTGCCATCTTTTCTTGGAGGTAGGGACTACAGGACTGGCATATACGTGCTGGCTTCTGGGTCAATTATTGATTTAAAATAGTTTTTATATCTATATAATTTGTCTGAAACTTTGCTTGCTTTAATATTGAATAGAGGGAGAAATTAAAATAGAGAGGGCTTGGTATGCAAATGCATTGATTTCAACCCTTTTTTCACATCCTTTGTGTGGTAGAACTCGATAACTCTGTCATTTGTGGACTCTTGATTGAAAGCTGTAGCAGAAATCTATGGAAGAAACACACTGCTTTCATATGTATTGGTGGCTGGTGGGTGAGATGGGACAGTGACTGTGGTGCTTGGCAAAACTCCCACCCTCTTTATCTGATTAAACATTCTTCAGGGCCTTGGGTTAACTCTGTTAAATACACGGCATTGCTTAAAATTAGTTCTCACTGGCAGTAACGTACTCCATGCCTCGATGTGGTACACAATAGAAGTAGAGAGGATGCAGTGGTAAGTCACAAACTCTTTCCATAGCAATTTTGCCCATGTGCAGAGCCTATTTGTACTCCTTTTCCCAGCTTGAACTAAAAAAAAACTACTACTGCTGCATGGTTCCTCTCCTCCCTTCAGCATCCCACCCTTGCAAGAATCCTTAGCAAGCTGTGACATAGCAGACATTGCTCCTTTTACGAAATCCAGGATAAGAATACAGCAAATCTATGGCATAGCCCACAATCAACCATCAGTATGGCACTGCAGCGCTTTATTCTTTTACATGCATTGCAAGAATGCTGATAGAAGGTGCTGCTTCTTTCAGTCTAGTGTAAGATGTCCTGAAACTGATATTTTGCACATTTTAAACGCATCAAAATAATGCTGAGCAAACAGTGGCATAACAGAAGTGTTCCTTAGTTACATGCACTGCAAAAATGCTGAGAAAGCTCAGAGGTGTAGCTTGGTCAGTAAGACTGGAGTGAGGCAACGCAGCGCAAGTCACTGCGTAGCCTCACACTACGATGGGGCGGCGTGCCATGGGCATTACGGTAGGTGTTCCCATGTAACACTCCTGGCATGTGACACATTCCCAGATTCAGATTTTCCAACAATCAGACTGGCATATAATGTTTTAATACATTATATGACAAGCAGGGCGCATGAGACGGACCTAAGGAGCAATGCAAAGAGAGAGGAACGCGGATTGGTAGGAGTACTAAGAGAGAAAATACAATAATCTGTAAAATAACCAATATTTTGAGGACTTTCAAAACAGAGAGGGAGAGTGTGGGTGTGTGCGTTTTTGTCTGTGTTTATGTAAACATCTGTGGAGAAATCCGACTGAAGTCTCACAGTACCAGAATGAAAGTACTTGCACTCAACTATTTATCAGAAAATACATTTATTGGGGGGGTTACACCCCAACTCCCCCGCCCCCGGAGCTACGCCCCTGAGAAAGCTGTGGCGTAGCAGGAAGTGTTGCTTTGCTTGAATGTACTGCATGGATGCTTAGTAAGGTGTGACGCAGCATGCATTGCTCCTTTGCTAATATCCATTGCATGAATACTACGCAAGCTGTAACAGAGTAGATATTATCTCCTTGCTTTAAGCTTTTTTGGAAGATTGGGGGCTCATAGCGTCAAAGTCCTCAAGTATGATGGACAGCAATCCTGCACACAATTCAAAAGGTAACTATTGCTACATTGCCACAGCTTGCTTATCATATTTGTATGAAATGTGTTCTTTAGTTGATGGAAGCTGAACAGCTCGGGAGTGCCACCTTTAAAAAGAAGTGATACAAACAACATGAGAAACCTGTATACCCAGCTGAGACCTGGGTGATATATGGTATCAAACAGCAATGTCTCACCAGGTATCAATAACACAATTAATTTGTGCGGTTTAGCTTAATTTTACAATTAAGTTATACCACACAAATTGATTGACGTTGTTTGATACAACCTTTAAAAAGAACACATGAAAAAAGGTAAAATTATGAACACAACTTAAACCAGATTTTCAGGGACTTCAGGCTGGGTCGAGTGGATGACAAGGCGAGCGAAGTACACAAACATACTTATTTACTAAGGTTTACCATCACCTAGAAGTCCAGGTAGATTTCACAGTGCTTCCCTTCTAATGGATTTAGAGACAGCTGAAGCAAAGAAATTACATTTTCAGTTCTTCTAAAACAATAGTTGAGCCACTTTCTTCTGAATCCGCAGAAAGGTCGCTATCGAAGCTCAGGTTAAAACATATTCCCTCTAGGGCCAACATCTGGTTAACTTTTGGAACTCAGAGTGTACCCACTGAACTCTAATGCGTGGCCTTTTCTTTGACTGGTTAAAGTTGTCACCTCCCACTGTCAGCAGATCTTGTAAAGCCTATGTTGTAGAGAATTTTATTATTGTCCCACCCTGACATCTTCAAGTTCTAGCAATGTTTACAAACCACTCTGCCTTCTATCATGTCATCAAAATCCTTCTTGGACCTAGAATTAAGCTTGAAAGAGCACTTCTATGGGAAAGGGCATTTATTGTGTTACTTATAGCTTCAGCCCAGTTCTTAAATTGAGCCAGTAGTTTCTGGTCCTCGGCTCAATTCTCAACACTGGCACTATTAACAGTCCACCAAGTGGTGGCACAGTCTGTCTAATTTTGAGATGAGCACAACAACTGTGTTAATAATTCAATATACTTCAAAAAGGACAATTCAGACAATTCCATTCCGTTCTCATTGCTTTGGGTAGCCTGGAATAGTCGGAACTGTCACACTTGTAGGAGTGTGATGGTTAACAACTGTACTGGTACTGTTATTGGCAGTGCTGTCAGAGGCAATGGGTGATGCAGGCTTCAGTGGCCTCCTGAGAAGGGCCCTGGTACTTACTTTTTTTAAACAAATTAAACACTGTTCAGCCACCAGTGAACGATTTGCAAGTGAACTGGAGGACATGGGAGGTCCAAAAAGTATGCATTTATATTCGTCCTCTGTAGGGAATTTATCGTGAAGAAAACTCACAAGTCTTGTAACAAATGTTTTCCACATTTGGTTGGCAGATACCTTCATTCAGTGCCGTTTGTTGGTTTGATGATTTTGTCATTAAGCAGTTTCTGAGAAAACCTCTGTAGTGCATGCAAGCACATTATATACGTATCAGTTAAACATTGATGAATATCAGATACACAACACCTGGGCCCTTATTATGTATACGTCGCACTTTCCCTGTTTGCGCCTTGGTGCAAGCTTTCTAATGGTGCGCCAGTTGCAAATGAGGACAGTGCACTGTATTAGAAATAGAATGTGGTTTCCCCCGGCAGCTGCGAACTCGTGCTGCCCTCGGGGCACCTCATTCAAGTGGAATACGGAGCAGCTGCTTTGAAGCTGCTCTGTGCTTTATAGTGCAGGCAGCATGCCGACTGCACTTTGAAGAGGGTAGAGAGATCCCCTTGCAGCTGGGTGCAGTGAGTAACTACACCTGCCTGCAAGGGGATGCCGGGGCGGGGGTTCCCCTTTCTCCCCTCCAGTTCGCTGCCTTTATACGGTGCACTGAAAGTGAGACACCTTTTTGTGGTGCACTTTAAGTGCACTTCGTAAGGGCATGGTTACCTCTGCGCCCGCATTCATAATACGGCATGGTGGCAAATGCTAAGTGATTCCCTCATTTGCATGGACCCATGCCCCCATGCAAACGAGGGAACGACGTCTCAAGATAGCGCTGGCGCTACATGTGCGCAAGTGCTGACAGTATCACAGAAGGGGATGCACAAGCATCTGTGGCTCCTTCTGTAATATCATCGTGCCCTGGGGGCGCACAAAGCGGATGCACATGCCTATTGATCACCTAGGGCACAATGTATAATACGTCCCCTGATTGGCTAAAAATTGAAAGGACTTACTTGGCTGCAAAAAATCTCAAATATATAAAAGCATTACATAAAAACTGTACATGGGAAAAAACAAAATAGAAAAATGCATTCCTTCATTCGCAGAAGAAAATATGTCTCGATAGTTTTACAGCTGAAGGGTTGACCCATGGAAAGCAGAAAATTCCGGGTAATAATTAACATGGGCACGCTTCATTTTTAGAATCCTTCAGATGTAGAAATCATTTGGCTCTGTGGGTCTTGCAGTTTATGACTGGGGAACCCTCGTGGTCCATTTAGCTTACAGTTTAACTGAAAACCCAAGAAGGTTCTCTCAGTCTCTTTGTACGGTCTTCCCTCACTTTATCACTGTTTTTAAGTCTAAAGCTATTTTGAGAAAATATGGCATGTCCCAACAGTAGCACTAAATTTGTAAATATGGCAATCGTAGTAGCAGTTGGTTCAATGTCCAGCAGATGGTGCTAAAGTGCTCGAAATAAAATGTTACTCATATCTGTGACCCATGTGATAATTGAAGTTGGTGGGAGTTTTGCCAAGGGCCTTACTAGACTGTCTGCACATGTGATCGGGTTTTTCGGTGCAGAAAAAATTATCTGTTTTCGTTTTTAGGCATGCCCCACCCGAACTGGCCAGAGGAGAGCCACGTCCCGCCCACAAGATTCGATGACACTCATTCTGTCTTTTCAAGATATGCAAATGATAGTGTTTATGCTAACTGGATGGTTTCACCGTCAGCGGCCAAATTAATGGACAAGTTTGATAGTTAGCTATGCCCTGTTGGACGGTAATGAACTCTGGGCGGAAGCGGGGAGGGAGCGGGGTGGTGGGGCGGGAAATGCAAAGGACGGCGAGTCCGTTTGATTCCGTCTTTGCGCATTAAAGAGAGGTCCAAGCAATGCTGGCTTTTAGGCCAAGTCTTTATTTTTGATAGTTATGTTTTAAATATTTTCTACATGTCGAAAACGTGTCCTTGTGTTTTACCTCGTTTACAACATATCACACTGGGAGAGGCGGATGCTTTGCACCGATTCTCAATGGTCCACTTGGGAAGACTGATGGATGCAGCAGGTTTCAGCGCTGCCCATGTTTATGGGGTCATCTGCGTTGCAATGAGGCCTCTCTGATCGACTATCGTAAGACTGCACTGCAGATTGGGTTTCGGAGCAGACGAGTTTGGATTTTCTCCTCAAAGGGCAGTCTACAGAAACACTCAAGAAACATGTATTGACTCGAGACCATGGAAAAATGTCAGAAGCTATCAAATGTTTGTGGGCATAAATATATAACTGAATAAGAAAAGGCACTTAAGCAGCTACATTTCAAAGACTTTATTTTCAAGCAAGAGTTTCCATGGTTTTTTCATGTATTGACGCCCATGTGTTCTAATGACCGGAAGGAGGAGAAACAGGAGCCTGCTTTCTTCTCGACTCATGTCGATTCAAAATGGCGGATGTGTTTGGCTTGTTTTGGGAGTCTTGATCGAGCTACAAGCAAATTCTTGCATCTGATTGGCTCAGAACTTCAAATAGAGTTGCACCTCTTGTGCCATTCACATTGGACCCCTCCATCATGTAGAATGCAAGCAGGAAAAGTGTGGTACTACAGAGAGAGTCGCAATAACAGGCTGTTTCAGCAGATACAAGAAATGGCTGCCTCGTCAGCACCCTGTATTACAAAAAAGATCATTCTAAGTCTCAAAACAATGCTATTTTCTTGATACTCTGTACCCTGAAAGTTCAGTTCTCTCTCTTCGTTGCTTCTATTTATGATGAATAATTGCACCCGAGTTTTCAGTAGCAAAGCTTGCAGTGAAAATGGGCCTGAGCATCTTGTGATGTGGTATTACTTTGAGCTAACTAACTCTTATAGAGCTGCTATTTCTCATTAATTAGGACAGCACAAGCTTTCCTACTGTGTGTCTATGTCAATATTGTTGCAGAGTAAAAATACTGTGTGCTGCAAGAAACAGCTATAGTGGTGCGGCGTCCTTAACTCTGTCCAGCTTGTGCCGGGGGAGTTGTCTCAAATTCTGTGGAACTTTGTCCCTTTGTGGCCTTGACCAGCTGAGCTCTGGTCCTGACATACTGGCCAGTTCCTCGTAGCCTGTAGAAGAATTGGCTTCCCCAGGACTCTATCTCTGTCCTCGTTGTGTGTTACATTCAATAAACTACAATTATTTCTTAAATTAAAAAAATGTGGTGTTGCAAAATATTAACCCTCTAACTTAGGCTTATTATTAAGGCTGGGCATTTCCAAATACTGTGGAAAAATCACATAAGAATGTATGTGTATGTATATATGTAGAAATATATGGATATTGACAGCAACATATAAATATCTATATATTTACAAATATGCCTCTCTAAGGTGCTGTCCATTTACTCAATGTGTAAAGGTGTATATTTAACCTGTAAAAACAAAATGTCTTCTGTATGCTAAGAGATTTACAAAATAGTTTATTTTCCAGAATGTTTAAAGTTCTACTGTTATAAGATGTGGATTTTGTTGTGGAACTGCTTTTGGAATATTTTTAATTAAGTGTACTGAGGCCGAGAAGTGTCAAGGAGTATTATACTTTCTTTTTGGTTAAAGAATAGGAGTTTGTGTGTCCCAGTATGTCAGTATGTCTGAATATGCCTGTATGACAGTTTATGTCTCCATGTCACCTAAATTTTCATAGACTTGCATTTGGTGTTGTGGATTCATTTACTTAATGTAAAATGTGTGAGCAATCCAACATACAGCTGTCAACAGCTTATTGGCAGTTACAGGCATAAAAAAATACCCAATGCACAATACAACAAAATACAAATACCACAGGGAAGCAATCAAGAAGACACACAGTGATCACGTCTTTGGGATTACATCTACAGCAGAGATGCGTATGTAATTCCATAGGGAAAGCAGATGAAAATCCTTCATAAAAAAACTCTATTCCCCTTAGAATTTATTGCGAAAGCGTTAGCTCTTCTGAGCCTCAGGGAAGGTACCCTGTGGATTCCTGTGTGTGGCTTGCAACTGCATCCAAGCTGAGAGAAGCAGCAATACAGCAAGGTTGCTTCTCTTCTCATGCAGTAAAAAGTGTAGAGCAGAGATCATCAAATGCTTGCATTTAAATGAAGCAGAGATCATTTTTAGATAATTTTGTATGCAGCTATTGCTCTCTTTCAGTTTTGTTGTTAGAGAATATTAACACTGTAAAAGATAAAGAAATTAGCAAGAAGATACTTTGACAAAAATAGAGTCTCTCCTGTGCAAATGAGTCAATTCTGGACTATAAAGTTCATCCTTAGTCGGAATCATGTGCCTTGTCATGACGAGGGCCACGAGCAACCTCTTCTACAACTGTGTCTCCTCCTCTTACAGCAGATCTTCATAAACATGTACCTAGGTCCCGATCTTATAGCAACAGCACTACCAGGATTTCTTGAAAACCAAACATATTTCTTTTATCCGAGAATTACTTTTGTTTTAGTTTATGCCACAAAAATATAAGAATTTGGTCAACGGACCAAATTCTCTGGAAAAACTTTGCTAAAGGTAAGTCATGGTTACATTGCTCATAACCCATTAAAAGTTATTTATATACGCCTCAGAAATTTATTGACAAACAGAGTTAAAGTGATACTATGCTCTCCATGCATTGTCTAACAGTCTCTAAAATTAATCAGTTACAATATGCTCTTAATACTCGTTCTTGGTGCTCAGTAATGAAAAGACTGTCTCTTAGCCCATTCCATTTTGATTCTGAGTACCCAAAGTTGGAGAGATGGGGTAGTGTGCAAGATGGGACCTGGCATCTAAATTATTAAGGAGGCCTTAGAGGTCAGATTTGTCCTACATAAAGAAGTGTACTTTGCTGAATAACCATTGTTCAACATTCTGTCCATCAATTGTTCTTTTTGCATTTGTCACCCTGAGTGGGACGGGTATGCCCAGACGTGGGTCCCGTGCTCTCCATGCCACTAGAAACCCTGAAACCGGTCCCAGGATGCTTGTTTCCAGTCCAGGGAAGACTTGGCCTGGCAGTTCGGGCTGGACTGTTCCCATGGGGAACAGGGTCAAGACTGATTTGCATATGGATGGGTTTAAACTGGAATGGCATGGGGAGCAAAAAAAAAGATGGATTTTGGCCCAGATCTCTGTACTGGGGGTGAATGTTTGACATTGTTCAACATTCTGTCCATCAATTGTTCTTTTTGCAACGCCCATTCTAAACAGTTCCCAGAGGGAAGCCAAAGCATGATTGAGTTCATGCACATTTGTGACAACCCGGTCAGTGTAGTTTTGCACACACTGAAAAGCTGCTAACAAATAGTTAGGCAGCCTAATAGAGCCTGTTACAGTAATTCGAGCTTGGAGTATACACAACAAGTAACTATGGCTGCATGATTAATTCTAGGAAAGAAAGGTAAGATCTTCAGCAGTCATGGTAGACTGAAACAAGAAACTACAAATTACTGAGTTGTTTTTCAAAGAGGCATCCTTGTCGAGAACTATTCCTAGGATCTACCACTCTCAGAAGTAAAAGGTGCAGCATGCATGCAGTCAGGAACAAAGGGGCATATTCTTGGCTTAACGCCGTGCTCCACCACTTCAGAAACACAGGGCTGCACCCTATTTACAACAATAAGGTGCAGCCCTGCATTTCCCCCTGTGCAGGCGCTAAATTTAGGTGCCTAGCACCAACGCAGGCACCTTTGCACCATAGTGCAAGGGTGTCTGCTTTGCAGGGGAATATTGTTTATGTGCAGGAAGGTGTTCCTTCCTGCACATAAACAATCTTTAAATGGCGTTTTGTAACTACTATGTGTGCTGCTCAATGCAGCACACATAGAAGTTGCAAAATGTCATTTTTTTAAATGATTGTTTATGATTGTTTATGTGCAGGAAGGGACACCTTCCTGCACATAAACAGTCAATGGTGTTTTGCTGTTTCCATGTGTGCTGCACCATGCAGCACACATGGAAACAGCAAAAACAAGGAGAAATTAAACATTTCTCCTCGTTTCACCAGGGTAAGACCAGGTTTTCCCTGGTCTTAATTTTGGCGCTGCCTCCTATTTATACCACCCTTGTAAATAGGGGGCAGCGTCAAAATCAATGGGGGTTGCGGTGGAACGCCACCACAACACCCATTGCCCTCCCCTTTCACGCTAAATATAGCATGAAAGGAGGCCTTATTTACAAGGCAGCTTTAAGCCACCACAATATCCGAAAAAGTGACATTGTGGTGGTGATAGGGGCTTGTAAATGTGCCCCAAAGTCACTTCCGACCATCCAATGTTTTTGCCTGTAACAAAGAGTGTGGACTTGCCTACGCGGAGTCTCAGGACATTATCCCCATCCATTGGTTAATTGTCACTAAGCAATCCCATAGCCCTAGTGCAGAATCAAGAGCATAGATGTCCAGCCCGATAATATGCAAATACACTTTTTATGACCTCACAATATTTATTGCAATAATTAACAACATCTAAAAGGAAAATGCATTTAAACAATACATGTCAAACCAGTAAATACTACATTCATTGTCAACTCTGTGAAAGCAATAAGGGTAATGTGATATGTAATCTGATGTGTCAGATGATTTACAACATTTGAAATTTCATCTGTTTCATTAAGCGTGAGGTCATGAGCATTGAATTGGGTGTGCGAGTTATGGTTTGCATGGCTGTTGAGTACAACTTGTAAATTTCAGGGTTTTTTCAATTTAAGTTTGTAACTGTAATTTCACTTTAATTTTGTTTTTTTTGTGATACTCTAAGGTTTATTACAACATTGGAATGTTGGAAGCTCCACTGAAAACAATGGAGTGCTCCGGGCTTCTAATGGCCGGTGAAGCCCGGAGCTCCAACATTCCTATGTTTGTTCACAGCTATTGCTGTGAACAAAAGGCCTCACGGAGCCTCGGGCTCCGTGAGGCCTTTGTTTTACAAATTAGAACATTCTTCCCTCTAGGGGTGGAATGTTCTAATAGCCTTAGAGCCCTCCATAGAGGGCTCTACCGGCCATTAAAGGCCTTCTCTCTTGTTAATGGTCCTCGCCGTCTGCTCGGGCCTTTAACATTGGAGCAGGCCTTTAATGGCCGGTAGAGCCTGCTAAGGCAGGCTCTAAGGCTGGATTTAAACACATACTGTGTTATAACCGAAGTGAACCATGACTTCACTTTAACCTTTGTTTTTTGAGTGAGCATATACACACATACTGGGAGTATACACAAACATATAGAACATATAATCAGAGCTCCATGTATCTGAAACAGACAACCTAATTGCATGTCTATGGAGAAAGCAAGTAATTATTTGAGTAATGAGCTCCACAGTCAATCTGTCATTATTCTGGCCTTGCTTTCATTTTGTTCTTTACAGAAAAGGGAACACACTTTTTCATCGGTTGAAAAAAATGTTAATATAGTTTATGATATTTAATGAATTGTTTATTCTCCCATGTTTTGTGACACTAAATATCTGCCCACAGTTAGCGAGATTTGATGGGTGCAAGATAAAGATTTGCTAATTTAGTGGAAACATTTACTTTGATAGTTTTTCTCACTACAATTTTATGGTGCTATAGGTAACAGGCTACTAATATTTTATGCAATGGTGCTTATTTTATCGACCACATGAATAGGGAGCATCTGAGTCAGCCATTTGAAGTTTCATACTTCTGATCTGCCAAATAAACTAAGATCTCCCTAGCAAGTCCTTAACTATCTCACTTGCTTCATTAATACAAAGGATATAAATGAAAGTGGAACAACATTATTTTGTTTCAACAAAAGAGAGCTCTCAGTGAAAGTTTCACCGTGGAAGGTTTTAAGTTTATTTATTTTGTGTTATATCGCATTTGATGCCACATTCTAAGTGCACTTTAAAGTTGGAGCAAAGAAATACAACAAACGTTAGAAACGATACAGTACAAATCAATGATGAATGAATCTTTTGATGGTCAGTATACTGACTTATAGAGTTTGGTTTTTCTTGTTATGAACTATGTTTGTTCGGGATAGTTTCTGGGTAAGGACTGAACGTGCAGATCGGAAGATGGGGACAATCGGCCCCAGTCACAAAGAATTTTCTGTGAGCAGGTGTGACTTTTTCATGCATTTACAGGTGTAAGACAAAGCTTCGATGGACCTTAATTGGGCTCAATAAGCCTCCTTCAACCAGTGGGTTGTACTGCCTTGGAACTTTCAACCATGGGCTTCCAAATTGCCAATCACATCTTGGGTTAACAGGCAGGAGTGTTTTTGTGTCACAGTTTTTCAATTGGCTGTTGGGGTGTAGCCCATGGCCTCCATTGCAATGCTCCTTGACTATTTTACATTCTGTGAGCGGCCTGGTAGCACTGGGAAACAAGCACTAACAAAAACATCTGGAAATGGATGCCACAGAAAAAAAGATTTCAGATTTTTTTGTAGAATACATGTTAGTGCTTTTGTCTGTGCTTGAGCCACAGTACACAAACAAGCATCGGCAAAGCCAGTGGATGAGAGGATGTGGGAGAGGATGTGGTCTGACGGCTAGACTGCCGACTTTGGAGCTGGAAAACCAAGGTTCGCGCCTCGGGGTCGACTCCACATCCTGTGATTCTGGGCAAATCACTTCATCTCCCCGTGCCTACCAATAAAAAAATGAATGTGTCCTTGTGTAACGTAACTGGTGCTCATGTAAAGCGCTCCAATACCTTTGGGTCGAGTTCGCGCTATATAAATCTGCAAAAAAAAAAATAGTATGCAGCAATAAATGTCAGACCATTAATAATAGCTTTGCCAATGCTTGCTCGTCCATGCAGTTTCAAACTGATAGGTGAAGAGGCAGGGGACGAAAACAGCGGCAATGGAGAAAAGATGTTAAATGTTAACGGGATAGAAAACAAGAGTGGAAGGAGAAAAGGAAATGAGAGAAATGAGGGTGTGGGGATGGGGAAGGAGGATGCAGACAGAGGCAAACATAAGGAACAAGGAGACTGAGAAGGAGAATACAAGAAGATCGAAGCGGGGAAAAAGAGGCTGAGCAATGAGAAAGTGAAACAAGGAAAGAAATATGGTTTAGTGGCAGACAGGGGAAGCCCCATCTTCCTTTATTTCTACGCATTATGCATTCCAGGCAAACCACATAACTCAGTTTGCATCCTAAGTTGACAGTGAAGGTAATCTGATGTGCGGCACATTACATACACAAAATAATGCACTCATTCAAAGGAGTGAAAGGCACTGAGACAGGCAAGACTGATGAAGAATGGTTGAAGATAAGCAGACTGACTCCACGGAGAATGAAACCACAGGGCAAGTTTTAACCAAAATGATAAGCAGACGCTGAGCAAAAAGGCAATCACCACTTATGACGTCAAATTGCCTTACACACATACCCACTTGAAGGACAATGGGTAAGTCTACTGACCTAGAAGATGAGTAATCAGTTTGGCCCAGGCTTGTGGTCTCATACATCAATAAAGTTCGCTTACAGCTCAATCAAGTAGAAACATTCACCTATTCTGATAAAACTTATTCACATCAGATTTCGATCTGCCATGGAATCACATCGAAATTCACCAGATGACAACTGAAAGAGATGTAATGCCATTACAGTAGGAGAGAGTGCACTACAGAAATGCTAATAACAAGGCAGCGTAACATGACATAACACGACAGAGAGGAAATGTGGTCTACTGCCTAAGTTGAGGATTATGGAATCATAAAACTTGGATGATGTTGGATTTCACACTTAACGAAGTTGCGTGATACTGGGCAAATTGCTTCCCTCTGCATGCCTCTTAAGGTTCTATATGGCTGGGGCAGATTTAATTACATTTTAGGGTGATGCTGATGTGTAATTTATGATCATCCAGCCCAGATAGCACTGTAAGAAAGCGCCCCACATTTTCTATGGTCAAGAATTTACATAGAATGAGGCATCATGAGGGTTCCCTCAAAAATCTGTTGACCAATGCATTTATTTGTTGCTGCACTAATAGTGTTCCGAAAGAAATTAATATCGTATTTACCTTTTTAAAAAAACAATTTGCTCAGAATTAAAAAAGACCATTCTTGTTAATCCATCCGACCATGCATACCTTCATCAGAGCACGCGGCGAATTCTATTGGCGGCGTTGTCAAGTTCCATTTTGAAAAAAAGCACAGTTACCTAACAAAATACAAGAGAGGAAAAATCATATCTGAAATACAACATTCAGAAATAGTGACAAACATAAAGGGCCACAAAGTCCAATTCACCTCTTCTCTCTGAAGGTTGTAGCATCTAAAGGCCTTAGTTGCCCTCACTTGGGGATTGGTGGACAGGTTGCTAAACTGATAAAGCTGTGGAGTCCCTTCCTCTATCACTCAACCTTTACCACCACATTTAAGGGCACCACTGCTCAGCAGCTCTGTTTTTGCTGAAAGTGTTTCTGCCCAGACAGCAGGAGCACTTTCAGTAAAACAGCACCACCCTGCCTGGCCCTCTATGTCATAGCTGGAGGACCGAACATGTGGCCCACATTATCAAGCTACTCACAAATTTCCTGCCGGGTGTAAAGGTGTTTACTACTGCATATCTGTACCCTACAACTACCTAGAATTATGCAGTAGAAAATCACATGATATGAGAGAGCAGCTGAATCTTCAAGACGTGGATTGCCTTTAAAAGTTTGTAAGCACTAAAAATCTTTTTATTTTGTTGGCATTCTCAAACTCCTCTGAGCCCCATTTCCACATGGAAATGGAGAGGGTTTTACTTCAGCAAACGCTGGGGTTAAACATGGAAATAAGAAAACACTCCACCTTCTAAAACTGGCAGGAGTATACTTGCAATAAAAAATAAAATGAATCATCAGTGGAAGGCTGACTGTAATGGCACTGAACGGAGGTTATTGATTTTTCAAAGGTCTAAAGTGGCTGCCACATTTATAAGCAATGTGTTGGCCATCTTTAACAGCTTAACTATTCATAATAAAACACATACACATTGAACAAGCATATATGCCAGGAAAAGCAATTGAAACGGAGACAAAAGAGGGCTATGATGAGCTCACACATGCAGGCAGGAAGTTACCAAGTATTAGGCAAATGTAGGTGGTCTACACCTTGCAGAGGGCTGATGTATCACGTCGGTGCTACCTTCTACCTTCCAAGCTACCTCTTATCCCAATGCACTTGGCTAAAATTAGAACGAAACACATTTTATCAGTACTAGCAAACGCTTGAAATTATAGAATTTGTTTTTCGAAATACGTCAAACAATTGTTTCAGTTAATGAATATTCTTACCAATTAATCTAGGCCTCCCAATCTTAAATATAATTAACCCATATCAAGACCCGATAACTCAGCACACCTCTAACTGGAATGCACACAACACTGCAAGACAACGTACTTCGGGAGAAAAATCTAGAGACTGAAATGAAAGACAGAAAAAGCAAAACAAATTACCACAACCACTTCAATTCAAAGCTAACAAGAACTAAGTGGATGTTAATGAGGGTCAGACCAAAGCTAAAATGTGATGCATGGAACCGGAAGAACACCCAAAATGTGTGGGGGGGTCCCATGACCTCTAAGTCCATGTATCAGTCATTCAAGGCACAAACTGTACGACAAAAGCAAGCCTGACAAAAAACTTTTGTGAGGTTCAACTCACACACATCATGCTCAAACGTAGAAGACATCCATCCCAATATTTTGCATAGTCTACAAGCAGGGGGGGCGAAAAATGTGCCACAGTGAAATTAAGACCACTGTTACCGACAACCAACTCAATGTACCTATCATTACTGGTTTCTACTTCAAATTCTCCTTGTGAAACTGAATAGACACAGACTTCCTGCCAAGATACTCCATCCTGCAAGCTGACCGGGAAGAATTTGGTGAAGGTATGGTTGTCTTCATCTACAAACACACTCTCTGGTCAAGAAATCTAGCTACACTAATCAGTTCAAAATTGAAAGCTCACCAGTTAACGAGCACATCTACCACACAAAAACACTAAGTTCAACATCATTTAAGGTAAGAAAGTGCTGAACATCAGTCTAACAATGCATCTCTCACTTTATCGCCAATAAAATGGACTCCTCAGATGCTATAATCTTGTTGGCTTACAATTAAAAAATGCCAAACCCCTCCCTACCAGCACTTATGCAGAGTATCTCAATTATACTGATCTCGTCAACACTACTCACAGTTCACTCAGAACTTATGGAAAATACTGGATTCATCAAACTGCGGTGTGCTGCAGGGGTCTTCCCTCAGCCCCACGCTTTTTAACGTATATGTCCGTTCACTATCAGACATTATATGTTCTTTTGGTTTCACTATGCTCTCCTACGCTGATGAAACACAGATTATAGAGAGTTGCCTTAAGTTAAATGGGGGGAAAACGGAGGTCATGGTGGTTGAAAATAACCCATCTTTAAAGGACCAGCTTACATGGCCCCCGTCCTTAGGTGATCATCCTTTACCTAAACCAGAGTTGCAAAGTCTGGGTGTTGTTTTGGACAGCCGGCTCTCCATGGCCCTGCAAGGGAAAAGAGTAGCAGCCTCCTGCTTCGGTCTCCTTAGAGCTTTGAGGAAAGCCATCAAATGGGTCCCTATGGAGCTACTAAGAGTAGTGGTACAGGCACTTATATTATCACGCCTTGATTATGGTAACTCTCTGTTTCTAGGCAGCCCTATTTCAGTGACCAACAGGCTGCAAATCATCCAGAACGCGGCAGCCCGACTGCTATTGGGTGTACCTAGATTCCATTCAGCTCACCCAGCACTGGCCACACTGCACTGGCTGCTGATAAACAGAAGTGTACAATTCAAGGCACTATGTGTGGCGCACCATGCAAAATATGAATCTGGTCCACAGATTCTTCATCATCTTATTAAACCCTACAAGGTAAACAGAGATCTTAGGTCTGCCAAGCTAGGTCTTCTCACCGTTCCAAGAGTTAAGAGGGCCAGAAGTGGCAGCCGGTCCTTTGCCTACCTGGCTTCCAAGCTGTGGAACTCTCTGCCTGTCAATCTTAGACTGGACGACAACCTGTCTAGCTTTAGAAAGCAACTGAAAACTCACTTTTTTATTTAAGGGTGATGGTCTCCGGCAAGGATGGCTAGCGCTGGGAAGCCCGATACGGGTAGCTATGCGCTTAATAAATGTTTCTAATAATAGTAATAATAATAATAAACACCCAAACCTATATACCCAGAGCACAGTAATAACCGAGATGTCTTCACTTCACCTTACCAAATTTGATAGCACTATCAAACCAGTCAGGACCAGTGGGCTACAGAAACCATATAAAATGGATAGGAGATCTTTAAAAATATACATACTGCCATCTTGAAAAATCCTAGAATCAAGTCAACTCAGAAAGCAATACAATGATTTTCTAGTAGCACATAACAATAACTGAATTAATGAATTCTTTTACTTCACTAAGAAGGAAATAGTGCTACGGTAACAGCTTTTAATGCAGGAGAATAAACTTCGCAATCAGCAAAAAAACAGTCAAACTAAAAAGAAAGTAATGATCATCTAAACACCCAGAGGCCTGTTCAGAAAGGTAAACATGCACCTGTATATTTACCACTACCTGTAGGTGTAACGTTTTTGCTATTCACTTTTATGAGTGTAGATTCACACCTAGGTCTAACCTTACATGTCTCTACCCCTTCAAAGCAGGTGATTTAGGCTCCTATAACAGGATGTTACTACAACATTGCACACATAGGTGGAGTTGTCCACCACTGTGGCGGAAATATTACGATGTAAAATATAAATGTAAATGCATTCAAACATTTATTTTTAATCAAGAACAAATTATGTAGTAATACAATATAGTAAATAAAATGTTACAGCATGTTATCTAATCAAATGACGTGTATCAAATATTTAATTTAAATAAATTAATTCAATTTGTAAGTAATATGTTTTTAAATAATTCAAAAAAACCGAACTAATATGAATGCATTTATTTAATTAAGTTGTAAATTTTGTTAGAAATTATATGTTTACCGAATCTAATAAAATTTTTAATTTTTTACAAACAGTTTAAAGTTTTTTTTTTTTAAACTGTATTTATTTTTACCTTTTCAAGTAATAAAATCATTTGTTAGTTTTATACTTTTCAACATAAACATATATATATATATATATATATATATATATAATTTCAATGTTGCAAAATGTAAATAACTTATTATTCGGCCCTTTGAGGAGTTATTTCAGTTTCCTGCCTCCAGTGTTTTCTATGTGAATTTGTTGCAGTATGTGATGCTTGACTTACTATAAGGCTGGGCTGGGGCAGACTTAAACTTGTTTTCACACTTTTAGAGCTTTAGCAGTGTAGTTTGTGTATAGCAATAATCTTACTATTTTGTGGGTATTTGTTAGCATGTCACTTTCTAAACCCATCCTATTTAGCAGTAGGTATTCCCCTTTTCCAGCCACTTCCCTGTGTCCCTCCAATATTTACTACTAAATTGATTGTCTACGTGTGCACACATCTTCCGCATAGAAAGACAGGAGTGAAAGAGGCGAGGTTTCCAGTCGTAGTTTTGTGAATTGCATTTTGTAATATGTGAGTAGCACTATTGTAGAACTGCTTTACATTCTACAAAATGCAGTTTGTGAATAGCCACCAACCCCCATGTTTAATGAGAAAACAATATCATCAGCGGCCAAATACTTTGAAGCTCAAACTGACAATGACAGCCAGTGGCTCAAATGCTCTTTGAAACTCAGTGGCGACTCCTCTACTAAGGCGGAGGAGCATCGCCCCACTGCTGCAAAGCAGTGAAAGAAAGAACAAATAAAATGATAATAACTCGAGGTTATTATCATTGTATTTGTTCCTGCTGCACAGCTTTGAGTTGCGGGCGGGACTGCTCTGCTCTCAGAGCAGGGGAGGAGTGGTTTGCCCACTCCAAGTGCGCAATGACTGCTTGGCCGGCCCTCTCGGGCCGGTCAAATAGTCATGCGCACTTAGCATGTTCTCCATGCAGGCTGCATTACAGCCTGCGTGGAGAACATGCCCAGGCCCTCATTCCCTGGCTGAGCGCTGATCCATGGTGCTCAGACCAATCACAATGCTGCATTGCAGCATTGTGATTGACTTAGCGGAGGGAGCCTGGCTGCTGCCTGTTCTGGCCCCGGAGAGACTGAGACTACGTGGGAGCGGGAGAGCGGCGAGGAGTTACTTTTTTTTTTACATCCCCCTGGCCTGTCTCGCCACCCCCGATCCGTGCCGGCCGCTACTGTTGAAACTGTAAAATAGTCTTCAAACGCACCCTTTCAGACATAAATGATGTACTCCACTGGAAACAGAAAAGAGCCTGCCCAATCAATCACCGATAAAATGATACAAAATCATAATGAAAATGAAACGCATATTCTTACTGCATGAGTGTGCAAAAGGAGCCATATTTGACTATGGTAATCAATCTCACAAAAAGAAACCAACTCTTAACAATGCAGTACTCAAGAGTCACACCATGTCTATGCCACTCTGCCTCACATAACGATCGATGCTAACATTAATGCTCTTCAACCATTAGCGACTCCCTTAGAATGTGTTTGGATATCACCTTCCACCAATATGCTTACTCGAAAAATATAGCAGCATGTTGCAAGCTTCTTTGATTGTGTGAAAACTCTGGTGATCGTAGTGAATTACTTGCCTGGGATTCACGTAAAACACACATTATTGAGTCCAATGGAGAATCTCCCTGGACGCAAGCTGAACACCAAACTACAACATTACCAGCACAGGACCATCTAAATCTGCTCTGAAAATTAAAAATTATCATCTCTTCACAGTCGCGCAACACATCTCAAAAATTTGAGACTGGTCTCACTGAGGGATAACCAATATTAAGTAACATGCTTAACACAGGCCTGCTAGTGTTGATAACATTCTCAGCCGTGTGAGAGGAGGTTCAAGTGCCTTCGACTCATTCGGTCCAGGTTTTGTTTTTCTATCCTGGATTTGTAGTTCTGCATAGCCTTTTAATATGATCACTTCCAAAAGGGTTTGACTAAAGGCACTAAAAAGCTATACAATACTACAAACCCCAAGAGAGAAAATCAAAACCTGGACTGGATGGTGCATGCACCTTTGTAAAAAATGTACGAGCTTTGACTGTAGACTAAGCGACTTAGAATTCACATTAGCTGTGCTTCAAAATGGAATTCTGGTTCCTTTTGTTTATTTTCATAGACTTAATTATGTGATTTGTGGAAATAAATGATTATCATATCTTTCTTAATTATTCAGTGCTGGATTTGAAGCTAGTTTCTGTATTTTAGCATCAAATCGTACTGCTTTGGGGCCGATTCCGATCTCGGCCGGTAGGGCTCCGAATCGGATTCGGCTTAACCGGATCCGATTCGGAGCCCTATTTCCCGACCGATTCGTACACGTGTCCGGGCGAGCGAGTACGATGCGAATTCACCGACCGACTCGTCCGGGTGTCCCGACCGCTCCGACCGACTCGTTCCCGGGTCGAACCGCACCGACCGACTCGCTCGGATTCGACTCGCACCGCGCAATGGAGACGTTCCCCGGCCGGGTAAGTACGATGCGCGCCGCGAGCAGTCCGACGGAGCCGCGCACTCCGGCTCGAAAGAGCAGTCGGAGCCATACTTTGGGGGTCCGTGTCGGACCCCACTGTACGCGTACCCGCGCGAGTCACACACAGGGGGGACCCATGGGTCCCCCCTACCTGTGCGTGTACGGCGCGAGTCGCTCGCCGCGTACACGCTGTAGGGCGCCCTTGTCCGCCTCGCACCCATTGAGTCAATGGGAGCCCGTGTCACGCGTCGTACGACAGGCTCCCATTGACTTCAAAGGAGTCCGACCGAATCGAGTCCGATAGCATACGTGCGCATCGTACTCGTTCGGTCGGGCTGCACGGGTCCGATTCGGTCGGAAATCTCTCCGGGTTCGGCTCGGTCGGAGAGATTTCCGGCCCGAATCGGAATCGGCCTCTTTGTGTTTTTCAGGTTAAATTAACTTACCTAAAATGTTTTGGCTACTTCTGCAAAGCTCTTAAACTTACATTTGAAAACCTGTTCGTTTATTTTTGTACCTCTTTATTCTGAAATCTTTCCGTTGTTCTTCTTGATAGGGAGGTTACCACTAATCATGATTTAACTTTGACAAACTAACTGCTGTAACTAAATATTTCGTAAATAGAAATGTGTCAATTCATAGTCTGGATATTATCCAGTGTCTAAAACGGATCCAGAAGATGCACGCTGGGAAATCCCATTGCAATTGGTGCTCTGCAAAGTTCCTCCCTACAGAATAAGCTTGAAAAGCAGGAAACGAAACAGGAGAGAATTAGTATTTAAAGTGCACCAAGTTCAAGATGGCCACTAAAATATAGGGGACGATAACGATGCGGTAGGATACGGCTCCGACAGTCGGTCGGAGCCATTCCTACCACATCGTAATCTGCTGGTCGGATTCCTTTCCGACCGACCCATTTGGATGGTGTCGGTCGGAAAGAAATACGACTGGTCATTCCGACTGTCATCCGACGGGCTTGGAGAGCCCGTCCGAAAGTCTTTCCGCCCGAGGGATTACAACGTCGGTTTCCGACAGCCTTTCTGTGCCGGCCTTTCCGACACAGAAAGGCTGTCGGAACTCGACTTTGGGTGCACAGCCTCCGTTTGCTGGCCGAGGGGGCACCTATGGTGCCGCCCTGTTGATCCCTGCACCCTGTGGCAGGCACCTTGAGGTGCCTGCCACAGGGTGCAGGGCTGAACTGCACCTCTTCGTTTTACAATGAGAGCATGAATTCCGGTCGGAATGCATGCTCCCATTGTAAAGAATAGGAGTGCGACCGAACACTGTTCTGTTGCACCCTAATAGGTCGGTCGGGACCGCCGACAGGAGGTCAGGCGGTCCCAAGACCGAAACAATGTCGGGCAGACTTAAGTCCACCCGACATCATATTTAGGCCCATAGTTGGGCAGCCAAGTAAATGAAGCTTTTCCACTGTGACTATTATTTGAGGCAAGCAGGGTCCTCTGTTCTTGTTCGGTCCACCAAAGTTCCAAACAGATGGCATTTTTTCAGTTTTCAGAGTTGAACACCGACAATCAGAGCCACTGGATTTGTGCAATTCTGCGGCCGCTGCATTTTCTGCATAGTTATAGATTTGCACATTTGCCACATAATCCATCCTCTGCTGCTCAATCTGCAGATTTTAACAAACAAAACCGTTTCTATCTCAAACGGATCAAAAGGTACAAAAATTACAGAATCCTGTATAGCTGCGCAGTGGAAGGTCCTATTCAAAGTCGACTGATCATTTTTCAGTTACTTATTACGGTATTTGGATGTTAAACTGGTCCTAATAAGTTCAAACCCATGCCCAGACATTGTTAACATGTGAAAAAATTACAAAATTATGAAGTAATACTATGACAAAATGTGCTACATTAGGTTACATAATTTGCCCTTCCTTTCCGCATAATTTAGTCAACCCTGCCACATAATTTGGTCCTCCCTTGCTACATTGATACAGTGGCCCTGCCTACAATACAAAGCTGTAGACAAATGGCATGTCCACAAACTTTGTATGTTAAGTTATATTATGTCATGTTATTTGCATTTGTATCGCCCACTTATATAGCCTTATAGCCTTGCAGCAGTCTGATGAATTTCCATTTGTTATATATTATCATCGTAGGTCGGAGTCTAATTCAACCTGTGTTGATAGATTATGCAAACTGTTTTCTGGTCCTATTCATGGTTAGGTAGCTATGTCTTGCTGACGGCCATGTTTGATTTATGCTGTTTAAAAATCTCAGACTGGATGGCTTTGCCAATTGCTTACGCATCTTCTCAAGATAAGTCAATAAGATCATCCAGTCCTCGAATTACTATCTCAGAATTTGCAGATGGTTCAACACTTCATCATCGTCATCAACTTTATTTGATTACTAATAAATAATCATAAAAATACATAAAAAACAAGGTTGAAAAGAAAAAAAGAAAAACATAAGACCAACACTATTAAAATTTACGCATACCAAGACAGTTAGTTAAAAAAAATAAAAAATCATTATTGAAAACCAATTGGTTGAGGGTGTCCTCTAAAACTTCTTCGGTCTTCATGACATTATTGAATGTAAGACAAACATACTGAGCCCGGCCTTAGTATAGTTAAGATTTTCAAGCATGCAAAAAAGCAAAGAATTGCAACGACAAATAGATTTTAAAAAGTGACCCACCGCTGCACACACTTCAAGCCTGGAAAGCATTTGCAGGAAACAAAGTGCTGGTCTGCATCTATCCAAGCCGTATCAGAAAGCGAAGCAAGAAAGGTTGATAAAAATTACAAAAGTAAAAAAAATGTAATAGCGCCTGTGGAGAGAGTTCATCGCAGGGCTACCTGCAAATTGAGGCTGTGTCATATTGGTCGAGAGAAAATCAAAGTTGCCATCGAATGATACCTAATCTGAATCTAGTAAGGAGCGATGGCTTCCAAAGGTGTATTACAGTTTCCAGGTGTGACTACAGCTCCATTAAGTTCTGGATCGCTACGTAGGCTCTCACTTGTGGTTTTTTGTAATCCATCACTTCTCTGTTCACCCATCTAACCACCAAGAAGGACCTAGAACTTGTCTTGAGCTCCTGTTGAAGAGGGTGAAGCGAATAAGGATGATCTGCCAATCTCTGCTGTTGCAACTTTACTATAGCAGAGCCAGAGAATCTTAAGATCATGACCACAACATAAACAGGTGTCTATTATTGATCTATTTAGTGAAGAATAATCATTATTCCAAATTGAAATCCATACCAACAGGGGTGCTTATTTCATCCAGTCCTCAACAAAAACCCAACTCCAGCTCTTTATGTACACAGTAATGTGGGCAGCTCGGTAGAAGAGCAAGAAGGCGTTGGCAGCAATGATTTTCCTCCACTAGGAGACTTCAACATTACCGTACCCGCAAACATCAGAGCCATCTGGTAGAATGGAAAGTCATTCCTTATATAGATTCCTAGCAGAGGTGTGGATGCTAATTTGAACAAACATCCCAACGATTGGGAAAATCATTGCTTCCTGGATGTAAGAGAGGTAGTCCAGATGCTGGAGGTGTCAAAGGTCACACCCAGATATGGGAAGTGACTAACTTTTCCAATGGGCGTACCATTTACTGAGAAACCTTGTGATTTTTGGCTTTTGGGGCCACAATCTATGTTAAAAGTTTTTGTCAAATTTGTCTCTAGGTCCAAGTTCTCCATAAAGAGAACAAAAGCATTGGTTAGTCGTTTCAGACCATTTTGGATACAATACAATAGTACTGCATTGTCTGTGTATGGCAAGACAGGCACAGGCCTTCTTTTAACTACTGCCATGTCCTGCACATTCGCAATAAAAAATGTATTAAGGTTATTAACATACCACAAAAATAGGATGGGGGCTAATATCTTAGCCTATACCAAAAGTCATAAGTCAAAAGTTCAAAATAAGTAGAAACAAAGAATGCACCAGCAATTTCTCATGATTCCACTTAACATTTGAAGGTTTCTATGTACCCCAAATAACATGCTGTAACCTTTGAGATGTCTCCAGCTAGCACATTTGCAATTATATGCAATACTGAATTGGCACGCATCGTCATTTTCCAAAATGGCCCAGCTATCGCTTTTCATTTTTCCATCATTTTCCAGTTGGCTCATCTAAGAAAGTGGATTATTAATTGGGGTGGATGGGAGTCCACCCCAAGGAATAAGGTCACAAACAGTTTGAGGTGAAACACAATTTCAATATTTTAAACCTCAGCTTAATCCCTTGATAGCTAAGGCACAGAGCAGACAGGCTTAACTTAGAAAAATGTGTAAAAGTATTTCGCAGTTAAAAAAACAGGTACAACATTCAAAACACAACACAATAAAAATCCTGTACCCAATGTAGAAAAAGGGAGAAATATTTAATGAGCAAAATAACACAAAACCACAAAAATCCAAAAAGGACAACCAGAAATATAAATTTTTAAAGATTTAAGGCAAAAAACGCCATGAAAAAGTAAACTGCCAATCAGTAGTCTTCATGGTTGACTGGGACCTATGCATGAATTCTTGACAATCGTGATGGAGCATGGTTTGGCTACACCATGTGAAGTCGTCCCGGACAAAGATTTTACCATTTGGCTTAGCCTCTGAAATGGAAGTCGAAATCTTCCGGTGAGACAAGATTGCAGGTTGTATCTGTCAAAGTCTGCTCGAAGCCAGATAGCTACTGGACTAGGTCCCGCTGAACTCACTGGGAAGAAATTCAACTTTTGCCACTGCCGAAGTCCTCATGCGAGGCAAACCTGAAACTGCTTTGAAACAGGACACCTTTGACTCGAGCCCCAAAATTTCCAAGTCTCAACTTTTCAGAGTTTCTGCAGCAGCTCCTCTTGGTCATTTCTAAGGCTCCCAGGACCTTAAAGACAGTACTTAGGGGTCAGGACTCATTCCAGCACAGGCCACCAGCAGGGTCCAGTCCAGTTCTAGGCAGAAGTGGTCAGCTGATCACTTCAGGAAAAAGGCCTCTTGCAGCTTGTTGTTTACCATAGGCACACAGGAGGTCAGCCAATTGACCCTTGGAGTCCACTTTTTATTCTTGGGTCCAGCCTTTGAGGTTTCCACACAGGTCTTTTTCTGTCCTTCCGCACATCCAGTATGTGTTCTCATGAGCTGTGGGTGAGCTTCAAGCTTTGTAGGTTTCACTAGCTGGTGGTTGGGGGTGACTCCTGGACACTCCCTAACCAATGACAAAAAAAAGTTCCCAGGGGAAACCCTTCCAACATTTGCAGCACATCTTGTTTGCCTTACTGCAAACTATCCCACAGTGCACTATTCTAAGGCAAATCCAAAATGACATAACCTTTCTACCCCCATAGGGTGCTTGTGTACCAGCCAGGGGCGTGTTAGGGAAATGAGCAGTCCCCTCCATCTCAACTACACCAAACAAGTTTTGAACCAGATCCCCTCTCACCGGACTAGTGCCAAACTGGCTACATAGGGCCTATAGAACAAAAGGCTTCTCTTCCCACGGTCTCCATTATACTTAACTATGAATGGGCAGGCCTCCTCCTGGTCCCTTTCAAGTTCATGAAGCTCCTGAACCCTCCCCAGATACCCTATCTGTCACTTACCTTACACCTTTCCGTGAAAAGGCCTAAGCCATTGTTTCTGTTCTGGGAGCAGTTTTTTCACCTCATTAAGGGGAAGCACTAGCAAGGCAATCTGCCAGCAGGCTACTGCTAATTAGCCTACTGGCTGGAGGTTCAGTCAGATAAAGTGTAACTCTTTATATGTCACTTTTCCTACATATTTACTCAAATCTGACTTCACCAATGAACTAGATTTTTATTAGGCATTAAAAATAGCGGTTTAATCACCTCTGTAGCTTATCTCAATTCAAACTTAGCAGACATGATTTTATTCTGAACTTTAGTTTTTCTCATAGGACAACTACAGGCTTTTATACTGAAATTTAGCTTTTGACTACTCACTATAGGTACACGCCTCCATTAAATTCTTGCAAGTACCACTTTTAAATACTGAACAGTAAACTTTTGGGCTAACAGGTTTACTTCAGGGTGATGTATTCAATATTTAAAAGGAGGGTTCTTTCCGGACAAAAAGGATTATTTTAACAGGTTCACCTGCTGGGCTATGGTACACAGTTAGGCCTTAAGCCATGTTTTCTTGGTCACTCTAGTTGATGACACGCTAAATGTTGTAGTCCACAGGTGCCATTTAACTTTCCATGTCATTTGTGTATTTTCCTGCACCATATGCTATGGCCTTACTGTAAAGTTAAAAACGTCAATTGGGGATTAGGTAATTTTACCACAATTTAGGGGGTCAGAGCACATACACTGGGGCTTGGACATCATTGCACCAGTGTGTGGAGTTTCAAAAACCAGCAGTACCTGCCAGCAAAATATGTGGGTGACCAGACAATAAAAGCACTTTCTCACAGTTTATTTTTCGACCTTCCAAACTAATAAAAGTGTCTTTGCCAGTTCCATAACACTCCGTTATCCCACTCCATGTATACTAATTAGATCTGTAGCACCTTAAAATTTTGATAATGTCCTAGTTGGGACACTTCTGGAGATTTCTGTAACACCCCACCAAGTACACGTTTCTGTTTTCTGTGAAGTTCTTAGTATGTTCATTTCCCAACCTTAAAAAAAGGAAACTTGCTGGTTGGCCCTCGGCTCTTCCGGCTAAAGTGCCTTGACCTAGATCCAAATCTTAGTGGTGTGTATGGGTTCTAGTAGACCCATGAATTCCACTCCCTGAACTTCCTGCAAAGGAAGAATACTTTACAATTGGCATAACAGTGGCAATGTGGCAAGCTGAAGCCGAGAGGCAAGAAGACAGAATGAGGAGAGGCACTCTGTCTCTGCTCTTGTCTGTTTAATTCTCTTCACTATGATGGCAATTAAATACAACATGTGAGAATATAACATTTGATAGGGGCCCAGAAAATCAACCCCCAGTTTTTACCCAGCTCTTCCAGGACAAAGAATAATATCCTCCTCGGCCCCTTCAGTACCAAGATTTTTACCACTCACACAACACCTCACACGCCTTAAAAAACCTGTCCACCTCGCTGTCCATACCCTCCTACCAGACATGACTATCTACTCTTCTCTTAGTAACTGTGGAGCCCAAATTAAACAAATTGAATGAGGGTCACACTGCTTAAAAAGAAATGTTTCCACTTGTTCCTACTAGCAAATCACTCTGAATATTAGTATAATTGTGCAATTGTTCTGGCCCCTGCTGCACTGATCAGTGCAAATGGACATGGTATTCTAAGTACAACTCAAGATTTTGTGTGTCGCTACTACTCACAAGACCCTTCACACAATGACTAGCAGTACTCATTGCCAACTTGAAAAAAATCATCTTCACATGAAGATGGCACTGAGCAGACAAATTTAGTGTCAAGAAGAAACACGTGCAGCACAGCAGAGGCCCATAGCGCAACTGACACAAATAGAACAAACACTAACTCAGGATTCAATGTCACCTCATTACATTCTTCCCAGCATCATGGAACCTCAGAAATACCTCCTCATCCTCCCATTAAAATAAAAGAAATGATAGACCAGTGTAACACTTGCAAAAATGCATAGGTCGATAGATCGTATGGCAAGAAATATTTTAGGAGGCTGTGCTCATGGGATAGACATTGGGGACCATTAGTGGCAGCATAGACATTCCTCACTTTGGAGAGCGCCCAAGCATTGATTGCTGTTTAAGTCCAGTGATGGAGATGGAGCGAAAGACTGCCTCCAACAATGAGAGTGGGCTTTCTGAGATAGCACCAAGGAGGGTAGCAGGTCCAGAGGATGTCACTGTGACTTCTTGGCCATTCTTAAGATCGGGTAAGCAGACTTGTTGTTCTAGTGACACCTTGGGTTTCTTCAAATGTGGACACTGCACAATGTGCAGATGGGCCAAGGACAACACTAAAGATTTCTCAGATAAGAGAGGGAGAAACTATACTATACGTTATAACATCACCTGTTACACGAAATCTGTGGTTTATGTCATACTGTGTAAATGTGGACTCATGTATGTTGAGAGCACGATCAGGGCTCTCAAAGACAGGATATATGAACACATGAGGGCACTAAAAATGCAGGATCCTAGATATCCAGTAGCATAACACATAAGAGAATGCATTACACAGGGACTACACAAGAACTTTGAGTTTTTTGGTATAGACCACATACCACGTGATCCAAGGGGAGGCAATAGAGAACTAACCCTAAGGAACTGTGAAGCAAAATGGATTTTGCGTTTGCAAACGGCTGTAACTGGACTTAACACTGATCATGAACTTCATTATTTTTTGGGAGACAGGTAAATTATATACAGGATTCTAATGACATGCATAGGGTTTCAGAGCCCCTTATCTACGTGATGAATGTACTAACATATAAGCGACAGACATGGACACACAACCATGCCCAATGAAGCAGCCTATGTTGGGAGTTTTTATATATTCTTTATATATTGTTGTGGATGTTTTTCTATGCAATATTGACTTATTTTTCCAGAATTGAGGTCTTCTCACCACACACCAAAATTTACTGAACATGTTCTTGTCCGAATTCTCTCTTTATACTTGAATGGTGTGAGGTATTTTTAATGGCCACTGCTCACTCGGGATCTTTGTACATTTCATTTAGAATATGACCCACGGTGTAGAGAACACACCGGTTCGGGTTTTCTTTTATCACTTGTATTTTATATATTCTTTCAGTTAGTTTATGATCTTGGGTATGCCACTTCATTTGAGAGTTCGGGCTACTATTAGCGTCAGTCTGAAACTGTGCGAATATACTCTATTGTTAATGACTGCTTGGTGACTTAGTGTTAGAACACCAATAAATTTTCCCTGTTACAAAACTTTCCCTGTTACAAAACTCTGTTTGCAATATATACTATTGGTCCACGCTACCTTGTAAACGGAGGATCTAAAACATAAATATGTAAGACACACAGAGGACTTAATATTCTCTTACAACTGGAACACGCTACTTTCAAGATGGTGGGTCCAAAACGCAAGTTTCTAGACACACGACGGTAGTGACGTCAGGCATGTGCGATTCTACTTGCAGATTTTATTTACACAAGTTACTGATATCCAGTTAAATTTTGCTTGCCCAAAACACCACTCCAAGATGGCGGGGTAACTGACCCACACCGACCGAACGTATAACATCTCACGCTGTAGGAAACATGGCGCTTTAGTGGTAGCATCGGATACGAAGGCGCTAAGCCGACGGACGCCTGACCACACTCGGGTGAGAGCTGACTTTCTTATCTCCCCCATTTCTCTATATAGGTTCCTGACAATTGTTGGCAATATTTGAGGGGCATTTGTAATGGTAACTTAAAATATCGACACGCTTTGGTTCATAGCAATAACTTCGCAGTCATCGCAACGCAACGCGCTTTCACGTTACTTGGCATGTTACACATGATGCCAGACTGACAATATTTACTTTGTATCACAGGAGGCGATACTCCGCTATGGATAATAGGATCCTGTACACTCTGACGACTTTATCTCTTGTCGAGACTGAACATAAGTTTTGGATATTGAACATGACAACATACCATCTAAGGTATGTGTCTAGATCGAGGATCATAGCATGACCCGTCACAACCCTATCGGGTTAAGACTCATAACTTCATCACGAATATTCTCAATTTTCTTTTTGCTCTTTTCTTTTTTTCTTGCAAATGTCCAGATACTACAGGTACTTTGGGCCCCATTACGATGGCGGGCGGACTTTGTCCGCCCGCCACCGTAACGGAAAATGGGACCGACCGACAGAGGTGCGGCGGTCCCACGAGGCCAATTAGGATGCGCCCGCCACACCGGCGGGCGCATTCTGGCCTTTAACATTGCAGACGGTACTGCTGGGTGCAGCTCCGTCCGCAATGTTAAAATTGCATGGTTTGCATTGCCATGCACAACGTGACAGGCACCGTGCGGTGCCTGCCACCTTGTGTATGGCAATGTAGGGGGGTACCATAGGTACCCCCCAAGTGCAGCCCCCCAATCGCCCACCCCCCCGGGGGCCCATAACGGGCCCCGTAGCTAAACATCGTATGCCTTTCCATGGCGGCATCGCCACCGTGGAAAGGCCTTTAATATTGCACATCATGATATGGATGGTGGTGCCTGCTCGGTACCGCCACCATATCATGCCCCTGCACCGTCCGCCAGGCAATCATAACATTGCCTGCCGGCGGACGGTGTTTGCGTCCGCAGCGGACGCTTTCGAGTTCCCACCGCCATCCTAATCTGGCGGTGGGACAAATTGTGCTTGATGGCGGAAGGATCGCCACCGCGCATCATAATCACCCTCTTTGTTTGTTTGAGAATAGTCAGGATAGGACTATAGAGCACAGTATCTTTCTACCTCCACAATGCATGGGGTTATACTCGTATGTTTACCTTTCTCTGGTGGCAGTGGCAATTACAAATACTATAAAACTATGTAATCACAATATGAAGCATGTACTTTCCTGTTAAATTATGTTTCACACAGAGAATATGTTTGAAACTATTCACTATATGAGCATTGGTTTACTATTGGTAGCAAAGAGCCTCTGGGTAAATGAGAATGTGGCAAACACCGTCTTGGGTGTAATATGATCACCTGGGGACAGTGTTGTGAGCAATAATATGTGTCATTGTATTCTCAGACATTGTTGTATCAGTTGATAATTCCAGCCCTGAAGAAGTCATAAGGTGACTACACCCGAAGACGAAACACGTATTGGCTGATGTGAGGCTGAAGTATATATCCAATTAAAAGGAAGATTTGATGTCAAGTGGAAAACGACTGGAGTACTTCTCTCTTTTTTGGACTTTAATGTTGTATGTGCTCAGGGCATCAGTTCTCTTTGCGTATTTCTGGGGATGAAGGGTTGACATCCTTACGCTTGGAACACTACGGATAGTTGTGATTAAGTACACGTCGGTACAATGCCTGTGTGCGCCTGATTTACCTTACTCACCCACTTAGGGGCCGATTCCGATTCGGGCCGGAAAACGTACCGACCGACTCGGTACGGGAATTTAGTCCGACCGACACGTACCGGCGCTGCCCGAACCGCGTAGTACGATGCAATGCATGTGAATCACGACCGACGCGTACGGAACGTAAGCCGAACGAGCGAACCGCACGGAAATAAGCCATCCGGCCGGAAAAGCACGCGAATCGAACCGACCGACACGAACCAGGAAGGAACCCGACAGAAACGTACCCGCGAACTCCGACCCGCGCAGTACGATACAATGCGTGGAAAACCAAACCGAGTCGCACGGAGCCCAAGCCGTACAACCGACACGCATACAAAACCGAGCCGAAGCAAACCAATACTCCGCGACCGACGCGTACGCAGCACATAAAACACAGCACAAACACAGCCTGAAAGACTCGGAGAAGCTCGCACGAGCCAACTGCAGCGTCCTACTAGGTCCGAAGAACGTCTCCTACATGTCTAAAAACTACAAAGGAAAAAATAAAAAAAAAAAGGGCCAAACAAGCAATGACAAAGTCAATAAATACTGGGGTGGGTGGGAAATGGAACAAAGACACACCCACAACTCCACGCATATAAAGGCCACAAATCCCTACCATGATCCCTTGCAAATTCAACTGACCTGCCAGCACAGAACACCATCAGACAGCAACCACAGACACACTCACAACTCATCCATCACACAAGCCACACACCGTTAGTACTTCCCTAATAGCACCCTCACATACACCCAGCAAAACTGACACTCACCCACCCTCACTTGCACACTCACACACACATCAATCCCCACCACCACCCATCACCATGCCCCCAAAGAAGAATCCAAAGTTCCTAGACAGTGAATTGGAAGTCCTGGTAGATGAAATCCTAAGAGTAGAGCCACAGTTGTTTGGTACATTGGTCCAACAGACCCCCATGTCGCAGAAAACCAAGATGTGGGAGAGGATCGTCGACAGGGTGAACGCACAATCGCCATGTTTGTGCACAAAGGAAGACATCCAGAACAGGTGGTATGACGTGCGCAGGAGGGTCAAGGCCCTACTCAAGAAGGATTACACCTTGAGCCATCGCACCGGCAGTGGCCCTCCTGCCAAACCAGTATACCTCAGGCCCTGGGAGGAGAAGGTGCGGGCCATCCTACCACCAGAGAGCGTACATGGACTAACAAACATCCCAGAGCCTGGTGAGTACACAACCAATATACCCAATATCGTGTGACAATACACACACATCACTGTCAAGGGGACAGTGAAACCATGCACTGTTAGCAAAGCCACAGTAACCAAAACAGAATCATCCCAAGATGTGTATGTTAGTTAGACAAACACAATACCTGCCATCCCATAGTGATATGTAACTGTGTCATGACATGTACAAACCCAACAACAAATAGAGCAAGGCAGCGGCACAAATCTAACCAACAAACACTGTCAGACATTTTGCCACCACTAGAACACCACCTCACAGGGAAGCTCACTGAAAGGCAGGAATTCTGTGTATGCTGGTGAAGTCAGTGTAGCCAGTAGCATGATGGGAGTTGTAGTCACAGATATTGCTCACCCTCACAATTGGCCCATCAACACCACTCTGAACCATGCTCACATCACAGGGAGTGGAAAAGAACTGACAAGATGGCTGACACTGGCTACTGCTGTGGGGAGCACAAGGCCCTGCTGGGAACTGTGCACCAACCAACAGCAGGACACCACTGTCTGACATCCTGAAAGCAAACTTGCACTCCCTGCAATGGAAGCACGTTCCATGGTGGGATATCTGGCTGGGTGGGAAGGAGGACTGACAGCACTGACCATAGTTAACAGCAGCTGTTCCCACACACACCCTTAACACAAACTCCACACAACTCACCTGGGAGAATGCATTGCCTCACACTCTAATTAAATATCCCACAAAGAAACACCACCCTGGGTTATGCTGTGTGAAGCACAGGGACACTTCTGGGACTTGTAGCCAAACCAACGCCAGGACTACACTGTCAGCCATCCTGTCAGCACAGGCACACTACCCCACAGGGAAGCAGAGTCAAAAGGAAGGAAGTATGGGCATGCTGGGAAGGTGGGTGTAGGCAATAGCATGATGGGAGTGGTAGTCACAGCTCAACATCCCCCACCCACATGGCCCAGCAAGCTCACACTGAAGCATGCACACCTCACAGGGAGTGAAAAGCCACTTCAAAGATGTCTGACACTGGTGCTCTGTTGTGGGGAGCACAAGGCCCTGCTGGGAACTGGGCACCAACAAACAACAGGACACCACTGTCAGCCATCTTGCCATTGCTGTCACACTCACACACAGTGAGGTCCACTCAAAAAGAAGGAAGTATGGGCATGCTGGGAAGGGGGTGTAGGCAATAGCATGATGGGAGTGGTAGTCACAGCTCAACATCCCCCACCCGCATGGCCCAGCAAGCTCACACTGAAGCATGCACACCTCACAGAGAGTGAAAAGCCACTTCAAAGATGTCTGACAATGGTGCTCTGTTGTGGGGAGCACAAGGCCCTGCTGGGAACTGGGCACCAACCAACAGCAGGACACCACTGACTGACATCCTGAGAGTCAACCTGCACCCACTGCAAGGGTGGCATGCTTCATGGTGGGATGACTGGGCTGGAGGGAGAAGGAGGTCCGGATGTCAACCAAATACCACCAATGCTGGCCATGCACACACCTCAACATCCACATTGAAATGCTTCATGTTGGCAGGACAATGTGCTACACCAATACCAACCTCTGACTGTGACAACTTAGGACAATGCAATGTACAGGCCCGCATCCAGAGGTACAGTCACAACTGTCAGGTGTTTGAACCATTGATGCCTGTAGAAACATAACATACAATGTGTGTCTCTTCCAAAAACAGGTGATGATGGGGACACAGCAGCAGACGATGAGGAGTCCCTGTCCCAGGCTCCGGGGGACCCTGAGCTCTCTGGTGTGGAACAGCCTCTGCCCTCCTCTGATGGCGAAGACCTACCTGGCCCCTCCGGTGTGAGTCATCATGCAGCACCAGCAGGACCACCATCTGCACCACCTGCACCCACTCCTCCAACAACTGCCAACACACAGACCACCCCCGCCGACACGGACAGACCAAGGACACTGAATGGCAACAGCACAGGGACCCCGGCCCACCGTGAAGCAACGGACAACAACCCCAGTACCAACCCCCAAGGGGGCCTAGGGTCACCTGTGCGTGCCACCGCAGGTCCCGCACGTGTGGCCAGGGGTGGTGGGAGGGGTGGTAGGCAGAGGTCGCTGTTTGTAGAGGGGTCTGGACTGTATGATGACCCACAACTGGCACGCATTGCTGATGCGTACCAGAATAGCACCGGAGAGGTCAGCCAGGTAGTGGGGATCCTCAAGGACATTAAACAGCAGCAGGCTGCCCATCATGCCCGCTTGGACTCACACATGTCCCGTGTGGAGACACACATGTCCTGTGTGGAGACACACATGTCTGGCATGGAGTCCAAGTGGGACACATTGGAAGAACTGACAGCGGTGCAGAGGGACATATTGACATGCCTCCGCCAGATTAGCACCAACATGGCCACACCTCCCTGTGTGCCCACAACATCTGGTGCCGCAACAACTGCAACTGCCACAGGGAGGGAGGATGACTCTGGTGGAGAGTCCTCTGCACCGCAGCGGCCTGCACGTGAGGGTCCCCCAGAAAGAAGAGGGGCCGTCCGAGGAAGGACAACTGAGAAGCCGATGGCCATGTACATCCCCCCGGAACCCAACACCTGTTCTGGAAATTCTCCTTTGTGTGCAAACTGTTCACCCTGTCAAATGCAACACACCTCTCCCACATGACATGGGGAGTTTAAGTTGGACTAATGCATCAGATGACTGTGGACTCTACTCAGGACATTTCTGCTACCAACACTTCCAACTCATCTGGGAACTTCGGATTCCAATCCCAATGTACAGCAACCACCATCCTGTGCACTATCCTCACACATGTATGTAAATAAACTCACTAATACACCATACTTGCCTCTGTTGTGATTCCAACGTGGTTTTTGTCATGGAGATGATGATCTGCTAAATGACACTGTGCATGCTAACTGCTACAGCAAGTTCAACACTGTCATGTGAGTCATGGAGACGTGACACATATGAGGGAGACACACCACTAGGGCAACACAACACATACACACCAGGGCCATCTGACTCATCGCCTACACTGATGTTGCTAGGAAATACAGTGGAATGCACAGACACCACACCTATGCACAGTCTGTGTTAACTAGCCCACAGGTGCAGTAAGCAAATGTCAGTCAGATGTGTGACCACATACAACGCACATCCCAAAGTGAAGCACAGGTTTATTACACATTTGCAACATGTTGTTTCCACTACAGATGCAAGGTAATCCCACGTGGCAGTGGCCACACAGTCAACAATTGTAGAAGAAATAAAGTCCAGGGGTGTGGGGCACATCACCTGTAGGGAAACGACTGCTTCCACCCTGGAAGTTGAACCATGGTGTCGGGGGATCCGAGTGGACCAAACAACTCTGAAAGCACCCTGTGAAGGACAGACATGACACACAGTCAAAAGCACTGAAGAACAGGACAGAACTGCAATACTCATGCCCAATACATGTCACAAGATACCTACACAAAACCAAGTTAGCATGTCAACACTGTTGGGGAGTACAGACTACCTGTAAGGACACATTGCTGCACGCATCCAGTCAAGTAGCACAATTCCACACTCAAAACAGCAACAGAGCACCACCAACACATATCATGCTAACTCAAATCATTGACATGACACCTCTGGATACTCACATTCAGCTGAAGAAGTTGGTGATGAGCTGTGTGCGGACATCACCATCATCATCATCATCACTGGCATCGTGGCCCAGGCCAGGATCCTCCACAGGTGGGGGATGTTGGTCATCGTCATCCAGGATGAGAGGCAACTCCTTCCGTACTGCCAGGTTGTGTAGCATGCAGCAGACGATGAAAATCTTGCACACCTTTGCAGGGGCATATGGGAGGGCCCCTCCTGTCTTGTCCAGGCAGCGAAAGCGGCTCTTCAGGAGACCAAATGTCCGCTCGATCACTCTCCTGGTCCGACCATGTGCCTCATTGTAGCGCATCTGGGCTGGTGTCACAGGGTTCCTGAGGGGTGTCAGCAACCACGGCATGTTGGGGTATCCGGAGTCACCTACATACAGACAATTGCACATTAGCTGAGTTGGGTAAAGAGGGTGGAATACAACATTGCAGAACACACACAATGGTAAAAAGTCAGTACACACCGACAAGCCAGGCACGCTGGTTCGGCATCTGTGACATCATCCTCGGGATGCGACTACTCCTCATCACGTAGGCATCGTGTGCAGAACCGGGGAAACGTGCACACACATGTGAGATGGTCATATCTGCAAGACATACCACCAGAGCATTGATAGAATGGTAATGTTTACGGTTCCTGTATGCCTGCTCATGTGCCTGTGGTGGTACCAAAGCCACATGTGTCCCATCAATGGAGCCAATGACATGTGGCATCCTCCCCAGGGCATAGAAGTCACTCTTGACGTCAGTGAGTTGTTGACGTTTAGGGAAATAGATGTACTGGTTCAGGTATCTCAACATTGCCTCCAAAATATCGCGTAGCACACGGCTGAACATGGTCTGTGACATCCCACCAGCAGACGCCACAGTGTGTTGAAAGGTACCGGTGGCAAAGAAGTGTAGGGCTGCCATCACCTTCACCTTGGGGGTCAGCGCTGTAGGGTATGTCCGGCCAGGTTGCAAATGTGGGGCCAAACGCACCGTCAATTCCTCAATCAGCGGCCTGTTGAAGCGGTACCGTCGGATGCAGTCACGTTCAACCATCGTTGCAAGGTCAGGGAATGGTCTATGGACAGCTGGTGCCCTGCAGTGCATAGGTGAACAAAGAAAGATTGTCAGTCACCCCACATATGTGGCATTGACCATACTCAATATCACATGATACATCATTACAAGACACAAGTACTTGATGTGTGTGCCGTTCTGTATGGACATATATGGCACCTACATGGCCAACATCAAACATCACAGTTCAACATGTGTCGACAACAAGTTCCAGGTCGTGCTATGGGAAATCATTAGGCTGTGTCACAGTACCCATGTACTGCTGTCACGTTCCAAACACACACCACAGTGACAAGTGAGGACAGATGTGCCACAGGCATCACAGCTCATTGACAGGTAGATTCCCAGGGACCCTGTATTGCCACATGGACATTGGCATGACATGGCGTATCATGTACACGTCAGCAAAACAACCATGACTCCCACAGGTAGTGGCCCCTGTCGCCTCTGCAGGACAGACATGGACGTCTGTGACACACAAACGCACAACATCAAAGTAGATGCACAAACAACGTGGATGTGGAGACTGTCTCCCATTGTGCACATTGAATCCGAGACATCTGAAACACAACATGCACACAGACTGTGGAGGGCCATCACTATTGTGGCAATGGGTCACCCTGTGACGTACATACCTTCCCACATGGGACTCAGGGTGTATGTGACATGACATACACATACACAACCTGGAAATGTGACCATGCCACATGCCCTGAACTGAACAGTTGCACATCACAGTGGTCATGTGCACAACACACAAAGGATTCTGTCCCCATGAACACGTGCACAGCCTGGGAGTGGCTGCCCCCAAGTGCCACCAAAAAAAACACATGTTGACCCCCATACACACACAGGTAATGCAGCCTTACATGCCTTAGGATACAGTGTGGACAGGCTGTGGTGTTGTAGGTGTGCCCCTGAGTCCCTGGCAAGTAATTGTGGCTGGCATACGTTCACCAGTGACAACCATGGTGACATATGCCAGTGACTTGTACAGGGACGCGTCGTACAGCAATGGACCGATCGGTGTGCACGCATTGGCCATTGCATATGATGTGACCGGGTACGCGTTGTACAGCAATGAACCGATCCGTGCGCACGCATTGGCCATTGCATATGATGTGGACAGAAATACGCGTTGTACAGCAATGGACCGATCGGTGTGCACGCATTGGCCATTGCATATGATGTGACCGGGTACGCGTTGTACAGCAATGGACCGATCGGTGCGCACGCATTGGCCATTGCATATGATGTGACCGGTGCGCGTTGTACAGCAATGGACCGATCGGTGTGCACGCATTGGCCATTGCATATGATGTGGTCAGAAATACGCGTTGTACAGCAATGGACCGATCGGTGTGCACGCATTGGCCATTGCATATGATGTGACCGGGTACGCGTTGTTTTTCGAAATACGCGTTGTACAGCAATGGACCGATTGGTGTGCATGCATTGGCGATTGCATATGATGTGGACAGAAATACGCGTTGTACAGCAATGGACCGATCGGTGTGCACGCATTGGCCATTGCATATGATGTGACCGGGTACGCGTTGTACAGCAATGGACCAATCGGTGCGCACGCATTGGCCATTGCATATGATGTGAACGGGTACGCGTTGTTTTTCGAAATACGCGTTGTACAGCAATGGACCGATCGGTGCGCACGCATTGGCTATGGCCTGGCATGGCAACGGACGCGTTTTCGAACCTTTAACGAGTCTGATGCTGTGAATTCAGTTGGCCACCCACAACAATGTTGCAAATTCATGGGTGTCATGAAGTTGAACTTTTGAAGGATGCTGTGGGCGTGTGTAAGTGGTGCAATTCCATGGATTGGCCAGATTCAGAAGATGCAAACGACTTGGACCTATCACTTTGGACACATGGGACAGTATCTGCCTCTGCAGCACACATATAATGCTGGCTGTTCCCCTGAGAGCTCACTTGCCTGCACTACATGCTCCAGGACGACATCTGCCACCACCACTGCTGCTGTATATGCATCCTCTGGCTCCTGCAATGGCACATACTGTGGAGAGAGCCCCAGCCTTCAGCACTGAGGAGAACCAGGCCCTGCTGGACAGAATCCTTCCACAGTACAGCAAGCTGTATGGGAAACCAGGGGAGCAGGTGAGTGTGCTGTCCACTGCCTTACTAAATGTGCATGTTGTCTGACTAGCAAGACTTACAGTGTGCACGCCACTGGCTACCATGCTCACTGAGTAGTTGTCACCCCCATAGTGTGTAGTTACATGCACTGAACAGGTATAGTGCAGTAACAGTGCATTCCAACAAGGTTTTACTTCCCAGGCAATGATACCATGTAGTAACTGCTGGCAAACTGTTCATAGCCATCGTTGCACTGCCTGTGTACATCATGTGCCCCTGTGATTGAGACATGTATATCCAAATGTGTGATGCACGGATATGTTGCATGTGTAGTAATGGCCTTTTCACTTTGTCATCCTCACAGGTTGATGCCCACCAGAAGCAGGAAATCTGGCTGACCATCGCCCGGGCAGTAAGATCTGTGGGGGTCTACAAGCGCCGGATCCGCAACTGCCAGAAGAGGTGGACCCGGAGGATCGCAAGGGTCCAGCTGAAGCTGTCGCCTCCTCGCAGGAGGGGCGGACACCGGACCCTGACCCCCCACATGCTCAGGATCCTGGCGGTGGTCTTCCCTGACCTGGATGGGCAGCTGAAGGCCATACAGCAGCAAGGAGGGGGTGAGTCCATGACTGCACTGTGAACTTTGTCTGACATGCTATGTGCCCTCCTCTGGCCTGGTTAAACTTCCACAGTACATCAGTCTTGTGGTCCAGGACCCATGTCCCTCAATTGTGACATGCCCACTCCTCCAAGTTATGGAACTCCCTCCCTCTTCATCTTCGAAGGGAATCAAACCATCTTGGCTTTCGGAAGCTGTTGAAGACATGGCTATTCATCTAGCCGTCAGCCCGATCTCTCTTTCAACACATAGCGCTGGGATGCTCCCGGGTAACCATGCGCTTTACAAATCCCTTTTTCATTTCATTTCATTTCATTTCATCTGATACCCAGGTGTGGCCCTTACAGTCAGGAAATTGTGTCACTTGGGTACTGTGTCCTTGCATTTTGCTTAGCTCAAGGTGGGGGACAGCATTTGTTCCCGTAGCTTTGTGGTGGGCTTCATGGGTGGGTCAATTGCTTACACAATGCCTGAGTTCTGACATGTAATCTGCGTGTAACTTTGATATGTGGTCCAATTGCTGATCTGACTCACCACATGTGCCTGGGGTATTTGGCACACACCCATGCTGCGGGTGGGAACAATGTTTGGGCCTCAGGAGTATGTATATCAAGTGTGTCACACATACTTAGCCACCTGCCTACTGTCCAGGGCTCATCCCTCTTCCACGTGGAGCAGGACAGTCATGCCTACTCCAGGCCATACAATACACTCTGTACTCCCACTGCCGTGTATCAGCTGACACGTTGTGCTCAGTGAAATATTCCCTCAGGTGTCTGCCTCTGTGTCATTGTGCTGTGGCTCCGTTGTCAGGACTACTGGGGTGTTTATCGGTTAGGGCTCAGCATGCCACCTGAGATGTGACCATAGGAGACGATACTTGTGTGACATATAGGTGTTTGATCACTTGACTGTGCAGACTGGGGTATGCGACTGTGAAGTTCAGGCAGCTGTTTCCCATTCACAGCAGATTGTGAGGTACTCAGGTTCAGAGGGTTGTGTCTCATGGCTCCCATATGTCCAATTGGTATGACGAGGACAAATAAGAGTTCAGATGATGTGGTTTGTGGGGGATGGACATGTGCACTTGTCAGTTACAGAACTTGCATTCCCCATGACCTAGGATTGTGACACAGTGCAGACTGTTGTTGGCTGGCTGCCCTGCCCATGTGACTGGAGACAGTGATGTATGACTTTGCAGGCATGCCTGTGTCATGGCATTAGACTCCCTTAGAGTGATCCTGCAGGTGAGTGACATGTGCTACATGCACCCCATTGTGGCATTGACTATCAGGACATGGGTGCATCATGGTGTCTGGTGCTGGTATGCATCACATGCATTTCAAAATAGACTCTGGCCATCCCTTTATCCGGACACCTGTACTGACTCAGTGGCAAGAGATGTGATGTGTGCATGTTCACATACTTCACTGTGTTCTCTGCACTGTCCAACTACTGTGTAGGTGGTGCATGTGTCCACACTGGGGTATTGCCATCCGACAGGCACCAGACAGATGGGTGCAAGGCCAGGAGGGATGTGAGTGCCATGGTTGACCATCAGACTGACAATTGGCTTCTCCTACTCTGTATGAGCACTTTTGGCAATGTTCAACTAAGGATGCCAGGGCTTGCTCTGTAATGTGCTGTACTTACTGTGGTGTGTGCGGTCAGTGCAGGTGACTGATGTTTGTCTGTTTCCCTAATTGTTTGCAGATACATCCACGGCCACAGGAGGGGACAGCTCCATGGACCAGGAGGAGCCGCAGAGCCAGACTGGGTCAGCAGCCGAGGAGTGGTCGGAGGGACCCAGTGGCACGGAGGGCAGGCACCGCACCCCCTGCCCCTGTGTCCCCTGCTGCCCTGAGTGAGGAGTCTGTGTACCTACTTCGCCAGCTCCATGTAGGGCAGACAGCAATGCTGAGTGTCCTCCATGCCCACACCACTCTGTTGACACAGCTGGTGTCGTTTATGGAGGGCATCTCATCGGGCATGTCTGCCCTACAGAGGAGCAATAGGTCCATGGACTCCTCCCTAACGGCAGCAGTGTCCCTCCTCCAACAGTCCCTCACCCCTCCTACCTCTGCCCCATCCACACTTCCTGGCACCTTACCTGTCCCAAGCACATGCACACCTGCACAATCACCCAAACACACAGACACGAGCAGCACAGGAACACCCAAAACAAAAACAAAACGTGCACGCAAGCATCCTCAGGGGACTGATACCACACCCACAGGGGATGGGGAACAGACACACACACAGGCATCCACAGTCACTCGGCAGTCCTCCGATACCTCTCCCTCCAAGGCCCCTTTCCTTGCCTCACCTGCAACCCCACCTACAAAGCAGCTCTTCCTCTGTGACCTCGGCCTCTTCCCCTCCAATCCAGCTGATCCAGCATACAGGGGGAAGAGGAAGCCCACCCACACAGAGGGGAGTGCCCCTCACCCCCGGACACCCTCCCCCAGGCACAGACAGACTGAGGCCCCCATCCACAAGTCCCCCCAGACCCAGAAGAGCAAGAGCCCGCCGCCGCCCTGCAGCTCAACCACCAAGTCTCCTTCCTCCATCCCTCAGGCCCCCACTCCACAGGTTCCCCCACCACACCCTGCCCCAGGTTCCCCCACCCACAGATACACCATCCCCAAAATGATCCGGCCTTCTCCCCCTACCACTTGCTCTTCCAGCACCACACCCCCGCTGCGCATGTTTGTGCCACTGGTGTGGAGACCGTGTCCTCCCCCTCTGTCCTGCCCACCTTACCTGAACCCCATTCTACTCCCCTGGAGATAGGCACTGCAGTGGAGTCCACTACCACCCCGTCTGACTTGGGCACTGCAGTGGGGAACCTGTCCACTCCATCTGCCCAGCCCACTGCTGTCGTGCCGGCACCCACACCATCTGACTCATGCCCCCCAGTTGTGCCGGCACACACCATGTCAGACAACTCCACTGCAGTTGTCAGTGACTCTCCAGCACCCACCACCCCTTCCCTGCCTCCTTCTGGTGAGCCCTGATCCTGTCCCTGCGGTGCCTGGCCTGCCCCCCCGTATGCCCCTCCGAGGGGAATGTCCCTGGTGTGTAGCAGTGCAGGCATGCAAAGGGTGACATCTGCCACTGTCACCCTGTTTGGACTTTGATAATGGACTGGCCATTGGCCTTTGTGTTTTTTCTTTTTCACTTTTAAACACACATATGCTGAATAAAGCTCCTTTCTGTTCTCTAGTGGTTTTGCTTCTGATGTACATGATGTTGATGATGCTAACCATGCCCTTGCTGCAGTGATGGTGATTTTTGATATCAGGAAAATGAAGTGTTACTGTGCAGGACCCCATGTGGTCCAGGGGGAATGTGTCCTATACTGGTGTGTATCCATGTCATCCTTTGCAGCAATATGAGGGTGTCATGTTTTCAATATTTGGCAATGGGATTTCCTACTTTTATTTGCAATATCACATCTGTGGCTTACACCCCTGCACATCTGTTGTGCTTGCCATTGTTCAATTTGTCTATTTCCCTGACCGTGTGACCATCTCCACTGGACATGCAAGTTTGGGCATCAATGGGGAAGGACTCATCTGTGTTATCAGTGCAACTTTCTATACATGTGTGTTGGATCTGTGCAGATGATTTCGGTGACACTCCCATGACCAGGCTGATATGACGAGAGCCTTCATTTTGTGCTAATTGTTGACTGAGTGACCAAGTGTTCTGCTGACATGATAGAGCCCTACAGAGACAACGTATGGCACAGCTTTCCTTAAACAGGAGTGGAGTCCCCTCATGGCAGTGTGTAATTCCGTGACATTGCCTGAGCCCAAGGTGTGTATTGTGTGAGCATGTCTGTGTGTGTTCACTTCCATTTTGCTAGGCAGGCTGGGATCCCTAGTGATGTTCCTGTTTGTGATGCTTGCTGAGTTGACCTATGTTCCCCCAAAGTCTTCTCCCTGGGTTCTCTGGGATGTGGGTGCATGGCACATTACTGGTCATCAGGGTGTCACCCATAGGTGTGTTTGCTGTCAGGGCTGAGTTTGTGGGCAAACGCAGATGAGACACAGTCAGGATTCCCCTTGGCACTTGTTGCTTACACCAGTCATGTAATTTACAGTTTGTGTTAGCTTTCAGTGATTGTGACATGTTGTGTGTGTGACTGCTGCCACTCCTCAGGGTCAGAGCTGCAATGTTGGAAGTTGTCTATGTGTGTTCTTTGTGGGTGACCTTGGCTTCTTCATTGGTGTGTGACTGTGGCCGGGATCCCATTGGTTGGTGTGGATTTGACGTCATGCCCATGTACGGCGTACTGTGCAGTGTGTCAGACATTCACGAGTCTTGTTGACTGGCCATGTGTGATGGGTTTCTGCACCTTAGTTCCCACCACCACCCCTGGGATTGTCATGGGTGCATGTGCCCTGTCACCAGTCCATGTGAGCTTCACTGCTGCACATTGGTGGAGATCAAGGTGTGTGGTGTTGAGTGTGTGCAAATGAGAGTTGTTGCACGGCTAGACCCCTGCCTCCATATTGGCCTTGGCTGACAGGCCGTGCTGATTGATTTGTGCTTGTGTAGGTGTGATGGTAGTTTGTTGCTCAGGACACATGACTGTGGTTCACAGTGTGAACGACATCTAGCTTTGACATCACAGTGGGATTATCATGCAGGCCAGTGTCAGCACAATGTGGGGTCCCTGGGGGTAGTGCTGTGGTGGGTCTGTGTCTTGCTGTGTTAGTTGCTGTTCCTACAAGCTTGTGTGACATGTGTAATTTGGGCTCCCTCTCATCTAACAATGCCTGATTGCCTACATAGGGGAATCCGATCCACGAGTTACTTTTGTGTGGCACTGTATGCACATCTGTGTAATTGGGATTCAGGCCTCCTCATGTGTTGTGTGGTTGCCTGGGGACACTGGCACACCCCCCCATCACCTGTTGTGTTTGATATGCAGTGTGGGGCTGCCTGTTTGTGTTTGTGCATCTGCACCACTGCATTGGCATATCTTTAGTGTGCCATTGGCTGTATGTTGTTTGGTGGGTTTCCCCTGCTGTCCCTGGGACTCCTAGGTCATCAGTCAGCACAGTGATCATGGTTTGTATGTCCCATTGCTGCCATGGTATTTGTTCACCTCACATCTACAGTCTCCACAGGATATCTATATTTGTGTGCCCATTGGTGCAAATATGTGGCTCTCCATTATGATGGTCACTTCTGTCATTGTGTTATTGATGAATGTTGACAATGTCAGCCCCCATGGGTGATGTTTGTCTGCACATGGCCAAAGGTATGTCTTATTTGCACTGCACTGTTTGCCTCACCCAATCTATGTTGCTATGGGACACAAGCACTACTATGCCACTGATGTGTTTGTTGTTCTGTGACCAGGAATCATCCATGCTGTTTGGCATTTGCACCTTTTTCCATGACAACACTTACTTTTTTGGTCACTGTGATGATGGGGGTTTAGACCCCATTGCCACAATGTTCAAAATGTGCCCCAGCTATGGACCCCACACTTACCTTTTGGTCACTGTGATGATGGGGGTTTAGACCCCATTGCCACAATGTTCAAAATGTGCCCCAGCTATGGACCCCACACTTACCTTTTGGTCACTGTGATGATGGGGGGTTAGACCCCATTGTCACAATGTTCAAAATGTGCTTCAGCTATGGACCCCACACTTACCTTTTGGTCACTGTGATGATGGGGGGTTACACCCCATTGCCACAATGTTCAAAATGTGCTTCAGCTATGGACCCCACACTTACCTTTTGGTCACTGTGATGATGGGGGGTTACACCCCATTGCCACAATGTTCAAAATGTGCTTCAGCTATGGACCCCACACTTACCTTTTGGTCACTGTGATGATGGGGGGTTAGACCCCATTGCCACAATGTTCAAAATGTGCCCCAGCTATGGACCCCACACTTACCTTTTGGTCACTGTGATGATGGGGGGTTAGACCCCATTGTCACAATGTTCAAAATGTGCTTCAGCTATGGACCCCACACTTACCTTTTGGTCACTGTGATGATGGGGGGTTAGACCCCATTGCCACAGTGGTCATGGTCTCTTGCATTGTGGAGGCCACACACATTTATGTGTGACACATGTGATAGGGGGTCACATTGTATGTTCAATGTCATGTTCAGTGTTGTAGGCATTTGACACAGTCTACACACGCTTGTCATGGTGTTGGGGGGATGTGTTTTTCTGACATTCCTTATGTTGGAGTATGCTGGTTGTGTCATGCATTACCCGTCCTATGTCTAGGGGTAGTGGTAGGCATCCAGCACCCCTGAGTAGGGGTGGTGGTGGTGACAGGCATCCAGCACCCCATGGGTAGGGGTGGTGGTAGGCATCCAGCACCCCCTCAGTAGGGGTGGTGGTAGTGGTAGGCATCCAGGCCCCCCTGAGTAGGGGTGGTGGTAGTGGTAGGCATCCAGACACCCATGAGTAGGGGTGGTGGTAGTGGTAGGCATCCAGACACCCATGAGTGGGGGTGGTGGTAGTGGTAGGCATCAATTCCCCTATGTGTGGGGATGGTAGTAATGACAGGCATCCAGCTCCCCATGAGTAGGGGTGGTGGTAGTGGTAGGCATCCAGCTCCCCCTGAGTAGGGGTGGTGGTAGTGGTAGGCATCCAGACACCCATGAGTAGGGGTGGTGGGAGTGGGAGGCATCCAGCACCCCCTGAGTAGGGGTGGTGGGAGTGGTAGGCATCCAGCACCCCCTGAGTAGGGGTGGTGGGAGTGGTAGGCATCCAGCCCCCCCTGAGTAGGGGTGGTGGGAGTGGTAGGCATCCAGGCCCCCCTGAGCAGGGGTGGTGGGAGTGGTAGGCATCCAGGCCCCCCTGAGTAGGGGTGGTGGTAGAGGTAGGCATCCAGGCCCCCCTGAGTAGGGGTGGTGGTAGTGGTAGGCATCCAGGCCCCCCTGAGTAGGGGTGGTGGTAGTGGTAGGCATCCAGACACCCATGAGTACGGGTGGTGGTAGTGGGAGGCATCCAGCACCCCCTGAGTAGGAGTGGTAGGCATCCAGCCCCCCCTGAGTATGGGTGGTGGTAGTGGTAGGCATTCAGCACCCCCTGAGTAGGGGTGGTGGTAGTGGTAGGCATCCAGCACCCCCTGAGTAGGGGTGGTGGGAGTGGTAGGCATCCAGCCCCCCCTGAGTAGGGGTGGTGGTAGTGGTAGGCATCCAGGCCCCCCTGAGTAGGGGTGGTTGGAGTGGTAGGCATCCAGACACCCATGAGTAGGGGTGGTGGTAGTGGGAGGCATCCAGCACCCCCTGAGTAGGGGTGGTGGGAGTGGTAAGCATCCAGCACCCCCTGGTCAGGGGTAGTGGTAGTGGTAGGCATCCAGCACCCCCTGAGTAGGGGTGGTGGGAGTGGTAGGCATCCAGCACCCCCTGAGTAGGGGTGGTGGGAGTGGTAGGCATCCAGTCCCCCTGAGTAGGGGTGGTGGTAGTGGTAGGCATCCAAGCCCCCCTGAGTAGGGGTGGTGGTAGTGGTAGGCATCCAGGCCCCCCTGAGTAGGGGTGGTGGTAGTGGTAGGTATCCAGACACCCATGAGTAGGGGTGGTGGTAGTGGGAGGCATCCAGCACCCCCTGAGTAGGGGTGGTGGGAGTGGTAGGCATCCATCCCCCCTGAGTAGGGGTGGTGGTAGTGGTAGGCATCCAGCCCCCCTGAGTAGGGGTGGTGGTAGTGGTAGGCATCCAGCACCCCCTGAGTAGGGGTGGTAGGAGTGGTAGGCATTCAGCCCCCCCTGAGTAGGGGTGGTAGGAGTGGTAGGCATCCAGGCCCCCCTGAGTAGGGGTGGTGGGAGTGGTAGGCATCCAGACACCCATGAGTAGGGGTGGTGGTAGTGGTAGGCATCCAGGCCCCCCTGAGTAGGGGTGGTGGTAGTGGTAGGCATCCAGGCCCCCCTGAGTAGGGGTGGTGGTAGTGGTAGGCATCCAGACACCCATGAGTAGGGGTGGTGGTAGTGGGAGGCATCCAGCACCCCCTGAGTAGGGGTGGTGGTAGTGGTAGGCATCCAGCACCCCCTGAGTAGGGGTGGTGGGAGTGGTAGGCATCCAGCCCCCCCTGAGTAGGGGTGGTGGTAGTGGTAGGCATCCAGGCCCCCCTGAGTAGGGGTGGTGGGAGTGGTAGGCATCCAGACACCCATGAGTAGGGGTGGTGGTAATGGGAGGCATCCAGCACCCCGAGTAGGGGTGGTGGTAGTGGTAGGCATCCAGCACCCCCTGAGTAGGGGTGGTGGTAGTGGTAGGCATCCAGACACCCATGAGTAGGGGTAGTGGTAGTGGGAGGCATCCAGCACCCCCTGAGTAGGGTTGGTAGGAGTGGTAGGCATCCAGCCCCCCCTGAGTAGGGGTGGTGGTAGTGGTAGGCATCCAGCACCCCCTGAGTAGGGGTGGTGGGAGTGGGAGGCATCCAGCACCCCCTGACTAGGGGTGGTGGTAGTGGTAGGCATCCAGCACCCCCTGAGTAGGGGTGGTGCTAGTGGTAGGCATCCAGCCCCCCCTGAGTAGGGGTGGTGGGAGTGGTAGGCATCAATTCCCCTATGTGTGGGGATGGTAGTGGTGACAGGCATCCAGCACCCCCTGAGTAGGGGTGGTGGTAGTGGGAGGCATCCAGGCCCCTATGGGTGTGTATGGCATTGGTGATAGCTATCCCGCCCCTATGGTTCTGCTGTTGCTAGTGTACGTCATTTCTGCATCCCTATGTGTGTGTGACATATGTCGGGTACGTGTCGTTTGTTTGTGTAGTGGGTGTTTGACTTACCGTCTGCGCCGTACGCGTCCGTACCGGTCCCGGTAATAGATGTAGAGTATTGATAGGCCCTGCGCGATGGGATTCATGGTTGGTTCGTCTCGTTCGGGTTTCTCGTTGCTTCGATTCGTACTCGTCGCAGGCTTGTTCGTCTCGTAGCCGTGGATCGTCTTGTGGCGCGAATCGCAGCTTATGTGCGGCTCTTCCGGATGCTCTGACGTGCCGGACGTAGCGACGGGTTCGGCGCGTACGGAAGGCACATCGTACTAGTCCGGCCGGAAGGTGCTGTCTATTTGCTTCCTTGCGACTCAATTCTGCGTTTACGGATCCGGCTCGGGCGGGGAACCGGAGCTGGAATGGGTAAGTACGGCTGGGTCGGGATCTGGGCAGTTATGCGCATCGTACTTGTTCGTTCGGACGAATGTTCGAATCGGTCGGGAAACACGCATTCGGCTTGGTTTTTTTCCGGGCGAATAGTGTTAGGTGCGCTTCCGGCCGAGATCGGAATTGACCCCTTAGTCTTTCTCGACTAGTCTATCAAAACAACATTCCGTGTGGAAAGAAGATCTGGTTATCTGAAGGAAAATTAGTGGCTATTTGATTTTTTGTTTGGTGACAAAAAAGCAAACGGGTGAAGTTAATCATTCGCTGAAGATGTCTACCAGACAGAAGCTGTTCAACATCCACTCAAGCTCTTCGATGATATGTCAGCAGAGTTCACCTGCCTTCCAATTCTGAAAACCTGGGAATGAATTGCTATCAAGAGTTATATTCATTGTCACAGACCAGTCCCAGATGCCAAAGCCTTGATGCCTGTACTGTATTTAGGTGCCCTATTAGTTTGGTCAGAGGACATAATTCTATAGCACCAACTTGAAATATTCTCAATTTTCTGTTTGTTCCAGGAGTTCCATAGTCTTCTACTGTATCTACCAAATAGGGCTGTGTAGCTAGTGGCTCTCATACAAGTGGCATAACTGTGGCACCTATTTTCATTTATGAAATCTATCTTGCTGCTTTCTTTGTCAGATCACACAGTAGAAGTGAAACCAAGGGCATTATAACTCTTTCTGACTCCAGATACAACTAAAACTCTGGTGGAGGAATTTCTCAAAGGAAGAACCGATGATCTGTTTTTTCTCTGTACATCACTCTACCAATTTTGTAGAGAATGGAGTTGGTAATGTGTGCATAGTAAGTTCCAAAAGCCCTGTTAACAAAGTCGCTATAGGTCTTGTTTTGAAAAAAAAGAGTTAGAAGATGATGCCTCCTATGGGTAAGTTGTCTTTAATTTAATGTTTTTTCACATGAGAAATATGCTATTCAGAAGTTTTATGTGGATCCTAAATGTATGGAGAGATATTATACTGTTTATGGAAATCAGAGATAATTTCATGACAGAAAATGGGATCTCTGTGTCTGTTGGCGATGTGGGTGCCTTGCTGCTGTTAAGAGTGCAATGGCCAACCTGGTGCTGCTCAGCGGAATCATCTAGTGGTCTTGCATCAGGGTAGTGCAGGAAGTAGAGGGATTTGCTCAAGGTGATACTAAGAGCAAAAGGGAACAAGCATTTGCAATGCAATAGGTCTCGCATTTACGCAAGTTTAAGCTATCGGCATTGTAAATGACACTGCGTTTTATTTATGTTTTCAAAAACCAAAACAAAATTAAAGACATTGTCATTTACAATGCCAATAGCTCAAACTGGCGTAAATGCGAGACCTATTGCATTGCAAATGCTTGTTTTCTTTTTGTTTGCCGATCCTAGTTGGAGCGGTAAAGGAAAGAAGAACAAGGTAGCATAGTTGTGGGATAGCAACATGGAGAGGAAGGCATAGGGCTGGGGAGGCAACAGGAAGTCAGGAGGTGCAAGCAAGATCCAGGCGCGGGTGGGGGTTAACAACACAGAGAGAGGGGGGAATAAGGATGAGAGAGATAAAGCAACATGGGGCAGGGGAGAAGCACACGGGCAATATAGAGGAGGCCTGGGGTGGCACACAGCGATTGAGCAACACGAGCGAGCTCGGCAGCGAAGTACTCAGGAGAGAGCTGGAAAACACAAGCACTCTCTCAGAGTGCCTAAACAAAACGAAACAAGCAAAACAGAACTGGTATCGGTAAGGGCAGATGGGTATAGAAAGGTGGCGAGGAATTTAGAGCCTAAGAGGAAAAGGGCCAAATCAACCAAGAAAGAGGAGGGAGGGAAGGAGGACTGGTGAGCAGAGAGGGGCAGAGCAAAGAAAACGAGAGACTGGGAGAGAGAACGGGTGCGAGGGGCAGAGAAAGGGATGGGCAGGGTGGAAAAAGGAGGGGGTGTAGAAAATGCAGTAGGGTAAAAAGAAAATGACGAAAGCAAGCGGGAAGTGGCAGAACGGGCCATAGGAAAGCAACACGCAAGCGCGCGCGCCTCGCGCTGCTTAATGACTGTTTTGAAGCACACTCGTGCTTGTGGCACCATCCGCCTTGCGGGAGCAAGCAACAGCCAATTAGCATGCGCGCCGCTGCTCGCTCCCGCAAGGTATGCCGCCACAAGCACGAGTGTGTGCTTCAAAAAGAGCAGAGCGACGGCTAAAGGCCCTCCTACGCAGCGAATGCGCGCTGCGTAGGCGAGACCTAAAAATGGCATGGGAGGAACTAAAGGAAGCATACGAATAGAGAAATAATTTTGCCTTCTGGAAGATTGTGAACCGCCCTCTTTTCAATGAACTAACCCCACCAGACATGAGGCAAATGATCCCAGCTAAAAATTGGGTGGCGCATTTTGAAAATATTTACTCCAGTAATTGCGCACATGACTCATTTACACTGATGGAAGGGGGGCCGCCGTTAATATTTTAATCAGAGGAGGTAAGGGCTGGCATTCTGGGAACCTCCTTTGGAAAAGCGCCAGGGCCTGATGGGGTAGCCGGGGATTTTTAAAATCATGTGTGGAACTCTGGACCCCAATACTCACTCAACATTTGAATTCTGTAGCCCGCAGTCATATCCCCACATCTTGGAAACAATCAATCATCATACCAGTCTTTAAAAAGGGCAAACGAGATGATCCAGGGGTGTATTTTGTGAACATGTGAAATTAACTGTGACTGTGAGCTAATTTATAAATGTACTGTTTGTGTAAATTGGTTAAAATATAATTAGATTAATGGTTTTAGGTGGACCCTATTATTCCCTACTTACAAAGCGGACCCTTATATGGAGGTTTTTGTTTGTTATGTTTTATTCAAATGAGCCCGGACGCCCGTTCATACAGTATTTTTTAGATGTTTTTGCTGTATTTATGTATTTTTAGTAATGCATTTTTATCTTTACAAAGGTTGCAGTTTTAAAAATGTGCTGTATTTTAATTTAGATGTCTGTGACTGTGGTTTTGATAGGAGTCGAATTGTGGATGTTTTATTTTTATGTGCTTTTATGGCCTATTTAGGTCGAATAAAGAATTGATTGATTGACTGGTCTAAAATTATGCACTTATGGTAATGGATGAGTGTGTGATATGAGTGTCCGCATTTAAGTGGCTGTTTGGCTGCATTTCTCTCCGCACAGGTTGCAAACGATGTTGTGTCAACTGGGACCACTTGGGCGTCTAAGAGTGGGGACGGGGGAGACGTTTCTTCTGACCTGTATGGGAGCTCTAAAATTTAAATTCATTGTATTGTTTCCATTGGAGGCACAGTACTGGGTCAATTAGTCAGGCTTCAGCTGGAGATTTTGTTGACGTTGAAGTTCATAAAGTCCCCTTCAGCAATTCAAGTTCACAGCCCTGAATGGCGCGCGAGCGTGGGAGCCTGTCTTGCAGTCGGAAAGCACCTCATAAACGCTCCCAAACCGTTGCGTGCCGCATTTTAATTGAAGAAAAGAACCGTTAAATGGAATTTATTGGGTGGTGCTCGCTGGAGGACAGGGATCCGTGCTGGGGAAACACGATGCTCGCTCTCATTAAAAGGGAGGAATAATTACTTTTAAAACACGGCAATTAATGCCTCGAGCCTGTAAAAGGAAGCTAGTCCTCGCGCCTCTGGCAAGGTTTTGTGCACCTGAACCGAGGTGTGTGTGGGTACACTTGACGTCCAGGGAATGTGCCTTTTTGCCTCGGAGACATACACAGTTCCGGAGGTCTTTGCGAGATTTGTGATAATTTATGCAGCTACAATAATACCTATTAAAACGAAACAATTAAATTGTGTTACATTTCTCTGATCATTCCTTAAGCAAGGTTACTTGAACTGTCTGCACTGCCATGCATGTATATCAGAGGAAAACGTGCGGTCGTTGCTCTAGAAAAACTCCCACTAAAAGTACTCTCGCGTGTGTGCGTCAGACTTTTGGAGGTAATTCTTCGCTCGTGCTTTGGGGAGTGCATGGGCGCGAGTTTCCCTTTGTGCTCGAGTTCCCCTTTCAATGAATTCCAATAATGCTAATATGTCCATTTCGAAAAAAATCGATTTGAAATGGAAAAGAGGGGAAACAAGGATTAATTAACATTTATGTACCAATGGCTGCCAAAACCCTGCTGTTTTAGATTTTAAAGAACTGATTTTAATAACACCCAACTCAAGAAGCTCCTAAAATACTGAGTCAATGTGCTAGGATTCAAACTTGTGAGACTCAGGGCACAGATATATCTCCTCAGTTGACACATTCACCCACCAAGCTATATTCACAATATAAACAAGCATTGGCCGCGCGGCCGCAAAAGTGACGCGGCCGCGACAGTGAAAGAAAACAAGCATGCGAGTGGTGCGTGCAGAGAAAGCCAGATGGCAGATCTGGTGGGGGAGGGGGAGGGGCGAGCAAGACAGAGAGGCAGAGGAAGCCTCGCGCGGTGCGCGGGAGAGCGAGAGGAAAGCCCGATGGCACTCGTGCCTGTGCGCGTAATCGCGCGCAGAATGCCACACAAAAAGCTGTGGTCGCATTTCTGAAAGCCCACTGACTAAATGTCTCGCCCAGACCAGCGCAAGCGCTGGCTCAGGGCGAGACCTAAAAATGAATGGACCTATGAAGGGATGCTTCAAAAGTGGACCTGAAGTTGGCATGATGGTGCTAATGAGTAGGCATTTAAGCAGGCAGTTGTTGCAACAATTGTAATGATAGGACTCAGTGGGCTGTAGTAGGGGCAGGAGTTGTGTGCTTGTATTACCATTTGAAAAAGTAAAAGTAAATTCAGATATAAGTTGACATCACTGTGTGTCACCTGAGGGGATTAAACCTAAGGAGGATTTAGTGAAGGTAATAGTAGAAGCACCTAAACATATGGATAAAGACACTTTGCATTTATTTATAGATCTTAGTGAGTCCTTTGCTCGTTTTGTCTGTGGATATGATGTCAATGGAAAACTGTTAAAAATATGTTATGGGAGAAAGAAAAGTTTAAATGAGGAAAGGGTGGGGAGGGAGTTTTTGTTGATGTTAGAAGCCAATTCTGAATTCACCTGCATTGAAAATGTATGTTGCTGGTCAAAAATGGTATGTTATGTTTGATGCCACTGGAATGAGATTGGGTGCTGTACTGTGTCAGGAAGTGGGAGGTAAAGAGAGATTAATGGCGTTTTTGTCACATACTTTGAGAGGAGAGGAATATCACTACAGCACAGTAGAGCAGGAAGCTAGCTCTAGCATGTGTTTGGGCAGTGCATAAATAAAAAAAAATGAACAATGGGGAAGCAAATTTGAATTGTGGACAGAACAAAATTCACTGAGCTATTTGATGGGAGAGAACTGTGTAGGTAAAGCATCATCAAGATTTGTACATTTAATAGCGAAATTACAGGAGTTTAATTTTGAGATTATGGGCCTGATCGTCAAAAACCATTTCATTACCCACCCGCCGCCACAGAGGTCCATCCATCTGATTTAGAGTATGATAGGTTGATGGATGAAAGTCTGCCCGCCGCCTCCATCAGATTTTTCGTTCCGGCAACTGGGTTATACTCAAACATTATGGATGGAGCGAAGGCAAACCACTACCCCAAACGCCGTGTTTAGAGTATAATGTACGTCGATGGAACCATAGCAGTTTATCCTCCACACCTGTGTTGGAGGAAAATGGAGAATTAATATCAAAATCATGGCCACAACAACCACAAAACCTATTCAAACAACATGTCCCTGCTACTTCAAAACCTGGGCCTCTATCTGGCAGTGTTGGCCGAAAAATAAATCAAGGCACAGCAAATTAGAAGCTAAGTACAACTTTTTAAAAGCATTTTTAAAAGCACAATGTTAAGTAGCACTGCCACTAAAGTTAACTTGATGAAAGCCATGCCATATCTAACAGCAATTTACCCACTCTTCCTGTCTGGCCACGTCTCACACTACAGACCCATATTAAATAGGCACCCAATACAATTTTACTACACTCTACACCTCAAATCAGTATGTGAATGCACATTTATTACAAACATACATGCTCACACTAACATAAAATTATAACACTCAGTAACTAAGCTGTTTGAAATGGATTTAAAAAATAAATCTATGCTAATACTATTTCACATTTGGAGTGTTTATCAGAAAACACAAAACTATTCAGTCCAAACTTCATTACACTTTACCTACTTACCACACACCACAATCATATGAATCAACCGTGTACTTCGAGTACACCTTTCCCCTATCCAGTCACTGATATGTCTAAAAATCTGTCACATTATATCAAGTGCTGAATATGCACTCACATGCCAGACATTGCACTCATATCCTTATCACAGGAGTAGGCATACATAATTTATAGGTTTTGGAAGTGGCTGAAACAAGTGTAAAGGTGGAGGGATGGGGTCCGAAGGAGAAAGTGGGGTGGGATGTGGAATGGATTTGGGGTTTGGAATGGGGGTAGGTGGTGTAATGGGGTTACGGCTTTGAATAGTGACAGGGGATTGAATGATAGTCTGGGGGAATGGGGCAAAAGGAGGAATAGGGACAGGTGTGCTGGAAGCACTGGTGTCAGATAAGGCACTAAGAGATAGCGAACCTCTGTGTAAAGCAGACAGGGCAGAGCACATGCCATCCAGGATGTCTTTATTTGAGAAAGTAGCTGGCTGACACCCTGGATGCCATGCAACAGTGACATCTGTCTATGTCTATGTAGGGGTATTTATAGAGCGCAGCTGCCACTCCAAGGAGTGTCCTTGCGCTGGATGCCGAAAAGTAATGGTAGGAGCAGCAAGGAGTTATGGGCTGGAGAAAAGCCACGTTTTCAGCTTCATCCGAAACACGGGCGTTGACTTAATGCTTCTAAGGGTCAGAGGCAGTTTGTTCCAAAGGGACGTGCCCAGGAAGAAAATGGCCTTTCCCCCTGACCTAGCCTTTTTGATACGTGGGGTACTGGGTAGGAAAAAATTCGCGGAGCAGAGATTTCTCTGTGGGGCATAGAACGAGATCCTGTGTCTTAGACAGCCAGGGCCCATTCCATATAAGGCTTTCCGAGTCACAAGTAGTGTCTTAAAGATAATTATTTTCCTTACTGGAAGCCAGTGAAGACTCCTCAAAAGGCTTGACACGTGAGCATCACGAGGAGCTCGAAGATAGTTCGAGCCGCTGCATTCTGGACCAGCTGAAGCCTGTCCGTCAGATACTTAGGCATGCCTAAGTAAAGACCTTTCCCATAATCAAGACGAGATATGATCAGGGCTTGATTCACTTGTTGTCTGGCCGCCAAAGAAAAAAGGACCAAAACCTCTGAAGAAGTTGCAGGAGGGCAACGCAGGTGCCCACTACCGAGTTTACTTGGGTATGGAATAGTAGTTGATTATCAAATTTAAAGCTCAAGTTTTTCACCACCTGATTTTTAATAAGGGGGGTGGGAGCATCTGGTGGCCAGAAGGACTGCAAGGGTGATTCTGCATCCGAACCAAAGAAAAGCAGCTCCGTCTTTCCTGCATTACATTTAAGTTGGTTCACGGACAGCCACCCAAATACCGCTGAGAGGCAAGTACTAATTAACTCGCCTGGGCAGGGCTCGTTGTTCTTCCACGTGAACAGCAGCTGGGTGTCATCTGCATAAGACACAATTTTTGCCCCTAAGGATTCTACCAAAGTAGCCAAAGGCTTGAGGCAGATATTGAACAAGGTCGGGCTCAGGACAGAGCCCTGAGGGACACCAACCTTCAGCTTGTGGGAAGTGGCCGAGTAGGGATGGCACCATACCTCCTGTCCCCTCCCCTCGAGGAAAGATGCCAGCCATTTCCAGGCCAACCCCCCAATGCCAATCGAGTGGAGACGGAAGTTTCTGATTAGAGCCTACTCTGCCCACAGAGAGGTTCTTAAAAACTTCTAGTGCCTCCTCTGACACCAGTGCTGGCAAGATGGAGTCAGGTGGAGAGGTCTCCGGGACAAAGCAGAACAGAGCCCATTTCTGGACCGGGTGTTGGCTTTTTTCTGGGGGAACAGGAGCGAGGGTGCAGCTTGTTGTAGTAGTGGTGGCGGACCCAGGAACAGATGTATATCCTGTGTTGGTTTGTCTACTACCACAAGGGGCTGATCCGAGTCAGAGGCCTCAGAGTGAGATATTGCACTGGCCTCCTGGCGAGTCCCATCACCCTAAGTGCCAGTGGGTCCCTCGGTGTTGGTGGCTCCACCTTCTCACTTCCATAGCCCTTCCTACATGTCCCCTGAAGTCTGGCCAACATCACCCTCACTAGCTCCAGAGGAAGTTGAAAGCACCCACATGCACACATTGGTTACAGGCTACAAATGTCAATTAGAAAAGGCACACACATCAGAGACCTGCACATAATACCTTTTACCACACTAATCTAAAAAAAAAAAAAGACATACATAGTGACATCATAAAGTGACTGATTGTGATTTGGGAATACTGGCTGTTCCTTCACATATGTCAAGGATATTCTGTCTGCCTTATTACAAGTGGATTATATTATCTAAAACCTGTAAGAAGGTGGACGGGATATCTGTCACATTTGCAATGGAGAAATGTTTCTGTCACACTAAAACAGGGCCTAACTTACGCAACTGACATAGAGCCTAATATTGAGTTTGGCAAGCCGATTACTCGGTCAAAAACGTAACACATCCTGTCCGGTTTATTACAAGTAATATAAAATATAATGCACTTATAATAAGGCGGGCAGGATGTTCATCACATTTGTGACATTGTAACCCATCCACTAAACTATAAATTGCCCATACTTTCTGCACATTACAATTTATATCTGCTTCTATACTGATTAAAAACATTGTATGTCTGTTTTGGCATCTTTTTCAAGGACTATCCTATCCATCAAAATGGCAAAAAAAATGTTTTTTTGTTTTCTACATTTTGCGGACACCAAGTTTATGCACATAATATATACTCATAGGCCGTCGTCAACATTTACATTTCTACAGATTTGATCTTAGACATCGACGGCTATATGGATAAATTCTTAAATAAATACAAATTACAGGCTGAAGATATGGAGAAGGAAAGTTGTCCAAGTCACATATACAGTCAATCAGGAATCTGGAAAAACAGAATGTTTAATATACATATGAACAGTTTCTAAAATGTTTTTGTGCAACATAGGAGTGGAAGTCTCATAAACCATTTCCTGAAAGGCCAGGTTTTAAATCTTTTTATGGTATAATCCTTCTGTAACAGATATGACACAGGTGAAGTACAAACTACAGTATGGTCATTGTGCTTTATTTTTTTTTATTTTTTTTGATAATCAACTTTATTGATTTTTAGGAAACAAGGATAGGTTAACATTGACAGCACAATTACAGGTTCACATATAGGACATAATGGGGGTATCAGCAGTGAAGTAATACTGTAAGCACAACGATTGAGCACTCTACATGGCGGAAATAAGCAGCCTGCCGACGGCCAGAGTCCATCTTTACGGATCCACTAACCAATTTGATCTGTCCATTTACCCCACACTCTTTGGAACTTGGCCGGGCAACCCCTGGCTTCAAATAAGGGTTTCTCTTGAGCGGCGCACCAGTCCACCCCTCGGCGCCATTTAGCTATTGTGGGGGTGTCAGGTTGTGTCCAGGCCATGGCAATATCCTGATGTGCTTTATTTTTAATGGTAAGTTTATATTACTGTGTCCCAAATGGGTCATATATCCTGTCTGCCCTATTCCAGTTATGAGTGTCTTATATATAATTTAACATATTATAAGGTGGATGGGACATGTTACCTTGGAGATGGAATTGCTATCCAGCAGAAATTAAATTTGGGCAAAGTCTAATATATTCTATGTTGCTTGTAATAGCAACTTTTTGAAAACATTAGTGTCTTGAATTAGTGTTTGTTGAATGGGTAACTCCCTCGTAATCGTGCCCCATGCAGAGCAGTCTTTTTGCTAGTGCATTATATCCTATGGCACCTGTAATAAGGTGGATGGGATATACGTTCCACTTGAGATGGTATAAAACTTCATCAAAACGCTACACCAGGCCTTAAGTGAGGTGATTAAATTTGTCACATTATATTACAATCTGAGACCTTTAAAGAATGTCTAAGAACAAACTGCATACTTTTTAAAATCAATACATTTACCACCTTGTCGCAGCTCCATTGCGTTCAGCTCCCCATCAATTCAGGGTATTCTACCACCAGATTGCACCTGTTTGTTTTGCTGGGAGGAGCTTCCCAGTTTGCTAAGGTCGATGAGGTGCGTTCAACACCATAGGTCCTTACACCTTTTTCTGCAGTGAATGTATAGGCGCTTAAAAACCCTCAGCACAAGCCTGGCAGTGGCCCTCCAGATTTTCTTTTTGAAGTGGGAGATGACCTACAGAGATTAAGAGAAGAAAAATCAAATAGAAAAATACATTACCTATCATATTTACTTAAACCACACAAGTTAACAAATATAATTATGTCTATATGTGTCCAATTTCTATGAGTGTACATTTATGTTGAATGACATCTTGTTTGACGGTTTAGGGGTCGATTCCGATCTCGGTCGGAAGGCCTCCGAATCGGATTTGGCTTTACCGGATCCGAGTCGGAGGCTTTGTTTCCGACCGAGTCGTACAGAGGTCCGGACGCCCAAGTACGATGCGAATGAACACGAAATCGCCGACTGAATCGTTTCCGGGTCCGAACAACTCCGTATGACTCGTTCGCACTCGATTCGTACCGCGCAATGGAGACGTTTTACGACCGAGCCAGTACGATGCACGATCCGGACAGCCGGATCGAGTCGGAGCCTCCGACACCTAAACGCTCTGGGAAGTGGACTTTGGGGGTCTGTGCCGGACCCCCCTTCACCCGTAGCCTCACGAGTCGGACACAGGGGGGACCCAAGGATCCCCCCTATACATGCATGTACGGTGCAGATGGCACCAACGCATACCCACTACAGGTGGCACCCTTTTGTGCAACGTACCCATTCAGTCAATGGGAGCCCATGTACGCATCGTACGACCGGCTCCCATTGACTTCAATGGGAGTCCGACCGAACCGAGTCCGTCAGCATGCGGCTGTATCGTACTCGCTCGCTTGGAGCCAAGGGGCACGAATCGGTCGGAAATCGCTCCGGGAACGTGTCGGACGGAACGGTTTCCGACCAGGATCGGAATCTGCCCCATAGTGTATCACTACCATGACAGAAATACCAACCTCCTTATTCTAAGTACATGAGTTACAATGTTGTATTTTATGTTGTGGCTGAGATATCTGTTACTTTTTGAGTCAATGAAATGTCAAACAACTTACAAATCATGCGCCAAAAAATGGATCCTATTGTTTAGAAAAGTGTATTGAAGATTCATTTGGCCATTGCCATATCTGCCAATATTCAGGCACATTTGTGGATTTGTAAGTCCAAGATAATGCATGAAAATGTGATGGATGTGACAGCATTTTTCTTTTTAAGTATGGCCTATATGTAACATTGTAAAGGAGTAGGCATTCTGGCTAGAAGTAACTCAAGACCGCTGTGTTTTATGTGGAGGTTAGCTCATTTCAAAATAATAGTGAGTACACAGTCTACAAATGAATAAATGTATCGTCATTGTTTAATAAAGTGCAGTGTTAATTTGTTTTCAAGGTACTTTCAATACTGAAAAAATTGGTAGCTGAAAGAGTGACATAGGGGAGGGTGTGATTTGTGCTCAAAATTTGATGCTATTCTTGTGTGAATGGGTTTCTATTAGGAGTTGTGTTAAGGACAAAGGTGTTGAAATAAAAGGGATTAGGTAAGGTATGTAGTGAGTTGTGACAGACATCATTTAGCAGACTTGTAGGAATAGGTTGTCATTGGTGTAGAGATTTTAGTTAGAGAACAGGGATGCCAGAGTGGAAGAGTGTGGAGAGAGTGAATTTGCTAGTGATAGAGAGCTTGTGATTGTACCTACAAGTCCGCACTCCACCTGGAATCCCATAATACGAGGGGCCTGGGAGAACCACAACCAGTTGCCAGTGTGTTTTGGTGTACTCCGGAAGGAATCACTGACATAATATCGACACTACTAATATCGAACTACAAAATTATCGACACACCAATATTGACCACAAAAATATCGACATCCTATACTTACTTAAACAAATACACAAATATTGAAAGGAAAATATCGCCAGTAAAAACAGTGATACATCTAATATCGAAAACAAGAATATCGTAAACAATATCGTTAACTTTAAATAAACATACAAAATGACAAAAATATTGAAAGCAAAAATATAGAACACATAATTATCGTAAACACACAAATATCGACACCTTAAAAATAACTCAACACAAAATATTAACAATATAAAAATAATACAAACACACACAACATAATTAAATAAGTTTAAAAAAATCAAATATTAAAATAAAACACCACCACAAAATATTTAACAGAACTCACACCATCAAATAAATAATTTTTACAAACAGACTTCAAAAAATAATTATTTTCTATATTTACTACATTATAATTTAAAAATTAAATACTAGCATATTACTAAATATACAAATAATATATAAAATAATTAACATTAATTAGCGTTTACCAAATAAGGAAACAACAGCCCAAAAAATTTAAACACATTCTTAACAACCAATGAAAAACAACTACCAACAAAATCAACCAATAAAAATGAAAAAACAATTAAACAAACACTATATAAAGAATTTAAAAATCAACATGAATCTGCATCTTACCAGCAAAGACCAAAAGAAGCAAAATCTCTGCCGGATTACTTCTACAGCATCACACTGCCAAATCCAAAACTTCCAATTTCCATTGTACAAAGTAAGTAAAATATAACATTTATTTGATAATGTAACAAAATAAAAATAAACTAATCTTAAACAAACTAAACAAATAACCAAATGTTATTATAATTCATATCTCCTCTACAGAATATCCAACTTACACTCAACTAACTACAAACAACTTCCAAGAAAGTTCTCCATAAAAAGTAAGGGGCCTATTACGATGGCGGGAGGACAAGTCCGCCCGCCACCGTAACGGTAAACGGGACCGACCGCCAGAGGTGCGGCGGTCCCACGATGCAAATTAGGATGCGCCCGCCACACTGGCGGGCGCATTCTTGCCATTAACATTGCGGCGGGCAGTGCTGTAAACAGCACCCGCCGCAATGTTAAAGGTGCATGTAGTGCATTGCAATGCACAACGTGACAGGCACCGTGCGGTGCCTGCCACCTTGTGTATGGCAATGGTACCCCCCCAGTGCAGCCACCCACCCCCCACCCCCCCGGGGGCCCCCAACGGGCCCCCGAAGCCAATCTCTACATGCCTTTCCATGGCGGAGTCACCGCCATGGAAATGCATGCACACCGCACACATCATAATATGGATGGCGGTGCCTGCAAGGCACCGCCACCATATTGTTTGCCTTTTCCGCACGGCCGGCAATCCGACCGGCAGAAAAGTGGCGGACGGTCTTTCCGTCCGCCGCGGTGCCCCTCGCCATACTAATATGGCGGGGGTGACACAGGGACATTTGGTGGGAGGATCACCACCGCCGGGCCAGCGATGACCACCGCCAGCCCGGCGGTGGCGATCCGCCCGTTATCCTAATGGGCCCCTTAGTATTAATTAAAAAAATACTAATGCAAAAAATAAAAACCCAACCCAAAATCCCAACTAACTACCCACACCCCAAAATACAAAACATACTGTTAAACAAATAAATTAAATATATACTTTTCTTCAACAGCAAAAAGAATCCAAGCACTGCACCAAAAGCCAACAGAAAACATCAGAAAATACGAAATTTGCTCCACAGCAAAACATAAGTATAGTTAAATATTTTACTGTTTGTCATACAATAAAAACATGTATAATATAAGTAACATTTCTTAAATACGTTTTTCTTAACAGTTCAAATATCAAAATGACTGAAGGTTCAAAATTCATAATATCGCAAAAAGGAAGACTTTTACTATGCTATATGGGATATGTCTACACGCAAAGAAAACCAGCAGGCGACAAGATTAATTGGAAATGCACCAAATACTGTTCCAATGCATGTTATGGGAGGGCAACAACAAAGGAAACTACTGTAACAAATGTGAAAGAGCATAACCACCACCCTAACATAGCAGAGATAAAAGTAAGATATGTTTTAGATACTCTTAAAGAAGCAAGCACTAGCTCTCAAATACCTACAACAGAAATACTAAAAGACATCCTACCCCGAGTTCCTGAACATGTAACTGGACACTTACCCTCCATCCCAACTTTAAAAAGGTTAATAACTAGAACTAAAAATCTACTAGTGACACCCCACCTGCCCCCAAAACATTCAGTAAAGTTCAAATACCACCTGAACTTACTCTAACTCATAATTAAGAACAATTCCTTCTTTATGATAACAAATCTAATGAAAAATGAATTGTAATCTTTGCAACTCCAACAAACCTACAAAAACTGCAAACTTGTGAAACATGGATGATGGATGGTACATTTAAAATATGTCCCAAACCATTTTTCCAAGTATACACAATCCATGGAGGGTATCACAATAGCAACATCACCTTCATCTATGCCCTATTACCAAACAAACAATCAACTACCTATGTAGAATTGCTATCAAAAATAAAGCAAGAAACTAATACCTACTTCCCACAAAAAATTATCATAGACTTGGAACAGTCAATGATACAAGCCATCCTGAAAAATTACCCTCACACAGCAATACAAGGTTGCTATTACCACTTCAATCAAAGCATATGGAGACACCTTCAAAAATCCACCCTCAGTGTAGAATATTCAACTAACAGCAGCTTTGCATATGAAAAAAAACTAATTCCACTAGACTACGTCCCAATAACAGAAGTTGCTGAACACTACAATTTATTAATTGAAAGCCCCTATTACCAGACCAATGAACATAAACTAAGTCCCCTACTAGACTATTTTGAGGATACCTGGGTGGGAAGACTATATCGATCTGGACATAGAAGACCACAAAATTCCACATTCCATGGTGGAGTGTATACAACAGTACCCTAAACAAGAAAGCAAAAACTAACAAAGCTGTGAAAGGATGGCACAATGCCTTCCAAGCCACAAAGGGAAGAACCCAGCCAACCCTACATAAATTACTACAATTAATCCAAAAAGAACAAAGGTACCAACAACTAAGACTAGAGCAATCTGTAACACAACTATGTCCAAAATTAACAAAACAAACTAAAACAATGTACGAGCATTTACAATTCAAAGTAAGGCTCTACCCAAACACTAAAGGACTACAATACTTAGAAACCATAGCAAAATACATACTCTAAAAAAATTCTACACCTACATAAAAAAAACTAATTTGCAAAGTAAATTCCTAACGAAGCATTCATTTTTTTTAAAGATGTAAAATATAAATATAATGTCAAATAATATATTCTTATAAAAATAATATTTGACATAATAAAAATATTATACATCTTAAAAAATACCAATAACAAATGCTTAAATAACATTTCCCACCCACTATAAATAATTTAAAGGTACTTACGATTTCGTAGCTGAAGTATATCATCCATAAAGCAAGTAAAAAATCAAAACTTGTAGAAAATCTAAGATTAAAAAAAAATAACCCAAAACAAAATGGAAAAATACAACTGTTCAAAACAAACTCCTCCGACAAAGGGGTCGATTCCGATCTCGGCCGGAAGCGCACCGAATACGATTCGTCCGGAAAAAATACGAGCTGAACGCGTTTTTCCCGAACGATTCGAACAGTCGTCCGAGCGAGCAAGTACGATGCGCATTACAGCCAAAATTCCGAGCGAGCCGTACGTACCCATTCCAGGTCCAGTTCCCCGACCGAGCTGGATCCGGAAACGCCAATTCGAGTCGCACGAAAGTAAATACACAGCACCTTCCGGCCGGACTAGTACGATGCGCAATCCGTACGTGCCGAACTGGTCGCTACGTCCGGCACGTCAGAGCATCCGGGAGAGCTGCACATAAGCTCTGATTCGCGCCACAAGACGATCCACGGCTACGAGACGAACAAGCCAGCTACGAGTACGAGTCAAAGCCACGAGAAACCCGAACGAGACGAACCAACCATGAATCCCATCGCGCAGGTCCTACCAATACTGTACATCTATTACCGGAACCGGTACGGACGTGTACGGCGCAGACGGTAAGTCAAACACCCACTACACAAACAAACGACACGTACCCGACATATGTCACACACACATAGGGATGCAGAAATGACGTACACTAGCAACAGCAGAACCATAGGGGCGGGATGGCGATCACCAATGCCATACACACCCATAGGGGCCTGATGGCTACCACTACCACCACCCCTACTCAGGGGGGGCTGGATGCCTACCACTACCACCACCCCTACTCATGGGGGCCTGGATGCCTACCACTACCACCACCCCTACTCAGGGGGGTTTGGATGCCTACCACTACCACCACCCCTACTCATGGGGGGCTGGATGCCTACCACTACCACCACCCCTACTCATGGGGGCCTGGATGCCTGTCACTACTACCATCCCCACTCATAGGGGAATTGATGCCTACCACTACCATCACCCCTACTCATGGGAGCCTGGATGCCTACCACTACCACCACCCCTACTCATGGGGGGCTGGATGCCTACCACTACCACCACCCCTACTCATGGGGGCCTAGATTCCTGTCACTACTACCATCCCCACTCATAGGGGAATTGATGCCTACCACTACCACCACCCCTACTCAGGGGGGCTGGATGCCTACCACTACCACCACCCCTACTCATGGGGGGATGGATGCCTACCACTACCACCACCCCTACTCAGGGGGGGCTGGATGCCTACCACTACCACCACCCCTACTCATGGGGGCCTGGATGCCTACCACTACCACCACCCCTACTCATGGGGGGCTGGATGCCTACCACTACCACCACCCCTACTCATGGGGGCCTGGATGCCTGTCACTACTACCATCCCCACTCATAGGGGAATTGATGCCTACCACTACCACCACTCCCTACTCAGGGGGCTGGATGCCTACCACTATCACCACCCCTACTCATGGGGGGATGGATGCCTACCACTACCACCACCCCTACTCAGGGGGGGCTGGATGCCTACCACTACCACCAACCCAACTCAGGGGGGGCTGGATGCCTACCACTACCACCACCCCTACTCATGGGGGGCTGGATGCCTGTCACTACTACCATCCCCACTCATAGGACAGGTAATGCATGACACAACCAGCATACTCCAACATAAGGAATGTCAGCAAAAGACATCCCCCAACATCATGACAAGAGTGTGTAGTCTGTGTCAAATGCCTACAACACTGAACATGACATTGAACATACAATGTGACCCCCTATCACATGTGTCACACAAAAATGTGTGTGGCCTTCACAATGCAAGCAGACCATGACCACTGTGGGAATGGGGTCTAAACCCCCATCATCACAGTGACCAAAAGGTAAGTGTGGGGTCCATAGCTGAAGCACATTTTGAACATTGTGGCAATGGGGTGTAAACCCCCATCATCACAGTGACCAAAAGGTAAGTGTGGGGTCCATAGCTGAAGCACATTCTGAACATTGTGGCAATGGGGTGTAAACCTCCATCATCACAGTGACCAAAAGGTAAGTGTGGGGTCCATAGCTGAAGCACATTTTGAACATTGTGGCAATGGGGTCTAAACCCCCATCATCACAGTGACCAAAAGGTAAGTGTTGTCATGGAAAAAGCTGCAACTGCCAAACAGCATGGATGATTCCTGGTCACAGAACAACAAACACATCAGTGGCAAAGTAGTGGTTGTGTCCCATAGCAACATAGATTAGGTGAGGCAAACAGTGCAGTGCAAATAAAACATACCTTTGGCCATGTGCAGACAAACATCACCCATGGGGACTGACATCGTCTCCATTTATCAATTACACAATGCCAGAAGTGACCATCATAATGCAGACCCACATATCTGCACTAATGGACACACAAATGTAGATATCCTGTGGAGACTGTAGATGTGAGGTGAACAAATACCATACCATGGCAGCAATGGGACATACAAACCATGATTAGTGTGCTGACTGATGACCTAGGAGTCCCAGGGACAGCAGGGGAAATCCTCCAAACAACATACAGGCAATGGCACACTAAAGATATGCCAATGCAGTGGTGCAGATGCACAAACACAAACAGGCAGCCTCACACTGCATATCAAACACAACAGGTGATGGGGGGTGTGCCAGTGTCCCCAGGCAACCACACAACACATGAGGAGGCCTGAATTCCAATTACATAGATGTGTATACAGTGCCATACAAAAGTAACTCATGGATCGGATTCCCCTATGTGGGCAATCAGGCATTGTTAGATGAGAGGGAGCCCAAATTACACATGTCACACAAGCTTGTAGGAACAGCAACCAACACAGCAAGACACAGACCCACCACAGCACTACCCCCAGGGACCCCACATTGTGCTGACACTAGCCTGCATGATAATCCCACTGTGATGACAAAGGTAGATGTCGTTCACACTGTGAACCACAGCCATGTGTCCTGAGCAACAAACTACCATCACACCTACACAAGCACAAATCAATCAGCACGGCCTGTCAGCCAAGGCCAATATGGAGGTAGGGGTCTAGCCGTGCAACAACTCACATTTGCACACACTCAACACCACACACCTTGATCTCCACCAATGTGCAGCAGTGA